>CM066031.1:179522853-180722853 GCA_033557465.1 Ichthyophis bannanicus | reverse complement strand
CCCGTAAGAAACCATCAGGGAAAAGACCCGATGTACCTTTCAGCAGAGTCACCACTACCAGCTCTTCTTGGGCCAGCAACAGGGTTCTCACCATAAAAGATAAAGCCATGGGGCTCAGAAGACCTTCACTAGCTTACAGGGGGCTGCCTGGCACTCTTCACCTACATGTTGGCCAGTGTCACCTCGGACCAGTGGGTACTGCAGGTGGTAAGGGAAGGATACTTCCTCCACCTACAACAGGTACTACCCAGGTTCTTTCCAGGAGAGCCAGTGTGACCTCTCCTTCACCAGACCCTTCTGCTTTCAGAGCTCACAGATCTGCTCAGGGACAATGCAGGGAGCCTGTACCCAAACACTTATGGGGAAAAGGCTTCTACTCATATACTTCCTTGTCCCAAAGAGAACTGGGGGTCTTGGGCCCATACTAGACCTGAGAAACCTAAGCAAGTTTCTGGTAAGGGAGAAGTTCAAAATGCTCTCCCTTGGAACACTGCTGCCTTACCTCCAGTAGGGAGATTTGGTTGTGCTCCTTGGACCTAAAGGATGCGTATACTCGCATCCTGATCTACCCCTCCCATAGGCAATACCTACGGTTCATGGTGGGAGGAGGGCACTACCAGTACAGGGTGCTACCCTTCAGCCTGGCCTCCTCACCAAGGGTCTTTACCAAATGCCTGGCGGTGGTAGCCGCCTGCTTGTGCCTACAAGGGGCTTTCATCTTCCTCTACCTGGATGACTGGCTCATCAGGGGCAATACTGTCTCAGAGGTCAGCCAGGCCACAGAGCGTGCATCCCTCTTTCTGAGCACCTGGGGTTCATCATCAACTACCCCAAATCCCATCTCTCTCCAGCCCAAAGCCTGGAGTTCATAAGTGCTCAGTTGGACATGTTACAGGTCAAGGCCCTCCTCCCAAGAGAACAGGCAGAACGCCTCAAGCAACTGGCAGGAGAGATATAGCGCCGCCAGTCAGTGCCAGCTCGTCTCCTCCTCCGCCTACTGAGCCATATGGCCTCGACGGTCCATGTCACACCCTCAGCCCGCTTACACATGCGGACAGCCCAGTGGTGCCTATGCTCACAGTAGACTCGGGCCACGGGCAGGCTATAGGACCGTGTCAGGGTTATCCAACACCATAATTCAAAGGCATAGATTTTCTTCTTATCTATCTTTTTCACTCTCCAACTTTCGCATCCATATGATGTTATTAAAAATACCATGGCTTGGACAAGTCGAATTTTTGTATGGAGAGAGACATCTCTGCTCTTGCGAATCTTGTCTAGGTCCTTCATAGCCATTTTTCCAAGAGCAATGTGTCATCGGATTTCTTGACTGTTTGTCCTTTCTTTATTGATAGTTGATGTAAATAGGTTAAAGTGTCAGCTATTCCAATTTCTTCTCTATCAATGATGAACTTTCAGAAAGCCTTTGACAAGGTCCCTCATCAGAGACTTTTGGCAAAACTAAAGAGTCATGGGATAGGAGGCAGTGTACTACTGTGGATCAGGAACTGGTTAAAAGATAGAAAGCAGAGGGTTGGGCTAAATGGCCAATTTTCCCAATGGAGAAAGGTGAATAGTGGTGTACCCCAGGGATCTGTGCTGGGTCTGCTGCTTTTTGACATATTCATAAATGACCTGGAAAGTGGAATAACGAGTGAGGTTATCAAATTTGCAGATGACACAAAACTATTTAAAGTTGTTAAAACCCAAGAGGACGGTGGAAAATTGCAAGAGGATCTTGATAAATTGGAAGACTGGGCATTGTCAGCAACACTTCCCTGGTGGCCAGTGGACGCCAGGGCAGGTGCGACACAAAATATAAGGTTAAGATTGGAGAGTCTTCTAAAGGCCTCAAATGAGAGTTGGTCCTTGTAGTTTCCTTTGCTCCAATCTTCAATGAAACAATCAAGCTGAGTGGTGGGAATTAATAAGGCTTTTATTTCCCTTTTCACAGTGGTTCTAAATAGTGGGTTACAACTTTAAAGCAAATGTCCTTAACTCAGGTAGAAAACAAACTCAGGGTTCAAAGCAAAAACTGTTATACGTCACAGGAATGGAGGTGCTCAAACAAATAAAGAATGCTCTGCTGGCAATTCACCCAATCACAAGTCTGGCAGTGACTATAAACTTTCAGAAATGCAAAGTGTACAGTCCATCTCATGGTCAGATAAATCTCCTGCCAGTTCCACTTGCATTGGCTCATTATCAGAAAGCTCTGATTCTATATCCCTGGTTTCTTGTAAAACACATTCAGGGGTTTTGTATATTTTCTGTAGCAGTTCCCAATGTCCTTGGCCTAGCCTAGGGCGTCGGCCACGTGCCGTATTAGGCTTTAAAGTATCCTCTTTCCTTAGAGGCTTTATAGCAGCTTTTTCATAGCTTTTAACATTCACAACTTTCTTGTTAGGCATACATTTCTCATACCTTGTATGGCAGCAATCCTCAAGTAACCAGCTTTCTTCCACTGCCTGCCTTTCCCAGGCAGCCGCTTGGTGAAATCCTTTTCTATGCAGGTTAGGCTTACCCCGTAGCCTTTGACCTCCTTCTCCTGGTGAAGGCCTGCCTCTGTACAAGCCCAGCTTCTGGCTTTCTGACTCAGGGTGGCTTGGCTTCTCCAGCTGATTCTTGTTTGGCTTAGGGTTGCAGTTACAGCAGTGCTTTTGCCTCTGAGGGCAAACAGCTCTCGGTTTGGCTTGAGCTGACACCTCTTTAGGTCCTTCCTCAGCTCCTGGGAAATCACCTCTCCCTCCTGGGAATCCTCTAGCACTAGAGTAGTCAGGTTTCCACTTCCACCTCTCTCTCTCGGTGCTGCCAGTGATTCTCCCCTTGCTTCTGCTTGGGCTGCTGCTTCTGCTGGTGCTTCTATCTCCGAGGCTGCCGGTGCTCCTTCTGCCTCTTCTCCTTCCTCCCTTCCAGTCTTCCACACTCCCCTTATGAAGCCCTCCTGCCTTTGAGGATTGGAAGCTGGTTAGCATTTCCTCGTGACCAGCTGGGCGTGGCTCTTCAGTCTTCCTGAAGACACTCTTGCTCCCTCTAGCTGGTTTCTGGGAATATTGCAAGTCTTTTCCTCTGTGAAAAACACCTTCTTTTCTCTCAACTGGGCTCTCATCAGCCCTCGCTGCATGACACATCCCCCTTCTTAAAATATTACGGGCTGGGGAAGCCTCTTCCGTGCAGCACGTAATACGCGATACCGCATCCTTCTGCAGCTGACTTGCTTTTTGCTTCAACCGACTATTATCTGCTTGTATCATTTTAGGGTTGGATATGTTTTCCGCAGATGCTAGCAAAACGAACTGTTCATGCCACGGCCGGAGTATGTTTACATGATAGACCTGGTTATGTCCCTTTTTATCTTGAATCAGGTAGGAAGCTGGACCGATGGGCTTGATAACCTTGTAAGGTCCCTTCCACTGAGCTTCAAACTTGGGAGTAGCGCCAGATACTAAGACTATCACCTTCTCTCCCACCTCCAGTTGTCTGGGTTTTGCATGACGATCATAATATTGCTTTTGCTTTTGTTGGCTCTCTTTCAGTTTCTCTTCAGCGAACCGCGAGGTTCGTTCCAGACAAGTCCTTAGGCTCTTCAAAAATAAGGGTATTCCTATTTCATCACCGACAGGTTCTGTCCATTGTTCTCGCAAGACATCCAATATGCCTCTTGGTGCTCGTCCATACATAAATTCATAGGGCGAGGTACCCAGGGAACTCTGTGTTCCCTCCCTACAAGCGTATAGAACAAATGGTAGCATGGTGTCCCATTCGGTCATTTGGCCGTCCAAAGCTCGTCGAAGCATTTGCTTTATGCTTTGGTTTAAACTCTCAACCAAGCCATTGCATTGGGGGTGGTAAGCCGCAGTCTTTATATGGTGGATGCCAAAGGCGTCCCACACCTGGGCTAGGTATTTGGATAAAAAGTTGCTGCCCCTGTCGGTTAATACCTCCTGCAGGAATCCCACTTCGCAGAATAACTTGATTAACTCCACAGCAATGGACTTCGCTGAAATATTTCTCAGAGACACTGCCCACGGAAAACGTGTGGCCTGGTCAATAATTACGAGAATATACTGAAATCCTCTTGGCGTTTTTACAAGAGGTCCTACTATATCGATGGCCAGTCTCCTTACTGGGTCTGAGATTATTGGCATCAGGATTAGAGGTACTTCTGGCGGCCGCCTAGGAGTTACCCGTTGACACGATGCAGAGGACTCACAGAAGCGAGTAGTTTCTCTGAAGACTCCCGGCCAATAAAATCTGGCTAAGATTTGATCAAGGGTGCCTTGTGCTCCCTTATGGCCCCCTACTGGATGGTCATGGGCCAGACGTAAAACAAGAGACTTGAAAGTATTCGGGACAACTAACTGCTTCCGAATGCTTCCTGTTCGGAGGTCCTTTCTCGATATAGTATGTCTTCCTCCATAATAAATCTGGGGAAAGTATCCTTTTCTTCTTGAGCATGCTCAAACGCACGAGCCAGCGCAGGGTCTGCCCTTTGTTTCATCTTGAAGGAGGGGAACTTCTCCATCAATTCCGCAGGTACCCATGGCATCCCTTTTCCAGCTTCCAGCTCGGCTCTACCCTGAGAGCGACATTTTCTTTCTTTCCGCCTCTCAGCCTTGGATTTTCTTTCCCTCTCCAAGGGGTCACTTATTAAACCTTCGTGGGAAGGAAGGTCTCCTAAAGTGGTGTCTCTGGAACACGAGGGACTTTCAGAAGTTTGGGCATGCGAGCGCGCTGAAACTAGAGCCTCCTTGGGATCTGTAGTCTTCTTCGTTTTTTCCAGAAGAGGACTGGAAATCACAGTATCCTTATGGCGAATGCAAGTGGAAGCTTGAGCTTCTTGAGGAGACAAGCCCTCTTTTAGACTTCTCTTGAACTGTGGCCAATCACGGCCCAGTACCAGCTCTTGGGGTAACCTAGGCACCACAGCAATTAACATTTCTTTCTCAATGCCTAGACCTTTAACCCACAATTTGTACACGGGATAGCGGGTAGCCGCACCGTGTATACATTTTATTTTAACATTACCCTCTGGCTGATCTGGAACTGCCACGCCCTGATCCCTGACCACAGACCATAATTTTTGTGAAATCATAGTTTGGTCAGCTCCAGAATCTAAAAGTGCTTTTGCATTTACCCCTTGAATTTTCACATTCAAGACAAAACCTTCACGGATTGCTTTTGGTTTTTCTCCAACAAGAGCAGTACGTGAATAACATTCTTGTTTTAAATGCCCTTTCTTTCCACATGCGAAACATCTTTTAGTCATTTCTTTTGACACAACATTAGAACTTTTTAAACCACTATGTAGAGGTCGTGAGACGCTTTCTAACCTCTGCGCCTCCATACCGACTGCCAATTTGGAAGTCCCCCACCTTTTGCTGGGTGACCATCTCTGCTTCCAAATACCGCTCAGTGAGAGCTATTGCGTCAGCAGTGGTATGGCAACTCTGCAGGATGAGAAAGTTCTGCACTCTGCTTGGCACTGAAGACATATATTGTTCAAGTATTATCTCATCCATTAGTGTATCTACTGTCTTCCCCTCAGGCTTTAGCCATTTGGTCGCTAGACCGCGTATTCTATGGCCAAGGGCCTTAGGCGTTTCATCTGCCCTGAGAGAAGTGGCTCTAAACATCTTATTGTACAATAAAGGTGTAAGGCCTAGTCGATCCCTAATAGCACTAACTACTTCCTCGTAATTATTAGCAAGAGCAGGTGGCATTGCCCTGTACGCAGCGAGCGCCTCCCCCGTGAGGGACGCTGCAAGGCGAATGGCCCATTGCTCGGGTGGCCAACGTGCGGAACATGCAATTCTACTAAAGGAATCTAAAACGTCATCCACATCATCAGTAGGGCTTAACTTTCCTACTGTTAGGTCATTGCATGTCCAATGTCCATCCCTCTGATTGCCTGGTCCAGCCTCCTGTAGCTTCTCTGTGTTGGCCTTTGCCAGCGCCTCCCGCTGCTGAGCCAACCAGGTTTCCATAACCTGCAGGACCGGCTGTTGTTGTGCTTGCACAGCCTGGAGGGCCTGCGCTTGGTTTTGCCGCGCAAACTCAGCTTGTCTGTCAAACTGTAGCGCCATCCACGCGCAAAGCTCCTTTTGCTCCATGCTGCACCTGTAAAAAGAGAACATAAGAAAAAAAACCAAGTGTGGCTCCACTAACAAATGAGCTCCTTTTTTTCCCCCCTTTTTTTTCCTTCCCTATGCTATCCAACACAGATCAGGCTTAATTACATGTTACCTGACATCCGTGTTGAATCAACTTTGGAATAATCGTTGCTGTCCCACTCTGCAGCTATCCACCTCTGGTGTCAGCAACAGGATTTTCAGCTCACTGGTCCAGGTGTCCCCCTTCAGGATTTTCACCATCCGATCCGGTTTCTGGTTACTCCATCCCAGGTTTTACCCTCCGATCCAGTTTCCAGCTAATCCGTTCCGGGTTTTACTTTTCCAATCCGGTTTTTCATACACTCCACTCCGGGTTTTTTGTTGTTTTTTTTAAACCTAGGAGTTTAATTTTTCTTTCTTTTGCAGTTGTAAGCACCCAATAGAACATCCAACAACTACGCCATTTATGTCAGCAACACTTCCCTGGTGGCCAGTGGACGCCAGGGCAGGTGCGACACAAAATATAAGGTTAAGATTGGAGAGTCTTCTAAAGGCCTCAAATGAGAGTTGGTCCTTGTAGTTTCCTTTGCTCCAATCTTCAATGAAACAATCAAGCTGAGTGGTGGGAATTAATAAGGCTTTTATTTCCCTTTTCACAGTGGTTCTAAATAGTGGGTTACAACTTTAAAGCAAATGTCCTTAACTCGGGTAGAAAACAAACTCAGGGTTCAAAGCAAAAACTGTTATACGTCACAGGAATGGAGGTGCTCAAACAAATAAAGAATGCTCTACTGGCAATTCACCCAATCACAAGTCTGGCAGTGACTATAAACTTTCAGAAATGCAAAGTGTACAGTCCATCTCATGGTCAGATAAATCTCCTGCCAGTTCCACTTGCATTGGCTCGTTATCAGAAAGCTCTGATTCTATAGCCCTGGTTTCTTGTAAAACACATTCATGGGTTTTGTATATTTTCTGTAGCAGTTCCCAATGTCCTTGGCCTAGCCTAGGGCGTCTGCCACGTGCTTTTCTTAGAGGCTTTATAGCAGCTTTTTCATAGCTTTTAACATTCACAACTTTCTTGTTAGACATACATTTCTCATACCTTGTATGGCAGCAATCATCAAGTAACCGGCTTTCTTCCACTGCCTGCCTTTCCCAGGCAGCCGCTTGGTGAAATCCTTTTCTATGCAGGTTAGGCTTACCCCATAGCCTTTGACCTCCTCCTGGTGAAGGCCTGCCTCTGTACAAGCCCAGCTTCTGGCTTTCTGACTCAGGGTGGGTTGGCTTCTCCAGCTGATTCTTGTTTGGCTTAGGGTTGCAGTTACAGCAGTGCTTTTGCCTCTGAGGGCAAACAGCTCTCCGTTTGGCTTGAGCTGACACCTCCTTAGGTCCTTCCTCAGCTCCTGGGAAATCACCTCTCCCTCCTGGGAATCCTCTAGCACTAGAGTAGTCAGGTTTCCACTTCCACCTCTCTCTCTCGGTGCTGCCAGTGATTCTCCCCTTGCTTCTGCTCGAGCTGCTGCTTCTATCTCTGAGGCTGCCGGTGCTCCTTCTGCCTCTTCTCCTTCCTCCCTTCCAGTCTTCCACACTCCCCTTATGAAGCCCTCCTGCCTTTGAGGATTGGAAGCTGGTTAGCATTTCCTCGTGACCAGCTGGGCGTGGCTCTTCAGTCTTCCTGAAGACACTCTTGCTCCCTCTAGCTGGTTCCTGGGAATATTGCAAGTCTTTTCCTCTGTGAAAAACACCTTCTTTTCTCTCATCAGCCCTCGCTGCATGACAGCATCCAAATGGCAGATGAAATTTAATGTGGACAAGTGCAAAGTTACGCACCTATGGAAGAACAACCCAAACTATGGTTACACAATGCAAGGTTCCACATTAGGAACCACCACCCAGGAAAAAGATTTAGGCGTCGTGGATAACATGTTAAAACCCTCGGCCCAGTGTGCAGCGGCGGCCAAGAGAGCAAATAGAATGCTAGGTATCATAAGGAAAGGAATGGAAAATAAAACAAAAGATATTATTATGCCTCTATACCGTTCCATGGTGAGACCGCACCTTGAATATTGTGTGCAATTCTGGTCGCCGTATCTTAAAAAGGATATAGCGTTATTAAAAAAGGTTCAGAGCAGAGCCACCAAAATGGTAAAGGGGATGGAAGGATACTCCTATGAAGAAAGGCTAAAAAGGTTAGGGCTCTTTAACCTGGAAAAGAGACGGCTGAGGGGAGATATGATAGAAGTCTATAAATTAATGAACGGAGTGGAACGGGTAAACGTAGATCGATTTGTTTACGTTATCAGAATATAGAAAGACTAGGGGACATGCAATGAAGCTACAGGGTAAACTATTTAAGACTAATAAAAGAAAATATTTTTTCACTCAACGTGTAATCAAACTCTGGAATTTGTTACCGGAGGATGTAGTAAAGGCTGTTAGTGTAGCTGGGTTTAAAAAAGGTTCGGACAAGTTCCTGGAGGAAAGGTCCATAAACCATTATTAAGAAAGGACCCAGGATATCAATGCTTGACCCAGTACAAGCATTGCGGAACCTGTGTCTTTTGGGGAAACTGCTAGGTACGTATGATCTAGATTGGCCACTGTTGGAAACAGGATACTGGGCTTTATGGACCTTGGTCTGACCCAGTATGGCATATCTTAACTTATTAATTTTGCCAATTGTCAGGATTTTTGTCTTACTAACATTAAGATGCAGGCTCATTTTAAGACTATGTTCGTTGATCTTGAGAAGGAAATGTTTCAGATCATCTTCACTTTCAGCTAGCAATGTGGTATCATCAGCATAGCGAAGGTTGTGGATGAGTCTTCCATCAATCTTCACACCTCGGCTGTCTTCATACAGTCCTGCTTCTCTGATGATTTGTTCTGCCTATAAATTAAAGAGGTAGGAGGAAAGTATGCAACCTTGCTGAACACCTTTGCTGATTTTAAACCATTCTGTTTCTCCTAGTTCCATTCGAACTGTTGCTTCTTGATCAATGTAAAAGTTGCGCAAGAGAACTATCAGGTGTTCTGGTATACCCATGCTTCTTAATGTGTCCCAGAATTTCTTATGGTTTACACAGTCAAAAGCCTTGCTGTAGTCAATAAAACCATATATAGATATCCTTTTGGTATTCTTTTTTGTCTTTTTAAGGATTCATCTCACATCCATGATGATGTCTGTCTTTCCTCGCCCTTTCCTGAATCCTGCTTGCACGTCAGACAGTTGTAGTCTCTACTGAATGATCTTGAGTAGAATCTTGATGGCATGTGGAATCAGAGTGATTGTGTGATAATTTCCACAGTCACTCGGATCACCTTTCGTCAGTATTACTATAAACACAAATCACAGTCAGTTGGCCATGATGTTGTCCTCCAAATTTCCTGACAGAGTCTTGTAAGTATGGTAACAACTGCATCCGTTTGCTGTAATACGTCAATGGGAATACCATCAATGCCCAGTGCTTTGTTCTTTGATAAAGCTTTCAATGCTGCTTTGACTTCTTTTATCACCAATGGTTCCTGATCATAAGGTACAGGTTGAAACAGTTATTGGTCCACTTGATCTTTATGGTATGACGACTCTATATTCTTTCCACCTTTTCTTGATCTCAGCATCATTCAGCATGGATCCTTGAGCATCTTGTAGCATTCCAACTCGAGGCTGGACTTTTTTCTTTAACTCTCGTAGCTTTAGGAAAGTCGATCTTGTTCTTCCTCTAATAGTTTCTGATTTTATTTTCTTGCATGCATCATTGTAGTATTTATTTATTTATTTAAAGTTTTTATATACCGTCCTTCTACAATTCAAGATGGTTTACATGGAACCCAACAATAACAGTGTAGTTACAGCTGTTGTACATAGAACCATAAATTAGAAAGAACTTATCTAAGGTCAACTAATAAAGTTAATAGTTAAGGTATAACGCCAGATGAGGCAACTATGTACATTGAATGGGAGCGGGGGGAAGGGAGAAGATGGGGGGGCAAGGATGCATGTGGCAATGAGGTATAGTGATTGTAGAGTGAGAGGTCAGATAAATCTAGGAGGCACTGGATTGGATAGTGCTTTGGGAGTGGAGCTAAAGTATTCTTGGAAAAGGAATGTGTTCTGTGCCAATTGGAACGGGTGAATACTTTGCTTTGAGAGGCCATGGTATATGAGGTTGCAGTAATCGAGAATAGGAGTAGTTAGGGCTTGACAAATGGTACGGAAAGAGTCTGGGTTTAATAAAGGGCGAAGGTTTCTCAGGGTTCGGACCTTGGAGTATATATTGAATGAGTTGTTCTTCGTATATGTTCCTGGAAGGTGAGGTTCTGATCAATTATTATGCCAAGGTATTTAACTTCAGTTAAACGTTCGGTTAACTTTCTGATCAAAATGTGTACATACAAAATCTCTTCTCTGCTTGAGTGTGCTTGGAGTTGTAAATTATAGTCCAAGGAGTTCAGCCAAATCAAAAAACTGTCCAGTAGGTCATGGTCTCCCTCCCAAATAAGCAGCACATTATTGATATATCGCCTCTACATCTTAATGTGTTCTTTGATGGGATGATTACTCAAAAATACCATTTTGAAATTAGCCACATATAGGTTCACAACATCAGAGGCCGTGGCAAACCATATGGCCACTCCTTTGGTCTGTTTATAAAACAGGCCGTGGAAGCAAATGAAATTCTCTGTAAGGGCAAGTTCTGCCAACTGCATGAGGAATCCCATTGGGATTCTTCTATGATTTGTACATTTCAGAAGAATCTACTCTACTATCTGTATGGCTTCTCTCTGTTGGTATATAAGGAAGTGATGTCCAAGTTGACAAGAATCAACTGGTCATGGTATCCCTCAAATTGTTGTAGAATCTGGATAATGTGGGAGGAGTCTCTGGTGTATGAAGGAATGGAAATCATGAACGGCCTAAGAAGAATATCTAAAAATTGTGAGCAGGCGCCGTATCTTATATCTATATGTACAGCACTGTGTAAGTCTTGTAGCGCTAAACAAATGATTAGTTGTAGTAGCAGTTGTTACACGCTTATGGCAGTATCGCCATGGAAAATGCCTCTTATAAAGTTACCCCATGCGTAAAAGTACATGCAATGACAAAAACAAACTTTTATGCCAGTCACGTGTATGCGGGTTTGGGGGATGATATTGGGTGAAGTCCTGATTTACATGCTGTCCGTATAAAATACGTACATACATTTATACCTACTCCTGATGATACCAACATATACTCGCACAGGTATATACATTCGTGGGGTCATTTTACCTGTGATTTCTGCAGATTTATGCTGGTATTTTATAAATGTGCCCATGTGTCTTTATAAAATACATCCAAACTAGCCTCCCAATTGTCCTTCAGACATAGGGAGCCTGTTGTAAAATTACCTGTATGATGTATTTGAGATTAAAAAAACCCCAGAAAGTAGTAATTTCCACAATAGTAATAACAGTAAAATAAAATTACAGCATACACAGTAAAGCCTTTGACACCGTTCTGCGTAAGCGACTTATAAACAAACTGAGCACCCTAGGGATGGACCCTGAAATTACTGATTGGGTTAGAAATTGATTGAGTAGGAGGTGACAAAGAGTACAGGCAAATGGAGCTCACTCTGAGGAGAAGGAAGTTACTAGTGGTGTGTTGCAGAGATCTGTCCTTGGTCCGATTCTTTTAAACATCTTTGTCAATGGTATTGCGGAAGGGCTGTCAGGTAAGGTATGCTTGTTTGCGGATGATACCAAAATCTGCATAAATGCACAGAAGGAGAGTCTCTTTCAGTTGAAGGCAAGCTCTGCTATGAGGGGAACATAGGATGAGAGTGAAAGAGGATAGACTCAGGAGTGGAAATATTTCTTTATGGAAAGAGTGGTACATGTGTGGAATAGTCTCCCAGTGGAGGTGGTGGACATGAGGACAGTATCTGAATTAAAAAAAGCATGGGAGAGACACAGAGCATCTCTTAAGGTAAAAAGGGGACTATTGTAGTTGATATTTATTTTACATTTCTTACATACTGCTTTTCATGATATCAAGGCAGTTTACATTGAACAGGGCATTATAACTTGGGGATAACTATTTTATGGGGAACATGGGCAATGGAGGGTTGAGTGGCTTGCCCAAGACCACAAGGAACACCTGTGGGACTAGAAACCCCAGTCCTTCTGGCTCAAGGTTGCTGTCCTCTAGCAGGATTTGAACTCCTGGCCTTCTGGCCTGAGGTAACTTGTCCCAACCACTAGGCCACTCCTCCATGTGAGCTGGAAGAGCAGAACAGATAGGCCATGTAGTCTTTTTCTGATGTCATTTATCTATGTTTCTATAATTGCAGCACTAAGTGATGAAAGGGTGTGTGATCTTTTAGTTATAGGGCCTGGTAGGGGGGTTCCATACATGTTTCTAACCACATTCTACTTTTGTAAGTGGTCTATAGTACATAAGAAGATAAGATATGCCATACTGGGTCAGACCAAGGTCCATCAAGCCCAGTATCCTGTTTCCAACAGTGGCCAATCTAGGTCATATGTACCTAGCAGTTTCCCCAAAAGACACAGGTTCCACAATGCTTGTATTGGGTCAAGCATTGATATCCTGTGTCTCTTCCACTGTTCCCTCTAAGCTGTGCGCGTGTGCGCGCGCACACACCTCGCCAAGCGAGTGCACATGCTTTACAACAGAGCGCACGAAAATTACGGTTCTGATTCTGATAGAAAACAACACAGATGTCTTAAAATTTTAAAGTTGTGATTGTAATTACTAGAAATTTTCTGCTTCATTTAGTAATTGTCTATTTTCATTTAATTTGATTAAAATCAATGTGGTGTACATACTGTATGCTGACGTGTAGTCAAATTTTAAAGTATATAACTCCGAGTGTCGTTATGTGACGCACAAAAATTTAACCTTCCTTCAAAAGCACACAGCTGATATTTTATGCGCACACAACCTACAGAAAATTAGAGGGAACATTGGTCCCTTCTTAATAATGGTTTATGGACCTTTTCTCCAGGAACTTGTCCAAACCTTTTTCAAACCCAGCCACACCAACAGCCCCCACCACATCCTCCGGCAACAAACTCCAGAGCTTGACTACACGTTGAGTGAAAAAATATTTTCTTTCACTAGTCTTAAATAGTTTACCCTGTAGCTTCATTGCATGCCCCCCAGTCCCTCTACATTCCGGTAACGCAATCGATCTACGTTTACCTGTTCCACTCCATTCATCAATCCCTAGACCTCCACCATATCTCCCCTCAGCCGTCTCCCCTCAAGGTCAAAGAGCCCCAACCCTTCCAGCCCCTCCTCATAGGGGTAGCCCTCCATCCCCTCTACCATTTTGGTGGCTCTTCTCTGAACCTTGCCAAAGGATGATGGGCAGGGTGGCTGACTGTTGCTGCACGCTGGACCTGGACTGTTGCTGCACCCTGGACCCTGGACACAGGTTCTGCAATGCTTGTACTGGGTCAAGCACTAATATCCTGGGTCCCTTCTTAATAATGGTTTATGGACCTTTCCTCCAGGAACTTGTCCAAACCTTTTTTAAACCCAGCTACACTAACAGCCTTTACTACATCATCCAGTAACAAATTCCAGGGTTTGATTACACGTTGAGTGAAAAAATATTTTCTATTAGTCTTAAATAGTTTACCCTGTAGCTTCATTGCATGTCCCCTAGTCTTTCTATATTCTGATAAGGTAAACAATCGATCTACGTTTACCCGTTCCACTCCGTTCATTAATTTATAGACATAATATTTCTCCTCAGCCATCTCTTTTCCAGGTTAAAGAGCCCTAACCTTTTTAGCCTTTCTTCATAGGCGTATCCTTCCATCCCCTTTACCATTTTGTTAATTTATTTATTTGGAAGATTCCACTGTGGCCCATGGTGAAATAGTTCAGCTCCTGTTCTGTTTTAATAGAACTGAATATAGATTTGAAATGTAATTACTCGACTTTTCAAATCTAAGCGGAAGGTGAGCTACATTCAGGTACACAGTCTAAGTGATGGCTGAAGCAGTGGAGGGGGAGAAGTGATTTGGCCAAGGACACAAGCATCAGTGGCAGAAGTGGGAGTTGACCTTTGGCTTCCTTGGTTCAGAACCTTCTTCTCTAACCACGAAGCATGAAATCTATCAGTCGGCCAAGTAATTTCCTTGACTGAAAATCCCTTCCTGCTCTGCCCTTTCTTTGTTTTCCCACGGCATTGAAAACTCAGAAGCCAAGGTTTAATGTGCTAAATTAGACTGAGACGGGAAAGAGACCAAAGCCAGCCTGATCCTTTCCTCAGGTTTTCGATCCACCACCCACAAGGTTCCAATCACCATAAATACTAGAAGATAATTGAAACACATTTTCAGTGGCCCGAGCAGTCACTCCTCCCTTGAGCTTGACAGCACCGGTGGTCTTTGTACCCTGATCACTCATGCAGCTGTCCTCTTCCTCCTACTGTGAGTGTCTCTTCTAATCCGGCCATCATAGCTGCTGGACCCGCAGCGCCACCAATCGCCTTCCTTCTTCTGAGGAGCAGTACAGGAGCATCCCCCTCCCACATGGAACCAGCTAGGTGCCCATGTGCAATGGAGCACACACATGCTTACCGCCAGTCACCGATAGACAGATGCCACTGTTCAGCTAAGCATTGTAAATAAAAAGAAGGTTCTTCATCCTCTGCAGTCAAGAAATGCAAACTTGTTTTAATCTGAAGTGTTTTATGAACCGTTGATTATATATACGTTCATATAAACGAGTTTAAATATAAATCCACTCTACAATTACTCTCCATTCCAATTATTTGTAATTCCTGTATAATTTACTAGATATACATTGCTTGCTGAAGAATGCACTCTCACTGGCTATAGACTGCATGGTCAAAAGGGCATGAAGCATCCCTCTGGCAGTGTCTCCCATTTTATTTTATTTTTTTACTTTTTATTTATAAGTATTAACAAAAACACAAAGGCAATATCCAAAAGAAATCACAAAACACAAAAGAAACAATATTATAGAAGCAATTCAAAACATCATTGCCTTTTCGACCATCGACCACAATAATTGTGATGCAAGAAAAGTAATATAACAAAAGGAAATGAACAATTATCAATGGAGAGGCAGTAGGTATCCCATCACAAGTAGAATGCACACTATGGAGTATGTTTACTAAACTGCGGTAAAGTCACCGGCGTTAAGGGGCCTGAAGCCATATAAGGCAGTGGGCGGGTACGGGGCATGCCAACATTAGGATGCCTTGGGCCATTTAACATGAGCTAACAGGACCAAGTGTGGTAAGGTGACAATGTTCTAAGGAGAGACAAGGCATCCTAATATGTGATAAGGTGCCCTAACATGAGACAAGGCGTCCTAAGGAGAGACAAGGTGCCCTAAGGTGGAAAACATGCACCTTAAGGCAGGAAAACGGCTGCAACCCAAATGCTGGATAGAGCACCAAGGAATGTCAATGTAAAGGTGATGGAAGGAAGGACAGGGCCGGCCTGTCCATTGAGCAAGAATGTTTTTTGCACAGGGCCCCGCGTTTCAGGGGGCCCCGCGCAAAAAACATTCTTCATCCCAAGTTTAAAAAAAAAACCAAAAAAAACAGCTGCTTCTGCCGCGGCAGCATCAAGAGTGCCGCCGCGGGCCCCCCCCTGCCCGGCAGAGCCTCCCTGCATCGTAGGCTAGCGTCGAATCCCCGAACGCGGGCTTCTTTCAGAGCCGTGAGAGTTTCCTTTCTCGCGGCTCTGTTAATCCCGCCGGGGCTGATGGGAAATCCCATCAGCCCCGGCGGGATTAACAGAGCCGCGAGAAAGGAAACTCTCGCGGCTCTGTAAGAAGCCCGCGTTCGGGGATTCGTCGCTAGCCTACGAGGCAGGGACTGGGAGGCTCTCCCGGGCAGGGGGGGGGGGGCCGCGGCAGAGCCTCCCAGTCCCTGCGGCAGAAGCAGCTGCTTTTTTTTATTTTTAATTTGGGATGATAGGGGGGAAGGGGGTTTAGGACTGGTAATGGGCTATGGGGGGGGAGGCTAAGACTGGAAGTGGGCTGATAGGGGAGGGTTAGGACTAGTAATGGGCCATGGGGGGGTTAGGACTGGTAATGGGCTATGGGAGGGGTTAAGACTGGTAATGGGCTGATGTGGGATTAGGACTGGTAATGGGCTATGGGGGGCTAAGACTGGAAATAGGCTGATGGGGCTAGGACTGGAAATAGGGTGATGGGGGGGGTTAGGACGTAATGGGCTGATGGGGAGGTTTAGGACTGGTAATGGGTTATGGGGGGGGGGCTAAGACTGGAAGTGGGCTGATGGGGAGGTTTAGGACTGGTAATAGTCTATGGGGGGAGCTAAGACTGGAAATGGGCTGATGGGGGTTAGGACTGTTAATGGGCTATGGGAGGGGTTAGGATTGGTAATGGGCTGATGGGGGATTAGGACTGGTAATGGGCTCTGGGGGGCTAAGACTGGAAATAGGCTGATGGGGGGCTAGGCCTGGAAATAGGGTGATGGGGGGGTTAGGACTAGTAATGGGCTATGGGGGGGGGCTAGGACTGGAAATGGGCTGATGGGGGGTAAGGACAGGTAATGGGCTGGGGGGGCTAAGACTGGTAATGTGCTGGGGGGGTTGCTAGGACTGGAAATGGGCTGATTGGAAGGAGGGCTTGAACTGCAAATAGCTGATGGGGACGGGGGCTTGGAATGGAAATGGGTTGTGAGGGGGAGGGAGCTAGGACTGGAAATGGGTGAGTGGGGGGCTAGGACAGGAAATGGGCTGATGGAGGGGCTAGAATAGGACTGGAAATTGGCTGTTGGGGAGGGTGCTAAGATTGGAAATGGGCTGTGGTGGGGGTTTGGATTGAAATGGAATCATGAAGGGGCTAGAACTGGAAGGCTCATGGGGGGCTTGGATTGGAAATGGGCTGAGTGGAGGGGAGCTAGGATTTGACATGGGCTCATGGGGGGCTGGGATTGGAAATGAGCTGATGGAGGGACTCTGATGGGACTGGAAATAGATGGGGGAGCTAGGACTGGAAATAGGCTGATGGTGGGTCTAGGATAAGACTGGAAATGGGCTGATGCGGGGACTAGAAGGGAGCGGATGCTGGGTGGGACTGGAACTAGAATGGAGCTGATGTTGGGAGGATTAGAATGGGATGGAGCTGGGAGAGTGAAATGGAGAGGGAAAAAATATTTTGTGTGGGAGGGAAGACAAATCTACAATTGGCCGGATATTGGGAGAGTAAGTGGGGATTGAGAATGGAGGGGTAAAATTTGAGTAGATGAAATAGGAATGAGGAAAGAGCAAAAGGAGCAAGATTAGTATGTTAAAGCAGATGTAGAGAGAGAATGGAAAAAAACTAGAAGAGAGAAGAAAAGACAAATGGACAGCAGACAATGGAGAGTTAGCGGAAGACACAAAGAAACCAGAAGAAAGTGACTGGAGCAATTGCAGCTGAAAAAAAATGCACAAAAGGTAGAAAAATATCTCTTTATTTTGAATTTATTTATTGGAATATGTCAGCTCTGGGAAATGTGCATCATTAACGTCTGCGCTTTGTTTAGTACAAGAGCAAATTAATGTATAGTTTTATTTCTACAGTGTTGTACATTCCAAGTTTGCCTTTTGGGATTCCCAGTTTAATTATTGTCTTCCTGTTTCTAAATTGTGATTCCTTTTTTGGTGATGGTCTATGTTCTGCATGTGTAACTGAGCTGAGGTATTCTGTTTATGTAATTCCTATTTGACATTGCCACTTGTTCTCTTTCCCCAGTAGGTCATGTATTGTTGTTCTCTGAAATGTATTGGTTTAATATTTGCAGCGTTTCCTTTTGATAGTTAGGGTATGGTGCTTTATGAGTCCTGGTAGTGCTGTTAGGATACGGCGGGTTTGCTATGGGTTCTAAATGGGCAGTGTTTGTAGTAGTTCCTAATGTGTCTGGCGGTTGGCACTGGATTATAGTAATGTAGAAATCTTTTAGTCTTTCTTTATCCATACACTCATTAAGAGGTATGTTTACTAAAAGTTAGTGTATGGTAACATTATGCAAATATTTATGCAAATGAGGCCCCGCACCGAGTCTCCGCACATGGCCCCACACCCCCCTTGGGCCGCCCCTGGTCTGTGGGCACCATATGTGGCAGCCAGTAAAGCAGACGAGCATGTGGGAGTCAGCTGTACTAATGCACAGGGTGGTGCCAATATAAAGGGCTGCAATGTCAGTTTGTGGCATAGGATGGGGAAGACATGTCCCCCAGTGGTGGCAGAAGCGGCAGGATGTTTGCAGCGAAAAAGGGCAGAGTAGTAGTGGGTACATGCAGATCAGGCACAGGAGAGGCGAGCATGATGAACTGTAATGCAGAAAAGGATACCAGTGTAGGTCATGGGGTAGCAGCCTGCAGAGGAAGACAAGACTGTACACAGCTAACAGAGGCCGATAGATGGGCTGAAGGACGAATGGTGGCTGAAGAGAGGGTGTTATGGGCTGGCAGCACCGATGTGCAGAGCCCTGACTGTTACAGGCGTGAAAATGATCTGAGTAGCACTGCCACAAAAAGAACAAGTAGGAATCAAACCCCTGCCCCCTGCTTACAGAGACCTTGCACTAACTAGTAAGCTACACCTCCACATCTCTCTGCACAGCAATAGCTGGATACAAAGAGACTGCAAGTCACTGCCTAACATGTCTGCTGTGTGTGCCGGCATAGGGTAGCCCCACAAGTACCCATGATGTAGTGCACATGCAGAACAGCGGTCTATAGCTGATCACCAAATGGAGAATCCACGTATCCATCACCTCAGCTAAGTAAGATGCACTGACAGTGTGTGATACAAGCACAGAGCAGCTACAAACCGTGCTACTGAGCAGTTTCTGCGGCCACCCTGAGGGAGAGGATGGGCGCCCAGCACCAGGTCCCCAGTTCCTGCAGTGCAGGAGATGGTCTCTGCTGCCAATCCCCATCACCACCAGTGTGTGGCAGGTATTGTCTGCAATGTGATATACTAGTCATCTTGTGTCCTGCAGCATGCTCCAGTCACATCTGGCTCTGGCCCTGTCGGACAAGGACCCACCTAGAACAGTGCATGTCAATACTCAGTGTTACAATACTGATGCATGGTGGCCAACTATCAGGGGGGGGACCCTCTAGACTTGCACAGGGTTGTTACTAAGGACTTATGGCCCTATCAGTATCACAGCGAGTAGGCCTGGAACACCTCACGTCCTAATCACCTAGGTCAACCATTCACCCACAGCAAGCACAGTCAGACTGCACCTGCTGCCCTCCACTAGGTTTTCCAGCCATGTACATACCAACTGCGGATGGTCTGCTGGTCAGTACACATTGCATGTGCACAGAGTGATCATGTGCACCCAGGCTTGGGATATACGGCATGGACACGCAGCAGTTGGTTCAGTAATCAGGCCCTCAGGACAAGAAGTACACCCACATCACCAGAACCAGACACTATATAGCACTATGTGGATACATAGCCGTGCCATGGTCAGAGTGAGAGTTCCTTCCCAGCATGACATGCTGTGGCCACCTGGTCCATGCAGGTGTCAGTCAGGCACTATGACATCCCAGCCATTGCCCTACCCCCGATGCAGACACATCCTGGCCAATCCACCCAGTTTCAGGCCATACGCACAATACTTTGCTCTTCATCGTGCACATTTGCAGGCTAACGTTGGAAACAGCTTAGGCACTGTGAGGCTCAGTGAGGTGTGAAAAGCCACAAAACAATGGATAGACAAACATACACACGGTGCAAAAATGTAGATGGTTTTATTTATTTATTTAGACAGTTTTGTATACCACCTTATCCTTCAATCAAAGTGGTCACAACACAATTGGGGGATATATTTAACATGAGGGGATACTTACAGGGAACATGGGCAATGGAGGGTTAAGTGGCTTACCCAAGACCACAAGGAGCACCTATGGGACTAGAAACCCCAGTCCTTCCAGCCCAAGGTTGCTGTCCTCTAGTGGGATTTGAACCCCTGACCTTAGGTAACTTGTCCCAACCTCTAGGCCACTCCTCCCTGGCATGCCTGCCAGCCACTCTGGTCCCAATCTCAGCTCAGGCATTGTTAAGGTGTGCTCATTGTGCAGGAGCTAGTAGTGCGCTCTGATGTTAATGGCTGCTCAGTGTGTGAGTGCTGTCAGCCTGACTCTCCATCCAGCTGAGGATAGTGGAGCCTGTCTGTGTGGGTGTTTGTATCCTTGTTGGCCGATTCATTGGGGGTTGCACATGTTGGTATTGTGCCTGCACTGTGGGCTAAAATTTAGCCACAGGGACAAGCAGTGCATGATTCACAGCTGGGACCCAAACCTGTGACCCTCTGCTCATATACACACCAACTGTGAGTAGTGTGCCACAGTGCTGCCACATAGTTACAACAGTCCCTTGGGATGGCATGCTTCCTATCAGACAGACCTTGGCACATGTTGCATGGCGCATTGGAGCAGGTCATGGCTTTGGTCTGCTGCAGGCGTGTGCCACTGCTCCCTCTGCCAACACCCCCCACGCCAAGCTGACATGCCCATGTGCTGTCAATGTTGGTGGTACACAGTCCCAGGCCAGCCAACATGTGGGTTGGTGGGTGCCTAGGGTGCAGGGTCTGGAGGGGGGACGGAGGCCTACATGGATGACCACACATCCCCCCCACAACCATCTACCTGTGCAGGGACCCCATCACCACCTGCCAGTGTTATGTCTCTCCAACCTGTGGAAGAGATGGCTGAGGGGTGTTATGTTAGAGGTCTATAAGATATTGCCTGAAGTGGATTGGGTAAATGTAGATCGATTGTTTACGCCATCAACATGTAGTATGACTAGGGAACATGCAATGCGGCTACAGTGTAAGCCATTGAGGGCTACTGGAAGTGAATGGTTCCTCATTCAATGCATATTCAAACTCTGCCTCTTCCCCTGCACCTGCCAATCAGACCAAGGCAGCAACAGACTATACAACCGCCTTTCCAACGGCGCACCCGCGCCTTGCGGGCCCGCGCCTAAGGACCACGCCAAAGGGCCCTTTGGCGTGGCCCTTAGGCGTAGGACCGTGGGGGACCGAGGAACGGCCAATCTATGTTGGTTCTATTTGTTGAAATGTTTTATGTAGTTAAATGTAATGTTGGACAGGTACTGTATTTCCCTATGTATACTGTTATGTATTGATAATGTGATGCATGTTTCCCCTACCTTTGTGTAACCTGTTTTGTTCTGACCGCTTTGATTGAAGGATAAGGCGGGATACAAAACTTGTTAAATAAATAAAATAAATAAATAAATAAATGTTGGAAAGGCTGTTAGTGGGTTTCAGAAATGTTTGGACAGGTTCCTGGGGAACAGTCCATAAACCATTACTAATGATGGGCCCAGAATATCCCATGCTTACCCAATACACGTATTGTGGATCCTGTGTGTCTTTTGGGGGACATGCTAGGTACTTGTGACCTAGATTGGCCACTGTTGGGCACAGGATACTGGGCATGATGGACCTTGATCTGACACATTCTCGCATATTTGCATATCTTATGTTCTTATGTGCCACCTAGACAACTGCTTGGTCTGCCCTGTGCTTCAGAGGTCCCCACTGCGTGATCTACATGCATCCTCCTTTGCCCCATTTGTACCATCACTATAGTACTTTTTCATACTTGGACACTTTGCTGTTGCTGCTAATGGAGCACTACTATCACTTTCTTGGGCTCACATTGCAGACATTGAAATAGGCTCTCTCTCCTCCTGCTTTCCACGAGGTTTTCATATGCATTAAGGTTCCCAGCATTAAGGTGCCTTCGTTAAGGGAGCAAGCCTTGTTATCGCCCATCCCTGCCCATTGACCCCCACTCTCCACCCCATTGACACCTACCCTCTGCCCACAGGGCGCTTTATGCTGCCGGTACCGTTAGTGTGCGCTAAAGCGGTGTTTTGGACACTCTTAAGGGCGCAAGTGCACCGTTAGCACATGCTAACGGCACACTTGCTCCTTTACCACAGTTTAGTAAACACACCCCAGAGTCCCCACCCTCAACCCTGGTTTTTCCTTCACATAAGATCAATAAATCTTGGTTCAGTAAAGAAATCATTTTTAACATTAAGACTAGCAAAACACAAACAAGGAAATTTTAATGCCCAAGTACCCCTCCCCAGTGCAAGAACTCGAGGCCGCAATGCCAAGAAGTCTTTGCACTGAGCCTGGGTTGATTTTGAGATGTCAGGAAATATATGAACCACTGAGCCAGAAAAGAGCTTCTTAATATGCCTGAGTAAAGACGTACCACAGCGTTCTTGTCCTGTTCAAAGGTAAAAGTCACCAACATAGTGCTACGGACAGTCACCAGCTCCAAAGAGCCGGTCAAGTCCATCTGGTTCTGAGGCTGGGTGGGGCCCCTGGATGCCCCACTGGTGGAAGACAAATAATATGCCCAGATTATGGGAGGTAAATTGTCTGATGCCCAGCCCAGGATATCCCTCAAATACTTCTTCACCATATTGACTGGGCCAAGCATAGGTGACTGTGGGAAGCTCAAAAAACTTAAGTTATTCCTCTGGGCCTGGTTTTCAAGATATTCCAGTTTCCTCGATAACAGAATTCTCCTTAATACGGTATCCTTGAGAGCCCCTAACTCCTGTATTTGCTGCTCTAGTTGTTCTAACTTAGCAGTATGTTGGCTAATTTCCACCTTCTGAACAGCGACAAACTCCACCAATTTTTTCTATATTTAAATTCAGGGAAGTGTCCAGAGTTTTAATGGAGTCCCACAGTACCTTCAAGGTAACGGGAGAGCTGTTTCCCCCACTGTTGAGCGATCCAAAACTTCCCCCGGGCAGATGGTTAATCGACTTACCTGCTTTTGCCCCTTCTTGCCGATTTCACCAGGAGAAGACATCGCCAGGAGAGGGCCCTTTGAATCTCCCAACCCCGATGCAGCCTCTAAGCACTTGGGCAGGAAAACTCTTCCCCTCACAGGAGCACTTCCAGGTTTCAGGGGGACTATTCTCTCTTCGGGGCTTAATGACACCTCTTCTGTGTTCCGCTCCAGTGTAAGCTTACCAGAGTGGTCCAAAGCAATGGGACAATCCTTCACCGAGCGAATCCAGAGCTGGCTCTTTTCTCCCAATCTCGGCCCTGATGGGTGAGCCATGTTCTTTTATTTATTTATTTATCTGTATTTATATCCCGCTTTTCACCAGGTCAAAGCGGTCAATTGGGAGATACATTTAACACGAGGGGATATGACACACATACGCTAATACTTACAGGGAACATGGGCAATGGAGGGTTAAGTGGCTTGCCCAAGACCACAAGGAGTGCCTATAGGACTAGAAATCCCAGTCCCTCCGGCCTGAGATTGCTGTCCCCAGGTGGGACTTGAACCCCCGGCCCTCCGGCCTGAAGTACCTTGTCCTAACCACTAGGCCACTCCTCCCTTTCCTTCTGTTTCGGCATTGCCGCCGGAGGGAAGAGCCGCTTCTCGGACGTGTGGAGCTCACCAAGGTCAGCCTCTCTGATCCACCATCTTGCCCCATGCAGATCTCTTCTATTTTAAAGATCGCTGAGTGAACACTCAAAGGTTTTCACATTTAGGATGTACAAGCCTAATGTAAATTAAACAAGTGGGGAAAGCATGCAGAGTATGGCTTTTGGAATTCTTTCCAACACCTGCAGGTGTGTGGTGTATGTTGAACCTGGAGGGGAAGGGTAGTTTGCATAAAGTGGTATCCAGATATTCTGGGGTGAATGTAATAAGCTATGTGTTAGTGTGCTGAGCATCAGCGAACAGCATTCTAATGCACTGAAAAAAATATTTTATTCCCATTACAGTGCGTAAGAACATAAAATATGTCATACTGGGTCATACCAAGGTCCATCAAGCCCAGTATCCTGTTTCTAACAGTGACCGATCTAGGGCACAAGTACCTAGCAGTTTCCCCAAAAGACACACAGGTTCCACAATGCTTGTATTGGGGCAAGCAGTGGATTTCCCAGGTCCCCTTTAATAATGGTTTATGGACCTTCCCCCAGGAACTTGTCCAAACCTTTTTAAAACCCAGCTACATTAACAGCTTTTACTACATCCTGCACTAAAGAATTCCAGAGTTTGATTACACTTTGAGTGAAAAAATAATTTCTCGTATTAGTCTTAAACGGGCTACACTGTAGCTTCATTGCATGCCCCCTAGTCTTTCTATATTTTGATGGCATAAACAAACTACGTTTACCCATTCCACTCCAGTGGTGTGCCCAGGAATCTGTCCTTGGTCTGATTCTTTTTAACATCTTAGTGATATTATGGAAGGGCTGTCAGGGAAGATTTGCTTCTTTGAGGATGATACCAAAATCTGCAATAGAGTAGACACCTGGGACGTTGTAGATAACATGAGGAGGGATCTAGCTAACCTTTAAGAATAGTCTAGAATTTGGCAGCTGAGATTTAATGTTAAAAAATGCAAGGTCATTCATTTGGGCTGCAGCAATCCAAGGGAGCAATATAGTATAGGGGATGAAGTACTTCTGTCCACAAAAAAAGAGCAGGACCTAGGTATGATTGTGTCTGATGATTTTAAAGTAGCTAAATAGGTAGAAAAGGCAACAGCAAAAGCTAGAAGGATGCTTGGGTGCATAGGTAGAGGAATGGCCAGCAGAAGAAAGGAGGTGATAGTGCCTCTGTATAAGTCTTTGGTAAGACCTCATTTGGAGTATAGTGTGCAATTCTGCAGACCGCACCTTCAAAAGGATATAAACAGGTTGAAGTCGGTACAGAGGGTGGCTACTTATATGGTTAGTGGTCTTCAGTATAAAGCATTGAGAACAGACTTAAAGATCTTAATATGTACACCTTAGAGGAAAGGCAGGATATAGGTGATATGATTGAGATGTTTAAATACCTCTGTGGCATAAATGCACAGGAGGAGAGCCTATTTTGATTGAAAGCAAGCTCTACTATGATGGGACATAGGATGAGGGCGAAAGGGGATAGACTCAGGACTAATATGCAGAAATATTTTTTTACAGAAAGAGTGGTAGATCTGTGGAATAGTCTCCCAGTGGAGGTGGAAGAGATGAGGACAGTGTCTGAATTCAAAAAGGCATAGGACAAACACAGAGGATCTCTAAAGGAAAAAAGAGGACTGTTGTAGTGATTGATATGGAAGGGCAGACTAGATAGGCCATGTGGTCTTTTTCTGCCGTCATGTTTCTATTCATTCATTTATAGACTCTATCATATCTCCCCTCAGCCATCTCTTTTCCAGGTTGAAGAGCCCTAACCTTTTTAATCTGTCCACATAGGAGTATCCTCCCATTCCCTTGACCATTTTGGTGGCTCTTCTCTGTACCTTTTCTAAAAATGCTATATCCTTTTTAAGATCCGGCGACCAGAATTGTACACAGTATTCAAGGTGTGGTCACATTATGGAACGATGCAGAGGTATTATAATATCATTTGTTTTATTCTCCATTACTTTCCTTATAATTCTTAGCATTCTATTTGCTTTGTTGGCCGCTGTTGCACACTGGGCTGATGGTTTCAATGTGTTATCCACGCTGATAGTAACATAGTAACATAGTAAGTGACGGCAGATAAAGACCAGCATGGTCCATCTAGTCTGCCCAGCAAGATGGCAAGAGTAGGTGCACCTGTCACTCTGTGCAGGCCACCCCTCCCCATGTTTTTGTTTCTGTTTAGGGGTGAACCCACCACTCCATGTAGGACACCCTTATTTGTTCAGATGCTAGATAGTTCAGAAGTTAGATGGTACTGTTTATTTTGCTTTTATCCTGTTGCTGTAAAGGGATCCACTGTGTTTGTCCCATGCCGTTTTGAATTCCATCACCGTGTTTGCCCTCACCACTTCCATCGGGAGTGCATTCCAAGCATCCACCACCCTTTCAGTGAAGAAATATTTCCTGACATTGCCTTTCAATTTACCACCTTGCAGCTTCATGTTATGCCCTCTAGTTTTACAGCTTCCCCGTCTTTGGAAGAGGTTTGTTTGTTCATCATTTCTCTTTAAGTATTTAAAGGTCTGAATCATATCTCCCCTGTCCCTCCTCTCCTCCAAAGTGTACATATTTAGGTCTTCAAGTCTCTCCTCATAAGGCTTCTGACGCAGGCTCCAAATCATTTTGGTCGCCTTTCTCTGAACAGTTTCCAGTCTTTTTACATCTTTTGCAAGATATGGCCTCCAAAACTGAACACAGTATTCCAAGTGAGGCCTCACCAGTGACTTGTACAGTGGCATAAGTACCTCTTCCTTTCTGCTGGTAATCCCTCTTTGAATGCAGCCCAACATCCTCCTGGCTTTTGCCACCGCCTTGTCGCACTGTTTTGCCACCTTGAGATCATCAGAGATAATCACACCAAGGTCTTTCTCCTGAACCGTGCATACCAACCTCTCACCCCCTATTGTGTACTTTTCCCTTGGATTTCTGCTACCCAAGTGCATGACACTGCACTTTTTCACATTAAATCGTAGTTGCCAAGCATTAGACCAGTCTTCCAGCTTTTGTAGATCTTTCCTCATGTTATCCACTCCCTCTGGGGAGTCCACTCTGTTGCAAATTTTTGTGTCATCTGCAAAAAGACAGACCTTTCCATTCAGTCCTTCAGCAATATCACTCACAAATATATTGAACAGTGCCGGGCCCAGGACCAAAACCTGAGGCACCCCGCTAATCACCTTCCTCTCATCCGAGTGAGCTCCATGTACCATCACCCTCTGTTGTCTGTCAGTCAACCAATTTCTAATCCAGTTTACTATCTTGGGACCCATCCCCAAGCTACTGAGTTTATTGACAAGCCTCCTATGAGGAACAGTATCAAAGGCTTTGCTGAAATCCAGATAGATGACATCCATTGCATGCCCCAGATCTAGTTCCTTGGTCACCCAATCAAAGAACTCAATCAGATTTGTTTGGCAAGACCGTCCTTCGGTAAAACCATGTTGCCTGGGATCTTGCAACCTGTTGGTTTTGAGAAAGTTCACTATTTGCTCTTTCAGGAGCGCCTCCATTACTTTTCCTGCCACCGAGGTAAGGCTCACGGGCCTGTAATTTGACACTTCTTCCCTGTCACCACTTTTGTGTAGAGGTACAACATTAGCCATTCTCCAGTCCTGAGGAACCACTCCTGTTTCCAAGGATCTGTTGAAGACATCCTTTAACGGTCCTGCAAGAACCTCTCTGAGCTCTTTCAGTATCCTGGGATGTATCCCATCTGGTCCCATGGCTTTGTCCACTTTCAGTTTAGCAAGTTGTTCTAACACCTCATCTTCTGTGAATGGTGTGGTATCTACTTCAGTCCTATTTTTATATTTGGGAGTCACAGCTGGTCCATCTCCAGGATCTTCTTTAGTAAAAACAGAGCAGAAGTATTTGTTTAGCAATTTCGCTTTTTCAGTGTCACTTTCCACGAGTCCTTTCCCAGCACTTCTGAGTCCTGCAATTCCAACTCTGATCTTCTTCCTTTCCTGAATATACCTGAAGAAAGTTTTGTTGCCACCCTTAACATCTTTAGCCATTTTTTCTTCTGCCTTTGATTTTGCTATCCTTATTACTCTTTTAGACTCTTTGAGATGGATCCTGTATTCATTTCTGTGTTCTTCTGTTTGCAAGCTTTTGAATTTTGAAAAAGCTGTGTTTTTTGCCTTTATTTGCGCAGCCACCTCTTTGGAAAACCAAATAGGTTTCCTTCTCCTCTTGTTTTTATTTATTTTTCTTACATATTTATCTGTTGCCCCTTTTATTGCCGCCTTTAGTTTAGTCCATTGCAATTCCACTTCCCTTATCTTCTTCCACCCCGTCATCTCCTCCTTTAAGTACTCGGCCATTTTATTGAAGTCAGTGTTTTTGAAGTTTAGGACTTTGAGCTTGCTATGATTGGCCTGTACCATGGCTTTTATCTCAAACCACACCGTGTGATGGTCGCTGTTGCTCACAGGGGCACTCACGCAGACATTCGACACATTATCACTGTTGGTAAGCATTACATCCAGCGTTGAGCTTTCCCTGGTTGGTTCCATCACCATTTGTCTAAGTAATGCATCTTGGAGAGCATCCACAATTTTTTTGCTTCTTTCCAGATGTGCAGAAGGAGTAATCCAATCCACATCAGGTAGATTAAAGTCACCTAATATGATCGCTTCCCCCTTTGCTGCTATCTTGGCAATATCTATAATCAATTCGTTATCTCTCTCTTCAATTTGAGTCGGAGGTCTGTAGACTACAGCAATATGGATGACAGTGCCATCTCCTCTTTCCAACGCAATCCAGAGCGCTTCTTCTTTTCCCCATGTTCCCTGCATTTCAGTAGCTTTAATACTGCTTTTGACATACAAGGCTACTCCTCCTCCTTTTCCATTTTCTCTGTCTCTTCTGAATAGATTATAGCCAGCTATGGCTATATCCCAATCATGCGATTCATTAAACCATGTTTCCGTAACAGCCACGATGTCCAAATCCGTTTCCACCTAAATCTTTTTCCTAGGGTGGTGGTTCCCAATGTGGAACCTTGCATCGTGTAACCATAGTTTGGGTTGTTCTTTCCTAGGTGCATAACTTTGCACTTGTCCACATTAAATTTTATCTGCCATTTGAATGTCCAGTATTCCAATTTATCAAGGTTCTCTTGCAATTTTTCACTATCCTCTTGGGTTAGAACAACTTTGAATAATTTTATGTCATCTACAAATTTGAATACCTCACTTGTTGTTCACATTTCCAGATCATTTATGACTATATTAAAAAGCAGTGGACCCAGCACAGAACCCTGGGGTACTCCACTATTCGCCTTTCTCCTTTGGGAAAATTGGCCATTTAGCCCTACTCTCTGCTCTCTATCTTTTACCCAGTTCCTGATCCATAGTAATGAACTGCCTCCTATCCCATGACTTTTTAATTTTGCCAAGAGTCTCTCATGCAGGACCTTGTGAAAGGCTTTCTGAAAATCCAGATACACTATATCAGTGATGGCTAACCTTTTTGAGCCCGAGTGCCCAAACTGCCGCACAAAACCAAAGAATTTCCTCAAAGTGCCAGCACGTCATTTGCATAAGTGGTCTTATTTGCATAAATATTTGCATAATGTTACCATACACTAACTTTTAGTAAACATGTCTCTTAATGAGTGTATGGATAAAGAAAGACTAAAAGATTTCTACATTACTATAATCCAGTGCCAACCGCCAGGCACATTAGGAACTACTACAAACGCTGCCCATTTAGAACCCATAGCAAACCCGCTGTATCCTGACAGCATTACCAGGACTCACAAAGCACCATACCCTACCTATCAAAAGGCAACACTGCAAATATTAAACCAATACATTTCAGTGAATACTGGGGAAAGAGAACAAGTGGCAACGTCAAATAGGAATTTCCTCTTGTACCAAACAAAGCGCAGATGTTAATGATGCACATTTCCCAGAGCTGACATATTCCAGTTAATAAATTCAAAATAAAGAGATATCGTTCTACCTTTTGTGCATTTTTTTTCAGTTGCAATTGGTCCAGCCATTTTCTTCTGGTTTCTTCATGTTTTCTGCTAACTCTCCATCGTCTGCTGTCCATTTGTCCTTTCTTCTCTCTTCTAGTTTTTTTTCCATTCTCTCTCTCTCTACATCTGCTTTAACATACTAATCTTTCTCCTTTTGCTCTTTCCTCATTCCTATTTCATCCACACAAATTTTACCCCTCCATCCTCAATCCCCAATTACTCTCCCAATACCTGGCCAATTGTAGATTTTTCATCCCTCCTACACAAAATATTTTTCCCCTCTCCATTTTACTCTCCCAGCCCCATCCCATTCTAATCCTCCCCCAACATCAGCTCCCTTCTAGTTCCAGTCTCACCCAGCATCCATTCCCTTCTTCAAGCCCCCCACGTCCCCTCAGCCCATTTCCATTCCAAGCCCCGGCCCCATCAGCTATTTGCAGTTCAAGCCCCCCACTTCCCCTCAGCCCATTTCCATTCCAAGCCCCATCCCCAACACCTATTTGCAGTTCAAGCCCCCGTCCACTCAGCCCATGTCCAGTCCTAGCAACCCCCCCAACCCATTACCAGTCCTAGCCCCCCATAGCCCACTCCCAGTCCTAATCCCACCAGCCCATTTCCAGTCCTAACCTCCCCATCAGCCCACTCCCAGTCCTAATCCCCCATCACTCAATTTTTAGTTTAAGCCCCCCCAGCGCCTATCACCACTCCTAACCCCCCCCAGCGCCCATCACCACTCCTACCCCCCCCCAGCCCAGCGCCCATCACCACTCCTAACCCCCCCAGCCAGCCCAGTGCCCATCACCACTCCTAACCCCCCCCAGCCAGCCCAGTGTCCATCACCACTCCTAACCCCCCAGCCCAGTGCCCATCACCACTCCTAACCCCCCCACCCCAGCCCATCACTACTCCTAACACCCCCCAGCCCAGCCCAGCCCATCACTACTCCTAACCCCCCCCAGCCCAGCCCAGCCAATCACCACTCCTAACCCCCCCCCCCCAGCCCAGCCCATCACCACTCCTAAGCCCCCCAGCCCAGCCCAGCCCAGCCCATCACCACTCCTAACCCCCACCCCCAGCCCAGCCCAGCCCAGGGAAAATTAAAAAAAAAAGAAAACCTGTCTGCTGCCGCTGTCGGGGCCGCCGCGGCAGAATCGAGCGTGCCGCGGGGCCCCCCTGTACCCACCGGCAGAGCCTGTCCTCCCCGTAGCAGCTCTCTCTTTGGAGCTGAAGTCAGACGCGCCGGCTTGCAGAGCGCGAGGGAAGAGTTCCCTCGCTGCTCTGTTAAGCCTGCGGGGGCTGATGGGAAGTTCCCATCAGCCCCCGCGGGCTTAACAGAGTCGCGAAAGGGAAACTCTTCCCTTCGCGCTCTGCAAGCCGGCGAGTCTGACTGCAGCTCCAAAGAGAGAGCTGCTACGGGGAGGACAGGCTCTGCCGGTGGGTACAGGGGGGCCCCGCGGCACGCTCGATTCTGCCGCGGCGGCCCCGACAACGGCAGCAGACAGGGTTGTTGTTTTTTTTTCGATGGCGGACCTTCCCGCGTGCCAGCTGCAAGGCCTTCGCGTGCCACAGCTGGCACGCGTGCCATAGGTTCGCCATCGCTGCACTATATCAACCGACTTACCTTTGTCTACTTGTTTATTCACACCTTCAAAAAAACATAACAGATTAGTGAGACAAAACCTTCCTTGGCTAAAGCCATGTTGGCTGTCTCCCATTAAGCCATGACTATATGTTTAGTAATTTTGTTCTTCATAATAGTTTCTACCATTGTTCCTGGTACTGACATCAGGCTCACCAGTCTGTAGTTTTCCGGATCACCTCTGAAACTCTTTTTAAAGATTGGTGTTACATTGACCATCCTCCAGTCTTCAGGTATTACAGATGATCTTAATGATAGTTCACAGATTACTAATAGTAGGTCTGCAATCTCATATTTCAATTCTTTCAACACCCTTGGATGTATACCATACGGTTCAGGTGATTTGCAACTCTTCAGTTTATCAAATAATTACAATACATCTTCCCGGTTTATTAATATTTCTTTTAATTCTTCTGCAGTATCACCTTTAAATACCATTTCAGTCATGGGTAACATCCCTACATCTTCCTCAATAAAGACTGAAACAAAGAATTCATTCAATCTCTCCACTATGGCCTTATCCCCTCTTAGTACCCCTTTTACCCCTCTATCATCTAATGGTCCAACTGACTCTTTCACAGCTTTTTGCTATGAATGTACTTGAAAATGTTTTTATTATGCATTTTTGCTTCCACAGCAAGCTTTTCTCAAATTCTCTCTCTTTGCCTGCCTTATCGATGCCTTGCATCTAACTTGCCAGTGCTTATGTTGTTTGCTTTTTCCATTTCCTGAAAGCTGTTTTTTTGCTTTTTTAGCAACAACAGCCTCTCTGACCTCACCTTTAAACCATGCTGGCATTTTTTTGGACTTCCTTCCACTTTTCTTAAAGCGTGGAGTACAGCTGGTCTTGGTTTCCAAGATAGTAGTTTTAAACAACACCCATATGTGATGTAAATCTTTAACGTTTGCAACTGCTTCTTTTAGTTTTTTCTTAACTATTTTCCTCATTTTATCATAGTCTCCCTTTTGAAAGTGAAAAGGTGGATTTCCTTGCTATCCTTCCTGCTTTTATTAAATCAAATGCGATCATGCTATGATCACTATTGCCAAGTGGCCCCAAAACCTTATCTCTTGCACCAGATCTTGTGTTCCTTTAAGGACTAGCTCCAAAATGGCCCCCCTCTGGTCAGTTCATGATATAGCTGCTCCAAGAAGCAGTCATTTATTTCATCTAGAAATTTTACCTCCTTAACATGTCCTGCCATGACACTAACCCAGTCAATATCAGAGTAATTGAAATCACCCATTATTATTTCTGTACTGTAACTTTACATTACATGGCATTAAAAAATATGCACTGACAGAAAATACAGCACGCATTACCACAGTAATCTGTCACAGTTTGATGCATTGGGCATGTTTCACTTTCATTGGTGTGTGAGCAGAGAATGGCTCATACACTGACAAGAAGAGAGCCAGCCGAAAAAAAGGCCCACTAAAATATCTGTGGTGACCCACTGACCCTGGATTCCCTAACATAGAAGCATATCAGCGGAAAAAGACCATATGGCCTATCTTGTCTGCCCTTCCATATCAAATACTATAGTCCTTTTTTTCCCTTTAGAGATCCTTTGTGTTTGTCCAATGCTTTCTTGAATTCAGATACTGTCCTTGTCTCTACTCCCTCCACTGGGAGACTATTCCATGCATCTTCCACTCTTTTCATAAAGAAATATTTCTGCATATTACTCCTGAGTCTATCTCCTTTCATTCTTATCCTACACCCCCTTGCTTTCAATCGAAAGAGGTTCTCTTCTTGTGCATTAATGCCATGGAGGTGTAGGGCTGGTACCCCTGCAATTCTACATGCAAATCTCCGGCCTGCTCAGCAACTCAGGCCTGAACCAAACTGCACAGACAAGATGGATTCTTCACTTCACTTTTGCTGTGTTCAGCTACAAACGGCCTTCAAGCAACTGCTGGGGCAGCGTTTCTAAGTGTGCATACAGAAGCTATTGTCCGTGGCTGGCCTTGGACACTTGTACATGCCCAGAAGTTACATACTGTTGCCTCTGCCTGATTTCACTATAGCTCCTTTGTTTGCAAGAAGCTGCTCATCATCTACCTCCTGATTCGCTGAGAACACCTCAGACTGCCTGGTGCCCACCAATCATCGGACCTATGACGGAGGATTCTCACACAGAATAATGCATTCTGCGCTGGAAACTTTAGTTGTAAGTAGTAGTGAGAGAGAGAGTTGGGGCTTTTCCCACCTGTTCATACAGACTCCTGCACCGGTTCCTCTCTGTTGTGCACTACGTACCTGATTCCTGCGCCCTGAGCCTTCCGCCAGACGGCCCCTACGTGTGGGCTAGGCCGTCCTCCACAGGTCTGAGATAAGACTTTCACAGATACCTCCGGTTCGGACTTACTGCGGCTCGCCTGACGAGGCTAGAGCCCGCACTAGCTAGAAGCTGCTTCTGAGTGCCGACGGAGCTAAGGTACTGGCTTATCTCTCCTCTCCTGGATGGGCAAAGGGGTTAGCAATATATTTCTTGCTTTTCCTCAGTGTAGAGCGAATCAGTGACGTCTGGTTACTAATCTGTGATTTATTACGTTGTCCAATTGTATATTTGTGCTATAACAAATTGTTACCTCATGTTCCTAATTAGCCATATATGTGTGTATATTTTTCTATTTGGTTGCCTATAATAAAGTCTAATATATATATATCTGCCGACCAGAATTCTTTCGTGGCTCATTGCCAGAATAACTCACCGAACTTTGGGCTGGGATAGTAGCCATATTCCCCTAGACAACAGAGAGTCTAACTTATTTTTTGCTACTAATATACCCTACAGAGGTATTTAAACGTCTCTGTCATATCTCCTCTATCCCGCCTTTCCTCTAACGTATACATATTAAAATCTTTAAGTTTGTCCTCATATGGTTTATAACAAAGACCACTGACCATTTTTGTGGCCACCTTCTCTTCCAACTCCATCCTGTTTATATCCTTTTGAAGGTGTGGTCTTCAGAATTGCACACAATATTCCTCGATATTAGTGGCGTCCACGGGGGGGGGGGGGGGAATCAATCTGCACCGTTTTTCTGGGTTAAGCTCCGGAGCTAAGCTGCCATCCCTACCGATGACGTCACTTCCTCCACCATCACCTTTTTTTATCTGTTTAGCCACTTTAAGATCATAAGAAACAATCACACCGAGGTCCTGTTCTTCTTTCGTAGACAGAAGTACTTCACCCCTTATACTGTACAGCTCCCTTTGATTTTTGCAGCCCGAATGCATGATCCTGCATTTTTTAGCATGAAATCTCAGCTGCCAAATTCTTGACCATTCTTCAAGCTTAACTAGATCCCTCCTCATGTTATATACTCTTTCCTGGGTGTCTACTCTATTGCAGATTTTGGTATCATTGCAAAGAGGCAAACCTTACCCAACAATCGTTCTGCAATATCACTAACAAAGATGTTACAGTAAAAAGAATCGGACCAAGGACAGATCCCTGCGTCAGAAATAAAACAGAGGATAGTGAGATTTCTGGAATCCAATCAATTACAGGATCTGAGGCAGCACACCACTGCTACATAGTATCATAGTACCTGATGGCAGATAAAGACCAGCATGGTCCATCTAGTCTGCCCAGCAAGGTTGCAAGAGTAGGTGCGTCCTCAGTTCCATGCAGGTCACCCCTCTCCATGCTTTTGTTTAAGGGTGTACTGTCAGACGGCTGCCTGGGTGAGACTCTTCACAGTCTTGGCAAGTGCATATCTCTATATGAATTGCAAGGGATTGTGGGCAATGTAGTTCATTCACACCAGTCACAGCTGCTGACAATAATTTAGTTGTGCTCTTGGGTAAAGCCAATAAGATATTTATTTATGGGGTTATTTCTCCCAACACAGATATGCTTGGAAGCACATAAATCAGGTTACTTGCTTTCAGTGTTAACTTGGAAAAACAAAGTCAAAATCAGGAAAACAACAAATGAAAAGCCACAAAGCAAGAAACAAACTGTTCTTTTCAGGTTAACTTCTGATTACTTCCCACATAGATTCAGAAGTGATTCTCTCCTAGCTCACAGGCAATTAGGTAAGGCTTAATTGCTAGCAGTTATCCAGCTGAAACCCCTTAGCTGGCTTGCTTTCTACTGTGTGGGTCAAATCCTGCTTCAGGAGCTTTTCTGAGTAGATTAAAGAACAAATTTGTATTTCTTTGTGATGGTTGCTGTACTTTATAACAGAAAGTTACCAACAGAGTTTAGATAGAGAACAATCCATATAAATACATTCTTCATCTGCAATCATTTCCCCATCTTCAACAAGCATAGGTTCAATATCATGGATTGGCACAGATGAATCTCTCAATGGAGCACTTTCAGGAGAATACTTGTTTCCCTGCTGTCTTTCAAGGTTATAGCTAGGGCATAGATCAGTGTTCATACCTGAGCTTCCATTGCTGCTAGAGTTCCTCTCTATATAGCCTGGCCAGTATGTAGTCCAGTTCTTATGTCCAGCCTTCCAATCCAGATCCCTGGACACTGGATCTCTCTTCACATACCTTCTGGCATAGGACTTAGGGTCCCTTCCACGTGCAGCCGTCTCCCTCACAGGTAGCGTCTGGTGATTCCTAGCTCTGCAGCACCATTCCTCTGGCTTTCCCCAGTCCAATGGTGTATGCTGGCCCTTGAAATGCCTCCCAGTATACGTACTGCTTTGGACTCTTCTAGACCTCTCAAAGGCTTTTCTCTTCCTTCTTCCAAAGGGTCTCTTTCCCTCTCTGTCCGTCCGGTTTGGCTTCTGCTTCTGATGATCCTTCAGATGAAACTGATGATCCTTCTCTGGATATCCAAGGTGATCATGAAGATGGTCATCTGTAGAATAAACTCTATTTTTATTCTGCTTGGATGAGTGCTCCCCCCTAATACAGCGCAGCTGTGCTGAATCAGGCCCTGCCCTTTGAGATGAGTGCTTAGGGATTACCTCATAGCCCTCCTGATTGAACACACGTTTCCCCACTTCAGCTCCTCTAATGGCTGTTTGGAAACCTGGTGCATTCTGGGACTGGTAGTCTTTTATGGGAAAATTCTGTTTTCTTATTTCTACCAGAACTGACAGGTTGCTTGTTCAGAGTCACTTCACCTTTTCTATAACTCCTTCCTGAGCTATGATAAGCTTCCTTATCACAGTACTCACCGCTTCATGCAGGTCACCTCTACTTGTTGAGATATCTTTCTCTTCAGAGTGAGCTCCATTTACCTGTACACTTTTTTCGCCTCCCACTCAACCAATTTTTAACCCAGTCAGGCACTCTAGGGTCCATCCTTAGGGTGCTCAATGTATTTATAAGTTACCTGTGTGGAACAGTGTCAAAGGGATATGTTTACTAAGCAGTCTTAACGTGCGCCCGGCGATAGTGTGCAGGATGCCATATAAGGTAGTGGGCGTTCCGGTCTTAAGGTAGCATTTAGGGTTATCGTGCGATAAGGTACGTTTTCGTGTGATAGATGGAGCCGTGGCACGTTAATGCGCGTTAGCCTTAATTAGGCGCGCTGAACTACAAACACAGCAACAGAGGTGTAGCACAATGGTTAATACATTGACTGATGAAACAGGGGTCATGAGTTCAATCCCCCAGTGGGCTTGATAAATAAGGCTGTCTGAGGCATTACCCTTTACTTTAAATCAGTGCTGTCTGAGGCATTTTCTTTTATATTTTTTTTTTTTTGATTTAAACTTTTTATTGAAACTGTATTACAGAAAACCAAACAAAATTACCAGGTTCACAATTATACAACCACAGCAAACTGTAATAACCCCGCTAACTCCCCCCCCCCCTTCCAGCCGCCAGCTCCTGTGAACCATTGAAATCTTATAAAGTCGTATTTCGCCAGCATAAGTACTTCTCCCAAGTTGTAGAAAATTTTTTGGAGCTATGATTTCTCAGAGCAGTGGCTTTACTTAGTAAGTAATTAGTTTCAAGAGCAGATAACCAATCCCGCACCGTGGGCAGACGCACTTGCCGCCATTGCCGTGCCATCAAGATACGAAAGGTCACACACCCCACATTAACAAAGAAACTCTCAGTTTGTGTAAGGACTGCTGGTGTGTACCCCAGCAATGCAACGGCTGGATTAAGTTCTAGCTCCTGCCCCATAATGGTGCTCAGCAGGTCAAAGATCTCACCCCATCTCTCCTGCGCGCTAGAGCAAGACCACCAGACATGCATTACAGTCCCCACTTCCCCACACCCCCTCCAGCATTTATCCGATTGACCTGGAAACATTACATGTATCTTTTCAGGGGTGAGGTGCCACCTATACATCAGTTTATAGTTATTCTCGATGAAGCTAGCTGCCAGCATTCCTTTATATTTAGACTGGAAGATGCTGGACCACTCCTCGACCTCCCACTGCATCCCTAAATCCCTTTCCCAGGCTTGTTGAAATGAGCTACGTCCCCCTTGCCCCTCCATCATATTATAGAATTTTGTCACTAGTTTCTTTGATTGCCCCATCAGAAACATTGATTCAATCTCAGTTGGGTCCCCAGTTAACCCCGGGATTATTTTATAGGTCAAGTAATGGCAAATCTGTTGGTAAGGAAAATAATCTATAGGCGCTAAGCCATACTTCTGCTGTAGGGCTGAGAATGAGTGAAGCTCCTTCCCCCGGAGAAGTTGGCCAACATGCGTCAACCCCTTCTGCCTCCAACGAAGAAACACACTTCGTCCCACTGCAGGGGGAAAATCGGGGTTATCCACTATAGGAATTAACCGGGATACTTCTCCCAGGCCCAGCCATTTACGCCTCCAGCGATGCCATAGATACAACGTTCTCTGTACATAGGGATTGCAGCCCCGTATTCCTTTCTGCCTAGTGCTGGGTAACCAGATCCACTCAGAGAGAGTCCCCACTTGTAGATCGTCAGCCTCCAATCGCACCCATTCCTTGCTCGATTCTGCTCCCCAAGCCACTATTGCGCTCAATTGCGCCGCCTCCATGTATCTATGCATGTCTGGGATGGCCATCCCTCCGTTACGTCTGCTCCTGGTGAGTAAGGGCCAGGCTACCCTATTACGTTTGCCCCCCCCCAATAAAGCGCATGATAATTTTTTGAATCTTCCCTAAGTAAGGCCTGGGCATCCCCACGGGCAATGTCCGGAATAAGTAGAGCCATTGTGGTAGGATCACCATTTTAACAGCCGCGATCCGCCCTAGCCACGATAGTTTTTTTCCCCTCCCAATATTCCAATTCTCTCCGCATCTTCTGTTCCATCGCCCCATAATTCACCCTACCTAGGTCTAGTTCATTGGCCAATAAGTAGACCCCTAAATATTTCACCCGCGTTTTAGCCCATTTAAACGGGAACCTCTGTTGCAATAACCGCTGCGTGTTGGCCTCTGCCGAGATGTTTAGGATCTCTGACTTAGTAGCATTAATCTTAAACCCCGAAATTTTTCCAAAATCCAGTAAGATCTGATACAGCACTGCCATTGAACTCAGGGGTTCCGTTACTAAAAATAGCAAGTCATCTGCAAATAAGGAGATTTTGCTTTCCCCTGCCGCCCCTGGTACCCCCCGCACTTGTGTACTTTCCCGCACTAATTGCGCCAGAGGCTCCATGGAGAGGACGAAAAGCAAAGGTGAAAGAGGGCAACCCTGGCGTGTCCCCCTTCCCAGTTCAAAGGGGTTGGAGTAGACCCCGTTCACTCGGATCCGTGCCATCGGGCTAGAATAAATTGCCTTCACCCATTGTATATACCCTGCCCCAAGGCCCATTGTTTCTAAGACTTGTAACAGATAGGGCCAAGACACGCGATCAAACGCTTTCTCAGCGTCGATGGTTAATAAAACCAACTGTGTAGCGCTGGCCTTACCCCTCCAAATCGCGTTCAACACCTTCCGTATGTTATCGGCAGTTTGTCTGCCAGGCACGAAGCCCCCCTGGTTCTCGTGTACTAGGCTGGCCATATGCGGAAGTAGTCGGTTAGCTAGGATCTTGGTGAAGATTTTAAAATCAGACCCCAACAGTGAAATAGGGCGGTATGAACTACAAAGCGTGGGATCCTTGCCCTCCTTAGGCAGCAGCGTGACTCCGGCCGTCCGGAGAGTAACCGGCAGTCCCCCCTCCTCCCCAAATGAGTTGTAGAGCCGAGCCAGAATCTCGCTCACCTCCTCTCGAAAAATCTTGTAAAATTTATTCGGATACCCATCCAAACCGGGCGCTTTATTAGCAGGTAGAGTGCCGATCACTGCCGCCACTTCAGCCCCGGTAATGGGCTGTGCTAATGCCGCAGCCTCAGTAGACGATAATTTAGGCAGTTGCATCCGCAGATACTGAGCCCTTTCCGTCGCAGACCCCCCCTCCTCTGCCTGATAAAGCCTTTTATAAAACTGGACAAATTGCTCTCTAATCTGTTCCCCACTCCTAAGTTCCTTCCCCGCTGCATCACGGATCTTGGTGATATAATTCCGCTTCTGATGCTGCTTCAACTGGTGTGCTAACCACCTAGTAGGTTTATTACCATAAGCAAAGAAGTTTTGCTTCAATTGATCTTGAGCAAATTTGATTTCAGCCAATTCAATTTCCCCCAGCTCCCTTTGGGCTTCCCGGATACTCTGCCTCTCTTGGTCATCCATCTCCCCCCTTTGTTGGCACTCCTCCCCCCGCCGAATCTGTTGTCGCAAGGCCTGTTTTCGTTCCCCTTTAAGTTTTTTCTCATGGGTAGCCAGAGAGATCAACTCTCCCCTCACCACCACTTTCAAACAATCCCACAGGTGGCTACTCGACACCCCTCCCGGTCATTGATGTCAAGGTAAGTTGTTATCACAGCCGAGACTTTCTTCCGTATCTCCGGGCTATCTAAGAGGGCTTCATTCAACAGCCAGTTCCGCTGTACCCTCTGTGCGGGACCCACCTGTATATCTATCCACACTGGATTATGATCCATCCAGGTCCTCTCGCCAAGATCACAGTCAATTACTGTACACAGCAACGCTTCTGAAACCCAGATCATATCCAGTCTGGAGAAGGAAGCATGTACGGGTGAGAAAAAGGTATATACCCGCTGACGACCCCTCAACTCTCTCTCCAAGTGTCTCTGACACCCAGTGATCGGGCCATTGTCTGGAGCTGCCTCCTGTCCGTGTTCTTTCCCCCCCCCCCCCCCGAGTGAATTGTCCAATTGGGGGTTAATGGTCAAATTAAAGTCCCCTCCCATAATCACCTCCCCCACCGCAAAGCGTTCCACTTGATGGGTGAGATTCTCATAAAATTTTCCTTGTGCTGTGTTGGGACCATAAATATTAACCAGGGTAAACCATTTGTCCTGAATTTTGATATTGATAAGCAGGAAATGTCCCTCCCTGTCTCGGAGAACCTCCCCTATGGTGTATTGGAGTTTCGCATTGACCAGCACTCCCACTCCCCCCTTTTTTAATTCCACTTTATTGGAGGCGAACCAACGGCCAGGGAACTGTCGGGGTTGCACTCTCCACTCGTCCCCTCTCCGAAGGTGCGTCTCCTGAAGGAATATTACATCTCCTTTGAGCCTCATGCATTCCTTAAACATTCTCTGCCTCTTAACTGGGGAATTCAAGCCCCGTACATTCAGAGTTAATACACGTACTTTAGCCATAGACAAAATGATCTACAGTAGCCTCAACTAGCAAACTTATGGCTGGCTGGAATCCCCCGTTTACTCTTCCCCCCCTACCACCCCCTCCCCCCACCCTTCTTCCGACCATTTGTCCCCCCTCCACCGTCTGTCTGGAGTACAAAGGCATGACGTACCAGACGGCTCTTCCCTTCATAACACACATGAACAAAACCTGTTACACTAACAATATGCTCATTTAGCTCAGCAACCTCACCTCCCCGCTCCCCCTAAGGCACTCCCCAGCAAAATCATAACCAGCATAGCAGACAGTGTCCCCGTCTTCAGCTTTTTTTCTCTGCTGGAGGTCCGGTTGTCCTCTGCTTCCTGAGGCGTTTCTCGCCCCCGGACGCCCTGCGCCACTTTTCCTGGGCCGGTGATGATTGTATAGGCCGGCCATGTGCCTGTATCGTAATGTCTGGCCACCCCACTTGTTGCATAAAGTGCTGTGCTTCTGGGGCGTTCCGAATATGGGAGGCAACTCCCTCCCGGCTAAATTGTAATCCGAAGGGGTATGTCCATCGATATTTAATGTGTTCCTCTCTCAGTCTTTTAGTCAAGCCAGCCAGCTCTCTCCTTTTCCTCATAGTAATGGCCGATATATCAGCATAAATCTCTATTTTCTGGTTCTCCCAGCAGCACCCTTCCACTTTCCTGGCCGCGCTCATTATCGCATTTTTTGTAGTATATTCATGGAAGCACACAATGATATCCCGCGGGCGCCCCTCTCTCTGCGGCCCTAATGCGCGATGAGCTCGATCAATTCTCCAGCATAAACTCTCATCCTCCACGCCTGCCTGGGCCAGAATCCACTTGCCCACTTGCTCCACAATATGTGCACAGTTCTCCGTGCCCTTGCTTTCCAGCACTCCTCGGATTCTCAGATTTGCTCTCCTCGCCCGATTTTCCATGTCTTCAATCTTACGCCAGAGCTCTTCGTGTTCCCCCTCAAACTCTCCTTGCTTCTCTTGTAGCTCTTTAAGCGCGGTATCATGCTCCTCCACCTTAGTCTCCATGTCATCTAACCGCTGACCCACCTCCCGCACATCCACGCGCAGCTCCTCCATCCAGCTTTGCGCCTCAGCTTTAAAATGTGCCAGATCCTGCCGGATAGAGGTGAACCACTCCTGGAGCTCCCGCTTTAACCCTGCAATCTCGCTCAATTGTGCAGCATCGGTGGGCCGGTCACCTTTCTCCTGCGTGGCGTCTCCCGGGCTCGCACATGGCGCCGCCATTTTGGTTTTCCCCATCGGTCCGCTGTGCGCCGCTTTGAAAGCGAAGGTTTTCAAGTCGGAGGTGCCCTTTTTTACTCCTGCCATCCTCTGGAGCTCACCTTCCCTCCAATCCTCCGGTGTGTGGCCGTTTACGGGGCTCAGGCTGCTGTTAAAACAGGTATTTAGCTGACCGCCGACGGAGCTCTACAATCAAGCTGCCGTCGTCGCCGGTGACGTCATTTCCTTCTCTTTCTTTTATATTTTAAATTAGTGCTGCCAGCAAAAACACCCTCACAGTGCTGTAACCTAAGGTGCCGCATAAGGCGCCCTGTAAGGCACTCCAGAGGGCACATTATAAAGTGCACTGTCCGCAAAGGCACCTTATAATGTTCCCTATAGGGCGCCTTATAAGGAGCTTTATAGGGCGCCATATAGAGCGCTTTATAGGGTGCCTTATAAGGTGCCTTAAAGGGTGCTTTATAGGGTGCCTTATAGAGCGCTTTATAGGGCGCCTTATGAGGCACCTTAAGATTACAGCACTTTGAGGGTGTTTTTGCTGGCAGCACTAATTTAAATTTAAAAAATAAAATGCCTCAGACAGCCCTATCAAATAGCCCCACTGTGGGATCAAACCCATGATCTCTGGCTCCACAGGCAGTAAAGTAACCAGTGGGCTACAGCTACTAACAAGCCCCTGGCTGGCTACAGAAGGACTGCAGGTCACCACACACAAACTGTCTGCTGTGGTTACCAGAATAGGGTTAACCCACCCGTACCCATGATGCACTGCACATGCAAATCAGCAGTCTACAGATGATCACAAGATGGGGTATGCACCCCTTCAGCACCTCAGCCTGGTAGGGGGAACTGACCGTGTGCACCCCTACAGCACCTCAGCCTGGTAGGGGGAGCTGACCGTGTGTGTTACTGGCACAGAGTAGCTACAGACCGTCACATTGTGTGGGTACTGTGCTTACCCTGAGGGTGAGGTGGGGCACCCAGCACCAGGTCCACAGCACCTTTCATGGCTGAAATAGGCCATGCTGCAGGTCCCCATCAGTGCTAGTGTTTGTGTGATTAGGTAGTTCCTGCAGACACACCTAGGATGCATCTGTATTTCTCAGTCTTGTCTAGGCAGATTATATGCCACCACCCAACCCACCCTCTGTGGGTTCTACCTCCCTGCAATGGTGGCAGTAGAGGGGACCATCAACCTCAGCCCTGCTGGGTAACAGACACCCTACAGCACAGTCAATGCAGATCTCTATACACCCATAAGGCAAGGCAGACAGGCAGTAGGCCTGGAAATGCTCAGCTGCCCCCCACCACCATCTGACATTCCCCAGCAACAAGCACACTGAGTCTCCAGCCAGACAAATACTAACTGCAGACAGTCTGCTAGCTAGTCCATAGTGCATGTTCCTGGAGGAGATGCATGTACCCAGAACTAGAATGTCAGCATACACACCAAGCAGAGAAATACCATATAGCACCATGGGGGAACCTAGCCATGCCGTGGTCACTGCTCAGTCAGGGTGAGAGTGACCTCCCAGCAGGACATGCAGTGGCCACCCTGTCTGTGCAGGTGGTGGCCGGGCACTACAATGTCCCAGCCATTGCCCTATACCCACAGTACCTAGCTCCTCATTATGCACATTGGCAAGCTAACACTGGAAACAGTGCAAGCAGTGTGGGCTGCGTAAGGTATTGGCAGCCACCACACACTGGATGGATAGACACACACTCCCACACCTATGCCAGCATTGTGCAAATATAGAGGCTTTTGGCAGCCCTGGCCACCTCACCAGTCCTGGGCACAGTGCAGGCATGGTTATGGTACACAATACTGTTGGGGTCACTCCTCAGGGTGGTAAACACTGTCAGACACCAGAACGGAAACACACTCCACAGATCAGAAAGGTTGCTATGATGCAGCTCAATCAGCAAATTGTGCTTAACCTAGGAATTGCTATCTGCGATTAATCATAGCAACCTTTTGATATATGTGTAACGTATTCCCAGGTTTAGGGTGGCATTGCTAAGGTATGCAAGTGCTAGTATTGGGAGATGCTGCTGCACGCAGGGCCCAACATCCTGCCTCTCCATGAGGCTGTGGATATTGGAGCCTGTAGGTGCGGGTGTTTCTGCCCCTGTTGACCGCTGCTCTGGGGCAGAGGTTCCCAACTCCGGTCCTGGTGGGCCACACACTGTTCGGGTTTTCATGCTGTCCCTAATGAATATGCATGTGATACATTTGCATATCATGGGGGCGGCGCATAGATATGCAGCACAGGCATCTTTATTAGAGACAGCATGACACCTGAATGATTTTTGGCCCTCCAGGACTGCATTTGGGAAACTCTGCTCTAGGTATTGCACATGTCTATGGTGTCTGTGCTCTGTAGGGTAAAATATAGGCGTTTGAGGCATGTTTGTTATCTGCAATAAAGGTTCCCTCTTTATTACCACAGTTTAGTAGTGGGTAAAATATGGGGACTGGGTTGGCAGGAACCACAGCTGGGACTTGAACCTGTGATCTTCTGCTCCTGAACACACTGGCTGTGTGTACTGCACCACTGTGTTGCCACAGGGACAGTGCATTCCCTGGGGATACCATGACTGTTCATCAGACAGGGCCTGTCTGTTGCAGTGCATGGCACCCACCTACACAGGGCTAGGCCATGGTCTGCTGTGGGCAGCTGCCACTGCCCCCTCCACCACCAGTACCCCTCTGCCACCATGCTGACATGCCCTTCTGCTGGTGGTGCGCAATCTCAGACCATCCAGTGTGCTGGTAGGCGGCTTCCTATGGTGCGGGTTCTGGGGTAGGGGTGCCTGCATAGATATCCACACTTCCCCCCAGCACTGCCTGCCAATGTTTTGTGCCCTTGGGGGTACCTGCTGGGTACTATCCCCTGTGACACTGTGGGAAACACACTCGTGCCCTTGTTGGGCCCTCATCAGTTGCTGTCTGGCTGCTCTACTGTTTCAGCATTCCCGTGGGCCACCTGGGCATCACCCTAGTCCACACTGTGGCCCAGCTGCACCACAGCATGTGCCGCCTGCAGCCCTCTGTATCCCCTTTTCCAGCATCTGTCCAGTTGCCTGTTCTGACATGCCCACCCTGCTGTTGCGGAACATGTGCATGCCATAGGAAACCTTTCCAATAACAAGGGGAAACCCTGATCAGCGCTATTTCATTGTGGGATCATTCACCTTGTATGGGGACAGAGCATAGACCCTTCCAAAATTAATATCTTTTTTTGGAGCTTTCTCGGTAGTGTTTTTTGCTGTTTCCCATTAATATCACTATTGGCCAGCTTGGTTATGTTTTTTTTCCATTTTGTTCAGGTCCTTTTCAATGTTTATTTGCCCTTTTGTTCCATGCACATGTATCACACTTATCACTTTTTGTAGGTTTCCCTGGCTTTGCTGTACATTGCTGAAGGAAATGGTTTCTCTTCACTTTAAATCTGCTCTAACGCCAGGGTTTCACTGGCGTTAGTTTTCAGACCCGGAATCCACAGCGTTAGTGTGCAGGGAGCCCCTCCCCTCCCACTCTTCACCCATTGACCCTCTCTCTCTGCCCCTGGGGAGCCTTCCTCCGCCCTCCGGGAGCCTTTCTCCACCCTCAGCGCTCGTTTGCGCCGCTGCACGCGTTATCGCGCGATAAGGTACCTTATCGCCCGGTAAAGCATCATTATCGTGCGATAACATGCCTTATCGCCCGATAATGTCGCAGCAGCGCAAATAGCGCCCTTTAGTAAACATACCCCAAAGGCTTTATTGAAATCCAAGTACACCACATCTAGGGCTCTCCCTCAGTTCAACTCTCTGGTCACCCAGTCAAAGAAATCAATCTCTGACAGGACTTGCCTCTGGTAAACCCATACTGCCTCGGATCCTATAATCAATTGGACTCCAGATATCTCACTAGCCTATGTTTTATGTATTTAATTTATTTTAATAGGTTTTTTATACCGCTTTATCATTTCAGTCAAAGCAGTTTACATTGTAACTTAGGGGTATGTTTACTAAACTGCGGTAATGTTACATACCACGCAGTAGGTAACGTTTCCGAGCGTTAGGTAATGTTAACGCGCAGTATGTAACATTAACGTGTGTTAACGTTACCTAATGAGCGTTAGCGTTCCCGTCCGTGGTAAACACTGCAGAGGGTGGAGAGAGGGCAGAGAGAAGGGGTCAATGGGTGGGGAGTGTCTCTCTGCACACTAACGCGCTGAACTGAAGGGCTGAATCCGACCGTGAATGAAAACCTGCCGTTAGATGCACATTTGCAGGAGGGAGAAACCATTTCACTGTCAGCAATGTACAGTATAGGCAGGGGGCCCAAGAAAAGTGATAGTAGTGCTCCATTTGCAGCAACAGCATAGTGCCCAAGTATGAAAGGCCACTATGGCAATGGTGCAAATGGGGCATAGGGGGCTGCAGGCGGGACATGTAGCGGAGGCAGCTGGGGCACAGGGTGGACTAGGCGGGTGCCTAGGTGGCACTGACAAAAGTAAAACGTGATCACCTTTCAGAGCTGATTATACTGACTAGTATCACGTAATAAATTTATCGCCCCACTTTTCACCTAAAGAGGTTTGTTTTGAATGGCAACCAGGTCTCAGACTGTAGAAGAGCTTAATAATGAGTTTGAGATGAAATCTTAAACTCTGGGCTCATTTATTGCATCAACGACCTGTTACGTTGCCTGTTATTAATAGCTTCTTATGCTTTCCCGTTGATTGCTTAGCTGAATATTTTCACAATTGGCCTTCCAGCATGTTGTCTAAATAACATTTTAGTGCACTAGCGCTGCTTAGCCCATACCAGATGTACACACTATTGATTTGCTTCAAATCTTATACAGTGTTGCTAAAGTACTTATCTGGTTCGGCTGTCATTCCCCAACGCCAACCAGTGCGCCGTTGCGTTTCACTAAGGTGTTTTGTCAAGGGGTCATATTCCGCACTAGATTCACATGCCGTTTCTAGGAATACAATGCACATAAGCTATTAGATCAATCACCTCAATTCTATCATACTTTCACAAATCTTTAGTTCCCATCATAAATAATGTATCTTCAAACTACTTAATTCACTCACTGCGGATTCGGCCGTGGCTACCGTCTTTCGTTTCTTCTATTCAAAGTTTGTTATAAAGACGCCGTGCATGCTCTTTGTGTGGCAGGTTTTTTTTTTTGTAACTTTTATTTAATCATAAGTAATACATGCCAACAACAAGGAACTACAGGCCTCCGAGGGGTGAATTCTTATCCCCCCGGAGGTTACCAAACCATACAACAGTGGCAATAAAGAAACAGAAAATCTTGCAAACACAGTTTCTTTTCTCTGTATATGTTGTGAGAACCCAACAAACCCCTTCCCCGCCCTACTCCCCCCTCCCTTTCCCGACCCCCTCCTGTAAGCCTATCATCCCATATTAGCGCACACCAGACTGCTACCATCTGAGGTATCACCCGCTCCCCATCATCAGCTTAACATCCAACGCTCAATACTTCATTACGGCTGCGTGGGCCCAGATTTTGGATATATGATTCCCAAATTAACAAAAAGTGGGACCACCTCTTCACATTTCCCCTAGCTCTCCATCGTTCTGCCAACATCAGTTGATGGAGACTATTCCGCCACTCCCAAAAGGATGGGGGTTGCTGGTCTCGCCACCTCCTGAGTATAGGCCCCTTCCCCACCAGACATGCCTTTCGAACCCAGAGCCACACCCACCTTCCCTGGGGTAAGGAGGAGTTTAACTGATCCAATACCACCAGGGGGCCAGACCAAGGAACCCTCTGCTGTATACGACTGGCAATCCAGGAACCTATTCTTGTCCAATATGATCGAATATATTTACACTCCCACCACATGTGCAACAGAGTGGCCAGTGGTTCCGCACATCTAGGGCAAGTCCCATCAGCCGTGGCAAGGTGACTACGCAAAGCTCTTCTAGGGGAGAAATACGCCCGTATGATACATTTAAATTGAATTTCTCTCCAGCGGGCCCCTTCAGCCAGCTCCGGTATTCGTCTAAGCGCTTCCCTAACCGAACCCGGTGGTACCTCGTCGCAGTTCTACAGCCCAGGCCCGTTCTACCGCGCCATAGTCCGGTCGGACTCCATAAAGCTCCAAGCGTGCCCTCAGGGTAGCTATAGTCAGGCGACTTTCCCCCCCAAGATCAAAAAATTCCAAAATCTGTGCAGAGCGGTCAACAGCAAGCTCCTCTGCCGGCAGCGTGGCTACATAATGAGCCAACTGCAAATAAGCAAAGTGAGATTTAGGCTGTACATCATATTCCTCCTGAATCTGCGAAAATTTTATGCATTTCCAGTCAAATCAACCACATGCCCTACGTGTCGGATACCCTGCGCCGTCCAAGCGCGAAAAATGCTTGACTCTGAACCCGGGGAGAAACACGCATTCCCCCGGATCGGCAGCCAACTAGAAACCCTCCAGTTTCATTTCCAGTAAAGGTTTAGCTGTCGCCAGGCACGACGCATGGAACTCAACAGTCCACTGCGCTTAACATGCATAGGCAGACTGTCACTCTCCAAATGTAAAACTGCCAGGATAGCGTGGGGAGCCGCCAGAGCCTCTTCCAACGCCCTAGGGGTATAAAGCTCCGTCTCGCCCAGCCAGTCCGCCAAATGTCGGGCCTGACAGGCCAACGCATATAGCCGAAAGTCCGGAAAACCAACCCCTCCCTGCTTCCAGGTACCCATCAAGCGACACAAAGGAATACGGGCTCTAGCCCCCTTCCAAAGAAATCGTTGTATTTCCTTTTCTAACCCATGCAGATCCTTATTCAACAACCAAACCGGTAATGTTTGCAACCAGTATAATAGCCGTGGAAGTATCACCATTTTCACCGCGGCTACACGACCCAATAGCGATAACGGCAAAGAATGCCATGCATTCAATTGAGCACGCATTCTAGAGGCAACTCGGTCTAAGTTACGGGCATAGAGCTCTTGCGGATGCCTGGTAATCACTATGCCCAGATAAACAAACTGGTTCACGGCCCATTTCAGTGGAAACTCCCCTCCCCAGCTCTCTTGGAGTTTGCCAGAGACATCCAAGGCCTCCGACTTTTCTCTGTTGATACGAAACCCGGCAAAACTACCAAACAAAGTGAATTCCACCAGCAACCGGGGGAGAGACTTCCTGGGATCTAGCAAGTGGACCAAAAGGTCGTCTGCAAAGGCCGAGACCTTGAATCCCTGGATGCCGACCATCACACCCCTAATACTATTATCCAACTCCATCCGCCGAATTAAAGGGTCCAACGAAAGAACGAACAACAGGGGGGATAAGGGGCATCCCTGCCTCGTACCCCGCCCCAAGGAGATAGGCTCCGATAGCGCCCCGTTACACAGCACCCGGGCCGTCGGGTCTAGGTACAAAGTTTGCACCATTTCACAGAAGGATACCCCAAGCCCACACATGGGCAGCAGATACTGAAGATAAGTCCAATTAACCCTATCGAATGCCTTTTCGGCGTCAAAGCTAACAAGTAACGACTGCAAGTGATGCTGCTGGACCCACTCCAAAGAAGCCACAACCTTCCTCACGTTACGCACCGCATATCTCCCCCGGACAAAGCCCACTTGGGAGCCGTGTACAAGATCCCCCAACACCTCTGCTAGGCGCTCCGCGAGTATTTTAGCCAGTATCTTGGAGTCGAAATTCAACAAAGAAATAGGTCTGTAGGAGCTTGGGTGAGATCCTTCCCCGGCTTTGGTATCAAGACAATATGGGCTTGGTTAGTCCCTTTCCGCACAGGTCCCTGCAGCCTGCGTTGATCAAAAGTCGCAACTAATAGGGGGCCCAATGACTCTGATAAAATTTTATAATATTCAGCCCCAAACCCGTCTGGTCCCGGGGATTTATAACAACTAGCTTTCGAGATAACTTGGCAGACCTCCTGGAGAGATATCGGGCGCCCCAATTGCTCCCTCTGCACCGCGTTCAGCTGAGGCAAGTCAAGGCCCTTCAGGTACTCCGCCATCCGGATAGGGGACCCCTCATCAGCAGTATAGAGATTCTGAAAGAATTCTTGAAACCCCGCCAGTATTGCACCCTTATCCTTCTGGAGGGCACCTTGAGCATCCCGTAGGGCTGCCACCGTTCTCCCAGCCCTTGGGCCCTTCAGACACCGTCCCAGTATTTTACCCGGCTTATCTCCATAACAATGTAATTTATATCGGTAATACATCAGCGATTTTTTCGCTCAGCTATGTAGGAGTTCGTTAAGCGCCGTTTGCTCTTCCCAGAGCCTCTTCCTAGTCTGGGCGGTGGGATATTGGGCATTGACTCGCCTCGCCTTTGTCACGGATCTTTCTAATTTAATAATTTGTTCTGTGAGTAATCTCTTCCGTCGGGCTACATAACCAATAATGTCCCCTCTCAAAACCACTTTGGCGGTCTCCCACATCAAGTCCGGATCAGCCAAATGGCCTTGGTGATTCACCTCAAATTCCTGCCAACGCTGGCGGAGAAAACAAATGAATTGGGTATCCTTATATAGCTCTATGGGAAACCGCCAAATGCGGGTATAGGGAACATCCCCTCCCCCCAACCAGTGCATATCCAACCAGATCGGGGCATGATCGGAGATTTCTGTAGGTCCGATATGCGCCTCCACTACAAAGGTAAAGAGCGTCTCTGAAATCAGCAAGTAATCTATCCTAGCACTAGTACCATGTGCACGTGACAGATGGGTAAAGTCCCGTTCAGTTGGGTGAAGCAATCTCCAAGGATCTATCAACCCAAGTCGATCGCGGAAACGTTGTAGCACTTGGGCCGTCATCTTCCGTTCCCGCGACCCAAACCCCCTAGAGGTATCCAAGTCAACATCTAAAACCCCATTAAAGTCCCCACCTAGGATCAGCGGCAACTCGGCTAATTGCTCCACTTTCGCTGCCAGGCGATTATACAATTCCTGGTCCAATGTATTAGGACTATATATATTACCTAAAATGACCGCCTTACCCTCTAATTCTCCTTGTGTCAGCACAAAGCGCCCACTGGAATCAGCGGCCACTTTATCCAATGTGAACCGCACCTGTTTGTTTATCAGGATGGCCACTCCCCCCTTTTTGCCTACCGCCGGGGCTCCCCAGACCTGGCCCACCCAATCCTGACACAATTTATTATGTTCCTCGGCTGTCTGATGGGTCTCTTGCAAGAGTGCGATATCACATTGCTTTTCACTGGACTCCCCAGCCCGCAAACATTCCATGATATGACCTTCAGAGTCGAGCTACATTAACATAATTAAGCTTCGGTAATAAGTTCTGCTGCGGATATGGGTAGGGCCCCCCCAGCCTAGAGCCCCCCCATGGGTCTTCACCACCAGCCAGTCTCTGCCCCCTTTGGATTACAGGAGTGCGGTCCCCCCCCCCCTTAGAAGGCTATTCTTCCCAAGGCTCATAGTAGTACCCCATCCCCTCCTCCCCCCCCAACCAAAACCTTCCTGAATCTGTAGGCCCCCCCCCTCTCATAGTCACTGTAGATGTGACCAGGCCCCACCGCTCCCCATATATCACAACTAAGCTCCAACCCCCAGGTAACACTATTAAGTTAACCTTACAATAGTGATTAATCATATTCATGCATCCAACAGCAACAAACTTAGTATTCTAAACGGCAAACATCTCTAAGCAGTAACTTGCACTCAATGCAGGCAGTCCTGCAGTCCAGTTTCTTCAGTTAAAGGTAGGATAGGGTACCATGCGAGAGTCATATGGCAGGCCCCGTTATTTTTCACCACTGCTAATCCGCTCAGCCAGGGCAGCTGCCGTCGCCAACAAAAGACAAATCACCCTCTCAGCACCTTCCCGGCTCTCATGTATGCTCCTGTCGCGAGGGGGAGGGATGCCTCACTAGTTGATCAATGTACGGTGCTGCTTCCTCCGCCGACTCGAAGACCCGGCGCCCATTCTCCCGCAGCACATGTAGCCAGGCTGGGTATTGGACGGAAAACTTAATGTTGGCTCCAAGAAGTTTTTGGCACAAAGGTGCATATGCCCTGCGGCTCTTACTCACCGCTGCAGAAAAGTCCTGGGCAATTCTAATCTTTGCGTTATCATGCTCCACCAGGCCCCTCTTCCGACTCTCGCAGAACCGACTCCTTCTGTTGGAATTGCAAATACTTTGCCAGCACTACCCTGGGTCGTAGGTCCGTTGAGGTTTTCGGGCCCACTCTATGAGCCCGCTCAATAATGACCGCCAGGGGAATTTCTCCAGTCACCCCTAAGAGGGATGCCGACAAGGCTGCCACGTACTGCCTCAAGTCCCTGTCTCCCACAGAGTCTGGAATGCCCAAGAACCTTAAGTTACTGCGCCTCGAGCGATTCTCGAGGTCGTCCAGTTTTACATCTTGGGCCTTGAGCATCGCCCGCACATGTTGTAGCTCCTGGGATAATTTCTCCACCTCTCCTTCTGTGTGGGCAATGCGGCCTTCCGCCTCCTGCATGCGAGTGCTGAACGCATCCACCGACGTCTGCAAGATGTCCAGCTTACTCCGCAGGGTTTCAAATTGAGTGACCGCCGCTGAGATTTCTTCCGGGGAGACCGTTGCGGCCGGAGCTTGCGACGCCGCAGGGTGTGGTGGTGATTCCGCCAGTTTCGGGCCGCCTGCCACATTCTCCCTCCTCGCACCTCTCATTGTAGATGCCATCCTCCCCGGGTAGCTGCCGGTAGGTCCCGTCAGTCCCCGGTGTTATTGGGGGGTGAGTATGCCGGTATGGCCCCTCGAAAGAGGCACTATATAGCCGTTTTAGAGCTGTGGGGCCCGGAGCTCAGCGAAGACACGTCCTCCCCAAGCTCACCACATCACGTGACTCCGTGTGGCAGGTTTTTATAGGTCTCAATCAATATTCATTACACTCAAGCTGATCCTCATTGCAATTTAAACCTAAGGAGTCTGCCGCAGTGAGAGAGAGCAATGGAAGCCCCAAAGGACTCTGCAGCTTTAAATGGAAACTTCACTAGATCTGGTTAGGGATTCCACTTCATGAGTCCTTCTTGAATTCATTTTGGCTTTCTGCTCATATACATGCTTTCCAGTCTATTTGTATATTAAGACCCATGGGTACAATTGATTGTAAAGTAAAGATCCATTTTTGTTCTCTATAAATTAACATCTGTTCCCGTGATCTTCTACCATTACCATGTAAAACTTGCTCTATACAGAAACATTTGAGATCTTCAAAAGTGTGCTGAAAATTTAAACAATGGGACGCTATTGGTGCTTCCAAGCGTCTACACTTTAATCTGCTACGATGCTCCTGTATATGAACGTGGAACGGGCGTATGGTCTTTCCCACATAAATTAAATTGCAGGGACAGTGGATACAGTAGACTACGTGTGTTGAAGTACAGGTTGTGCTATGCCGTAAGAAATATTTCCGATCTCTATATTCAAAGTAAGTACAATCTTCTGTGACTTGGCAAATGGCACAATCGCCACATGGGTGCCTAGGTGGAACATAGGAACATAGAAACCGGAAATCAGCAAGACAGCAGCGGACAAAAGCCAAACACAATCCACCTACATCTACCTGGTCCACCCACGCTAACAGTTGCCAGGGCACTGACCTGACATCTCCCAGCCAACCTTCCCCCAAGCGGAAGGGACATTCTATTGGTAGGCAGTGATGGGGGATGTGAGGATGCTCATGTATGCCCCTTGCCCCAGACCCCGCTCCCTAGGCGACCACCTACCGACACAGTGGATGGCCTGGAACTGCGCACTACCAGCACCGACAGCATATGGTCATTTCAGCATGGCAGGGGGGGGTGTGCCCATGCTGGAGGGGGCAATGGCACCTGCCTGCAGTGGACCTAGGCCATACACTGTACCAGTATGTGGTGTGCAGTGCAACATAAAAGATCTGGCTGAGGAAAAGTACAGGTAGCTCCAGGGACTACCACACATCTGTGGCAACAGTGTGATGAAGTACACCCAGCCAGTGTGTCCAGAAGCAGAAGGTCACAGGTTCAAATCTCATCTGTGGTTCCTGCAGGGCATGTCCCTATGTTTTACCCTACAATGCAGATACAACAGCAACATGTGCAAAGCTCAAAGCAGTGGCGAACAGGGGTACAAACTACAAACACCTACTCACACAGGCTCCATAATCCAAAGATGCTTGGAGAGTCAGACTGTTGGCCCCAACATTGAGCTGCAGTTATCACCAGAGCACTACTACTACCTCCTGCACAGTTTAGCAATGTCTGCACTGTGATCAGGACCAGTGTGGTGGGCAGGGTTGTCAACCACCCCTATCTTTGCACAATGTTGCAATAGGAGTGTGTGTGCGTGTATGTCTATCCATTGTTCTGTGGCTGCCCACCCCTCACTGGGCCCAAAATGTCCCACTGTTACCTGCATTAGCCTGAATATGTGCATAATGAGGAGCAAGGTATTGTGGGTATGGCCTGGATAGGGCGGATTGGCCAGGATGCATCTTCACAGGGTGTGGGGCAATGGCTGGGACACTGTAGTGCCCAACCACCGCCTGCATGGACAGGGTGGCCACAGCATGGCATGCTGGGAGGGCACTCACTCTAACCGAGCAGTGACCATGGCATGTCTAGGTTCCCACATAGCACTTTATACTACCTGCCTCCAGTGATACTTTTGTGTTCCCAGTCCCCCAATCACTGAAATGCCTGCTTGGTGCACATAGTTTCTCTTTGAGTATGCACTATGGACTGGCTAGTGGACTGTCTGCAGTTAGATTGTGCATGGTTGGAACACCTATAAAGTGCAGTCTGACTGTGCTGTCTGCTAGTGACTAGCAGACAGTGGTCTGAGGCAGTTGGGGTTTTCCAAACCTAACCCCAACATTGCTGCTGGTTTGCTACTGCCCCAGTCACTGTTCCAGCTAGGTAGAAATTTACAGTCTTTGATGCTTTTCTTACTAAAATTGTAGTAGAATACCTTATCGCCAATCTGGTATTCTTTAGAGGTAGTCCTCAAATCATAGTAGGCTTTCCTACTCCTAGTAGCAGTGCCCAAATTCTTTTGGGCAAAGGCAAAGGCACTTTGCAAGTGTTGTCGTAAGTGGGCAACATATTCATGAGCAGTTGTAGCAGACGCGAGGTTCACATCATTAGTCCTGTAAAGAAGATGAAGGGGTAAAACCATGTCCCTACCTGTCATCATCTCAAAAGGGGACACACCAGTAGCACGATGACGAGTGGCTCTGATAGCCATCAGGACCAAGGGCAGCTTGATGTCCCAGTCCTTCCCAGAGGAAGAGACATATTTCTTCAAGATACTGATGATAGTTTTGTTTGCTGTCCAGAGGATTGTAGACGATAAGCAATGTGGAGTTTGGCTTTCACTCCCAGTAACTTCCACAGATGCTTGATGACTTGTCCCATGAAGTGGGAACCCTGGTCGGATTCCACTCGCATGGGTAGACCCCACCTGCTGAAAACATGGTTTAACAACAAGATGGCCGTAGTCTCGGAGGTACAGTTGGGTGCTGGGATGCACTCGACCCACTTGGTAAATAAGCAGATAACAGTCAACATATATTTGTTGCCTCGAGAGGATCGGGGCACGGGGCCGATCCAATCAATCTGGACATCAGACCAAGGCATGGTCAGACCTTTATTTCTCAAAGGTGCTCTATGAAAAGGAGCTGCAGGTTGAAATCTGCAACAGGTTAGACAACCTTTAGTATACAATTGGACATCTTGGTACATGTGGGGCCAGTAGGCCACCTGTTTCAACATGTCATAGGTTACTTTGTCACCTCTATGACCGGCACAAGGCTCGTCATGAGCGTGTTGCAACATAACTCCACGGAAGGACTGTGGTAGCACCCATTGCACAATACCATGCTTGCTTGTTCGAATCAACACATCCAAGAGTAGGATCTTGTTTCTGCGCTTGCACGAGGTCGAGATCCGTGATCTCGCTACACCATTAAACCACAGGGGGCATGGTGGATAGTTGGGTTTGTTGCCTGGTAACCGCCTTCACAGTTCTGAGCCCATTGGTCTCAGGGGCCTCCAACTGCCAGAGGTCTCCAGAGATAGCACCCTCCTTGGCAAGCTGATCAGCAAGATCATTTCCAATCTTGTCAGGATTGTCAACACGGGAAAGACCTTTCATTTTCTTCCAGTAGATGGTCATGTCATTTTCATGAGTTACCTTGTCCAAGGCCAGAATTAAGTCAGCATGTTTGACAGGTTTCCCTTTGGAATTCAACATATTGTTAGATTTCCAAACGGGTAGGTGGGAAATAAAATTCTGCTGGACGTAATCTGAGTCAGTACAGATGGTTAGGGTGTGAACCCCTCCCTGAGCAGCGGACTGGAGAGCTGCCAGTGCTGCAGCTAGCTCAGCATACTGATTAGTCTTGGTACCCAAATGGTACTAAAAAGGGTTCACAAGGGTAGTTCTGGTTCCAAACTACACCTATACCTGCTACCAGTTCATGGTCAGGCTCTTGATGATAAGCACAACCGTCCACATACACTTTGGGGTAGCCTTTACAGAGGTTCTCATCATAAGGATGATGACGAGAAGGCTCAGGTGTAAATGACTCCATCTTGGTGTCTAAATTACCCACTAATCTGGCAGTGCAATCGTACAGTTCAGCCAGGCCCTGTGCGGCTGCATCCTTGCGGTTTTGATCATACCTTACCTCTAGGGGCCATCCCTGAAGGGCTAAGGTCCAGGAAACAATGCGGCGTTCGACACTTGTCCTGATTTAATCCGATCACTGCCTAGGAACTTGATGGGTTGGTGATGGGTCTCGACAACCAACCTCTCACCTTGGATATAACTGCGGAAATATTGGAGGGCCCAGACTGTGGACAACAAGGATTTCTCACAGTCAGAGTATTTCTTCTCCACTTCCGTTAAAGCCTGTCAGACGGCTGCCTGGATGAGAATCTTCACAGTCTTTGCAAGTGCATATCTCTATATGATTTGCAAGGTATTGTGGGCAATGTAGTTCATTCACACCAGACACAGCTGCTGACAATAATTTAGTTGTGCTCTTGGGTAAAGCCAATAAGATATTTATTTATGGGGTTATTTCTCCCAACACAGATATGCTTGGTAGCACATAAATTAGGTTACTTGCTTTCAGTGTTAACTTGGAAAAACAAAGTTAAAATCAGGGAAACAACAAATGAAAAGCCACAAAGCAAGAAACAAACTGTTCTTTTCAGGTTAACTTCTGATTACTTCCCACATAGATACAGAAGTGATTCTCTCCTAGCTCACAAGCAATTAGGTAAGGCTTAATTGCTAGCAGTTACCAGCTGAAACCCCTTAGCTGGCTTGCCTTCCACTGTGTGGGTCAAATCCTGCTTCAGGAGCTTTTCTGAGTAGATTAAAGAACAAATTTGTATTTCTTTGTGATGGTTGCTGTACTTTATAACAGAAAGTTACCAACGGAGTTTAGACAGAGAACAGTCCATATAAATAGGATCTTCATCTGCTATTATTCCCCCTTGTTCAACAAGCATGGGTTCAATATCATGGATTGGCACAGATGAATCTCTCAATGGAGCACTTTCAGGAGAATACTTGTTTCCCTGCTGTCTTTCAAGGTTATAGCTAGGGCATAGATCATACCTGAGCTTCCATTGCTGTTAGAGTTCCTCTCTATATAGCCTGGCCAGTATGTAGTCCAGTTCTTATGTCCAGCCTTCCAATCCAGATCCCTGGACACTGGATCTCTCTTCACATACCTTCTGGCACGGGTCTTAGGATCCCTTCCACGTGCAGCCGTCCCCCTCACAGGTACCCTCTGGTGATTCCTAGCTCTGCAGCACCATTCCTCTGGTTTTCCCCAGTCCAATGGTATATGCTGGCCCTTGGAATACCTCCCAGTATACGTACTGCTTTGGACTCTTCTAGACCTCTCAAAGGCTTTTCTCCTCTTTCTTCCAGAGGGTTTCCTTGCCTCTCTGTCCGTCCAGTTTGGCTTCTGCTTCTGATGATCCTTCAGATGAAACTGATGATCAAGCTCAAGCTGATTCTCAGGATAATGAGGACCATTCTCTGGATATCCAAAGTGATCATGAAGATGGTCGTCTGTAGAATAAACTCTACTCTTATTCTGCTTAGATGAGTGCTCCTCCCTAACACAGCGCAGCTGTGCTGAATCAGGCCCTGCCCTTTGAGATGAATGCTTAGGGATTACCTCATAGCCCTCCTGATTGAACACACGTTTCCCCACTTCAGCTCCTCTAATGGCTGTTGGAAACCTGGTGCATTCTGGGACTGGTAGTCTTTTATGGCAAAATTCTGTTTTCTTATTTCTACCAGAACTGACAGGTTGCTTGTTCAGAGTCACTTCACCTTTTCTATAGCTCCTTCCTGAGCTATGATAAGCTTCCTTATCATAAGCCTTGCTGGCATAGGCAATAACTTTCCTATCTGTGTCATGCATCTGATACAGAATAGCACTCACTGAGTGATCGGTGAAACCTAGTTCCACAAAGAACTCTCTGCCAGTCTCTGGATAGGCAAGACAGGGAGCTTGACTCAAAGCAGCCTTCAGCTCTTTTAGAGCTGCCTCTTGGTCGGGATTCCATGCCCAAGGTTCATCTCTTTTGAGGAGTTTGACCAGGGGTTGGGAAATCTCTGCATATTGGTCCAAAATTGGCGGGAATAATTGCAAATACCCAAGAATGAGCGCAGCTAACTCACTCGGTTGGACGTTTGAATCGTTTCAAGGCTTCAATTCTTTTCCTTTGAGGCCGCAGTCCATCAGCAGAAACTTCATGACCACTGTTCCCTCTAAGCTGTGCGCGTGTGCGCGCGCACACACCTCGCCGAGTGAGCGCACATACTTTACAACAGAGCGCACAAAAATTACGGTTCTGATTCTGATAGAAAATAGCACAGACGTCTTAAAATTTAAAAGTTGTGATTGTAATTACTAGAAATTTTCTGCTTCATTTAGTAATCGTCTGTTTTCATTTAATTTGATTAAAATCAATGTGGTGTACATACTGTATTCTGACGTGTAGTCAAATTTTAAAGTATATAACGCCGAGTGTCGTTATGTGGCGCACAAAAATTTAACCTTCCTTCAAAAGCTGCACAGCTGATATTTTATGCGCACACAGCCTACAGAAAATTAGAGGGAACATTGTTCATGACCCAAATAAATGAGGGATTTCCACCACCATTGGCCCTTTGACAAGGACAGCTTTGCTCGCGCAGCTTGCAGTTGCTGGAAAACATGCTCTATTTCTTGCAAATGGTCAGTAAGACTGGTGCTCTTCACCAGAATGTCGTCTACATAGACGAGGGTGCCCCTAGTCTCAGCATCAGGCAAAGCCTTATGCAGGAAAATATTGAAGTCTGCTGGTGCATTCAGATAACCAAACGGTGTCCGATTCCAAGTATATTGTCGCCTACCAAAGGTAAAAGCCAGCTTATGTTGGTCTTTTGGATGGACAGGTATATTCCAAAATCCTGAGGCCAGATCCAGGCTTGTAAAGTACTTTGCACTCTTGATGGTGGCTAAGTTCTGTTCCAGATGTGCCATAGGCTATCTGGATAGAGGTACCTTTTTATTGAGCTGGCGATAGTCCAAAGCTAAGCGCCAGCTGGAGTCTTTCTTGATGACAGGCCACAGCGGGGCATTGTAAGTACTGTTGCATTGGCGTATAATTCCCTTTTGTTCTAGGGAATTGATGATGTCCTGAACAGATTCATAGGAGGCCAATGGAATTTTATACTGTCTCACAAAGACAGGTTTACTGTTTGGATCTGTAGGAATACGGGTGATATGTAGGTTGGTGAGACCACAGTCATAGGTGTCAGTGGCAAACAGGTCCTTAAGTCGGTACAGCAGTTCTTTTAATTGGGCCCTTTCTAACTCATCAGTGCAGGCGCCTGCTTCAGCAAGTTTTCCCGCAACCATTTCGTCAAATCCCAGAACAGGTTTGTTCGGGGGTATTTCAACCTTCTCCTCAATCTCATCTTGGAGAGAGGAAGCCTCGATGGCTTGGACAGCATGGGGCTCCCCCCTGGTGGGTAAGGGAACTAACAGCCTCATCGAGTTTACTTGACAAAATCAGATGGTCAGACTCTAGGTCCACTTGAGAGGTCACTGCACTATGTGGCCAGACAAACTGTAAGGTGAGGAGGCCTCGGGTTGAGGATCTTACACACCCAGGGGTCCTCCCCCCCCCCCCTTCACAGATGTTCCATGAAACAGGGGCTTTTAGAAAAGAGTGTCACTGATGAGGGAGTGGTCACAGTGGGGTAATAGGTAGGCCTTTTCCTTCTGTGGCATGCCCACCTGCACATATATAAAGGGAACTTTCTCAGCAGAGAATATGTCTGTCAGTCTCCTAGGGTGACCTAGGCATGGATTGTATGGAGGAGGGGTTTGTACCTCACAACCTTCCACAGGTTCCTTTAGGAATATCTGCAGGCAGTCAGTATCAAGGACAATGTTTGCTACCGAACCCGCTTCGATTGCAACCACATCGCTACTTCCCTGATCCTCATCTCCAGCCCTTTCATACTGGAGCTGTAGGATTTGGGGATCTGCAGACCTCCGGAAATTAATCCTGATGGACATGTCCTTACGTTCCACAGAACAAGGACCACTGACCCTGCTGTCATATTTTACCTTAGCATAAGGTATGGGGTGTGTGACCTGTGTCCAGATCACTTCCTGAACGTAGTCCAGAATGGGGCGTAACCTTTTCAGGAGCTCATTGCCAATCAAGAGTTCTTCCCCAGGGCACTTAGTAATGATGACAGGATGTTTCACCTGTAATTTTCCAATTTGGAGGTTAAGCCAGACCTGACCTATCAACTCTATGGACTGATCCCCATAAGCTGTGAGTGACAAATTACTGGGTGTGACGTGTAGGGTCCTCTGACCCCCCCCCCCCCCAAGGAAGCAGTGAGCCTATCGAAGAGACTCGAGGTAATCAGGGTAGCCTCAGAGGCTGAATTTATCAGGCCCTCACAGAGAAATGCCTGCTGAATTATAACAGGAACAGTGTACCTCTGTCCTTTTGGCTTGAGTTTACCCAGAAAGTACTTGTGCTTCCTGATGGCGTCGAAGGCTAGACCCTCGCTGTTCACTACGGGACTGTAACTCTGTGTCCATGGGGTGGCATCTCCAGCTGGTCTGGATATCTGAACTGGCTGCACCTGTGCAATAGTGACCTGTGGGACAGAAACAAAGTCGGTTAGTCATTCAGTCTCATTAGAAGGAGAAGAGGAGTCAACCAGTTCCTCCTCTAGCTTACGAGGCTTTGGACTGTTCTTTGGCCCACTGGGCTTTGCTCGTGGCTTAGGTGGCTCGCTATTGGCAGAAGCCTCATTTGAGGAGCTGAATGCAATGGTAGCCTTCATCATATCTGCCAACTCGCTTATTTTCTTTTACAGCTCCTGGTACTTATTAAACCCTGGCTTTCTTTTGCAGTTCCGGTTCTGCTGAGTGAAACACTGATTTCCAGAGTGCTGCTTAAACCCAGATGACTGGTTATTCTGGGGTGGCCTGGGAGGATTCTGTGAAGCAGAAGGAGAATAGTTACTTTCCAAAGAGTAGATTTTACAGCACTAACACTCTGTTTTGGTTCCTTGGCTTTGCTTGGAGCCTTTACTTTGCTGCCATTGCTAGCCCTCATGCTAGGAACAGCTTCAAAAATCCACTCAGCGTGTTCTATCATATGTGAGAGGGGTTCCTGATGCTTGTCAAACATATAATCCTTAACAGATGGAAGGAACAACTGACAGAAAAGATTACAAAACTCCTGATGGTGTTCTATCGTTTCCCAGGAAGGATCACTCTGGAAGAAGGTCTGCCTAATTCTGTAGGCAAACTCTCGGGGTGTTTCATCTTCCCCATAAGTCATATTATATGCTGCCTGTTTTGTAGCAATAGCATCAGGATATGGCCCATAATGTTTCTTTAGTGCCTGTTCAAAGATGATGATATCGTTCTTTTCATCATCTGCCATGGCCTGGATAAACTGCTGACAGGGTACATCAAAGGACCATGGAAGATACAGAACCATGTCCTCCCCCCCTAGTAATTTTCAGAGCCCGGAAGGCATCTTTGACTGCAGCTAAATGTTCATTTATGTTGGCACAACCATTTTTCTCAAAAGGTGTGACCATACTCCGCAAAGTTTTAATAATTTGCATTTGGGCCACAGAGGTACTATCGTTTTTTTCCTCCTGCAGGACCCCGGAGCATGGATGATTTTGTTTGCCTTCAGCTCCCTCTGGTGGCCGCTGCTGGTACAGTTTTCCATCACTAAGGGAACTTCTCACCCCTCTCCTAATCTCTCTCTGTATGGGGAGTGGTCGAGAGTAGGGTTTTTCACTCTGCCCTGTTTCTCTCCTTCGCTCATGCGCTGAAGGGAGAGAACTGACTTTATCCTGGAAAAGCTGCCTTTCTACACTGGGCAGGGTTTCCAGTGGCAAACTGCCATCATCTACCCTTTGGGAATTTGAGAAGCCTGTAGAGATCAAATTATCTCTGTCCTCTGTCTCATTACTCTGCAAGTTAAACTCATAGGCCAACTCAAAACAATCAGTTCTTAATTTCTGAATTTCTTGGTTCACTCTCTGTATTTCCTGTCCACATTCCTGATGTGCAGCAGTGAGCTCCCTCTGGAGGCTAGCCGTGCACTGTTATGCTGCATTTAGAGCAGTCTCTGCTGCATTTAACTGAGCTATCAGAGTGCTCTTTCGTTGCTCATAGAGAGCAGCTTCATTTTATAGTTTCCTGGTCTGGTCGGCCAGTTCAGTTCTACAAACTGTTAGAAATTGCAATTCCTTTTGATCTGATAGTTCTGCTTCCTGAGAGCGGAAACCTGATCTACTAAGTCTTGGCATCTCAGACACCACAGGCTATTAGTACTTGGTGAAAACAGGCTACTAGTAGCCCCTCCCTTCGGCTCAGCCTGAATCTCGGCAACTTGATGCCGTAAATCAACATTCTCCTTTTCAAACTTCCCTGCTCTGTCCGTGACAAGCTGTAGCTGGCTCTGTGTTGTCAGTAAATCAGCCTCCAGCGATTCAGATTTATTTTGCATGTGACATAATGCCTTTTGCAGTTTGTCATTAAAAATATGGTGCTCGGCTACCATATCCACAGTTAATTTAGCCTTATGAGCAATTAACCGGTCTAAGAACTCACTGAAAAAGCCATCAGCATTAACAAGCTCTTGAGTATCAGTTGTAAGACACTTAGAAATCCTTTCAATGTGGTTGGCAGTGTTATCTTTCGACCAGCATATGAAAGCTAATTTCTGGAATGTTAAAGCATTTTTATCAGTCCCGACTGTGTGAGCCATTGTTGATTAATAGCTGAGACTGTCTGTAAGAACAAACATAGAAATAGCTGCTGAAGAATTACTCTAATTCAGTGACGTAACTCATTCAGAGATCCCGTAATGTGGGTTCCAAACCCGTCTCAACAGACAATAATTCTCAAGCCACAAACCTCAGGATACACAGCTGCTTGGACCACAATAGGACAATTCAGAATTATTACACAAATTCTGAGAGACGTAGCTCATTCAGAAATACTCATCCCAGACGAGCCCCCATGATGTAGAGATTACTAGTAGCGCAAAAAGATAAGTTAGGCTCTCAGTTATGTCCAGGGGAAATTGGCTACTGATACCCAGCCCAAAGTTCTGTGAGTTATTCTGGCAATGAGCCACGAAGTAAGTCTGGTCTGTATATATATATATATATATATATATATATAGGTGGTCCACTGCCATAGGGGAAAAATTAAAAGTAGGAATTTCTTTGCTCCCTGACCTGATTCTGGTTCCATTTATGTAGAAAACAATGTGTGCAAAGTTTGAAGCCAATCAAATAATATTTAGGGGTGGCTCAAGGTCCCTATCTATCAGGCCCCTGGATCCCCCCCAGGGTTCGTCAGACCACTGGGTATTATCCGCTCATAGACGGGGGTATCATGCTTGCCAAGCACTCAATGTGGTCCAGATGCTAGTAAGGACTTTGACGATGTGGGAAACATCTTACGGTGTTGCGAGACAACACCCAGAAGGAACTGGAGTTGCTCTTCTTTTGTGGTGTGTCGGCCGTTGAACTCCTCAATGAGTTTGACCCCTCGCTCAGCCACATCGTTGATCACTGGAAGATTTTTTACTTTCTTCAGACCGTCTTTGAATGATGCATTCTCTTCCCAGTCTTCTGGGTCTGCATTAAGAAAATCACTGTTGATGTCGAGGTGTTTCAGGAAACGGATTGACTTGCGAGTTGCAAAAGATTCAAGTGGTGGAATCATGGAACTTTTCAATTCGACCCGCTTTGGGGGATCTTCGTCTTCGTCATCATCCTCATCGCTTTCATCTGATTCTGCCGGGATCATGGCCGACACTATGGCCTGCTTTGTCGATGCTGAAACAGCTTCATCGAACAGTGACAGTGCCACAAGCTTCTCTGACACATACCACAGATGCTGTTGCAGTTTGTCTCTGGCCGCTCTTCCTACACGGTCATGTTGGTAAGAGTGTAGTTTCTTCAGCATCTCCAAATCTGTTCGAGGAGCAACTGCGGCATCAGGGGCAGAAAACCAGTCTTCCACATGAATCAGGATGGAGAAAATGCTCACATCACGAACACAGGACTCCTCCCGTTGGGTAAGATCTTTGAGTTGTCCTCGGAACATCCAAATCTTGAGACAGTACAAGACTTTTGCCATCCACCTGGCATGATGGAAAGCTCCGGGTTTCTTGAAATTGAAACTAGGAAGATTCCCTCCAAGGCAGACAATCGTTAACTCCAAGAATTCCAGGTAATCATCTCGGTGATTGCCCTGTGCCAACTTGGATTCCGCAAACTTCATGATGCGATCCCTGTCAGGTTGCAGCACCTCCAAGTCTTGTCCAGTTTGATAGTTGGACTTGTCAAGGGAGCCCCAATTCTTTTGGAACCGGTGAAAGAGTTGGACATCGGGACCCGATGAAGCTCCAGAGCATGTAGAGAATACTGCACCAAGAATTATTTTGTAAATGTGATGGCGGCATGCCAAATGAAGGACTGTGCGACGGAGAAGAATGCACGCTCCTGATCGACGTCCCGTGTTCGATGCAGTTGTATCAAAGCAGAAGCCGGCAACCTTTTCATCCAAACACCATTCCTGTAACAGTTCATAAACTGCTGCAGCTTGATTCTCGCCCGTCGCAGATGCCGACGAGTCTTCACCTGACTCTGCTGAGGAAGAAGATCCTTCCAGCTGAACTTGGCTTGTAGTTGCCTCGGCTTCGGCAACATGTTTTTGTCTGCGCCTTTTCAGTTCTTCTCGCTGTTGCGATCTTGCTTCCGTGTTGGCCAGTTTCTTGTCCATCGCGCACATTGAGCCGCGGCGCCCTGGTTCTCGTTGCGCTATTAAGAATTCTTTGTCTTCTTGAATATGAATTAAAGACATTGCATTGGCATGCGCCACATCAAATAGGTTTTTCATTGCGACCTGGAATTCTTTTTCATTTGCTTCTTGTTTCCCTCCTCTCCCTTTGTTTTTCTTCAAAGGTTTCCACTGATTGAACAATTTCTTTACTTTTTCTTGAATTTTGTCATTTCTTTGAACAGGAAGCCTGGCCTTTTCCCAGTAAGCTTCTACTTCACTTGTTACAATAGATGCACTTTCACTAACGCCTTTGTTTAATGTCATATGGTGATGTAAAAATACACTTAACACTTGCTCCTTGCTGGGGAGCTTGGTCCCCAGAATTGTGGTGGACATTTCTTCAATGAGATAAAAACCACGTTTTTTCGCCATCTGAAAAGAATAAAGATACAAAGATAATAGTACAATGTCTTTGCCACCTCTCAGGGACGAGATTAGTTCAAATATGATGCAATCAAATGTAATCAGCGTGGAACTGAGTGGATGATACAAGATGATGCAACATTTCGTCATCTGCTCCAAGGGGGAAATCTCAAGACTTGTTGAGCCACCCCTAAATATTATTTGATTGGCTTCACACTTTGTACACAGTGTTTTCTACCTAAATGGAACCAGAATCAGGCCAGGGAGCAAAGGAATTCAGGAATTCATTTTTATGGACCACCCATAATATTAGATTTTATTATGGACAGCCAGGTAGAAAAATATACAAACATATATATATAATTAGAAACATGAGGTAGAACTTTGTTACGACAACAGAATTACAATTGGACAAAGTACTAAATCACTAATTAGTAACCAGACGTCACTGATTCACTCTGCACTGAGAAAAGTTATGGAATACGTTTTAGCTAACCCTTGCCCATCCGGAGGAGGAGAGAGATACGTCGGTACCTTAGCTTTGTCTGTCACTCGGGGCTGATGTCCAGAGACTCTGGAGCAGTACGTCCAAGGAGGCAGCTAAGCTAGATAACGCAGGCTACAGCCCTTTCAGAGGCGAGCTGCGGTAGAACACAGCACCAAAGGTATCTGTGGAAGTCTTATCTCAGTCCTTTGGAGAACAGTCTTGCTCACATGTAGTTCTGCTCACATGTAGTTCTGCTACCTGCAGACAGATCAGGTAGCAGAAACCAGGTAAGCAGTGCACAAACAGTGAAAGACCATGTAAGTTCTTCTGCGCAGATTGTATCATTCTTTGTGATAGATCCGGTGATTGGTTGGCACAAGCCAGTCCGAGGTGTTCTCAGCGAATCAGGAGGTAGATGACAGGCATCTTCTTGAAGACAAAGGATCCATAGTAAGATGTCATGCTGAGAAAACAGTATGTAGTTTTCTGGGCATAGGTACAAGTGTCCAAGGCCAGCAGAACCATCCATAGATAAGCACCGGAGAAGCAGATGTTCTTGCATGTGGGCAGTGAATTAGCCAGGGACAATGGCTTCTGTATGCACACATAGAAATGCTGTGCAAGCAGTTGATTGGAGGTCAGGTCTGTAGCTGAACACAGCAAATGTGTAGCAGGAATCCATCTTGTCTGTTCAGCTTGGTTCAGGCCTGAACTGCTGAGCAGGCCAGAGAACTGCAGGTGTAGAATTGCAGGAGTATCAGTCCTACAGACCCCATTTGGTGATCAGCTGTAGACAGCTATTCAGCATGTGCATTGCATCATGGGTACTGGTGGGGTTACCCTATCCTGGTACTCAGAGCAGACAGTTTGTGTGGTGACCTGCAGTCCTTCTGTACCCAGCCATTGCTGTGAGATACGCCATGGAGGTATAGCCTACTGGTTAGTACAATGCCATTCTCAGCAGTGTTCATGGGTTCAATTCCTCATTGTTCCCTCTTTTCATGCCTGTCCTACTCAAATAGTTTGCATGCCTGTAACAGTCATATTTTTGCAGATCTGTGCTGCCAGCCCATAATACCCTCGCCACAGTTGCCAACATTCCTTCGGTCCATCTATCTGCGTCTGTCAGCGGTGTAGAGTCCTGTCTGCCTGTGCAGGCTGCCACCCCATGTCCTGCAATGCTACCCTTTCCTGCATTGCGCTTCTTCATGCTTGCCTCGCCTGTGCCTGATCTGCATGGCACCACCACTCCTCTGTCCACCCACCATTGTAACTATCCTGCCACCTCCACTGGGGGGACACGTATTCCCATCATCTGCCATCCACTGTCTTTCCAGTACTTTACACTGCCAACACCCTGTGCTGTGGTACAGTTGCCCCCAACATGTTTGTCAACAGTACTGGCAGCCACATGGAATGCTCACAGATATGGCAAGTCCAGCAGCTCCCAGCTCTCCTTCCTTCACTCACCTGCTCATTGCCTTACCTTGGTGCTCTATCTAGTGTTAGGGCTACATCTGTTTCTATGCCTCACAGGTCATGCATGTCATCCTGAAGCACCTTGCAGCCCTTATGGCACACTAACCTAGGGCACCGTAACCTTGTTAGGCCACCTTAACCTATGGTTCCATAACCCAGGCTGCCTTCTAAGGTGCCTTGTCCAGGGGTGCCTAATATGGCGCTTAGCCTAAGGAGCCCTATAGAGCGCCTTACAAAGCGCCTTATGAGGCACCTTACAAGGCGCATTATAAGGCACATTATAAGGCACCTTAGAAGGCACCATATAAAGCACCGTATAAAGCACCTTATAAGGCACCTAACAAGGCACCTAACAAGGCACCTTATAGAGCATCTTACAAGGCACTTTATAAGGCGCCTTAGAAGGCACATTGTAAGGTGCCTTGTAACGCGCATTAGCTGACACAGCTTGTCGTAACGATGCAACGCCCTCACCTTTACATGGGCATCCGTAGCATTACCGGAGTTTAGTAAACATACCCCTATATCTTAGAAGCACAGGACAGGGCACTGTGTAGCAGCCAACTTTTAATAAATCTTCTTTTCCTCCCTCCCTGCCCAACTCCCACCCACCCCTGGGATAATCCTAGCTTTATAGTTCCTTAAACCTCTTAAAGGGAAGGAAGTGCCCATATTCACTCTCAAGTGCAGCTGTTTATCCTCATCAGGCATACATTAAGGACCTGTGATTAATTAAATTTGAAGTGAACAAAGTCCATTAAACGTATTAGGTAGAGTTTTATTAGTATAAGTATCCCCAGCAAAGCTAAGTAAGTAAACTACTGAAATACTAAACACAACCTTAAAACTAAGATGCAGACAGCAGTCCAGTAGCGAGATGGAGCCTTTCCAGTTTTTTGCATTGAGTGTCTCATGTATAATTTTCTCACAGTTGGTGAGGGGTCTTACATGTGCACTAGGTGCAAGGAGCTCTTTGCTCTCAGGGAACGAGTCTGATTCCTGGAGGCAAGAGTAGTAGTCTTGGAGGACAGAAGGAAGACAGAGAGGTGCATAGACGAGACCTACAGGGATGTAGTACTGAAGTCCCACCTCCAGTTTGGCAGCATCCCTGTTGTCATGGAAGAGAGAGGTCACATGACAGGAGAGCATCACCCTGGTGTGGCAGGATGTGATCCTGTAGCTAGGCTTGTCCTCCAGATGATGTAAAACCCTCTCACACTGAGGAGGTTTCTCCAGGGTAATGTGCCCATGAGGGAAGGGTTAGGACAGCCATTATAGATGGTGATTCGATCATTAGGCATGTAGATAGCTGAGTGGCTGGTGGATGTGAGGATCGCCTGGTAACGTGCCTGCCTGGTGCGAAGGTAGTGGGCCTCACGCACCATTTAGACAAGGTCTTAGATAGTGCTAGGGAGGAGTCTGCTGTCTTGGTACATATAGGAAAGTGTGGTAGGGCGTTTCTGGAGGCCAAATTTAGGCTTTTAGGCAGGAAGTTGAAATCCAGAACTTCCAGGGTAGCATTCTCTAAAATGCTTCCTGTTCCACACGCAGGACCCAAAAGGCAGGCAGAGCTCCAGAGTCTCAATGCTTGGAAGAGACAATGGTGCAAGGAAGAGGGTTTGGGATTTCTTAGGAGCTGGGCAACATTCTGGGGAAAGGAGGGGCTTTTCCAAAGGGATGGGTTCCATCTTAACCGGGATGGAGCCAGGCTACTGGCATTAACCTTCAAAAAGGAGATAGAGCAGCTTTTAAACTATATAATAGGGGAAAGCCAACAGTTACCCAAGAGCGCATGGTCCGGAACAATGTATCCTTGAAGGATACTAGCAAGATTGAAGTTTGGGCATATCGACAGAGAGATTCCAATAAAGACAAAAGTAACCCAAATGCCCTTAAGTATAGAGCAGACAGAGCTTAAAGATTCAAAATTACCCGTCTACCAATAACCAGATTAATATGAATAAAATACAGCCTCTGAAATGCTTGTATGCAAATGCTGTAAATCTAAAATATAAGATGGGAGAGTTTGAATATATAGGACTAAATGAGAGGTTAGATATGATTGGTATCCCAGAGATATGGTGGAAGGAGGACAATCAGTGGGACACTGTGATACCTGGGTACAAACTATATTGTAATGTATAGCAGATCAAATTGGTGGAGGGGCTGCACTTTATGTTACAGAGGGCATTGAGTCACAAAGGATTAAAGTTTTGCAGGAAACAAAATACACTGTAGAATCTCTATGGATTGAAATCCCATATAAAAAGGAGAAGGGGAAAGTGATGGCAGTGGGGGTGTACTATCGACCGCCTGGCCAGAATGAACAAATGGATGATGAAATGCTCAAAGAAATCAGGGAAGCTAATAAAAAGTTACAGCACAGTAATAATAATGGGTGATTTCAATTACCCCGGTATTGACTGGGTCAATGTCACAGCAGGACATGTTAGGGAGATAAAATTTCTAGATGAAATAAATGACTGCTTCTTGGAGCAGCTGGTTCATGAACTGACAGGAGGGGAAGCCATTTTGGACCTAGTCCTTAGTGGAACACAATATCTGATGCAAGAGATAAGAGGGTTGGGGCCACTTGGCAATAGTGATCATAGCATGATCGCATTTGATTTAATAAATGGAGGAAGGACGGCAAGGAAATCCACAGTACTACCTTTTAACTTTCAAAAGGGAGACTATGATAAAATGAGGAAAATATTTAAGGAAAAACTAAAATGAGCAGTTGCAAAGGTTAAAAATTTACATCAAGCTTGGGTGTTGTTTAAAAAGCGTGGAAGACCAGAACAGCTGTATTTCACGCTTTAAGAAAAGTGGAAGTAAGTCTAAAAAACTGCCAGCATGGTTTAAAGGTGAGGTCAGAGAGACTGTTGCCAAAAAAGCATCTTTCAGGAAATGGAAAAAGGAGCCAAATGACAAAAACTAGAAACAACATAATGACTGGCAAGTTAGATGTAAGCAATTGTGATAGGCTATGGCCTAGCATAGCCTGTAAATGTATGTAAATGTATGTTATGAAGCCTGTAGGTTAGGCCCGAGTCCCTACCCCCACTTCAGAATATTATAACTGAGCAGAGCTGAAAGCTAGAGAAACCAGAATTTTGCTTCAAGCAGCTTATGATGATAAGAATGTAAAACTTTTCCACTGAATGTGTTATGTTATTCACAGATGTATTTCAGAAGTCAGCTTTTCACAGTGTCTGTGCTGCGAGTGACCTTGTAAGCAAAAAGCAAGGCAGAATGTTATATCTAGTTACTGAGCATGGCTAGAAAGGCCTAAGAGCAGGAGGGGGGAGATGCGGTGTGGGCCCGGTCAGAAATTTTCCATTGAATGGGGGGGGGGGGGGGTGAGGGGGCCACCGGGACCAATGAGGAGTTTGCCTGTATAGAACTGATGAGGAAGACTATAAATGCTGTTGTTTTATTGAACGCCGTTGCTCAGACCATTTTGAAAGTGACATTGACAGGTGTCTGAGCTTGTGCACAAATAAACTGGTTTGAATTCTAGTAAATAGACTCCTGGTGTGTTCATTGCATGCACTTCGCTATTACATTTGGTTCCCTGACCGGGAAGAGTGGGGTACGCGGATGGTGTGCAAGTGAATACTACCACGTATTACCGCCTCCAGGTTTGGTCCGGCTGGGACCGCAGCCGGCCGACAACGGATAGGAGCCCAGGCGCCGCCGGTCCCTTGTATCGGAGGGTTCCGCCCTGCCTCGGCAGGCTTGCTGGGTCCGGCCGGCCAACACCTCGAACCCGGGAGGGGAGTCCAGGATTCAACCCAAGGTGGAACTGGTTGCGCAGCACATTAGCTACTGGATCCGGTGAGTATTGATTTTTCTGGTTCTTAGTCAGTTAGCTCTGGGAAAGTCTCGAGACTAATATGGTATGGTAACAGGTAAAGGGAGTCTGATCAACTCCCAGGGCGGTCCTAGTAACCCTGCATGAGTATGCGCGGGGCGAAGCCACTGACCCTTTTGGTTTGGTAATTTTGGTTTAGTCAGTTAGCCCGGGAATTTGGAATTTGGGAAATGCTAGCATGTTTGGTTGTGAGAAGTGTGCTTGAGAGGTCTTGCAATACAGGCCGAGCGAGAACGGACTCCTAAGTAGCGCATTTCCTGGCCAGGCGACTGCGCCCAGGTCGCGAAAAGGAGGAAGCGTCTGGTGTTTGTCCCCCTTATTGTTCCGTGGGCTGTGCGGACCCTTTACCCGCAGCCATCCTACCCATCCTTTCTGTTTGCTGTCTTGTCCGTCATATGTCATAATGGGAGGGGCGGGGTCCGTACAGACTCCGTTGAACTGTATGATCACGAATTTTAAAAAAGGGTTTAGTGGTGATTATGGGGTAAAAATGTCACCGACCCGCTTAGAAATATTGTGTAGTAGGGTGTGGCCGGCGCTGGACACCGTGTGGCCACCAGAAGGTACTTTTGATATTCAAATTGTGTCCCGAGTGCACCAGGTGGTGCGCAGATATAGTTATGAGCAGTTTTCCTATATAGATTCCTGGCTAGCTATCTGTGAGAAGCAACCCCCTTGGATAAAGCGTTGCCGTGAGGGGCAGAGTAGAATTCTGTTAGCAGGAGTCCCTGCTAAGAAGGAAAAGCCCCCTATTTTTGCAGCCCCAGAGCCTCCAGAGGTCCCGGGTCATTCGCCCACATTTCTGTATAAACCAGTCCCGTCAGCTCCATCAGTACCCCGAGTAGAGCCAGAGGTAGTGGGAGTACCCCCAGCTGAGGTACCTCCACCCGGTCACCCACCACCCGAGGACCACCCACTTCCCCAGAGTTGGAGCCCTAGTCCTGAGCAGAGCGCTGCAAGCCCTGGGCAGAGCTCTGCAACAGAATCATCATCCCCTGAAGGATCTGCTAGCGGAGGGTCAGATGCCAGTCCAGGGCCACCCACTAGTCCAAGCACCAGCAGCAGCACTACCCCCGCTAATCTGCATTACGCCTTCAGAAGCAGGACAGCGGGCCAGAGAGAAGTTTGCCAAATGCCACTGCGGCAAGTCCCAGGATTACCTATTGTAAATGCAGAGGGTCAGGTTGTGGTCGGACCGACCAGTCTAGTTTATGTGCCTTTCACCGCAACAGATTTATTGAACTGGAAAACGCATTATGCCTCCTATACTGAAAAGCTCCAAGATTTAACAGAGATAATGTCCAGTATTATGCAAACCCACCAGCCCACCTGGTCTGACTGTCGCCAGCTCTTGGCTACCCTCTTTACTACTGAAGAGCGGGCACGGATAGTGCGAGCAACCACTAGATGGTTGGAAGAAAACCCTGAAGATGGCCGAGACCTAGATCCCCGAAGGGCAGCAGCCGCAGATTTCCCAAATGAAGATCCCGGATGGAACCCAAATAATGATGACGGAGAGAAGGCCCTCACCCGGTTCCACCATGTCTTACTGCAGGGCCTAAAGAAGGGAAAGCAGAGAGCTATGAACGTTGGGAAAGTAGCGGACGTTCTTCAACGCCCAGATGAAAGTCCAGCTGCTTTCTATGAACGATTAACTGAAGCCTATAGACTTTACACCCCATATGATCCAGCAGCCCAGGAGAATTTGCGTATGGTGAACGCTGCCTTTGTGAGTCAGTCCCAGGGAGACATAAAGCGAAAACTTCAAAAATTAGAAGGATTTGCGGGCATGAACTCAACGCAGTTAATGGAAGTCGCACAAAAGGTATTTGTGAATCGTGATCAAGAATGCCAACGGGAAAGTGAAAGAAAGATGAAGAAGAAAGCGGATTTGCTCGCTGCAGCATTAGTGGAAGGACGCGGAGGAGGATATCCTAATAGAAGAGCCAGAGGATGGGGAAGGGGCCGGGGGAGTGCTCGGCCCCCCTTAGGTGCAAACCAGTGCGCCTATTGCAAGGAAGAAGGACATTGGAAGAACGAGTGCCCGAACATTAGCTCCACCCCCTGGAGGGGAGGCGGGAGCACTAGGAGAGCGGGGGGGGGGGCGATTCCAGCAGCGAGGGGGGGTTGCAGCGCGCGCAGTTTCAACAGCAAGAAGAGACTGCCATAGCGGGAGTGGCAACCGCCGAGAACAATTCTATGGATGATGAGGGCTAGGCCAGACCGCGCCTGTGAACTAGGGGGACAGACGATAACACACCAGTTCCTGTATATGCCTGAATGCCCAGTTCCCCTTTTGGGCCGAGACATGCTTGCAAAGCTTCAAGCAAAGATATCCTTCGTTGAAGAGGGAAAAATGGAAATGACTATAAATTCAAAACCTGCTGGCCTGATGGTGTTAGCTGTCCCCCAAGAAGAAGAATGGCGGTTCTATTTACCTGCATCCAAAGCAGCAAGCTCCAGTATACCTACCAGCATTGCAGCCCCGCCTGGAGTATGGGCCTAGCGAAGAATATAGCTCCTGTGCTTGTCACCCTTAAGCCAGGAGCAGAACCAGTGCATGTGCGTCAGTATCCCCTCCCACGACCAGCAATTGAAGCTATCCATCGCCACCTGAAGAAACTACTGCAGTATGGACTCCTTTAGAGAATGCCAATCACCCTGGAACACCACCCTTCTCCCAATCGAGAAGCCTGGGACAGGTGATTACCGCCCAGTGCAGGATTTACGTCGAGTGAACAGTGCAGTTGAAACCATACATCCAGTAGTACCAAATCCTTACACCCTCCTGGGACTGATTCCAGCAGAAGCCACACATTTCACTGTTCTGGACTTAAAGGATGCCTTTTTCTGTATACGCCTGGCATCTGCCAGTCAGCTTTTGTTTGCATTTGAATGGGAAAACCCTACAACAGGACGACGAGGACAACTCACTTGGACTCGACTACCACAAGGATTCAAGAATTCACCCACTATCTTCAGTGCAGCCCTCAGTCAAGATCTGTCAAGTTACCCTGTAACTCCAGGAAAACGAATCTTACTTCAATATGTAGATAACTTGCTTATAGCCACCAACAACGAAACTGATTGTGTGCAAGCTACCCCAAGAACCTCAAGCTGCTAGCCCTTAACAGGGCATTATTCATAGGAAAATGACTTTTGCTGCTAGCCCCCATTAGGGCATCACTTCTCTACCAAGTATTAGGTACAGTTTTATTAGTATAAATATCCATAGCAACCCTTAGTAAGTAAAGAACTTAGATCTAAACACAAACTTAAAACTAAGATGCAGACAGCAGTCCAGCAGCGGGATGGGGGCTTTCCAGTCTTTTGCATTGAGTGTCACATGTACGATTTTCTCCCAGTTGGCGAGAGGTCTTACGTGTGCACTAGGTGCAAGGAGCTCTCTGCTCTCAGGGAACGAGTCCGTTCTCTAGAGGCTAAAGTAGCAGACTTGGAAAGCATAAGACAGACAGAGAGGTACATAGACGAGACCTACAGGGATATAGTCCTGAAGTCCCACCTCCAGTCTGGTAGCATCCCTGTTGCCATGGAGGAGAGAGGTCACGTAACAGGAGAGCATCACCCTGGTGTGGCAGGAAGTGATCCTGTAACTAGGACCTGTCCTCCAGGTGATGTAAAACCCTCTCGCACCGAGGAAGTTTCTCCAGGGCCATGTGCCCATGAGGGAAGGGTTAGGACAGCCGTTATAGTTGGTGATTCGATCATTAGGCATGTAGATAGCTGGGTGGCTGGTGGACGTGAGGATTGCCTGGTAACATGCCTGCCTGGTGCGAAGGTAGCGGACCTCACGCGCCACCTAGATAAGGTCTTAGATAGTGCTGGGGAGGAGTCTGCTGTCTTGGTAGATGTCAGTACCAATGACATAGGAAAATGTGGTAGGGAGGTTCTGGAGGCTAAATTTAGGCTTTTAGGTAGGAAGTTGAAATCCAGAACTTCCAGGGTAGCGTTCTCCGAAATGCTTCCTGTTCCACGCGCAGGACCCAAAAGGCAGGCAGAGCTCCGGAGTCTCAATGCGTGGATGAGACAATGGTGCAGAGATGAGGGGTTTGGATTTTTTAGGAAATGGGGAACATTCTGGGAAAAGGAGGGGCTCTTCCGAAGGGATGGGCTTCACCTTAACCGGGATGGAACCAGGCTGCTGGCATTAACCTTTAAAAAGGAGATAGAGCAGCTTTTAAACTAGATATTAGGGGAAAGCCGACAATCGCCCAAGAGCGGATGGTTTGGAAGAATGTATCTTTGAAGGATACTACCAAAAGCAGAGAGGTTCCACAAAACAGTAAACTAGCCCAAATGCCCTCAAGTATGGAGCAGACAGAGCTTAAAGATCCCAAATTACCCATGTCTAGCAATAGCCAAATTAATATGAATAAAATACATTCTCTAAAATGCTTGTATGCAAATGCTAGAAGTCTAAAAAATAAGATGGGAGAGTTAGAATATATAGCACTAAATGAAAGGTTAGATATGATTGGAATATCAGAGACATGGTGGAAGGAGGACAACCAGTGGGACACTGTGATACCTGGGTACAAACTATATCGTAATGATAGAGCTGATCAAATTGGTGGAGGGGTTGCTCTCTATGTTAGAGAGGGCATTGAGTCAGAAAGGATTAAAGTTTTGCAGGAAACAAAATCTGTTGTATTAAAAGGGGGAAGGCGATGGCAGTGGGGGTGTACTATCGACCGCCTGGCCAGAATGACCAAATGGATGATGAAATGTTCAAAGAAATCAAGGAAGCTAACAAAGGTTACAGCGCAGTAATAATAATGGGTGATATCAACTACCCCAGTATCGACTGGGTCAGTGTCACGTCAGGACATGCTAGGGAGATAAAGTACCTAGATGAAATAAATGACTGCTTCTTGGAGCAGCTGGTTCATGAACCGACCAGAGGGGGAGCCATATTAGACCTAGTCCTTAGTGGAACACCAGATCTAGTGCAAGAGATAAGGTTGTTGGGGCCACTTGGCAATAGTGATCATAGCATGATCGCCTTTGATTTAATTAGTGGAGGAGGGATAGTAAAGAAATCCACAGTACTACCTTTTAACTTTCGAAAGGGAGACTATGATAAAATGAGGAAAACAGTTAAGAAAAAACTAAATGGAGCAGTTGCAAAGGTTAAAGACGTACATCAGGCTTGGCTGTTGTTGAAAAATACTATCTTGGAAGCCCAGACCAGCTGTATTCCACGCTTTAAGAAAAGTGGAAGGAAGTCCAAAAAACTGCCAGCATGGTTTAAAGGTGAGGTCAGAGAGGCTGTTGTTGCCAAAAAAGCATCTTTCAGGAAATGGAAAAAAGAGCCAAACGACGAAACCTGGAAACAGCACAAGCACTGGCAAGTCAAATGCAAGGCATTGATAAGGCAGGCAAAGGGAGAATTTGAGAAGAAGCTTGCTGCGGACGCAAAAACGCGAAGTAAAGACCTTTTCAAGTACATTCGTAGCAAAAAACCTGTGAGAGAGTCAGTTGGTCCATTAGATGATAAAGGGGTTAAAGGAGCACTAAGAGGTGACAAGGCGATAGCGGAGAGACTGAATGAATTCTTTGCTTCGGTCTTTACTGAGGAAGATGTAGGGATGTTACCCATGACTGAAGTGGTATTTAAAGGTGCGGAAGAATTGAAGGAAATATCGATACATCGGGAAGATGTATTACAACTATTAGATAAACTGAAGAGTAGCAAATCACCTGGGCCAGATGGTATACATCCAAGGGTGTTGAAAGAACTGAAATATGAGATTGCAGACCTGCTATTAGTAATCTGTGAACTATCATTAAAATCATCTCTAATACTTGAAGATTGGAGGATCGCCAATGTAACACCAATTTTTAAAAAGGGTTCCAGGGGTGATCCGGGAAACTACAGACCGGTGAACCTGACGTCAGTACCGGGAAAAATGGTAGAAACCATCATAAAGAATAAAATTACTCAGCATGTAGATAGTCATGACCTAATGGGAGACAGCCAACATGGCTTTAGACAAGGAAGATCTTGTCTTACTAATCTGTTATGTTTTTTTGAAGGAGTGAATAATCAGGTGGACAAAGGTGAGTCGGTTGATATTGTGTATCTGGACTTTCAGAAAGCCTTTGACAAGGTCCCTCATGAGAGACTTTTGGCAAAACTAAAGAGTCATGGGATAGGAGGCAGTGTACTATTGTGGATCAGGAACTGGTTAAAAGATAGAAAGCAGAGGGTAGGGCTAAATGGCCAATTTTCCCAATGGAGAAAGGTGAATAGTGGTGTACCCCAGGGATCTGTGCTGGGTCCGCTGCTTTTTGACATATTCATAAATGACCTGGAAAGTGGAATAACGAGTGAGGTTATCAAATTTGCAGATGACACAAAACTATTTAAAGTTGTTAAAACCCAAGAGGATTGTGGAAAATTGTAAGAGGATCTTGATAAATTGGAAGACTGGGCATCAAAATGGCAGATGAAATTTAACGTGGACAAGTGCAAGGTTATGCATCTAGGGAAGAACAACCCAAACTATGGTTACACGATGCAAGGTTCCACATTAGGAACTACCACCCAGGAAAAAGATTTAGGCGTCATTGTGGATACCATGTTAAAACCCTTGGCCCAGTGTGCAGCAGCGGCCAAGAGAGCAAATAGAATGCTAGGTATGATAAGGAAAGGAATGGAAAATAAAACAAAAGATATTATAATGCCTCTATATCGTTCCATGGTGAGACCGCACCTTGAATATTGTGTGCAATTCTGGTCGCCGTATCTTAAAAAGGATATAGCGATTTTAGAAAAGGTTCAGAGAAGAGCCAACAAAATGGTAAAGGGGATGGAAAGATACTCCTATGAAGAAAGGCTAAAAAGGTTAGGGCTCTTTAACCTGGAAAAGAGACGGCTGGGGGGGCGGAGCCTGATGTCCAGCGGGATGGTCGCATAACGCTGAGGCTCCCGAGAGGCCTACTCAGAATCCTGAATTAACACCGTACATACTTGGAACTTCTACTCTGATCTTGCCGGGGCACATTGGTGAGATGGCGGGGACCAAACCCACGCGCCTGGAATTTGGATCTCCAGCGGCTTCTCACGGCAAACGTTCCAAAACTGAACCTCCGTCCCCGCAGAAGGGGCTGGCCTTGCGCGAGGGCCCCGAAATGCAGCAGGAAATCCTCGCAGAGATTAGAGGGGTCAAAAACCTCGTGCAGTCAAACGGTGAAGCACTCCGAGCGCTGCGGGAAGATTTTGGTGTGCTGCAAAGCAAGCTAGAAGGGCTTTCTTCGCGTCAGGACAAAATGGAGAGCATATTGGACTCCCATGCGGCCCGGTTGTTCAAACTCGACAAAGTTGAACGTCAGGTGCGGGCCTTGCAGAAAGAAGTGGAAGATGGCAATAATAGAGCGCGCCGCAACAACATACGACTCGTGGGCATACCGGAGGGAGCGGAATCGGGAGACATGAAAGAGTTTTTATGCAAAATCCTCCCTTCCCTGCTCCAAATCACCTTTACCAAAGATTTGGAGATCGATCGCGCTCATCGTGTACCCGCAAGCATAACGCTCAACAGGAAGACCCCGCGGCCTATCATTTTTCGACTTTTGAGATATCAACACGTTGAGCAAATTCTAAGTGCCTCTCGGGCAAAGGGCCATATGGAGTTTGAGAGCCACAAGATCTCCTTCTATCCCGACTTGGCTAAACCCACGGTCGACCGCCGAAAGCGCTTTCTGGAATTCCGGCCGAGGCTTCAACAACTACAAGCACGCTATGGCCTGATGTACCCGGCCAAGCTCCGAGTCACGCTTCACAATCAGACAAGAACATTTGAGGACCCTGATCTACTAGCGGAGTTTTTGGATTCTAAAGAAGCCGACTTGATGCGCTGACTTCCAGAATATTCCTGCAAGTATTCTCATATCCGCTGTACCTGCCATATTGGATCTGCCGCAGCCCAGCAAAGAGTCTGGCGAGGGCAGTTTGTTGCCTTACTTTTGATGATATCTGTGACCCGACTCCATCTACCCACAGTAGCCTCGATGAGTATCAGAGACAGTGTTAATTACGGACTATGTCATTGCTGCACAGATTCTGATTATGTTGTATGTTTTCAAGCGCCCTTACCTAAAATGTCTATTACCGATTGATGGCACCATGTAAGATTTTCTCATTGAACGTAAAAGGAATCAATAATCCGATAAAACGGAAGAAAATCCTAAGCTACCTAAGTCAGGAAGCTGCGGATCTGATTTTTCTCCAAGAAACGCATTTAAATTCGAAGGAAACTCTTAAACTCAATATTAAACCTTACATGGTGGCCGCCTATTCCCCAGCCGTTTCTAAGAAATGTGGGGTTGCCATACTGGTTAGGAAATCTTTGCATGCTACTATTATTGCGTCACTCTATTAGTAGTACACATGGGGTAGCCTCTAACTTTTATAAAATATTATGTCAGGGTACAGACACGGCCACTTCTAGAGCCCAACAAGCCTGGGAGCGCGAACTGCAAACCACTTTAACCCCTCTGCAATGGAGCGTTTCTGGAGCAAAGTAGTGTGGGTTTCCCGGTCTGCCTCTGTTACCCAAACTCTCTTCTTCTTTGCACACAGATCCTTTTATACCCCAGAAAAATAGCCAAATGGAACACAAATGCTAGGGACCAGTGTTGGTCTTGCCATACTGCTGTGGGAACCCTCGCTCATGTTATTTATGAATGTCCTCATCTACAGGTTTATTGGGGGCGGGTCTGGGGTTGTATTCAATTTATCTTACACCTTCACGAACCTCTCTCTTGGAAGATCGTGGGACTCCGCTCTGTGGCGGAGATCCCCTCTCTTCCTAAGAAGGGTCGCTTTCTCCTTGATTTCATGCTGGGTATAGCCATATGCTTAATCACGAGGAATTGGAAGGATAGCTCTCGACTTACTGTCAGTGAATGGTGGAACCTCGTCTGCTTATATAGTAAATATGAGCAGATACCTCGGAGAGCTATTCCCCATGCCCAACCTCACTCTCGCTTGTCTAAATGGCAGATGCTTAATGATTATGTACAATCTGCTCATTGCTCCAACATGCCTGTATAATGTGCACTCATCATGTTTCAGATCACCGTTAGGTTTTGTAACACAATAATGTAAGTACACGCCCGCTTCGGGAATGATTAGTTTTCTAGAGAAGAAGCAGGGGGGAGGGGGTGGCAGGGGTTTACTTTGGTGTATGTATCAACACTTTATGTATCTGTCTTTTAGCTGTATGTCTTCCTTTTCCTTTGTTGTTATAAAACGAAAATAAAGAATTAAAAAAAAAAAAAAAGAGACGGCTGAGGGGAGATACGATAGAAGTCTATAAATTAATGAACGGAGTGGAACGGGTAAACGTAGATCGATTGTTTACCTTATCAGAATATAGAAAGACTAGGGGACATGCAATGAAGCTACAGGGTAAACTATTTAAGACTAATAAAAGAAAATATTTTTTCACTCAACGTGTAATCAAACTCTGAAATTTGTTACCGGAGGATGTAGTAAAGGCTGTTAGTGTAGCTGGGTTTAAAAAAGGTTTGGACAAGTTCCTGGAGGAAAGGTCCATAAACCATTATTAAGAAGGGACCCAGGATATCAATGCTTGAACCAATACAAGCATTGTGGAACCTGTGTCCCTTGGGGAAACTGCTAGGTACATATGACCTAGATTGGCCACTGTTGGAAACAGAATACTGGGCTTGATGGACCTTGGTCTGACCCAGTATGGCATATCTTATGTTCTTATGTACCTCATTACCAATGTTTACCCTGAAGTCTCAGTTATCTAAGCTCTGTCAAGAAGCCCGCCTGAAATGGCCCCAAGCTCTCCCCATAGCCCTTCTCCGGATATGTTCAGCCCCCACCACGCCATTAGGAGTATCCCCGTTTGAGATTTTGTATGGGAGGCCCCCGCCCATAATTCAGGGGATAAGGGGGGATATGAATCAAATTGGATCAGTAATCACTAGGCAAGGATTGTTGGCTCTAAGTTCTGTTTTACAGGGCCTTCATGCCTGGGTGCAAGACCAGTTGCCTATCAATCTAACAGAGCCCTTGCATCCTTTCAAGCCTGGAGCCTCGATGTGGGTAAAAGAGTGGAAGAAGACACCGTTGGCGCCTCAGTGGAAAGGGCCATACATCGTCTTATCAACCCCAACAGCAGCTAAAGTGGCAGAAATCGACTCCTGGATCCACCACAGTTGAGTAAAGCCAGCAGCAGTTCCTGAGAGTCGCTCCTGGACCTCGATCGCTAATCCTGCATCACCATTGCGACTCACACTGCGAAGACAAGATCCATCATCATAAAGACTTTGCCAACCTACTCCTGGACATCAATGAAAGAGCCGTCCTTCAGTTTTGCATTATTTTCATTGCAGACTCTATCGACCAATCAACCATTATCTATCTACCTCAATCAACCATTACCTATCTCATCAATTATTAGAAACTATGATCATGATGCTTACTAATTACTGTTTTATTCTTGTGGTAGCCCTGGGACTTGAGAACCACTCTTGCTTTGCCCCCTTGTGCAGCCTGTATAACCACCACCCGAACTGGAATGCAAGTTACTCAGACTCTACTTTATCACTCTTACTATACTTGTACTGGCATAGTCAGCCAGTGTATCTATAATGGTACAGAACTGAACGTCTGTACAAAGGGAAAGACTCGTACTTGCTTCAGACCTCGACAGAATCCATCTTACTATGTCCTGGAACGGAAATGATGAAGATGGAGCCCTCATCAACGCCACAAGTCAACTCTCTGATCCCACCCAACCTGCGTACCTGTATTTTGATGCTTGTGACTTAATTAACAGAAATAATTACTACAGGTGTGGATCATGGGAACAAGCCTACTATTATGATGAGAAATATATGTGTCCTGAAGGTGCATACAGATGGGGAATGTGCACTGGAACACGCTCACCAACAACGTATAGCAAATCATCCAAAGCAGACTACTACTGTCCGAAGTGGGACTGTGTGTACTATGCCACCTGGTCTGGTGGCCCAACAGGACAAACTGGAGATAATCGTAAAGCTATATTGGAAAGATTACCCCTACTAGAACCCAACAAGTGCAAGAAAAGTACATGCAGTCCTCTACGACTCCAGATCTCCGACCCCAGTCAATGGAAGCAAGGATTTTGATTTGGCCTGCGCATAGCAGGAGGTGGAACTGATCCTGGAACCATTGTATTCATCCAACTGAATGTAAAGACTCATGTTTCTTCACCTTATCGCATACATCATACCTTCCACGAGGCCATGAAGGCAGAATTTGTAGTTCCCCACGCTTCGCAGAATTTGTTCATCAAACTAGCTGGAGCTGTGGCCTCCAGCCTCCATGTCTCAGACTGTTTCTTTTGTGGAGGAACTCAGATGGGAGACCAATGGCCTTGGGAAGCGCAAGAACTGAACTATTCCATACCATATAACCAGACTGATGTTCATAACACTACCAATGAATGGGTCCTCGCCCACTCCATAGTGGGTAGACTATGTTTTGTACGGGCAGGACCACAGTTGACTGCATTAGTAGGACAGTTGGTCTGTTTGAACCAGAAATATTACAATGCTACTACTGAGAAGACATCTTGGTGGTCAGGTGCCAATAATCCGGAACCTTCTAATCCTTTGATCGTCTTTCCTTACTTGGCCAGGATATGGACAAATCTGGCTACGCATAGCACCTGGCAAGCTCCACCTGGACTTTATTGGATTTGTGGCACTCGAGCATATGCTAAACTCCCTGCCAATTGGGGAGGGGCGTGTGTTCTAGGAACTATACGACCATCTTTCTTCCTTTTGCCCCTGTCCCACGGAGAACAATTGGGATTCCCTGTATACAAAAGCCGACAGAAGCGAGAGGCTCTCAAAATCGGTCAGTGGGACAAATGGGATGCAACCTCAGAAGAATGACCACCTGAGAGAATTGTTTCTTACTATGGACCTGCTACCTGGGCATAAGATGGTTCTTGGGGCTACCGCACTCCTGTGTATATGTTGGACCGTATTATACGTTTGCAAGCTGTTGTTGAAATTATAACCAATGAAACTAGCAGAGCACTAACCTTGTTAGCCAAACAAGCCACACAGATGCGTACAGCCATTTACCAGAACCACTTTGCATTAGATTATCTGCTTGCAGGTGTATGTGGTAAGCTTAATTTAACAAACTGTTGTTTGCAAATAGATAATGAAGGCGGGTTGTAGAAGACATAGCCAATCACATGAGAAAACAAACTTATGTCCCAGTCCAAACCTGGCATGGCTTGCAACTTGATGGCTGGTTTAGTTTGTGGTTTTCAGGTATGGGCGGCCTGAAGACACTTGTATTGATAGTTTTCTTGATTGTGGCTGTTTGCTTATGTATCCCATGTTTCCTTCCCTTATGCTTGCGTATGCTGCACTCCACCATTGATAGAATTGTTGAACGCAAGGCAGATTCACAGATACTAGCAATGTGGCATTACTACCCTAGCCCTGTACCACACAGTGATCCCTCCACCCTAGTGTAGCGTACCATATGTGATTTAATTCTCACCCTTTCTCACTTGCGGGTGAGAATAATCAAAGGGGGGAATGTGATAGGCTATGGCCTAGCATAGCCTGTAAATGTATGTAAATGTATGTTATGAAGCCTGTAGGTTAGGCCTGAGTCCCCACCCCCACTTCAGAATATTATAACTGAGCAGAGCTGAAAGCTAGAGAAAGCAGAATTTTGCTTCAAGCAGCTTATGATAATAAGAATGTAAAACTTTTCCACTGAATGTGTTATGTTATTCACAGATGTTTTTCAGAAGTCAGCTTTTCACAGTGTCTGTGCTGCGAGTGACCTTGTAAGCAAAAAGCAAGGCAGAATGTTATGTCTAGTTACTGAGCATGGCTAGAAAGGCCTAAGAGCAGGGGGGGGGATGCGGTGTGGGCCCGGTCAGAAATTTTTCATTGAATGGGGGGGGGGGGGGGGTGAGGGGGCCACCGGGACCAATGAGGAGTTTGCCTGTATAGAACTGATGAGGAAGACTATAAATGCTGTTGTTTTACTGAACGCCATTGCTCAGACCATTTTGAAAGTGACATTGACAGGTGTCTGAGCTTGTGCACAAATAAACTGGTTTGAATTCTAGTAAATAGACTCCTGGTGTGTTCATTGCGTGCACTTCACTATTACACAATGATAAGGCAGGAAAAGAGAGAATTTTAGAAGAAGCTTGCTGTGGAAGCAAAAATGCATAATAAAGACTTTTTCAAGTACATTCATAGCAAAAAAAACAGTGAGAGAGTCAGCTGGACCATTAGATGACAGAGGGGTAAAAGAGGGGACAAGGACATAGGGGAGAGACTGAATGAATTCTTTGCTTCAGTGTTTACTGAGGAAGATGTAGGGAAGTTACCTATGGCTGAAATGGTATTTAAAGGTGATGCTAAAGAAGAACTGAAAGAAATATCGATACACTAGGAACAAGAATTGCAACTATGTGATAAATTGAAGAGCAGCAAATCACCTGGACTGGATGGTATACATCCAAGGGTGTTGAAAGAGCTGAAATATGAGATTTCAGACCTACTATTAGTAATCTGTGAACTATCATTAAAATCATCCGTAATACTTGAAGATTGAAGGATGGCCAATGTAATGCCAGTTTTTAAAAAGGATTCCAGGGGTGATCTGGGAAACTACAGACCGGTGAGCCTGACGTCAGTACTAGGAAAAATGGTAGAAACTGAAGAAAACCCTGTGATCTGGCCACAATACCACAGCTCTTTCGGTCTCTGATCCCTCAAGCAATGAGAAATAAGCAGAGAGTAACACAGAACACAATCACACACAAAGTGCTACTTTTTTTGAGCTCAGAGGGAAAACAACAGACGGTCTATGGACGCAGCACAGTTCAACGTCTGTTGGATTGAATTCTTCCTCCTGAAAAGCTCTTTTTATTGAAGAGGAAAGGGGAAGTAACACAGTCATTAAGCATAAACGTGGCATAACACAAGGTGTCGCTAGAGTTCTTTTTACAGAGTAAGAGCTGATTACAGTGTATTAGATGAAATTTACTTGATTATGACAAAATTATTTATAATTGCAAAGTTGCAAAAAATTATGTTGCGTCAGCAGGGACCTATAGTTGACTGTACAATGAACTATGGTTGTGCAGTTCATAGCCTATGTTTACTCTTTATACTTGTGTTAACAATGTTATCAAACTATTTTAAAGACAGTTACAGAGAACTCATGATCATGACATCCTATTCTATTTAAGAGGAAGTAGGTGAAAAGCCAAACTTCTAAACACATTCTGTATCAAGAAATTCATCCATCTTCAATTACATATTGGGGATTCTGGTATCCCTTTTACCTGTCCATTTCTACAGAAAACATTATAAAGAACAAAATTACTGAACATGTAGATAGTCATGGCTTAATGGGAGACAGTCAACATAGCTTTAGTCAAGGAAGATCTTGTCTCACTAATCTGTTATGTTTTTTGAAGGTGTGAATAAACAGATAGACAATGGTGAGTCAATAGATATAGTGTATCTGGATTTTCAAAAAGCCTTTGACAAGGTCCCTCATGAGAGACTCTTGGCAAAATTAAAAAGTCATGGGATAGGAGGCAGTGTACTATTGTGGATCAGGAACTGGTAAAAGATAGAAAGCAGAGGGTAGGGCTAAATCGCTATTTTTCCCAATGGAGAAAGGTGAATAGTAGATTACCCCAGGGATCTGTGCTGGGTCCGCTGCTTTTTGAACATATTCATAAATGATCTGTAAATGGGAATAATGAGTGAGGTAATCAAATTTGCAGATGACACAAAATTATTCAAAGTTGTTAAAACCCATGAGGATTGTGAAGAATTGCAAGATGACCTTGATAAACTAGAAGACTGGGCATCCAAATGGCAGATGAAATTTAATGTGGACAAGTGCAAAGTTATGTACCTAGGAAAGAACAACCCAAACTATGGTTACACGATGCAGGGTTCCACATTAGGAACCACCACCCAGGAAAAATATGTAGACATCATCGTGGATAACATGTTGAACCCCTCTGCCCAGAGTGCAGCAGTGGCCAAGAAAACAAATAGAATGCTAGGAATAATAAGAAAGGAATGGAGAATAAAACAAAGGATATTATAATGCCTCTGTATTGTTCCATGGTGCGACTGCACCTTAAATATTGGGTGCAATTCTGGTCGCCGTATCTTAAAAAGGATATAGCGTTATTAGAAAAGGTACAGAGAAGAGCCACCAAAATGGTAAAGGGGATGGAAGGATACCCCTATGAGAAGAGGCTAAAAAGGTTAGGACTTTTCAACCTGGAAAAGCGACGGCTGAGGGGAGATATGACAGAGGTCTACAAATTAATGAATGGAGTGGAACGGGTAAACGTAGATTGATTGTTTACACCAGCAAAATATAGAAAGACTAGGGGACATGCAATGAAACTACAGTGTAACCTATTTAAGACTAATAAGAGAAAATATTTTTTTCACTCAATGCATAATCAAACTCGTTACCGGAAGATGTAGTGTAGCTGGCTTTAAAAATAGGTTGGGCAAGTTCCTGGAGGAAAGGTCTATAAACCATTATTGAAGGGGACCTGGGAAATCTACTGCTTGTCCCAATACAAGCACTGTGGAGCCTGTGTCCTTTGGGGAAACTGCTAGGTACTTGTGGCCTGGATTGACCACTGTTGGAACAGGATACTGGGCTTGATGGACCAGTATCCTGTAATTTTGTTCAGTTTTTTTTTAAATCATTTTAAAAGACAAAATTACTGAACATGTAGATAGTCATGATTTAATAACAGAAAGCCAACATAGATTTAGCCAAGGAAAGTCTTGTCTCACCACTCTCTTATATATTTTTACGGTGTGAATAAACAGGTAGATAAAGGTGAGTCGGTTGATATAGTGTATCTCGATTTTCAGAAAGCCTTTGACAAAGTCTCTCATGAGAGACTCTTGCAAAATTAAAAAGCCATGGGATAAGAAGCAATGTACTACTGTGGATTAGGAACTGGCTGAAAGATAGAAAACAAAGAGTACAGCTAAATGGACAATTCTCTCTGTGGGGAAAGGTGAATAGTGCATTATCCCAGGGATCTGTCCTGGGCCTGCTGCTTTTTAACATATTTATAAATAACCTGGAAATGGGAATGGCATGTGAAATGATCAAATGAAAATATAGCTTAGCATAGAAGGAAGAAAAGAGTAAAATATTATTTGAGATGAAAGAAAGAAATTGTTTCTAGATACCCTTACAAAGAGGCCTTCCACTTAGGAGGCAAGAGATCTGGGAATTAGTCTTAAATATGTGTTAAAGGCAAGTGAAAAGTCAAAGGGGCAATTTGAAAGGCTCCCTCTATCAAACCAAGGGCTGTGTGAATCACCCAGGAAATTCTTAACAGATTACCTTAGAAGCACAGGTCTTGGACCTGTGTAACAAGCCAGTCTTTACTAAGTGTTAGCCCCCCCCACTCCAGGCATAATCTTAGCTTTAAAGGCTCATAAACCTATTAAAGGGGGAAGGGTGGTCAAAGTCACTTTGAGGTTCAGCTGGTTATCATCATCAAGAATAGATTAAGGCCCTGAAGTTAATTCATCTTGAAGTGAACAAAATCCCTTAAATGTAAGAACATAAGATATGCCATACTGGGTCAGACCAAGGTCCATCTAGCCCAGTATCCTGTTTCCAACAGTGGCCAATCTAGGTACTATCCCGGTACTGACATAATTGGTATAGTTGTATCAGTACAAGTATCCCTAGCATCTTTAAGTAAACAACTTAAATAGCTAAACAAAACCTTAAAGCTAAGATGCAGTCAGCAGTCCAGCAGCGAGATGGGGGGCTATCCATCCTTTTACAATGAGTGCCACATGTACGTTTTTCTCCACGTTGGTGAGGTGTCCTAGGTGTGCACTAGGTGCAAAGAATTCTTTGCCCTCAGGGAATGAGTCTAATCTTTGGAGGCTAGAGTAGCAGACTTGGAGGACATAAGGAAGACAGAGAAATACAAAGATGAGACCTACAGGGACGTAGTACTGAAGTCCCACCTCCAATCTGGCAGTCTCTCAGTTGCCATGGAGGACAGAGATCACATGAAAGGAGAGCATCACCTTGGTGTGGCAGGAAGTGATCCTGTAGCTCCGGAGTCTCAGTGTGGATGAGACCATGGTGCAAAGAAGAGGGGTTTGGATTTGTTAGGATCTGGGCAACATTTTGGGGAAGGGAGGGGTTCTTCCGAAGGGATGGGCTCCACTACCGGGACAGAACCAGGCTGCTGGCATTGACCTTTAAAAAGGAGATCAAGGGCAGCTTTTAAACTAGATAGTAGGGGAATGCCGACAGTGGCCCAGGAGCGCATGGTTTGGAAAGATGTATCCTTGAAGGATATGAGCAAAAGAGGGCAGTTAGGGCATTCCAACAGAGAGGTTCAAACAAAGATAAAAGTAACCCAGATATCCTTCAGTTCAGAGTCCAAAGATTCCAAATTACATCTATCAACTGATAACCAGATTAATATGAATAAAAAACAACCTCTAAAATTCCTTTATGCAAATGCTGGAAGTCTAAAAAATAAGATGGGAGATTTAGGGGCATGTTTACTAAACGTTAGGTAACGTTAACGTGCGTTAATGTTACCTAACGATCGTTAACGTTCCCGGCCATGGTAAACACCGCAGAGGATGGAGAGAGGGCGGGGGGAAGGGGTCAATGTGTGGGGAGTGGGCGGGGAGAGGCTCCCTGCACACTAATGCGCTGAACTGAAGGGCTGAATCCTACCGCAAATGAAAACCTGCAGTTAGATGCACATTTGCAGGAGAGAGAAACCATTTCAGTGTCAGCAATGTACAGCATAGACAGGGAGCCCAAGAAACATGATAGTAGTGCTCCATTTCCAGCAACAGAATAGTGCCCAAGTATGAAAGGCCACTATGGCAATGGTGCAAGTGGGGCATAGGGGGCTGCAGGCGGGACACATGGCGGGGGCATATGGGGCACAGGGTGGACTAGGCGAGCACCTAGGTGGCACATAGGAACATAGAAACCAGAAATCAGCATGACAGCAGCTGACAAAGGCCAAACACAATCCACCTACATCTACCTGGTCCACCAGAGCTAACAGTTGCCAGGGCACTGACCTGACATCCCCCCCAAACAACCCTCCCCCAAGCGGAAGGGACAGACTATTGGTAGGTGGTGATGGGGGGGTGTGAGGATGCTCATGTATGCCCCATGCCCCGCTCCCTAGGCGACCACCTACCCATACAGTGGATGGCCTGGGACTGCGCACTACCAGCACCGACAGCATATGGTCATGTCAGCATGGCAGGGGGGGGGGTGTGCCCGTGCTGGAGGGGGCAGTGGCACCTGCCTGCAGTGGACCTAGGCCAGAGGTACTCAAATCCAGTCCTGGAGGACCACAAACCAGTCAGGTTTTCGGGATATCCCTAATGAATATGCATGAGATAGATTCAAATACAATGGAGGCAGTGCATGCAAATATATCTCATGCATATTCATTAGGGATATCCCGAAAACATGACTGGTTTGCGGCCCTCAAGGACTGGATTTCAGTACCTCTGACCTAGGCCATGCCCTGTACCAGTACGTGGTGTGCAGGGCAACATAAAAGGCCTGGCTGAGGGAAAGGTACAGGTAGCCCTAGGGACCACCATGCATCTATGGCAACAGTGTGGTGCAGTACACCCAGCCAGTGTGTCCAGAAGCAGAGGGCCACAGCTTCAAGCCCCAGCTGTGGTTCCTGCAGAGCATGTCCCTATGTTTTACCCGACAATGCAGATACAACAGCAACATGTGCAAATCCCAAAGCAGCGGCGAACAGGAGTACAAACACCCACTCACACAGGCTCCACAATCTAAAGATGCATGGAGAGTCAGGCTGTTGGGCCCAGCATTGAGCTGCAGTTATCACCAGAGGACTACTACTACTTCCTGCACAATTTAGCAATGTCGGCACTGTGATCAGGCCAGTATGGCGGGCAGGGTTGCCAACCACCCCTATCTTTGCACAATGCTGCAATAGGAGTGTGTGTGTGTGTATGTCTATCCATTGTTTTGTGGCTGCCCACACCTCACCGGGCACACAATGTCCCACTGTTACCAGTGTTAACCTGAATATGTGCATAATGAGGAGCAAGGTGTTGTGGGTATGGCCCGGACAGGATGGATTGGCCAGGATGCATCTTCACAGGTGTGGGGCAATGGCTGGGATACTGTAGTGCCCAAACACCACCTGCATGGACAGGGTGGCCACAGCATGTCATGCTGGGAGGGCACTCACTCTGACCGAGCAGTGACCATGGCATGTTTAGGTTCCCACATAGCACTCTACCCTATCTGCCTTCAGTGATACTTTTGTGTTCCCAGTGCCCCAATCACTGAGATGCCTGCTTGGTGCATGTAGTTCCTCTGTGAGCATGCACTATGGACTGGCTAGTGGACGGTCTGCAGTTAGATTGTGCATGGTTGGAACACTTATAAGGTGCAGTCTGACTGTGTTGTCTACTGGTGATTGGCAGATAGTGTTGTGCGGCAGTTGTGATGTTCCAGACCTAATCCCAACATTGCTGCTGGCCCACCTGTCCCTTACCTACAAAAAGGGTGATGTGGGCCCTTTGGGGTATGTAGGCCTTGTACTGCTGCCTTTGCTCCCAGTCCTCCATACCGCTGAAGTCCCGCCTACCGGAGGTGACGTGGACGCGTGAAACGCGTCCACGTCAGCACCCAGGTAATCCTGCTGCCCTTTAAAATCGGATCGCCGGCGTCCCGCGTGCGCCAAAGGAGCGCGCACAAGGAGCAGGACGTGCTCCTTGGGCGAGCTCCTTGGGGCGACGACGAGGGGCCTCGAGTCCGGCCCCCCGACCAGAAGGATAGCTCCGTTCACACATTCTCCCTGATACCTCTCCTTCTGCTTTGCCTTGCCCACCTTTTCCAGCCATTCCCTCACCCCCCTGTTCGCCCTGAGCTTTCTCCCGGGTCTTTCTTCTCGTATTGGTCGGTCACCTCACAACCACACCCTATGGCCGCTATCCCGGCGTTCTGGGGCCACCGCCCCTCTTCTCCCCCCCTCTCAACGAGTGGGGTCTCAGCTCGTAACATGCACAATCTCATTTGCCAGTCTAGTTGCTCTGCCCCCCCTGTTTCCCACCCCCCGTTCTCTCCCGCGTCCTTTCTGACTCTTTCCCTTGCCCTCCTAAACTGTCGGTCCCTTAGAAATAAAACACATCTCATTCATGACCTTGTTGACCAATACTCTCTTGATGCACTCTTTCTTACAGAATCATGGCTCCGTGATGGAGAAGATGGCATTCTCTTTCGCTGTCTTCCCCCTGGCTATACTGCCTTCCACACGCCCCGACTTCACCGCACTGGAGGTGAAGTTGCTGTTATCCACCGGACCTCCTTCCCGGTTGTTCCTGTCCTGCCTGCACCCCACTACCCTGAGTCTCTCCTCTTCCGTTCCACGTCCCCAACCCCGACCTACTTCCTGTTGCTTTACGCACCCCCATCGTTGCGCACCAATCTTTGGGATTCCCTTCTTCTTTCTTTCTCTGAGACAGTTCTCCTATCCTCCCATCTTGTCATCCTGGGTGACTTCAATGTCCACCTTGACTCCCAGTCGCGACCTCACGACAAATCCCTCCTCTCTCTTCTCAGTGATTTCTCCCTTGTCCAGCATGTTGATTGCCCCACCCACTCCTCAGGACGTACCCTCGATTTGATCCTCACTCCAGACTCCTCGCCTTTCCCACCAACCAACATTACCCCCTTATCACTCCCTTGGTCTGATCATACTTGCATTTTCTTTTCCCTATGCCTCCCCCTCTCCCAGGACAACATTTCCGCAAATCCCTCTTTCCTCTCAGGTTCTGAAACGCCACATTACCCCAACATCCTTACAACATTTCCCATGTCCTGAGTCCCTCTTTCCCGCTGATTTTTCCTCTCTTCCAGTCAACCAGCAGGTCACCGTCTGGACCTCCACTCTTTCCTCCGCATTTGACTCTGTTGCCCCTCTCCGTCCTGTTTCTTCTCGCCAGTCATCACGTCATCCCTGGTATCATCCAGGTCTTTACTTACAACGTTCCCACCTTCGCCGTGCACTCCGACTATGGCATAAGCACCCCTCAGACACCTCCCTGGCCACCTTCCGACACGTACAAAAGACCTACCATACCATGATTACTCTCGCTAAACAATCTTACTATTCCACCCTCATCGAATCTTCCTCCAATTCCTCCCGTCAGCTTTATCAAGTTCTGAACTCTCTTTCTCCCTCCTCTGCCTCTCTTACCTCATCAACCCCTTCTTCAGTTCCAAGCCCTACAACTCTTGCCACTTTCTTCTCAACTAAGATTCTTTCTCTTTGTTCCTCCTTCAGTTCATGTCCTCCCCCCCTTTCCCCCCTCCTCTCTCTCCTGCTCTGCCCCCTGCACCTACCCCCGCTCTCTCCTACACATGGTCCCAGTTTCGGCCCATTACCTCCTCTGAGCTTACTTCAGCGTTCTCTTCTTCCCATAAGACTACTTGTCTTCTAGACCCACTACCTTCTTCCTGGCTCACTGACTCATCGCTTGCTCTTTCTTCTTTTGCCCTCACCATTCTCAACTCCAGCTTGTCCTCTGGTTGCTTCCCTTCCACCTGGAAACACGCCATCGTTCGCCCCATTTTAAAGAAACCCTCCCTTGACCCCACCTTATCTTCCAGTTGGCGCCCCGTCTCCAACCTTCCCTATCTCTCCAAGGTTCTCGAGAAAATTGTCTTTCACCAACTCAATGCTCACCTCGACTCCACCATTTCCCTACACCCCCGACAGTCAGGGTTTAGGCCCGGTCACAGCACAGAAACCATTCTTGTAGCACTCCTCAATGAAATACACTGCGCACATGAAAAGGGTGATTTTTCACTAGCTGTTTCTCTGGATCTCTCCGCGGCATTTGATGTTATCGATCATCACACTCTTCTCACTCGCCTTTCCGACCTCGGTATCCAGGGCACTGTTCATCAATGGTTCCGTTCTTTTCTCTCTTCCCGATCCTTTGCAGTTCACACTGGTTCCCTGTTCTCTACATCCTTTCCTCTCCCCTGCGGCATCCCACAAGGTTCTATCCTTGCCCCTCTTCTCTTTAACATCTTTCTTGCCCCTCTCGCTCTTCTCATACAACAGCACGGTCTTTCCGCCTACTTTTTTGCAGATGATATTCTCCTGATCCACCACACCCCCTCACTGACTCCAGACCTCACTCTTCTCAATACCTGTTTAACTGCCGTCTCCGATTGGTTCCTCAACAACTTCCTAGTGGTCAATCCTTCTAAATCTGCAGCTATATGGGTCACCTTTAGCGCTTCTCCCCCCACTCTGTCACCACACATGTCTGATTCTCCTATTCCCCTAGTTTCTCACCTACGTTATCTTGGTGTTACTCTCGATTCCTCCCTCTCCTTCCATCAACACATTTCCGGTGTGGTACGTAGCTCTCTCTTTCACCTTCGCAGGATTAGGGCCGTCCGGCCACTGCTTTCAGCTCCATCCCTCACCACCCTGGTGATTTCCTTAGTAATTACCCGACTCGATTACTGTAACTTTCTCCTCGCTGGCCTCCCCTACTATCAACTTCACAGACTACAGCTCATTCAAAACACCGCTGCCTGTCTTCTCACCTTCTCTTCATGCCGAGATCACATCACTCCTCATCTCCTTTCCCTCCACTGGCTCCCTATCAAGGTTCGCTACCAATACAAAATCCTTATTCTTACACATAGGGCCCTCCACACAAGCACGCCCCAGTACCTTTCCGATCTCATTTACCTCCAACCCGTACCTCGCCTTCTTCGTTCTTCCCACGGCAATCGCCTTTTCCTACCTTCCCCCAAAAATGCACACCTTGAGTCAACCCGCCGCGCCGCTTTCTTCTTTGCAAGTCCCGCTCTCTGGAATTCTCTCCCACACTCCCTCCGCATTGAAATGTCCTTTCCCCGATTCAAGACCCTCCTTAAGACCTATCTTTTTCACCAAGCCTTCAACCTCCCTGACCCCACCTAGAAATCTACATGTCATCTATTAAGTCATCCCCACTTCACCAGCCATGCTTCCTATACCTCCCATCAATTTACACAACCCTGACTTCCCTACTCCCCATAACCCCTCGGACACCTTCTATTTTAACCACCCAGCCCTTACCTACCCTCACCTCCTCACCCCCCCTTCCTGCCCACCCTCCCCATTTCTCTTCTGTGCTTGTATTGACATCTGTCCTGTTCTATCTTTCCACCTTTATCTCTCGCTCCTTTCCTATCAATTTTTGGCGTTCCTTTCTCCCTTTATTTTCTAGCAGTCCATTACATTGTACACCGCCTTAACGCTTTGGTACAGGGCGGTTTATCAAATATTTCGAATAAAGATAAAGATATACCACTTTGACCTTATAAAGGCACTGCTACACACACCTCATGCAGGTCTCGAAACCCCTCTGCCCTGATAACAGGTGCCTATGTCAGCCAGATCTTAACATGGGGTACACACTAATCTGGGTGGTGTCTGGTCACAGAGGACCACATGTGATTGCAGGATACAGATGGACACCGAATTACCTTCAGCTGCACTGCAAGGAACACCTGTCACACACTGGTAGTGATGGGGATGTACAGCAGGACCTATCTCTAGCACCACATGTACTGCAGACCTAGTACTGGGCACCCATCCTATCCCTCAGGGTGAACACAACCTGCACAATGGCATGGTCTGTATCTACACTGTGCCAGTATTATGCACTGTCAGTTTGTCTTTCCAAGCCGAGGTACCGGAGAGGTGCAGACCCCATTTGGTGATCAGCTGTAGACAGCTATTCAGCATGTGCATTGCATCATGGGTACTGGTGGGGTTACCCTATCCTGGCACTCAGAGCAGACAGTTTGGGCGGTGACCTACAGTCCTTCTCTACCCAGCCATTGCTGTGACATACACCACAGAGGTATAGCCTACTGGTTAATACAATGCCATTCTCGGCAGTGTTCATGGGTTCCATTCCTCATTGCTCCCTCCTCTAATGCCTGTCATACTCAAATAGTGTGCATGCCTGTAATAGTCATATTTTTGCAGATCTGTGCTGCCAGCCCATAATACCCTCACCACAATTGCCAACATTCCCTCGGTCCATCTATCTGCGTCTGTCAGCTGTGTAGAGTCTTGTCTGCCTGTGCAGGCTGCCACCCCATGTCCTGCATTGCGCCTCATTGTGCTTGCCTCACCTGTGCCTGATCTGCATGGCACCACCACTCCTCTGTCTACCCATCGTTGTAACTATCCTGCCACCTCCGCCTCCACTGGGGGACACATATTCCCATCGTCTGCCACCAATTGTCTTTCCAGTACTTTACATTGCCAACACCCTGTGCTGTGGTACAGTTGCCCCCACCATGTTTGTCATCAGTACTGGCAGCCACATGGGCTGCCCGCAGATATGGCAGGTCCAGTGGCTCCCAGCTCTCCCTCCTTCACTCACCTGTTCATTGCCTTTCCTGAGTGCTCTATCTAGTGTTGGGGCTACATCTGTCTCTGTTCCTCAAAGGTCATGCGTGTCATCCTGCGGCACCTTGCAGCCCTTAGGGCACACTAACCTAGGGCACCGTTACCTTGTTAGGCCACCTTAACCTATGGTTCCATAGCCCAGGGTGCCTTCTAGAGTGCCTTGTCCAGGGGTGCCTACTACGGTGCTTAGCCTAAGGAGCCCTATAGGGTACCTTATGAGGCACCTTACAAGGCGCCTTGTAATATGCCTTGTAAGGTGCCTTATGAGGCGCCTTGTAACGCGCGTTAGTTTGTAACATGCGTTAGCTGATACGGCTTGCTGTAACGATGCACCTTCCACGCCTTTATATGGGCATCTGTACCTTTACCACGGAACCTAACGCGAGTGACATTACCGCAGTTTAGTAAACATACCCCTTAGTTTCAGATAATTCCTTGCAAGCCACGGCATGGGAGTAGATCCTATCTTGTGGGACTGAGTTGTTCTTTGGACCACAACATCTGTTCCTCAGCACAGATAACTCATCAAGGTGCCCACCAGTGAGATTGCCTGATGCACTGACACACATTTGGCTACAGCACTACATTCAGGTGCAGTAGACCACCTATTTGGTTGGGGGAGGTGCAGAGGGAAAACATACCAACCTCCACCAATGCCTCCCAACACTCCCTAGTTGCTGATGCAACATGGAGCAAAACATCCTGTTCTGCTGCCTAAGACTACATTTAATTCAGTGCAATTAATACTTGGTTGGAGAACATTTTGGGTTGTGTTTCAGAATTTGAGAGTTCTAGTAGTTGGTTTACATTTGTCTTCTCAGTTCTGAGAAGACAGGAAAGTTTTTCTGGAAAACATAAAGGTAAAAGGAATTTACTTAGCATCTATATCTTTGATTACTTTGTTTTGATAAAAAAAGAGAGACCCGATGCTGCTTATTTATTGCATGTTGGAAGGGACAAGTAGCCTACATGGTTAGAGCAGTGGGACAGAACCAGGGAAACCAGACTTCGAATTCCACTGCTGCTGCATCTTGTGATCTTGGGCAAGTTGCTTAACCCTCCATTGCTTCAAGTTCAAACTTAGATTGTAAGTTCCCCCTCACCTTGAACGTCTGAGAAAAGATGCAAGCTATATCCAACTCCCTTAATAGGGAAGAGGTGACAAACTGTTGGCCGGTAAGCCTTACCTCAGTGGCGGTAAAAGTAATGGAGGTGCTCCTGAAAGAGAGAATAATGGACTTTCTAGAAACCAATGGGTTGCATGATCTGAGGCAACATGGTTTTACCAAAGGACGTCATACCAAACTAATTTGATTGAGGTCTTTGACTGGGTGACTAGATCAAGGTCATGAAATGGATGTGATCTACCTAGATTTCAGCAAAACCTTTGATACTGTTCCTCATACGAGCCTTATCAATAAACTCAATAGCTTGGGTTTGGGTCCTGAGGTGGTGAACTGGATCAGAAATTGGTTGACAGACGACAGAAGGTGATGGTAAACGGAACTCACTCGGAAGAAAGGAAAGTGGGTAGCAGAGTGCCTCCAGGGATTGGTTCTGAGACCGATACTGTTCAATGTATTTGTGAGTGATATTGCTGAAGGGAAAAGTCTGCCTTTTTGCAGATGACATGAAACTTTGCAACAGAGTGGACTCCTCTGAGGGAGTGGACAACATGAGGAAAGATCTACAAAAGCTGGAAGAATGGTCTAATGCTTGGTGGTTAAGATTTAATGCGAAGAAGTGCAGAATCATGCATGTATTTATTTATTTAACATCTTTTATATACTGCATTTCCAAGGATCAATGTGGTTTACAAGTAACAACTTTAAATTACAGTGAACAAATGGCATGCAACCAAAATACAGCCAGGGAGGGTATAAGCACTTGGGATGCAGAAATCCAAGGGAATTGTATGCAATAGGGGGTGAGAGGTCGGTGTGCATGGACCAGAAGAAGGACCTCAAAGCGATTGTTCCTAAGGATCTTCATGTGCTGAAACAGTGTGATGAGGCAGTGGCCAATGCCAGAAGGATGCTGGGTTGCATACAAAGAGGAATAACCAGCAGAAAGGAGGAGGTATCAATACCCCTGTACAAGCTGTTGGTGAGGCCTAATTTGGAGTATTGTGTTCAGTTTCGGAGACCATATCTTACAAAGGATATAAAAAGACTTGAAACAGTTCAGAGGGAGACGGCCAAAAAGATTTGGAGCCTGCGCCAGAAGACGTATGAGAGACTTGAAGAGCTAAATATGTACACTCTAGAGGAGAGGAGGGACAGGAGAGATATGATACAGACGTTTAAATATTAAAGGATATTAATGAACAAACAAACCTTCTTTAAAGAAAGGGAAGCTGTAATACTTGAAAGCATAAAATGAAGCTGCAAGGAGGTAAACTTAAAAGCAACGTCAGGAAATATTTTTTCACTGAAAGAGTGGTGGATGCTTGGAATGCCCTCCCGTTGGAAGTGATGGGGACAAATACAGTGATGGGGACAAATACAGTGATGGAATTCAAAATGGCATGGGACAGACACAATAGATCACTTTATGCAAGAGGGTAAAATAAAAATAAACTATTTTTTTAATATTTCAACAATAGAGAGGGGTGACCTGCACGGAGTGTCGAGTACAACTCTAAATGCAGCTATAGAGGGGGGGGGGGGGGGTGTGTGACCTGCAACGAAGCGCAAGTACACCTATTCTAGCCACTTTACTGGGCAGACTAGATGGACCATACTGGTCTTTATATGCCAACATTTACTAAGCTACTGTTTGCTTTAGACAGGAAGCAACCCTTTAGTTTGCAGAAGGGAGACCTGATCCTGTAAAATGTAATTAAATGTTAATGGTATTTGGCCTTCAAAGAAACACAGAGAAAAATGTATTTTAGGCTTCCTTTTGTAACATAAATCATAATGCTGACCACTTTTATCAATATTTACCTATTTTATTTACATGACCTTTTATTAACTTGGTTTTCTCAACCTATTGTAGTCAGTCTGATAATAATGACACAATATATTACAACTTCAGCTACTGAGTTTTATTTATTTATTTGCTCAGACAAGCGAGATAGCAACAGAGGGATCGATATTCGAAAGGCATTCACAGTTTACAGCCCAGTAAACCATGTAACTGCCTTAAATGGTGATATTCAATGGCACTGACACAGTTAGTGCTGTTGAATATCCCCTTCTAACTCCCCTACACACCCCCGATGCTATCCGGTTAGCATCAGGGCGTGTCAGGGGCATTGTGGGGCAGAGTGGAGGTGGTAACGAGAGATAACTGGGCAGTAGCGATATTGCAAGCTGCCCAGTTAACGATCTGCATCTTAAATGTAGGCGAGGAAAACCCTTGCCTATCTTTAAAGCATAGGAGCTAATTGGGCAGTATGCAATATCGCTGTCGCTCAGATAGTGACTGCGGCTTCCAGTGTTTATGGCGATCCCCGGATATTCAATGCCGGAGCTGCATTTGACCTTGGCATTGACTAGCTGGGGTTAAGGGTCGGAGTGCTGGGCTATGTGCCGTAGGAGCACATAACCTGCCCAACTCAATATCGGGCCCAGAGTTTCCAGTATATCTGAAACCGTCTGTGACGTTATACAAAAGGTTGCCCATTTATAGGCATACATCAAAGAGAAATTGCTTATCATGACTGAAACTAGGGGGTATGTTTACTAAACCGTCTTAATGTGTGCTATGACACATTAGCAAGCGATAAGGCGCCTTATCGCGCGATAATGGCGCTTTACCGTGCGATAGGCGCCTTATCGCGCGCTAACGCGCTCAGCGGCGCAAACGAGCGCTGAAGGTGGAGTAAAGGCTCCCTGAGGGCAGAGGAAGGCTCCCCAGAGGCGGAGAGAGGGTCAATGGGTGGAGAGTGGGAGGAGAGAGGCTCCCTGCACACTAACGCTGTGGATTTCGGGGCTGAAAACTAATGCCAGTGAAACTCTGGCGTTAGAGTAGATTTAAAGGGAAGAGAAACCATTTCCATCAGCAATGTACAGCAAAGCCAGGGAAGCCTACAAAAAGTGACAAGTGTGATACATGTGCACGGAACAAAAGGGCAAATAAACATTGAAAATGATCCCAACAAAATATTAAAAAAAACATAACCAAGCTGGGCAATAGTGATATTAATGGGAAACGTCAAAAAACACTCCCAAGAAAGCTCCAAAAAAATGATATGAATTTTGGAAGGGTCTACGCTCCGTCCCCATACAAGGTGAATAATCCCACAATGAAATAGCGCTGATCAGGGTTTCCCTCTCCATTGCACAGGTTTACTATGGCGTGCACATGTTCCACAACAGCAGGGTGGGCATGTTGGAATGGGCAATTGGACAGATGCTGGCAAAGGAGACACAGAGGGCTGGAGACGGCACATGCTGTGCTGCAGCTGGGCCACAGTGCGGACTAGGGTGATGCCTAGGTGGCCCATAAGAATGCTGAAACAGTAGAGCAGCCAGACAGCAACTGATGAGGGCCCAGCATGGGCACGAGTGTGCTTCCCACAGTGTCACAGGGGATAGTACCCAGCAGGTACTGTGGGGCTTGGCACTGCAGTACCCCCAAGGGCACAGAACATTGGCAGGCGGTGCTGGGGGGAAACGTGGACATCTATGCAGGCACCCCTACCCCAGAACCTGCACCATAGGCAGCCGCCTACCCGCACAATGGATGGCCTGAGACTGCGCTCCACCAGCAGACGGGCATGTCAGCAGGGTGGCAGAGGGGTGTACTGGTGGTGGAGGGGGCAGTGGCAGCTGCCCAGACCAGACCAGACCGTGGCCTAGCCCTGTGTAGGTGGGTGCCATGCACTGCAACAGACAGGCCCTGTCTGATGAACAGTCATGGTATCCCCAGGGAATGCACTGTCTTTGTGGTAACACGGTGGTGCAGCGCACACAGCCAGTGTGTTCAGGTTCCATTCACCATTCAGGTTCCATGCTGCCTCTAATAAATGTGGCTGTGCTGCATTGCTATGCACTGCCCCCATGGTATGCAGATGTATCTCATGCATATTCATTAGGGACAGCATGAAAACCCGAACAGTGTTTGGCCCTCCAGGACTGGAGTTGGGAACCTCTGCCCTAGAGCAGCAGCCAACATGGGCAGACACACCCGCACCCACAGGCTCCATTATCCCAAGCCTCCTGGAGAGGCAGGATGTTGGGCCCTGCGTGCATCTCCCCATACTAGCACTTGCATACCTTAGCAATGCCACCCTAAACATGGGAAAACTGTACACAGCTATCAAAAGGTTGCTATGATAACTGGCAGATAGCAATTCCTACGTTAAGCACAATTGGCAGATTGAGCTGCATCATAGCAACCTTTCTGATGTCTGTGGAGTGTGCCTCAGGTCTGGTGTCTGACAGAGTGACCCCAACAGTATTGCGTACCATAGCCATGCCTGCACTGTGCCCAGGACTGGTGTGGTGGCCAGGGCTGCCAAACACCTCTATAGTTGCACAATGCTGGCATAGGTGTGTGGAGTGTGTGTCTGTCTATCCAGTGTGTGGTGGCTGCCAACACCCTCCACAGCCCACACTGCTAGCACTGTTGCCAATATTGGCCTGCCAGTGTGCATAATGAGGAGCAAGGTACTGTGGGAATAGCCTGGATAGGGTGGCCTGGCCTGGCTGCATCTGCACAGGGCATAGGACAATGACTCGGACATTGTAGTGCCCGGCCACCACCTGCACGGACAGCGTGGCCACAGCATGTCCTGCTGGGATGTCATTCTCACCCTGAATGAGCAGTGACCATGGCATGGCTAGGTTCCCCCATAGTGCTATATAGTATTTCTCTCATGGGATATTTATGGGTTCCTTTTGGGGCCCCATCACTGATTTATCTGCTTGGTGTGTATGCTGATGTCCCAGTTTTGGGTACATGCATCTCTTCCAGGACCATGCACTATGGACTAGCTAGCAGACTGTCTGCAGCTAGTATGTGTCTTGCTGGAACACCGTGCAGCGGCTGGAGGCTTGCTGCTGGAGAATGTCAGATAGTTGTGGGGGGCAGCTGAGCATTTCCAGGCTTACTGTCTGTCTGCTATTGCTTTATGGATGTGTACAGCTCTGCATTGCCTGCCCTGTAGGGTATCTGTTCCCCAGCAGGACTTGGGTTGATGGTCCCCTCTACTGCTATCCTTGCAGGGAGGTAGAATGTGGATCTATTGGTGGGCGATCCTGAGTCCCAGAGGGGGGGGGGGGGTTGTGTGGTGGTACATAATCCGCCTATGGGTCCAAACACCCCCCTCCTTTCACCTACATCATGTAACCATGGCACCAACACAGGATATGCTCTATTCTGGGCTAGACATGACTGAGAAATACAAAAGGACACAGATGTAACCTAGGTGTGTCTGCAGGGACTACCTATCACACACAGTAGCACTGATGGGGACCTGCAGCATGGCATATTTCAGCCATGAAAGGTGCTGTGGACCTGGTGCTGGGCGCCCCACCTCACCCTCAGGTTGAGCATAGTACCCGCACAATGTGATGGTCTGTGGCTACTCTGTGCTGGTACCACACACGGTCAGTTCCCCCTACCAGGCTGAGGTGCTGTAGGGGTGCACACGGTCAGTTCCCCCTACCAGGCCGAGGTGCTGTGGGGGTGCATACCCCATCTTGTGCCCATCTGTTGACTGCTGATTTGCATGTGCAGTGCATTATAGGTACAGGTGGGTTACCCTATCCTGGTAACCGCAGCAGTTTGTGTAGTGACGTGCAGTCCTTCTGCAGCCAGCCAGGGGTTTGTTAGCAGCTATATAGCTGTAGCCCACTGGTTACTTCACTGCCTGTGAAGCCAGAAGTCATGGGTTCAAACCCATGTTGGGGTTATTTGATAGGGCTGTCTGAGGCATTGTCTATTTTTAATGTACATTAGTGCTGCCAGCAAAAACACCCTCAGAGTACTGTAACCTTAAGGTGCCTCATAGGGTGCCCCATAAGGCGCCTTATAAGGTGTCCTATAGGGGACATTATAGGGTGCCTTGGCAGACAGTGCACTTTATAATGTGCCCTATGGAGTGCGTTATGGGATGCCTTATGCGGCACCTTAGGTTACGCCACTGTGAGGGTGTGTTTGCTGGCAGCACTACTTAAAATAAAAGTAAAATGCCTCAAAAATCACTACTTAAATGTAAAGGGTGATGCTTCAGCCAGCCTTATGCATTAGGCACACTGGGGGATTGAACTCATGACCCCTGTACCATCAGTCAGCGTATTAACCTTGTACTATACCTCTGCTTCTATGTGTGCACGTCTGCGTGCCTACTTAAGATTATCGCGTGTTAACGTGCTTAGCGGTGTTTCGCCCGATAATGTGCGCAGCACGTGTTATCGCACAATAATCCAATTTTGCTACGTTAAGACCGAAACACCCACTCCTTTTATGGCATCCTGCACACTATCGCCGGGTGCACGTTAAGACTGCTTAGTAAACATACCCCTAGGTGTCCATCTAATTGCCAAATTCAAATTAAGCAGAAAGTTTCAATATTTACACTTATCCAGAAGCAATCATTTCTTTATCACGCTGAGAAAGCTTCAGCTAGGCATGATGTTTCAATTAAAACAATTTCACTACATTCCTGTCTCTTAGGTCAAACACACCGCAGCTCCTAATCCCCCCACCCTTCCAGCTCTCCAAAACATCTTACTTCATTTTTCTGTATTTACAATTTCAGAGATTTTTCTAGCACAGTTTGAGTTAACCCCTTGATGCACAAATTGATTATATGTTTCTAATATAGGAGTACAAATTGATTATATACCCATACCATCTACCATTCACTTACCTAACTCTAAGACAGAAAATAAAAATATGGTGTTTTATATTATCAACCTGCAAAAGATAACCTTCATTACTTATTTTAGCACTAGCCACTGAGGGGCGATATCTTGTATTGCTGTACTTTACCTAATGAATGCACTGGTAACCCAAAGTAAAGCTACCTTTGACATAGGGAAGCCTGGACTGCTGACCCTGCTTCTGTTGGTGCAAAGGTTACAGCAGGGCTAGCTCAACCAATATGCAAACTAGGTGGTTGTGGGGTCGGAGGGGGTGGCAAAGAGCAGGGCGTTCAAAGCTAGACAATAGATTCTGACAGCCAGGAGGAACATAAGGCTTAAGGTTTGCCTAGGGCACCAAGCCCTTGAAGCAACTCTTGGGCTGGCCCTGGGTTGCAGTAGGGTAGTTCTTCACATTTTGAAGAGTGCTGGAAAATGTCAACATCTAGGAGCCAACTTTTCAAAACGATTGGGGGCACTAAACCCAATACAAATGACCTCTCCCTTAGATATCGTAAACGGATTAGCTCAATATCGGGCACATCACTGCACACCTATGCCAGACATCTTCCCCCAGGCAGGACAGGGGGAGGGGGAGGGAGAGCGGAGCAGGATCCCTGCAGCGCGTGCCACCGACTGCGGCGCACGTGCACAACCTTCCTGCTCGCGCGGGTGCTGCTGGGAACCGAATTCCTAGAGAGACCAAAGGCAGACTGGCGCCTTCTGTTCTACCCTCCTCAGACCAGGCAAGGGGCGGCGGGACGGGAAGCAGCTGCTGCCGTCACCCCCCCCCCCCCTTAATTTTCGCTAGCGCGGGCCGCTTTTGCCTGTGCGTCTTCTCTCCCCAGCGGCTTGCTTGCTTATTGTTGTTGCGCGCTGGGTGCTGCTGCATGCGAAACCTCGCCCACTCCCCACGTGCGCGAGCGCCGCGTGCGCGAGACCGACGGCGAGCGAGGAAGAGCGGCCGCGAGGGACGTGCAGCCCTTTGCCAGCTCCTGAGGGCGGCCGCTGCCATGGCTGCTGCTGCCGCCGCCGCCGCCGAGGTGAGTCGTGGAGAGCGAGTGCTTTAGCGGTAAAGGATCGTTTCAGGCCCTCCTGCAAATCACTAACTGCTTAGTATTCCCTAAAGAGCGAGATGGGAGGGTGCGATGTGAAGGCTAACGAGGTGTGCTCTGCTCTTAAAACGAGCTCGCCCCCTCCTTCCCCCCCGCGGGTGGAATTTGCTTGGTGTGTTGCATCCTGCATCCAGTGCTTCACAGACGCATTGGACGATGGATGGAGGCGCCTTGCAGGTTGGGACATAGTCTGTTGGCCCAGGCCGCCATAAGACTTCCACGATTTTTCCTAGACAGAAAATGCAAGGATGCGCGAGATGTATTGTACATGACACCGCCTTTTCTAAAAACATAATTCTGGATTAGATGTATTTATTTCTATCCACCCCCCCCCCCCATGTTTTTAAATTGTGTTATTGCCTTTCCAAATCCGAAGTCAGGTCGAGTTGCATTTAGGTACAAGATGCATTTCCCTGCCCCAGGAGCTTAATCTTTTGTACCAAGTCGCAAGGAGCATCTGTCCGTGGAAGAAGCGGGATTTGAACCCTCGTTCGCAGTCCGCTGCCCTTTGAGCTCTGCTTTGTGATTGGTTGGCTTATTTTTTGTTTAAGGGTCATGTGCGACGTTGCCTTTTAGGTCAGATAAAGGGTGTTGCAAGCTGCGGGGTCTAGGTGTCAGAATGTTGTCACGTGGCATCTTGTCTCCTGTCGGGTTCAGCAGAGCAGATCAGAGCTCATGGCCTTTGTAAGGCAGCACCGCTTTTAAAAAAGTAACACATTTATGTCAGTGTTGCCCTTTCTGGGCACTGATTACCCATCCCACCTTTTGAAGTCTGGGGGGTGGGGTTTATGTCTTCTTGGAAAAGCACATTTTAGCTTGGTTTATGACACTGCCAAGAAAACCCAGGAGTCAGGACTGACTCTAAGGCACACATTGCATTGCATTTGCATAGTCCGTGATGTGCTGTCACTGTCTTATGCGGGTGAAACCCTTGAAAAGTTAACAGATACTCAGGGTGGGGAGGAATGGTGTGATGTATATATCCGTCTTCATTGACTTGGCCTGTAATTAGTGAGTGAGCGAGCATTCTCTACAAGTTTCTTATTTGTAACACACAGGATTCATTTCCCTGCAGTCTTAAATTATGAATAAGGTGTAAACAAATGTGAAAGTTTCGTGGTGCTTGACATAAAAATAACTTATTCGCAGCCCCAGCGCAGGGGACAATAGGATGTATAGGGGGGGCCCTTTTACTAAAGTCTGATAGGATTTTGCACTTAATGCGCATTTAGTGCTCAAGCTAGCATGCGGTAAGCGCATAACTTCTGCAGGAATATCGAGGGCTTGGCCAGCATGCTGTCACGCAGACAAGTACCCTAAGGTGGCTCAGTAAATGTGGGTGCACCTAATAAAGGTGTTATGTGCATGCAGCCGCTCTAATTGCCACATTGACAACACATGGCAGTTGCCCCCTTGTTAATCCCGATGTGCTTTCTACTCCTTATCCTCTATTTCTAACCCACTCATTCCCTACCCCATAGCAGGATGTGCAGTTACCACATAAATTAGCACACAGTTGATGTCATGCCTGCATGGTAATAGCTGCAATGTGTGCCTTCGAGTCCACGCTGACCTCTTGTGATCCAGTAACTCCTGGGTTTTCATAGCAGTGTGACTGGAAGTAAACTGCCAGGCCTTTCTTCCCATGAGAACCAGAGTCGTTGATGCATATTTCAGCACATATTCAGGATAACGCCTGAGATACAGTGCTTATTCTAGTCTGAGACTTCTGGTTACTCATTATCAACATAGGTATACATTGTACATCAGTTATTACCTTAATACTTTTGAGGGATTCCAGTATTATAGTGACTTAGGTCAACCCTCAGATAAGTGACCACAAAAAATATACGGGCCTTTCTTCCCAGGCAGTGGAGGGTTAAGTGACTTGCCAAAACCAAGCCAGTGCTAAAGTGTGCGGTAACTGCTTAGGAGGCTTATGTAAAAGGGCCCCTTAATGTGCCAACTCCTGGAAGGTCTGTGGACCCAAGGCCGCAACCCTCGCCCTCTGGCCATGGACTGTTGCTAGGATTGGGCTAGGTGGGATGGTGGAGAGGGTTAAAATTGCTAATTGTTAAACAGCTTCTCACGCCACCACCATGAGTGTAGTAGTGAATGAAGCCCTATCAGTAGTCAGTTCCAGTAGGGCTGGTGCAAGGATATTAGGTGCCATGAGCGAACCTTCAGCCTTACACACCTCTCAGTTAACTTTCAGGCCCCTGTACCCCATCCCCAGACATTTTGGTAATTAAAGTAAAAAATAAGATCGCCCAGCATTATCTCTCCCAGAATGATCCTGTACAAATACACAATGGGATATCGTACCTTAAAATCTTAAGGCTGATATTACTAAGGTGCGGTAAGGTTTGCAGTTTCCATGCAATAATTGTAGAACTTTTATTAATATTATTATTAAAGACTTATAAAGTGCCGCAACATACGAAGCGCTGTACAAACATAGAAGAGAGACAGTCCCTGCTCATCAGAGAACTTCTTTGTTAACTGTTGGGAGGGCTGCTGTGCAATTAATGTAAAGAAAAAGTAGTTACGATACATAGGTGCACGGCAGATAACTGCATCACATGTTAACTATTATGCTTAAGTTGGCTTTAAACTGTTCTATCTTATCTGCCGCGTTAAGTTAATTCATGGTAATTAGCTCCATGTTAACTCTAAAATGCAATCCCTACCCATTCCTCATCACAAAATATTAATTCCTGTCTTAAACAGTCCTGACCCGAGAAAGAAAATTTTACCTAGTCTACGAATATATTAAGTTGGTCTAATAAAAATATATGACTTTATTTTCCTTTTTTGTTTCTCTTGTCTTAAACAGCTAACACAGCTTAGTATATGGGTCTTTAATCTTTCTTTTTTTATATGAATACATGGCTTATAGCAAGAGTAATTTCCAAAAGCGATTTCCCCATATAAATGGGCTATTTAAAGAAACACCCTTCCTGCAGGTCGAGGGACGTGCTGATGGCACTTTGAGTTTGTGGTGTTGTCAGGACATAGAAAATGATGGCAGATAAACATCATACGTCCTGTCCATTCTTCCCATCCATGCCAACCTATTGTTTTGCTTTGGCTGCAGTTATTTGCTGCTCCCTAGAAAAGCTGCCACCCTAGGCAGATGACTGATCTGCCTAATGGTTAAGCCGGCCCTGAGTTCTTGAGATCTAAGCCCAAAGGAACAAGAAAAAAGTGCTGGGCTGAATTAAACAAAAACAGCCGTACCCAGATTCCTTCTGGCCCAGCACTGAATATAAACCATAAAACCTGGAGGTGCTTAGGAAAATGTGAGCACAGGGCCAGCCCAGTCACTAAGCAGTTGCTTATGGCATCAGCTTCTTTTTTTGGGTTTGAACAAAAAGTATCTACAGTAAATGCAAGGCAGTGGGTCTTGGCAGCCACACAAATTCAGAGTCAACAGTGTGTGCTTTTACCTGCAGGAAGAATGGGCAGTGTTCAGACCCTTCATTTACCTTTGTAAGTGGCTTTTTGGAATCTCCCTCATTACCTAAATATTTACAAAACAAAGTTTAATATTTAAAACTGATGTACAAATATGCATTTTTGTAGGATTGTTCTGAGAGGGTATACTACTGAGATGATTACAGTTGCGAGGGGGCACAAGGCTGAAATTTTGCCTAGAGCACTTAATACCTTTGCACGGGTTCCGTGTGAGCAAGTCCATTCTATTGCTCTCCATTTTCCACTTTGGGTCTCTCTCTGATTGCTCCCCCCAGTCAGTCATTGACATTCTGAGACAAAACAGAGAAAAAAAATCTCTAACATAAAATCTGCAAAAATCTGTTATCTTTTTTTGTTCAGTTGGATTTACCTAGATTCCACAAACAACTTGCCTGATCCTCGTCTAACACTTCTTGTTCAGTCTTGTTCCAAAGAGTCCTTTTTTTAATGGCCTATACATATTTTTGCAGTTTTAAAATGAAAGATGTGTTCCTCTGACCACGCTCCTTGTTAAAAAAATAAAGCTGCTTTTTTGCAGTTGCTCAAGATATTTATACTATGCAAACAGAAACTAAAAGCAGCTTATAACCACCACAAGGCCCATCCAGGCAATGGGTTTCTAACCATAAGGGGCACCTATGTCACAAATGGCGGGCTATTTTATAAAACCTTCCAAATTCTTAGCTTTTTATGTTTTTTTTTTTAATATTCTTTCACAAAACAATTATAGTTCAAATTAAGTTGATCTCAAATACTTGAAAGTGCAGTAGAAGGAAGTGCTGCAATCATTCTCTCAATTTCATCATCAGTTCATAAAATCATTCAGATTTTAAACATAGAAACAGAGAAATATGATGACAGAAAAAGACCACATGGCCTATCTAGTCTGTCCTTCCATATCAACAACTACAACAGTCCCCTTTTTACCTTTAGAGATCCTCTATGTTTGTCCCATGCTTTTTTGAATTCAGTTACTCTCCTCATCTCTACCACTTCCACTGGGAGACTATTCCATGGATCCACTACTCTTTCCGTAAAGAAATATTTCCGCATATCACTCCTGAATCTATCTCCCTTCACCCTCATCCCATGTCCCCTCGTAGCAGAACTTGCTTTCAATTGAAAGAGACTCTCTCCCTGAACATTTATGCCACGGAGGTATTTAAACATCTCAATCATATCACCTCTATCCCGCCTTTCCTCTAAGGTGTACATATTAAGATCCTTCAGTCTGTCCTCATATGCTTTATAATGAAGACCACTAATCATTTTAGTAGCCACCCTCTGCACCGACTCCATCCTGTTCACATCCTTTTGAAGGTGCGGTCTCCAGAATTGTACACTATACTCTAAATGGGGTCGCACCAAAGACTTATACAGAGGCATTATCACCTTTTTTCTGCTAGCCATTCCTCTCCGTATGCACCCAAGCATCCTTCTAGCTTTTGCCGTCGCCTTTTCTACCTGTTTAGCTACTTTAAGATCATCAGACACAACCACGCCTAGGTCCCGCTCTTCTTTAGTGGACAAAAGTACTTCACCCCCTATACTATATTGCTCCCTTGGATTGCTGCAGCCCAAATGCATGACCTTACATTTTTTAACATTAAATCCCAGCTGCCAAATTCTAGACCATTCTTCAAGCTTAGCTAGATCCCTCCTCATGTTATCTACACCTTCCTGGGTGTCTATTGCAGATTTTGGTATCATCTGCAAAGAGGCAAACCTTACTCGACAGCCCTTCCGCTATATCACTAACAAAGATGTTAAAAAGAATCGGACCAAGGACAGATCCCTGAGGCACACCACTGGTAACATCCTTCTCCTCAGAGTGAGCTCCATTTCCTGTACTCTGTCGTCTCCCACCCAACCAATTTCTAACCCAAGCAGTAACTTTAGGGTCCATCCCTAGGGTGCTCAGTTTGTTTATAAGTCGCCTGTGAGGAAAGCAAGTCATCATTTCCATGCGAGTAGTCAACTTCCATAGTCAGTACCATAAATAGTCATAGTACTCATCTAACAGTCACAATATCCAATAATCAATTTCCTCCTTCGCCCTTTGACATAGCACTACGTTTTAAAGTTAGGTATACATCAGGGAGAGACTCTTATTGTATACTTTATATCAGCATAGCTGTAAAAGCAAAAAACATGATGCCTATGTCGTCTTTAAAACCCATCACATGATTCCAACAGCTAATCAGTAAATTCCATAGAACCAATCCTTCAGTATGCAAAGCGGTTTCAGCCACACACATGTTAGTGACATCCATTCAGTGTCCTGGTTCAAACTTTCTGGAGTTGACAGCATTAAGATGGAAGATCCAGAAACTCCTTATAGGTTAGCAGCTGCTCGTGATTACCCCCTTGCTAGTCTTCTTCAGCTACATCAGTTATCTGCCATCTAATAATGGTTATGAAATGGCATTTATCTAACCAATGTGCTACTTTCGGGGCTATCTCACATCAAAACCCACTTATTCATAGAACATTTTGGCAAAGACAACAACAATCACATACATAACACCCCCACCTTTCCGTATATCCAACTTACACAATCAATTGCTCCCTCCCCCATCCCCCTATGAAAGAAAATGGTTGCATTGTATATAGTTCATCCTGTACATAGTTAATTATGATTAATACTCCACTTTTACCTCCACCCTAGTTTGATGTCCACAAATATTTAATGTATCACGTTACATTTATTGCAAACTGCCCCTGATCTCAGGAAGGAGCGGTATATAAGAGCACTGAAATAAAATAAATCTTGTTTTCTGTTATAGTTCTATTTTTATGTTCATTTAGCTGCAAGCGTATCCTGTACTTTTGTGCAGCCAAAATAAATATATGGGCATTTATTTTATTTATTTGTGCAGTTTTTCTATACCGCCCCTTCAAAGATCAGGGGCAGTTTACATCTAACATAACCAATTACAGAGAGCATTGTAGTGAACAGTGAATACATATAACTAATTACGTAGCAGTTATCAACATAAACATGGTAATGGGCTCTTACAAGCCAACTATTTACATGAAGACATTTTCATGATGTGCCAATTGAAGGGAGTATGTTCATGTTTGAGTGCAAGGTTGGAGAGAAGGTGGAGCACGTGTTAATGGGGGGAAGGGTGAAGAGTATTCGTTCTAAGATTGTTAATATGAGGGTTGTGTTAGTACTTAGCAAAGAGGAGGGGTTTTAGTTCTTTACGGAAGGTTTGAAGGTCCTTAATTGATCTGAGAGGGTCTGGAAGGGCGTTTCATAGAGAGTGCAGTATACGTAAAGGCTCTGTTGCTGGTGGTTTGTTTGGTCTTGCGGATTGAAGATGGTATTGAGAGAAGGTTGTGGTTGCTTTTTCTTCTACTTCTAGTGTCAGTTAGGGTGTGTATCGTTGTTGTAAGGAAGGAGGGGGAAATGTTGAGTAATTTGAATGCAGTAATTATTGTTTTGTATTTTATCCTACTTGTTATTGGGAGCCAGTGGAGGTTACAAAGAATGGGTGTTATGTGATCAGTTAGGCGTGCTTTGGATATAAAGTTTCCACTTACATTCTGAGCTATTTGTAGTACGTGTAGGTTCTTTTTGGGCAGGCCCTGCAGTAAACTGTTAACAATAGTCCAAGTGTGGGGTGATTAGAGCTTGGACTGTTCTAAAGTCATGGGTTTCGAGGAGGGGCTTGAGGTGCTGAATAGTTTTTAGCTTAAAGAATATGGTTCTAGCAGTTTGTTTTATTTGTGATAGCATGCAGAGGGATCTATCTAGGATGATTCCTAGGTATTTCACTTCTTGTTTTACTGGGAGGGTAGTGTTGTATAAATTGAATGACTGGGGGGAGTGAAGTTTTGGTTTCTCATTGTGAACAGTATTTCCGTTTTTCTGAAGTTTATGTGGGGGTTGTTTGTATTTAGCCATGATTCTGCTTCAAGTATGCCGTCAGTGAGGTTATGGTAGGAAGGTTTTTTTATATCAACTGGGGAGTATATCATAATATTGTCTGTGTAAAAGTGATATTTTATTTAATGTTTTTTGAAGATTGCACAAACTGGTTGAAGATAGAGGTTGAACAGGAGGGCAGATAACGCAGAACCCCAAGGGATTCCCTGTTCTTGGGGGAATGTAGAGGATGTTTCGTGATCGATTTTTACATATTGAGAGCGATTGGAAATGTACGATTTAAACCATTTGAGGACTGTACCAGTTATATCAAGTTTATGGTTTACGGTTTAGGCACTTGATATACCGTCCTTTATCCTGTGTATCGGAGCAGTTTACACACTTACGCTAACAGGCTCTTTGAGCTGAATTTGTAAGAAGGATGTTATGGTCCACATTGTCGAAGGCAGAAGCGATGTCATTGAAGACCAGAACAAAGGTTTGATTAGCATTATCCATGCCACGTATATGAGGGAGTCAAATAGGACTAGGAGCAGGGTCTCAATGCCATGAAATGAGCAGAAACCATACTGGTGTTCATCAAGGGGAGCATTTAGGTCAATGAATTCCTGAAGTCGTATTTGAACTATTTTCTCTATGACTTTTGCTAAGAATGGGATGCTGGCAATTGGCCTATATGAGGTAGGGTCCTCTTTGTTAAGAGTTCTGTTCTTAAGTATGGGGCGAATGATGGAGAGTTTGAGATCCTTTGGCATTATTCCCTGGAGAAGAGATTGATTGACAATGTTCAGTATATAAGGGGTTAGTTCTATTTTAGTTACTTTTATCCATGCCACAGGACATGGACCCAAGCGTGAGGTGGTGGTGTTGATTTTTGTAATAGTTTCCATTAGTTTTCTCTTGATGGGGTGAAAAGTGTGCCAATTATTAGAGGTAGGTTGACATTGAGTGGGGGGGAGGGATTCGTTCTTATACTTTTTAGTTTTGTTGCAAAATGGTTTGCTATAGTTTGTGGTGTGATGGGAATTTTGGGCGTATCATTTCTTTTTATTTTTTTTAATTTTATTTCATTTTCAAAATTGTATGCATACAAAGCACGACATACAAGAAAATACCAACAATCAAAGACAAGACATAATAATAATGAAACGTCAACGTTTTCTTAGCCCCCGTTTCAGAGGGGAGAAGTCAGTTGGGGAAGAAGAGGGGCATTTCATTTAGATGGATTTTGATTAATGATTTTACATTTTCAAAGAGCCCTCTAGGGCGATTAATGGCTTTGTTTAGTATGGTTGTGTGGTGGTTCTTTTTTGCTTGGAGTATAGTTTCTTTATAGGTGTTCAGTGTTGTAATGTAAAGAGCCTTATGTTCATTGGTTTTATTTGCCTTTCATTGTTTCTCAAGTTTGTGGAGCTCCTTTTTACGAGCATGTATATAATTTGTGTATCATTTTTCTGAGAGTCGGTGATTGTTTTTCTTGCTAGTTGTAAAGGGTATCGCAGCTCTATTGATTGTAGCGTGCCAATTCTTTACTGACTCTTCAAGGTCCTGTGATAGTGAAGAAAGTTGTGGTGTAATGTTGTTTAAAAAAAGCTTCTTTGTCGAAGCGCTTGAAGTGGGTGTACTGATGAGATGCATTGGGGGATTTCTGAGTATGGTGGGGGATTGGGAGGTTCATTCATAGGATGAAGTGGTTGGCCAGGGGACTTGTGTAGTGTTTGGGGGGGAGTATTTGGGATGTTAAGCAAGAGGTTTTGGGAGGAAAATCTGATCAAGGGTGTTAACCTTTATGGTGGGTAGGGTTGTACATGGTTTGCTGGAATCCCATTTCCTCCATGAATTCAAGAAAGGCTGTCGCTTGGTGCAAGGGGAGTAAAGCCTGGTTGAAGCCGCTGAGGATGATAACGGGTTTGTTTGTGTGGGAGGTGCAGGCCGATTCTAGTATTGATGTGAGATTCTGCTGATGGTGGGTGGTCTGTAAAGGAGGCAAATTGCTAAGCTTTTATTTTCAATTTTGATTAAATCTATATAATCACAATTGTCACAGATGCTGGTATGAGCATTTAGTTCCGTTTTAGTTAACATAGGGACACCTCCACCTCTTTTGGAATCTCTAGGGCAGTTGAATAGACTGTAACCATTTGTGTTTGGCTAATTTAATAGGATGGAATCGTGTTCAGTAAGCCATGTTTCTGTTATACAGAGTAAGTCAGGGGATTCATCTATTAGAATGTCCTTGATTACTGGGATTTTGTTTCTTACAGATCTTGTTTATTAATATACTGTTTCCGAGGATGAGAATTGGGGATAGGATTAATGTATATAAGCCTCTGGTGTAGTTTGTGTCTGTCTTGAGCCTTCATGCCTGTGAATATAGTATATTTGGTTGTATTTAGGCTGGTGATGAACGATAGGGATGAGGTAGTAGTGGGGGGATTCATGGTGGGTTAGAAGAGTGCTAGAATAAGTTGCAAGTATCAATATAATGTGTAGGGCACAGATTACCATCTGCATGATTTTCATCTTTGTTTATTGTTTTGGAGTGAGGAAAAAAGGGAATGACTATATAGAGAGAGGACTGAAAAGAGGGGAAGATGACTGTGATGCCTTTATTGAGGGAGATTGGGGTTGCAAGGCGTTGAGAGTTGGTTAGGAGAGGGAGTTGGTTAGTGGGAAAAACCCTGATGATAAAATGTTTAGTTTCTATGCAGCGAGACTGGTAGGGGATAGTGATGGGTTCAGGGTCGGCTTAAGAACCAGATCAACTGGTTATGGTTAAGCGTTAGATAAAAAATATATAATATAATATAAAAAATATATAAGAGAATGTAAATAAAAAATAATGATCAGTAAAGCGTGAGCTACGTGGTAGCAATGCTAACGGACAATGTAGCTTCAGGACAGGAAAGACGGAGGGGTAAACAAGTGGCAGTAATGCTAACACAATGTATAAGGTTAAACAACTGGTCTTGAAAATATGCAGTGAGTTCTACAAGGTAGTAATGCTGACCAACATAAAGATCCTAGCCTTGGTTTAGTTAGATAATTCATGTGATAACATGTTTAGCGTGAAGCGATATGCACAATGGGCCCTGGACAGGCAGCAATGATTATAACAGCTTTAGCAGTATAAGGTACAGTATGGATGTTCAGGATAATGAGATAATAGTGGCATGAACATGAAACAGATAACAGAATCGATCAGAAGGCAGGGGTATCAAGTACCAGGATTTCGGGGTAAATATGTATGTTTTGCGTCAGTAGAAATGCTAGTTTACCAGTAACTGATTAATGGTAACCAAGTGAGTGAGAACGTTTCAAACTGAGAGTCAGAGAGAGACTTTTAAAGCGATAATGGACTGAGTTTAAGATAATTCCTGTCTTGGTTGTGAACTGGAACTTACTTTCATACCGAAAAGGGTTTGTTAGTGTTTAACAATGTCTCCTTCATTGAAGTTCTTGATCTTGCCTAAGATCCATGAGCAAATTATAACCTATATTACAAATGATGAATTGCCTGTGCCATAGAAATAACAGACAAACTGGCTAGGAGGAGCTGGGACAGATGAAGATAAGGGCCATAAAACTCAACCACCGTATAAAAACATGGCTGATTTGATAAACAAGAGAATCGCCGCAGGAGAGGAGGAAAAAAAAAGATTCATTCCTCTCTGCCAGGGCTGGAGCAAGGGTATTGGGTGCCGTAGACGAACCTTAGGGTTTTGGGATCTTTCCAGATACTTGTGACCTGGATTGGTCACTATTGGAAACAGGATACTGGACTTGATGGATCATTGGTCTGACCTAGTATGGCAAATCTTATGTTCCTAAGCTCTTAATTAGTTTGATAACAGGCTTGAAATGTTCTTCCATCATTAAGATGTTTCTATGTCATTTTCTCAAGTGTGGAACTGCACCAAGAGTAGTTTCCATATGCCGCATGTTGTTTCTCGTCATTGGGCACTATAGTCCTATGACTAAAACGGATCAACTGCTCCCCAATATTTTTCCCACAGTGGTATTCAAAAAGAGGGAAACTGGCAAACATTGTATGCAACATCAGCACATGCCGGTGAGTTTGGATAATTTTCACAGTCTGATGAGACAATGTAGAGTAGGGTGGAACAACACATACAGGCCTATCAGTAGGAGCTCATTTTCTGTATTTCAGCAATAACTCTCTGAATATGCATAGCTCTTCTGCTAGCTTTATTTACAATTCTTCTCAGATATCCCTGAGGAGAGAGATGCCCTTCTGTGACCATGCCCTTTATTTGTTTAAAAACGCTGCTTTTATGCAGTCATTCAATAGAACTGTGACAGGAAACAAGACAGCCCCCGATGGTAGAACATTGGCTGGATAAATGTCATTCGATCACTTATATTAGATAGCAGAAGCTGCCTCTGCAGGTAAGTGAGCACAATTTTGCCTGTACATTTTGGTGAATTTTGAAGCAAGAGATACGGCCTCATTTGAAAAATTCTTTATTTTAAATTCTTTGAAAGAATAAAGTAAATATTGGCTTGGCTTAAAGTTTTAGAATTAATTTGCCCTCGTCAGTAGTTAGTCTTTTTAGAGTTTTTTTTTAAAACAACACAAACAGGTAGTTAATCTTTCAGCTCTCTCCCACCCACTCCAGGCACACACCCCTAATTTATAGTCAGTTTTCCCAATTAAGAATGAAATTGGTTATCACAGGAAATTTTAATTAGCAAGTTATTAACCTTTAATAGATTATTAGCAGTTCAGTGAGAAGAAAACCCATAATATTAGTAACCCTAAACAACCAAACACTTTATCAATCACAGATGCAGACAGAAATCTAGCAGCGAGATGGGAGCTATCCAGTCTTTTGCACTGAATGCCATATGTATCATTCTCTCCCAGCTGGTTAGAGGCCATATGTTTGCCCTCGGTGCAAAGAGCTCCTGGCCTTCGAAGAATGAGTATGATCACTGGAGGATAGAGTAGCAGACTTGGAGGAGCTGAGGCAGACAGAGAGGTACATGGGGGTATGTTTACTAAACCGTGGTAGCGGACTCCATGCAGTATCGGAGCCACGGCTCCATTGATTTCAGTGGGGCCGCAGTTTAGTAAACATACCCCATAGAGGAGACCTTCAGGAACATAGTAGAGAGGTCCCGCCTCCAGTCCCACAGTCTCTATGCTGACTTGGAAGAGAAAGGTCACCTGGAAGGCAAGCATAACCTTGGTGTGACAAGAAGTATATGCCCTGGAGGGCAGGTTCTTATGAAAAATAGAAAGAGTTTCTGTTAGTCATAGTTTAAAAGCAGAAGATATGGGTGAATCCACATTGATGTTTAAACAATCTAATCACAGGGTTTCGTCTGCAGAGGAATTAGTTTTGAGTCATGGGTTGTTCTTTGTGCCCACCACCCCCCAGATGATTTTGTGTATCATGTGAGTTTGCAGGTGTCCCTTGAAAATTAAGAATAGCTTTGTTTTTTGCAACACAATCAAATTATGGGCAGGTAATGGATAGTTTTTGAGCAAAATCTTATTGGGTTCCTTCTGGTATGATAGACTCTAACATCGTGGCATTTGAACAAGTGATTATGGAAGGACTCAAGAAGCTATCTGTTCCGAGGGTGAAACATAATTTGTCTAAGGCTGAATGGGGGACTTTGAAGTCCTTATAGAGGGATGATTCTTTTGTGATTAAACCAGCGGATAAAGGGGGAGGTATAATGGTTTGCAGCTTGTCGTGCTGTGAGGGCTTGCGTGCATCAGTGATGCTGAGAGCTAAACTATCGGTAGTTTAACTACTGGCAGGGTCTCCCAAGATGGACAGGTCTCAGCTGAGGTGCCAGACGAAGACAAACCACCCATCTGGGCAGCAGCAGAATGGGATAGTGTTGACGGCGGAGGATCACATTTCTGTGACAACGGCAACAACACCAAACTTAAACTGCGCGGAAGGAAGGCCCGGCAATCTACTTCTGTATCTTGCCATGAAAACCCAATGGATAGTTACAACAAAACAAATTGTGCTATGGTGCTGGAAGATGAGACTCCCAGGTCGGAAGGCACTCAACTAGCTACTGGGGAAGAGCTGAAGACTTTTCAGAGTAAAGCCAGCATTTATGATGTGGTTGGATCAAAGCCCTCGGGAAGTCTGACTGCTGATGTAGCTGCGCATGAAATGAGAGTCAGAAGCTGTAAAGATGTCTTACACATTGGAACATGGAACGTACGAAGCATGAACCAAGGGAAGTTGGAGGTGGTCAAGAATGAAATGGAACGTGTACAACTTGATCTGTTGGGTGTCAGCGAACTGAAATGGACTGGCATCGGGCACTTTGCATCAGATGATCACATGGTCTACTATGCTGGAAATGAAAGACAAAGAAGAAATGGTGTTGCATTTATAATAAAGAAGAAACTTGCAAGAACTGTAATGAAATACAATGCAGTCAGCGAACGCTTAATCTCTATTCGTCTACGAGGATTGCCTATCAACACAACTATAATTCAAGTATATGCCCCAACAACAGCTGCAGAAGAGAATGAAATTGAAGAGTTCTATGAACAAGTACAAGCTGAAATTGACAGAACATGCAAACAGGATATCCTGATAGTCATGGGTGACTGGAACGCAAAAGTTGGCAACAAAGAAGAAGGCAAAGTAGTTGGAAAATATGGACTTGGCAACAGAAATGAAGCTGGTGAAAGATTGATAGAATTCTGCAAGACCAATGATCTATTCATCTCAAACACCTTCTTCCAGCAACACAAGCGACGACTGTACACATGGACTTCACCCAATGGATTGTATAAAAATCAAATTGACTACATCTGTGGAAGTCAACGATGGAAAAGCTCTGTAACATCAACAAAGACAAAACCTGGAGCTGACTGTGGTACAGATCATCAACTACTAGTATGCAAACTCAAGCTAAAGTTGAAAAAGAGCAAACCACTCATGAATGCACCAAAATATGACCTTGAGAATATACCACTGGAATTTAAAGACTGCCTGCAAAATCGATTTGCTGCTTTAGATACAAATGACAGAGCTCCGGAAGAGTTATGGAATGACATCAAGAAGGTTGTGCTGGAAGAAAGCGAGAAGTCTCTACAAAAGGTTAAAAAGCAAAAACGGCCAAAATGGATGACGGAAGAAACTCTGAAAATTGCCCAGAAACGCAGAGAAGCTAAAGCCAGAGGAGAAAGAAAGACAATCGCAGAACTCAACAGAGATTTCCAACGTGCAGCAAGACAGGACAAGGAAAAGTACTACAATGACACTTGCAAGGAAATAGAAGCAGAAACTATTAGAGGAAGAACAAGATCGGCTTTCCTAAAGCTGCGAGAGTTAAAGAAAAAGTTCCAGCCTCGAATTGGAATGTTACAAGATGCTCAAGGTTCTATGTTGAATGATGCTGAGAAGATCAAGAAAAGGTGGAAGGAATATACAGAGCTTTTATATGATAAAGATCAAGTGGACCAACAGCCGTTTCAACCTATACCTTATGATCAGGAACCATTGGTGATGAAAGAAGAAGTTGAAGCAGCATTGAAAGCCTTATCAAAGAACAAAGCACCAGGCATTGATAGCATTCCCATAGAAGTATTGCAGCAATCTGATGCAGCTGTTACCGTACTTACAAGGCTCTGCCAAGAAATATGGAAGACAACATCATGGCCAACTGACTGGAAAAGATCTGTGTTTATACCAATACTAAAGAAAGGTGATCCAACTGACTGTGGAAATTATCGCACAATCGCTCTGATCCCACATGCCAGCAAGATTCTACTGAAGATTATTCAAAAGAGACTACAGCCATACCTAGAACAAGAACTACCTGAAGTGCAAGCAGGGTTCAGGAAAGGGCGAGGAACGAGAGACATCATTGCGGATGTGAGATGGATCCTTGAAAAGACTAAAGAATACCAAAAGGATATCTATTTGTGCTTTATCGACTATAGCAAGGCTTTTGACTGTGTAAACCATGAGAAACTCTGGGCCACATTAAGAAGCATGGGTATACCAGAACACCTGATCGTTCTCTTGCGTAATCTGTACATTGATCAAGAAGCAACAGTTCGAACGGAACAAGGAGAAACAGAATGGTTTAAAATAAGCAAAGGTGTAAGACAAGGCTGCATACTTTCCCCCTACCTGTTTAATTTATATGCAGAACAAATCATCAGAGAAGCAGGACTGTATGAAGACAACAGAGGTGTGAAGATTGGTGGAAGACTCATCAACAACCTTCGCTATGCTGATGATACCACATTACTGGCTGAAAGCGAAGATGATCTGAAACATTTGCTTCTCACAATCAAAGAACATAGTCTCAAAATGGGCCTGCACCTTAATGTAAAGAAGACAAAGATCATGACAACTGGCATAATCAACAGGTTCATCGTTGAAGGAGAAGAAATTGAAATTGTGAACAACTTTAACCTACTTGGATCAACTATCAATAAAGAAGCAACAAGCAGTCAAGAAATCAGACGACGCATTGCTCTTGGCAGAATGGCTATGAAAGACCTAGATAAGATTCTCAAGAGCAGAGATGTGTCTCTCCATACAAAGATTCGACTTGTTCAAGCCATGGTATTTTCAATAACATCATATGGATGTGAAAGCTGGACAGTGAAAAAGACAGACAGGAAGAAAATTGATGCCTTTGAATTATGGTGCTGGCGGCGAATACTGTGTATACCATGGACTGCCCGAAGAACAAACCAGTCGGTACTAGAGGAGATCAAACCTAAGCTTTCTTTAGAAGCTCAGATGACAAGACTTCGACTTTCATACTTCGGACACATCATGCGAAGAGAGAGATCATTAGAGAAAGACATCATGCTTGGCAAGATAGAAGGTCAACGCAAAAGAGGAAGGCCAGCAATGAGATGGATCGCTACAATAACAGCAGCTATGGGTACCAGTCTGTCATCAATGAGCCGCCTGACTGAAGACCGAACACAATTTAGGATAGCTATCCAGAGGGTCGCCATGAGTCGACTCCGACTTGACGGCACTTAACAACAACAACATAATAAAATTGCTTATGAGAGGGAGAATAAGACCTTTTCCTGATCGTGATAGCCAGTCTGGTCCCGGACCTCTGGGTTCCCTATCTCATTCAGCAGCTTGGAGACTGAGAAAACTCCTCCTTTTTGTGATGTCACCGATATATCTCCCCTGAATCCGCCTCCCAAGTTCAGTTACCTCAGTCTCCAAGCAGCTGGATGGACTGGAGCCCGGGGGTCCGGGCTCGCTTGAGACTCAATTAAGTTTGGGATAGTTAGTTTGTGGGAGTAATTTTCGCCCTTTGGGGTCAGTGTACACAAGCAGTTTAACTTGGGGTGCTGTGCCTTTAAGTTTTCTGCAGGCTTTTTCCTCACTCCCCCCCCCCTCCGATCGTTATTCTGTCAAAGACAGTGCTTGTGCTTTGGGGGAATCCGGATTGGTAGCCTTCCACCTGGGGTGCCTTGGCTACAGCTAGTGGGGAGTGAGAGCCGGAGAGGAGTCCAGCCAGCGCCACACAGAGGTCTGCCTGTTCGTGCGCTGGCTGGCTCGGCCCGTGGGAGCTGTTTTTTAAGTATCGGGGCAGTTTGCAGCGGTGAAGCAGCTCCCTTCTCAGTGTCCCGATCTTCGGAGCCGCCGGCAAGCAACTCTGCGGCACAAGGTGCAGAGTGCTTGTTTCGGCTGGGGAAAGGTAAGCCAGCATTCTTGTAGGGAATCTCTCTGTGCAGTGCATTTTGGCGCCGGGCCTAACCACGTGGCGGAGCCGCGTGTAAACGCGGCTGTCTGAGGCGCTCATTTCTTCCTCGCGGCAGTTCTCCGGGGCATCGTTTTGTATTTTTCATCTGCCTTTTGGGCAGTGGGGCCTTTTCTGATCCTCCCCTTAGTAAAAAAAAAAAAAAGAGAAAGGGGTTTCGTTTCATTTTGCTGCTGCTGAGGCTCTTCGGGGGGGGGGGGGGGCTTGCCAGTTCAGCAGGCTTACTGGGCTGCGAGTGTTTTAGCTTAGCCTGGTTTATCATGCCCTCTAGGCCTCTCTGCCTTGTCTGTGGCTTGAAGAGGGCTGCTACTTCAGGAGTGTGTAAGCCTTGTGTCAGGGAGGCCGCAGTTATGGAACAGTCCAAGGATGCTGGAGAGGTGCTGGCTGGGGTCGAGAAGTAGAAATCGGTAGCACTGCTGCTGGAAGAGCCCCAGGTGGAGCCTGTGGCTGGTCCTTCTTCGGCGCCCGACGTCTCTATTACTCCAGTTCCCTTTCCGAAAGAGTTGGCGGCTATTTTTTCCCAGGATTTTGTCTCGCTTCTTCAGCGTACCATCTTGGGAGCAGCCCCTCAGTGGGCAGGGGCGGAAGTCTCCGGCGGGCTGAAGAGACCCGCTCCGAATTCTCAGACCGAGGATCTTATCCACAAAGCTAAGAAGGCTCGGCTGGAGAGTGTCTCTGGAGAGGCTTCAGTAGCCTCGGCAGGACCTTTGTCCGATGATGAGGACCGCGGTTTGGAGGTGGACGAGGAGCTTGAGGAAGGAGAGTTATCCGAGAAGGAAGATCAGGCTAGGGTGGTGCGGGTCTTCCGGAGGGATGAGCTTCCGACTCTGATAACGGAGACGTTAAAGGCCCTCAATATGCCGGCACCCGGGTCGGTGGAAGAGGATTCTTTGGAAGATCCCTTGTTGCAGGTCTTCCGAAAGAACCAAAGAGCTTTCCCGGTACATAGTGTGTTTCGGGAGATGATTCAGGAAGAGTGGAACGTGCCCGAAGCTCCTCTTCGAGGGTCCAGAGTGATGGGTCGACTGTATCCTCTGTTGGATCCGGATAAGGAGGTGTTTCAGTCACCCAAAGTGGATGCGGCCGTGTCGGCGGTCACCAAGAAGACAACCATTCCAGTGGCAGGTAGTACGGCTCTTAAGCACCCTCAGGACCGAAAGTTGGATGTTTTGTTGCGTCAGGTGTTTGATGTGAATGCTCTATCGCTCCAGGCGGCTATTTGTGGAGCTTGGGTGGCTCGAGCCTGCCTTCGCTGGTCCCAGCGAGTGCAAGCGAATCCGGATAGTTCGGATGCTAGCGAAGGGGCTAAGTTGGAATCTGGCGCAGCATACTTGGCTGACATTCATTATGATCTGATGCGTGGACTGTCCAAAAGCATGGCGTCTGCAGTGGCGGCACGGCGTTACTTGTGGCTGCGCAACTGGGTGGCTGATAGTTCTTCCAAGGCGCGGTTGAGTAAACTGCCCTTTAAAGGCGATTGTTATTTGGGGAAGATTTGGAGAAGCTGGTTAAGGACTTAGGTGAAACTAAAGGGGGTAAGTTACCCGAGGACAGGCCCAGGGGGGGGCCGGTCCTATGCACCTGGTAAAGGGCAGCAGCGCGAGTTTCGGCGCTCGCGGTTCCCGAGGTTTGGTGCGAACCAGAGAGGTTATTTCCCCAACAGAGGTCAAGGTTTCCGGGGGTTTCGAGGAGCGGGTCGGGGTTTCGGACCTTCCTCTTCCTCGACCTTCGCTAACAAAAAGCAGCAATGAGATACGGGGGACCCGGGCACCCTTACTGCCGATAGGAGGGAGGTTGCAGGAGTTTTATGCTGCCTGGGTCCAAGTAACCTCAGATCAGTGGGTTCTGGAAGATATCAGAGTTTTTGAGACCAGTGCGCGAGGCCTTTGTGCAGTCTCCCGGCAGGTCTGTCGCAAAGTGTGCGGCACTCAGGGAGACTGTCCAAAGGCTCCTGGATCTCCGGGCGATCGTGCCCGTTCCGCCCAGCCAACGCGAATCCGGTCGATACTCCATTTATTTTGTGGTGCCCAAAAAGGATGGAGGAGTTCGGCCTATTCTGGACCTCAAGAGAGTAAACTGGTGTCTTCGGGTGTCGCATTTCCACATGGAGACCCTGCGGTCGGTCATAGTAGCGGTGCGAAGAGGAGAGTTTCTCACGTCTCTAGATCTGTCCGAGGCCTACCTCCACATCCCCATCAGACCGGAGCATTGCAGATTTCTCAGGTTCGCAGTCCCCTTCGGTCATTTTCAGTTCCGAGCGCTACCGTTCGGCTTGGCGACAGCACCATGCACTTTCACGAAAGTCATGGTGGTGGTGGCTGCGGCTCTCAGGAAGGAGGGCATTCTAGTACATCCTTACTTGGACGATTGGCTCATCCGGGCAAAGTCCAGATCAGAGAGCGAGACCGCTACGGCACGTGTGGTGTCTTTTCTCGAAGAGCTCGGTTGGATAGTCAATCGCACGAAGAGCCAGCTGGTTCCCTCGCAGTGTCTGGAATATCTGGGGGCTCGCTTCGACACGGGGATCGGCAGGGTTTTCCTTACGGAGGACCGGGCGCGGGCCCTTCGGGGGTTGATAGTCTGGTTCCTTCGGCGCACTGCCCCCTCGGCGTGGCATTACCTTCAGGTTTTGGGCATGATGGCGGCCTCCATCGAGACAGTCCCGTGGGCAAGGGCCCACATGCGGCTGTTGCAGAGGGTGTTGCTACGGCGCTGGTCGCATCAGCGGGACCCACTGTCCCGGCGGTTAAACTGTCCGGCGGACGTTCGGCAGTCCCTGCGGTGGTGGTTGCGTCCGGGCTCATTGGAGATAGGGAAGCCGTTGGACGCACCGCCTTGGGTGTCTCTGATGACTGACGCCAGTCTTCTGGGCTGGGGAGCGCATTGTCAGGGCAGCTTTGCTCAGGGGAGCTGGGAAGTCCGGGAGAGAGAATGGTCGATCAACCGGCTGGAATTGAGAGCTGTATACCTGGCTCTGCGGAGTTTTCAGCCGTTAGTCGCAGGCAGAGCGGTTCGAGTGTTCTCCGACAACGCCGCGGCGGTGGCATATGTCAACAGGCAGGGCGGAACCTGCAGCACCGCGCTCGAATTGGAGGCCGAAGCCCTGTGCGTTTGGGCGGAAGCGAACCTTCTGGATCTCTCGGCGGCGCATGTAGCGGGAGTGGACAATGTGCAGGCCGATTTTCTCAGTTGAGTTCGGGTGGACCCAGGAGAATGGGTGCTCCATCCAGAGGTCTTCGAGATGGTGGTACGCCGGTGGGGCGTGCCGGTCATGGACCTCATGGCGACCTTCTCTTCGGCAAAGGCCAGCCGTTTTTTCAGCAGGAGAAGGGAGAGGATGTTGGAAGGTTTAGACGCTCTCGTTCAGGAGTGGCCGGTGGGGCAGCTTCTGTATGTTTTTCCCCCGTGGGTCCTGATCAGAAGAGTGCTGCAGCGGGTCGAAAGCTTCGGGGGTCAGGTCATCCTGATTGCTCCGGACTGGCCTCGCCGGCCATGGTACGGAGATCTGATGCGCCTGGTGGTGGCCAGGCCCTGGCGACTTCCCGCTCGCCCAGATCTGCTGTCGCAGGGGCCTCTGTTCATGCCTCATGTGGATCGGTTCTCTCTTACGGCATGGCTCTTGAAAGGGCACGGTTGAAATCCAGAGGCTATTCGGAGGCGGTCGTTGCATACGTTTAGACATTACCGGCTTGACGTCGCCACAGCGGATAACGCCCGTTTCGGGTCGGCGGTGATCTCCGCCGGCTGGAAGGGTCCCTCCCAATGAGAACTGCTCTGGCACATCCCAGACGTAGAGGACTGAACTGGAGGAATGATAAGGAAATTATAATTGCACTTACCTGGTAATTGTAGTTCCTTGAGTGATGACAGTTCAGTCCTCCATCCCACCCAGAGTTTTTTTTGCCGGAGGGGTTCAACAGTGCGGGCGAGAACAGGTGGTTTACAGGTAAGTCTGTTCTATCGTTGAGTCTTTTATCTTTAATTCTTTCTATGGCAGTGAAGGGCGTAAGAAAGCCTTGCTGGAGTAGTGGAAAGGTTTTATGTGTAGTTAGACCAGGTTTCGTTGATTGGTTTTAGCTACTTATTTGTTGCTCCTTTGAGTCTGCTTTGTTAATAGTTCACACTGGAGTTCAGGAGAGAGATCAGCAGGCTATATCCAGTGATGTCACGATTCTGACATGCCAGTCTCCAAGCTGCAGGAGGAGGTTGACAACCCAGAGGTAGAGGACTGAACTGTCGTCACTCAAGGAACTACAATTACCAGGTAAGTGTAATTATCATTTAATCAGCCTGGGCTATTTTTATTAAATCCACTTACTGGAATAGTTTGTTGGAATATGGGAGTTTTCATCCTTCATATATTCAAGATAATATTCCTATGGGACAGTTTTTGCGTTTATGTAAATTATGTTCATTGCAACAAGATTATATTTTTCAATCACATAAGATGTCTTTGAAGTTTCAAAATCGTGGATATCCAAATCGGGTGATACATCGTGCAAAGAAATGGACATTTCATGTACACCGGCACTGGCTATTCTTGAATACACAGAAACAAGAGAAATCATGTCTGTCTTGTGTTTTACCATATTCTACGCAAACTCGATATATTAAAGATTTGATATTAGCTCATTGGAGTTTATGATAGGTATATCCAATATTCAAGGATCCTCCCGTGTTCTCGTTGCAGAAAGATAGGAATTTAAAAGATGTTGGTACATTCTCGATATCAAGAGGTTCCGGAGTTGAGGGAGAGGGGACATAAGAAATGCAACCGGTGTGTGGTGTGTATATTTACTATGGAGGTGGAGGGTTTTATACATCCTGGTAAGGGATTTGTTTATACATTACGTGACTCCACCACTTGGGTCACAAGTGGGGTAGTCTATGTAGTGGTCTGTCCTATATACAACAAGCGGCATGGACATACCACATCTTGTCCTTTTAAAGTTTGTATAATTGAACATCTGTCCGCAATTTGGCGAGGCATTGAATCAGCACCATTGGTTTCACATTGGTGGGAAATGAATCATGAGTTACAGGACTTTCATTGTTTTGTGTTAGACAAAGTGAGTAGTGAGGGTGGTGGTGTTTTCCAGCGGCTTTTATGCTGCTGTGAACAGCAATTTATTTTCTGTTGGGACACTGTGATACGGAATGGGTTAAATGTGCAGGTGGAATGGCATAGTTTTTTTTTGAGTGGGTGGGTATTTAAAAGTAGCCTCTGTAGCACGCCTGTGCTGGTGTTTTTTGTACAGTGTGATCTGTCGGTTGTGATCCTGGTGAGAAAAGCCGGAAGGTTAGTGTGTTTGGATATGGGGTGTTTATTAAGTTTTAATTATTTTTGTTTCGTTATGATTGTTGCTGAAAGTTTTGTTTTAATTTTCATAGTTTCTCTGATGAAGCCAGACTGGCGAAACCATAACACAGGTACACTACCAAAAAACTGCCTCCAGTTTTGCAACTGATTCCTATAGATTTTGGGGTGCTGAATCCAGGAAAAATAGCCAAAATGTTCCATCACGTCACGTTTTCTTGCAAAATTAGATTTCTTACCCATATAAGGAATGTTCACATAATTTCTTTTTAGCCGACTGCAGTTTATTTTCTTGGCCCAAAATAGAGGTTGTAATGGTTAACTAACTAGAAACACTCCCTCATGATATTATAGAGTGTTTTGTATTCATTTTATACATTAACAGGACAATTGGGAGGCGGGGGGCTAAATCCAGTACTCGCGCTGGCGCATGTTCTTTCCTGTTCGCCTCGCCTCGTTCGCTCGCTCAAACACGGTGGTTGCGACATGAACGTTCCTGTCAAATTTCAGTTTCTTGCACGTTCATTATTACCTTTTGTTTGCTCAGTCGTAATCCAGCTTTATTCCGAAGTGGTTCACTACAGTTGTAGTTTGCAGTGCTGTGTATTTGTGATGGCTCACAGAGCCAGAGGTTGCGTCAACTCTCCGGACAGTTTTTTTGTTTTATTTGTGGGGAATATACCGTGAAAAAGCGGCTGAGGAACATTTCTGCATTTATTAAAAAAGTATATTTCGCCTATTTCGGTTTGAAGTTAGGCGATCAAGACAAACCGTGGGCTCCTCACAAAGTGTGCAAGACGTGTGAGGAAGATCTACGCTTATGGATGAAAGGTAAAAAACAAGCATTTCGTTTCGGAATACCTATGATGTGGCGTGAACAAAGAGACCACAGCAGTGACTGCTATTTTTGCTCTTGCATTGTGAAGGGATACAACTTAAAAAATAAGAACGTAATAAGTTACCCCAACCTTCCCTCAGCAATTAGGCCTATGCCTCATAGCAACGAAGTACCTGTGCCTGAACCACCAAAATCTTTGGATCATATTTGTGTGGACGGTTCTGATCATGATGAGACTCATCAGATGGCTTTTCCCGATGAGTCCAGTACTTCCGAGTTTGAAACTGAACCAGATCCGAAACCTGAACTTTTCTCTCAAGCTGAATTGAATGATTTAGTCCGGGATTTAGGACTCCCAAAAGATGCTGCCCAACTGCTAGGTTCTCGGCTTAAACAGAAAAATCTATTGTCACCAGGAACAACTTTTTATTGGTACCGCAACCGCGAGACACAATTTTTGAAGTATTTCAGCAAAGAGGAAGATTTGGTATTTTGCAACGATATATACGGAGTGATGGAAAAGTTTAAACTCAAGTATGATCCTGCTGAATGGCGGCTGTTCATTGATTCGTCAAAAGACAGCATAAAAGGTGTTCTTCTTCATAATGGCAACACATTCGCTTCAGTTCCTATTGCTCACTCTTATTCTCCAAGAAAAATACGAGAATTTGGCCCTGATTCTTCAGAAGATTCGTTATGATGAGCATAAGTGGATGATTTGTGGAGACTTTAAAATTCTATCCATGCTATTAGGGCAGCAATCCGGTTTCACCAAATATCCCTGCTTCCTTTGCTTGTGGGATAGCCGGGCCCGCGACCTACACTGGGGAAAAAAAGACTGGCCAGTTCGGGAGTATTTGAGACCCGGTGAGAAAAATGTTCTTCATGAGAGCTTGGTACCTCATGATAAAATTCTATTACCACCTCTCCACATTAAGTTGGGTCTCATTAAGCAATTCATCAAGTCCCTTCCAAAAGATGGTGAGTGCTTTCGGTACCTTTGCTCAAAGTTCCCCCGACTTTCTGAAGCAAAGCTAAAGGAAGGAGTGTTTGTTGGCCCTGATATAAGGAAACTCATTTCAGATGGAGCATTCGCTGAAACGATGTCTGAGAAGGAAAAAGAAGCCTGGGATTCCTTCAAGAAGGATGTTCTCAAATTCTTGGGGAACAGGCGGGATGAGAACTATAAGGATATTGTTGCCAGGATGCTCAATGCCTTCAAAGAACAAGGCTGTAACATGAGCCTGAAAGTCCATTTCTTGCACTCCCATGTGAACTACTTTCCCGAAAACTTGGGGGCGTACAGTGAAGAACAAGGTGAAAGGTTTCACCAGGACATCAAGGACGCAGAGAGAAGGTACCAAGGAAGATGGAACACCACTATGATGGCTGATTTCTGCTGGTTGCTGCTGCGGGAAACCCCAGATGAAAAATACGCCAAGCAGCGCACCAAGAGAAGCATTCGGGTGAAGAAGAAACGGGCCCACCAGGAGATTGATTGACCCAAGAATGACTTTAAAATCTAAACTGTGTTGACAAATATCGTGTTTTTACTAAACTTTGAAATAAAAATTTGCTAGTTATTACCACAGTGTAGGGATCTCATTTATTAGAATTTTATTTTCACACCATCGGGTGTTTGTCTTCATGTATTGCAATGGTGCGGTTTGCGTTTTCTATTCTTACATACATACCTGTACAACATTTTTTGCACATTTCTTTGCTTTGCTTTGTGTCTAACCTCGCTCTTATATGCTCAATGTTTGTGCACATGTATGTGGCTGTTTTAAGTGCAGACAATTTTGCTACCATCACAGTGTGTTTTTGTTGACATTACTCTATTCTTATGTGCTGCCTTGTTACAATTTTCTTTATTCTTATTTGAATAACTACTAAACAATTAGTATAAAGAATTCATCCAAGAAACTTTTATCTCGATCGCACTCAATCTGAAACGTTCACCTCAAACTGCTAACCCAATGTAGCAAAAAATCTGTACGTGATGGAGCAAATTGGTTACCAGATTTGGATTCAGCGCACCAAAAAACGTAAAAATCAATCGAAACATTAGAGGCAGTTTAAAAAAAATGTTTTTAGTGTACCTGTGTAATTTATGGTCTGGATTGGGAAGTGCAGCTCTTTGCCAACATAGCACTCATTTGGGATTAAAAGTGTAGCACAGCTGATGATTTCATAGCATTTTTGATGATTGATCACAACATCTGCTAACAAGCCTTGTGCAAGCAAATTCATCAGTTTGGCAACATAATATGACATAGCGTATGATCTGGTATGATCTAGAAACGTTTTTGTAATAATGTTGCTATGCAGTACAGACAGAGTATGAGTCCTGAATGAGCCTGCAAACATTGACAACAAGACTGTATAAGTAATGGTGTCACTGCAATTTGAGTGAACAGACCAGGATGTGGTATCCGGATTACAGCCAGTGAAGTGACAATGATAATAAGCACATCTTTTTGTAGAATACCTTTTAGAACTTTAAAATCTGGAGAAGTATATGTCTTTATATAATGCAATGGTAAGAGGTATATTTAAGTGATCTATATGCTAATAGAGTTTTGTAACTACTTGAAATACTTGGTGCAATTTAACAAAGAGCTATGTGAATGGGTTATATGAGAGAATACATGAGTGTTTATTTATTTATTTTAATTTATTTATTTATTTAGCTTTCTTATAATTTCTTAGAATTTGTTTGAATAGGGGTTTATAATTTTGAGTGATGAAGTATTTTGTGTATTTTTGTATTGGATTATAAATTTGATACATGTTTACACCTTTGAAAATAAAAATCATCCAGAAGTAAAGTTTGTAGTAAAATATTGAAAATATTAATTAGCCTTTTTAGGTGTCTTGGTTACATTGAGGGGGTTTCAGTGATTATTCAGTTTTTGTAACCCCATTTTTTGGTGATTTTTATTTGGGCAGGTTATTGTTACAGGATCAATATCCTCTTCTCCAAAAATGTGTCTCCAGGGGCTTATGCCTAGGAGGAAAGGGTTAGGAGAGCCATCTTAGTTGGTAATTCAATCATTAGGCATGTAGATAGGCTGGGTGGCTGGTGGGCGTGAGGACTTCTGTTGCAAAGGGAGTGGATCTCATGTGAACCTAGATACGATTTTAGATAGTGCTAGGGAGGAACTGGCTGTCCTGATACTTATTGGTACCAATGACAGAGAAAAATGTGGGAGGGAGGCTCTGGAAGCCAAATTTAGGCTTTTAGGCAGAATGATGAAATCCAGCACCTCCAGGGTAGCATTCTTAGAAATACTACTTGTTGCACTCTCAGGACCCAAGAGACAGGCAGAGCTCTGGAGTTTCAATATAATGATGAGTGCAGGGAGGAAGATTTTAGATTTGTTAGGGAACTGCACTACATTCTGTGGAAGGGGGAGCCTATTTTGCAAAGATGGACTTAACCTTAACTGGGGTGGTACTAAGCTGCTGGTGCTAACTTTCAACAAGGAGATAGATCAGCTTTTATTTATTTATTTAACAGTATTTCTATACTGCCTTATCTTACAATCAAAGCGGTATCACAGCAAACAATCAAAAGGAGTAATCAAGTTTTTTCATGCAGTGAAGGGTATATCGTGATTGGTGTGTCTGATGTGTTGTGTGTTAGATTAGGTGGAGCTATGTACATTGTGTGCTATAATACATTGTGTGCTATAATACATTGTGTGCTATAATACATTGTGAATTTAAACTAGAACCTGGGGGAAAGCCAACAGTTGCTCAGAAGCACATGGTTCGAAGTAAGGTATCTTTGAAGGATACCATCATAACTGGGAAGTTAAGGTATCCCAATAGTGAGGTTGCAATAAAGAATATAATAGCTCAGATGCCTTTAAATAAAGAGCATAAAAAGATGAAAAATGACAAATTCCATATTGTCCTGCTAGACCAGTTCAGACAAGTGGGTTGTGTTCCTCTACCAGAAGATTGGTGGAGACAGAGACCAATGAAAAGTCCATGTTTCAATGACATCACTGACATACTTCTGTCAGCCTCAGCCACCAGAGGTCTCTCTTCAGTATTTTTTTGTCTCCAACAGTGGGTGGATGAATTTTCTCCTCTCTGTAGAAAATCTGAAGATTGAGAGGAAAAGAGATTAATTAAACACTCGTGAACGACTAAAGGGGTGACTCTCTCACTTGAGTGTGACGTGGGAGGGGTGACTCACTCATTTGAACGTGACTGAGGTCTTTTTGGTAGCCATAGGAGGAGGGAAAATTGGTTCATCTCCATGCCCTTATCATGATAAGGACCTGTTGAGCAGCCACAAATTGAAAGGATAAGGAAGAATCTGGAAGAGTATAGCAGCCTCACACAACCTCGGCACCCCTCCCCCCCCTTCTTCTGCTTTCCGGACCTCAGAGGGTCTGCCTCCCAGCCACTTTTTACACAGATCTGCTGAAAAAATAAACCCAGCCAATGAAGCAGTTTCAGGGGAGTAGAGCTGAGCCTGGCATGGATCCTACGTCTGGGGCTCTCAAGGGGTGAGTACCAAGGCCTGACCTTGTCATTGTTCTCGTTGGGAGGCTCGCGGTTCCGTCTCATTGGCGCTATGTGTGGGTTTCTTGCTGTTTTTCTGCAGGCATTAGTAACGTTTTTGCCTATTGTGCGCCTGGGGGTCGTGCGGTCCTAACATGCATTCTGCCCAAGTGACTCCAGCACACACTCCTTCCTTAGCACCTTAGCATGCATTATGTAAAAATGCAGTTAATGCACGCTTGCAGGCCTATGCAGCCTTAGCGTGCGCTCTTGTGATACTTACTGTAACTCTCTGTCTTCTTCCTGGAAACGTTTGACCCGTGGCAAGCAAGGAGCCTCATCCTTGGATTCTGTACTCTGCCTTTCCTGTATGGCAGCTGGGGGATACAGTTAGTCCGCCTTTCTCTTTCTCAGAGCAGGAGGTGCAGGATGGCGCTAAGGATAAGGATGCTCAGCCAATTGTGCTGTGAGCCGCTCTTCATCCTCTGCTTCAGGCCACAGGCTCATTTCCAGTCTTTTTGTGAAGCATGTGGACCCAGGGATGTGACCCCCTCCAAGCAGGGCCACACAATGAAAGTTTGGGGACCCATTCTCTGGTATCTGGTGAGTGGCAGGCTTTGCCTTTTCTTTCCAGAATGGGCCCGGGGATTGCTGGGTACCAGACACCATTCAAGTCAGCTATGTCCTGGAATGCAAGGAGACAATTCCTGATGCCTTCATCATCTCCCCCTGTGGGTCAGCGATTAAAGGTGCTACGGTGTGGACCACCTTGAACAAGTTGCTTCTCCTGAAAGCGGCTCCAGCACATCCCCCCAGGTGAGCGGGGCTAAGACAGATACTCCATCTACATTTAGCCTGTATATAGCCTCCGTAGCCTGTAAATGAGTAGCCAAGCTACTGTGTAGCCTGTACATAGTTTCCCGTTAATCCAAGTTGCAAAACCTGTTCTCTGTAAGTACAGTACGGGTGCTGCCTACACTGTACAAATCTGCTGTTGATTGTAAACCGAGCTGATTTTAAAGAGCGCGGTATAGAAAAGACTTTAAATAAATTAAATAAAATAAATAAACATTGTGGTGCCAAGAAGACTGTTCACACTGGCCCATCAAGGACCTCAAAAGGGGTCAACGAGCACTTGCATGTCCTGTGCTTTCAGATGGAAACCTTGTGCTCCGTGATTCAAGCAGTGTGCCGAGGAGAATTCTTGGCTTCTCTGGATCTGGGCCGAGGCATATTTTCATATCCTGATCCGGGCGGATTAGCAGAAGTATATGCATTTTGCTGTGCTTGGCTCTCACTACCACTTCGCCACCCTTCTTTTCAGGCTCTCCACCACCCCATAGACATTCTCCAAGGTCATGGTGGTGGCAGCTGAGATGCCAAGGGATCTGTGTCCATCCCTATCTGGATGACTGGCTCATCCGGGTCCTTGCCCTGTTAGAAGCGCCTTGGGTGACATCCTGAGTGGTGTCCTTTTTGGAAAGCCTCAGCTGAGTGATCAATCAGGAAAAGAGTCAGCTATTGCCTTCCCAGTCCTTGAAGTTTCTGGGAGCACATTTCGATACCGAGTGGGCAGAGTTTTCCTGCCAGAGGAGAAAGTCAAAAGACTGTTGAATTGCCTGGAGATGTTCTGTGTGCTGCAGGCCCCCAAGAGTCTAGGATTATCTTCAGCTCCTTGGTTTGATGGCAGCCACCACAGAGGTGGTCCCGTGGGTGCATGCTCACATGTGGCTGCTCCAGCAGTCCTTGTTGACTCAATGATCTTTGAGTTCTCAGGAGTTTGAGCACAGCCTCCGCTCCCATTGATGGTGAAGTCCAGCCTGCGTTGGTGGTGCAGCCCTGTCATCTGAGGAGCCCATTGCTGAAACTGTACGGCCCAGAGCCATTAGAACCTTAGGGAAGCAGTATGGTTCATCAACTGCCTTGAGGCAAAAGCCATCAAGTTGGCTCTTCTATGTTTTCAGCCCCTGGTTGTGGGCCGGGTGGTTCGAGTATTTTAAGACAATGCCACTTGGTGGCTTACATCAGTCGGCAGGGTGGCACAAGAAGTGCCAGAGTGGCCCTGGAGATGGATCTCCTGTTTGCCTGGGCGGAGAAGTACCCCCTAGCCTTGTTGGCGCATCACATTACCGGAGTTCCTCAGCCGGCACTCCCTGAATCTTGGTGAATGGGAGTTGAGTCAAGAAGCCTTTTAGTTGATTCTGCACCATTGGGGTCACCCCAAAATGGATCTGATGGTGGCCCACTCCAATGCCAAAGTGTGCTGCTTATTCAGTCACTGCACAGATATAGGGTCTGAGGACAATGATGTCCTGACCCAGCCAGCCTTGGCCTATTCAGTGGTTGTTGTATTTTCTCCCTAGCTGGGGCATGTGATTTGGCCTATAGAGCGCCATCCTGGCAGGGGGGCTCTGGTGGTACCGGATTGGCCATGGAAAGCATGGTTTGGAGACCTGATGCGGCTCCTTCAAGTGCCTCCCTGTTGGCTGTCTCCGCCTCGGGGGCTATTATGGCAGGGACCGATTGTCCTGGAGGACCCATCTCCCTTATCGCTTATGGCATGGCTCTTGAAAGGGGACTACTAGCGCATAAAGGCTACCTTCTAGCTGTAATCTCTACTATACTTGGTACCCAAAAGAAGTCTACCAAGTTAGCATATGTATGAATATGGTGCCTTTTTTGAGTGCTGGTGTAGTGCGCGGCACTTGGGTCCTGAGGCAGACAAGGAGTCATCCTTGTTGGCCTTTCTGCAGGATGGCCTAGAGAAAGGCCTCTCTCTTAGCTCCCTGAAGGTTTAGATGGCTTTCCCTGTTTCTGTATGCCTCCCATTTTTCCAAGGTGTTCACTGCATCATCTTCGGTCTTTGATCCCTTCCTCTGATCGATTTCTGGTGCTCAGGGCCCTGATGGTGGCCCCCTTTGAGCCACTGAAGCCTGCTACCTTGAAGGATTTGATGCTCAAGACTGTCTTCTTGGTTGTGATTTGTTCTGCAAGGTGGATCTCCGAGCTGCAGGTGCTGTCTTGCCGAGATCCTTATCTGTCTTTCAACTGAGGCCATTTTCATTCAGTCTGTGCCTTCTTTCTTGCCTAAAGCTCTCTCCCTTTCATGTGAACCAGGTGATTTGCCTGCCCTCCTCTAAGGAGCAGTGTCTGGGGAAGGATAAAGATCTTCAGCTTGTGGCTATCCGGCTGGTGCTTCGTACTTGGAGGTTACAAATTCCTTTTGTAAGTCTGACCATCTTTTTGTGCTGTTTGCTAGCCCAGGCAAGGGTGAAACAGTGGGCAAGTTGACCTATGTTTTGGGTGGTATATTAAATGACTAAATAAAGATAAAGACCGTGGGGTGCTGGATTAAGGAAGCTATTGCCTCAGCATATCTGTTATAGAACTGGCCGGTTCCGGTGGGTTTGCATGCCATTCTATCTGAGTACAAGCGTCCTCGTTGGTGGAACAGAGCTCGGTGGTCTCTGCAGATATTTATCGGGCAGTAACGTGGGCATATCTTTCCACTTTTGTCAAGCATTACTGCTTGGATGTCTATGTGTGGGCGTACATGGCCTTTGTCTCGAGAGTTTTTTGCGGGCTGCTGTGTCTTCTTCCCGCCCAATGATATTGTAACTTTGGTACATCCCACTTGTCTGGACTGGTCTAGCAGGATGATTTGTAAGGTGACATTTTACTTACCAGATGATGTCCTTTCCTTGAGTCCTCCTACATCAGTGCAAGGCTTGCCCCTGAAGCTGTAGTGCTCTGTTTTTTTTCTGTTGCGGTACCCTTGGGTCCGCCATGATTTTATACATGGCTCTGCAGGCTCACTTTTCTTCTTGCATCCTTCTGTTTCTACTTTCCTGTACATAGTTTGCTACTGTTGAGTACTCATTGTTGCTCACTTTTGAGGTTGTGTGAAGCTTTCTCTGTATCTCCTATTTGCTTTGGGACTAATGCTGAAGAGAGACCTCTGATGGCTGAAGCTGATAGAGGCATGGGAATAATGTCATTGAAACCTGGGCTTTTCATTGTCTCCACCAATGTGCTGGTAGGGGAACACAACCTACTTGTCTGAACTGGTGTAGCAGTACTCTACTACTACTATTGCTACTACTACTGAGAATTTGTATAGCAGTACAAGACGTATGCAGCATAAGAACATAAGATATGCCATACTGGGTCAGACCAAGGTCCATCAAGCCCTATATCCTGTTTCCAACAGTGGCCAATCTAGGTCATACGTACCTAGCAGTTTCCCCAAAAGACACAGGTTCCACAGTGCTTATATTGGGTCAAGCATTGATATCCTGGGTCCCTTCTTAATAACGGTTTATGGACCTTTCCTCCAGGAACTTGTCCAAACCTTTTTTAAACCCAGCTACACTAACAGCCTTTACTACATCCTCCGGTAACAAATTCCAGAGTTTGGTTACACATTGAGTGAAAAAATATTTTCTTTTATTAGTCTTAAATAGTTTATTAGCTTCATTGCATGTCCCCTAGTCTTTCTATATTCTGATGACATAAACAAGGTTAAAGAGCCCTAACCTTTTTAGCCTTTCTTCATAGGGGTATCCTTCCATCCCCTTTACCATTTGGGTGGCTCTTCTCTGAACCTTTTTTTAATAACGCTATATCCTTTTTAAGATACGGCGACCAGAATTGCACACAATATTCAAGGTGTGGTCTCACCATGGAACGATATAGAGGCATTATAATATCCTTTGTTTTATTTTCCATTCCTTTCCTTATGATACTTAGCATTCTATTTGCTCTCTTGGCCGCCGCTGCACACTGGGCAGAGGGTTTTAACATGTCCACAATGACACCTAAATCTTTTTCCTGGGTGGTGGTTCCTAATGTGGAACCTTGCATTGTGTAACCATAGTTCCTTGTCGTCCCTCTAGTCCAGTCCCGGAACCAGTGAGTCTAGAATCCCCTCCAGCAACTTTGGAGACTGACACCTGTCATCATTTTGATGATCCCAGCCTATATATACAGTAGGACCGCCCCTTCACCTTCAGTATGTCAGTCTCCAAGCAGCTGAAGAGGCTTCTGAGCTCTAGGCTCGCTCAGCACAGATAAGCAGAGTAGTTTAGTTCTTTTTAGATTTCCTTTTAAATTTCTTTGTTAAATTTCTTTGCCAGAATTGCTTATTGGGGGTTTCCTCTCTGCTTTCAGGTGGTGCTGCGGCTGGAAGGCAGACTGGCTGGTTAGACCGGTTCTTTTCCTCTCTACTTTTCTTCTGGTCCCCTCCTCCCCCCCCCCCCACCCCTCCTCCATTCTCTTTCTTTATTTTCTTTATTTTGTTTGGCCTTTTGTGCTCCCCAGCATACAAACGAGCATTTGGGGGGTGGTAGAGCCCAGTACCTCGACCTCGGCCTCCCTGCTCCCGAACCCGTGGCTACGGGTGAGGAGCAGGTTGCAGGCACAGCACTCGTGGCAAAGCAGCCGTTGCCGCCGGGAGCTGAAGCCGTGGTCCGGCTGAGCTCTGGCTTACTGTGAGCCCCCCCCATTGTCCGGTTGCTGCCCACGGAGGTGAGTCCTGCAGGGGACGTCGGATTTTGGTAGCGGGGGCAGAATCGGGAAGCGCTCCGTGTGTGCAGGCCGCTCGCCCGATTTCGGCGGGAAAATCGGAGCGGCGGCCATTTTCTCAGACGCAAACTGCTTAGTGGTTTGCTGCACGGTCCTTTCTTTGTTGGGATTTCAGGCTACCCTTTCGAGTTAGGCCACAGTTATTTCAGCAAACAGGGCTGGTTGATGGCTAACAGGCTGTGATACAAAAAAAAAAAAAAAGACAAAGATAAAAATGAGGTGAGACAAGCACGGCTAATACCTTTTTGTTAGCATCAGGCCTAGATTGGGGGAGTATGTCACCTAAGCCGCGCTGCCTAGTGTGCGGAACACGGCGCAGTGAGTTGTTAGAGGCGGGGGTGTGCAGGCCCTGCACGCGTGAGGCAGCCCTCATGGACAATCCGCTTGAAGGCACAAGCAGGGATCATGCGGAGTCCGCTGCTGGCCCTTCGCCTTCCCCAGAGGGTTCAGGGGAACCGCTCCCGGGTCCCGCGGGGGGTTCCTCTGCTATCAGCAAGCCAGCCTAGGTCGGCGGGGGACATTCCGCCTGACGTTTTTGCTCTGATGCAGCAAGTGTTTGCGCTGTTGCAACCAGCGTTAGGGACTCCCCCTCAGGATCCTCGGGGTCTGAAGCGGTCGGCGCTTACGGGGGGGGGGGGGGGGAAGCCGGTTCCGCACAAGCGGTGTAGGGCGGACAACTTGGAGGAACCTGCCCCTTCTCTTTGGGGGGACTTGGCGTCAGCGGACGGTGAACTGCCGGGGTTCTCGGAGGACGAGCTCGAAGAGGGCGAGTTGCCCGATGAGGAACAGCGCAGTAGAGTGGTCAGGGTATTTAGGAAGGAAGAGCTTCCGTCTCTGATTGTGGAGACGCTTAAGACATTAAATATGCCCTCGGTGGAGCCTGCTTCGGAAGAAGTTCTGGAAGACCCTTTGTTACAGGCTGGCCGCACCCCCCAGCGCGTCTTTCCCCTGCATAGGGTATTTAGGAAGATGATCCAGGAAGAGTGGGACGTGCCTGAATCGGCCCTAAGGGGGTCTAGGGAGATCGCTAGGTTATACCCTCTTTCGGACCAGGATAAAGATCTCTTTCGCTCTCCAAAGGTGGATGCAGCGGTTTCGGCAGTCACTAAAAGACTACCATTCCGGTTGAGGGGGCTGCGGCCTTAAAGGATGTCCAAGACAGGAGATTAGATACCCTATTGAAGCAGGTTTTTGATATTAGTGGGAGCATGGGTTGCTAGAGCCTGTCTCCGGTGGTCCCAAGCGCTGCAGGGGGATCGGTCGGGAGCGCAGGACACCGAAATAGCATGTCTGGAGTCCGGTTCTGCGTATCTCGCGGACATTCATTATGACCTTATTCGTGGTCTGGCGAAGGCTATGGCCTCAGTTGTGGTGGCGCACAGGTATTTGTGGTTAAGGAATTGGGCGGCGGATTCTTCTTCCAAAGCCCGCCTCAGTAAACTTCCTTTTAGGGGAAAGTTTTTGTTTGGTGAAGATTTGGAGAAGTTGGTGAAGGATCTTGGGGAATCCAAGGGCGGTCATTTGCCGGAGGATAAACATAAGCAAGGGAAGGCGCCCGTGGGTTCCAAAGGTGATCAAAGGGAGTTTCGTAGGTTTCGATCTTCTCAGTTTGGCCAGGCGCAGCGGAGCAGGTTTCCCGTGTGGGGGCACGGCTTTCGGGGGTTTCGAGGGGCAGGTAGGGGTTTTGCTCCCTATCAGTCCTCGGCCAGTAAGAAAGCACAGTGAGATGAGGTGGGCTCAGGCGGAGGTGCTGCCCGTCGGCAGTCGCTTACGGGAGTTTTACCCTGCCTGGGTCCATCTTACCACGGATCGATGGGTTCTAGAGGTCATTCGAGAGGGCTATGCTCTCGAACTCCATCGACCCGTCTTAGATTCCTTTGTGCTCTCCCCCTGCAAGTCTCCGCTCAAGATATGCGCAGTGGTGGAGACGTTGCAAAGGTTGCTACAGCTCCGGGCGGTAGTTCCCGTTCCTTCGAATCAGTGCGGGTCCGGTCGTTACTCCATTTACTTCGTGGTCCCCAAAAAGAAGGCTCCTTTCGGCCGATCTTGGACTTAAAAAGGGTAAATCGGTGTCTCCGGGTAACGCATTTCCGGATGGAAACTTTGTGGTCGGTGATCGCGGCGGTAAGAGGAGAGTTTCTCACGTCCTTAGACCTCACGGAAGCCTATTTGCATATTCCAATTCGGCCCGAGCATCAGCGGTACTTTCGGTTCGCACTGCCCATGGGGCATTTCCAGTTTCAGGCGATGCCGTTTGGGCTGGCAACGGCGCCGCGGGTCTTTACCAAGATAATGGTTGTGGTGGCAGTGGCACTGCGAAAAGAGGGGGTGTTAGTCCATCCGTATTTGGACACTTGGTTGATTTGAGCGAAGTCGAGAGAGGACAGTGTACAGGCCACAGCCAGGGTGGTGCAAGTGTTGGAAAGCCTGGGCTGGGTGGTCAATCGAGCGAAGAGCAATCTGGTTACCTCTCAGTCTCTGGAGTACTTGGGAGCGCTTTTCGAGACGGGCTTGGGCAGGGTGTTTTTGCCAGACCGTCGGGCACGCGCGTTGAGAGGTCTTGTGAGAAGATTCCTGGCGAGACAGGCGCCGTCGGCGTGGCAGTACCTCCAGCTGCTCGGGACGATGGCGGCTGCGATAGAGGTGGTGCCTTGGGCTCGGGCTCATATGCGACCACTGCAGAGATCTCTTCTTCGGCGCTGGTCCCATCAGTCGAATCCTTTATCCCGCCGTCTGGTGTGTTCGCCGGGGGTGCGCCGGGAGGTCCTGTGATGGTTACGGAAGCCGTCGTTGAGCTCTGGGGTCCCGCTAGAACCTCCTTCATTGAGATTGTTGATGACGGATGCTAGTCTGCTGGGCTGGGGGGGCACATTGCAACGGTCGGTTCGCTCAGGGGCAATGGTCTCCGTCGGAGCGGAATTACTCCATAAACAGATTAGAATTGAGTGGTGTTCTGGCTCTTCTACAGTTTCAAGTCTGCTTGCAATGGACGGCGGTAAGGGTGCTGTCCGACAACGCAGCGGCGGTGGCCTAGATCAATCGCCAGGGAGGCACAGGCAGCTTGGCTCTCGAGGAAGAGGCGAGCCAGCTGCTGAGTTGGGCAGAGAGGCATCTGCTAGGATTGTCGGCGCAACACGTGGCCGGGGTACACAATGTCGAGGCCAATTTCTTCAGTCGTCGCAGAGTAGATCCGGGGAAGTGGGTGCTCCATCCAGAGGTGTTTTCCCTGCTTGTCAGGCGTTGGGGTCGTCCGATCATGGATCTCATGGCAACGTTCGACTCGGCGCAGGTGGACAGGTTTTACAGCCGGAGGAGAGAACGAATGGCGGAAGGGCTGGATGCCCTAGCGCAGAGCTGGCCTCGGGGGGGGGGGGTCTGCTTTATGTGTTCCCTCCGTGGGCTCTGATCGGTCGAGTGGTGCAGCGCATAGAGGGGCATCCGGGCCGGGTGATTTTGATTGCGCCCGACTGGCCCAGGCGACCGTGGTATGCGGATCTCATTCGTCTGTTGGTGGCGGACCCCTGGAAGCTGCCTCTTCGACCGGATCTCTTGCGTCAGGGGCCGTTACGGATGCCGGACGTGGCTCGGTTCTCGCTTACGGCATGGCTCTTGAGCGGGCGAGGCTAAGAGCTCGCGGATATTCCCCGGAGGTCATTTCGACCTTGTTGAAGGCACGGAGTCGTTCTACGTCCCTGGCTTATGTTCGGGTCTGGCGTATCTTTGAAGGCTGGTGCGAAGAGCGGCGCTTGCGGCCGTTGCGGACGTCGGTGCCCCAAATTCTTTCCTTCTTGCAAGATGGGGTGGAGAAAGGTTTGGCGGCAAGTTCCTTGCGGGTTCAGTTAGCAGCAATTTCTTGCTTTCGAGGTAAAGTTCAGGGCCAGGTGTTGGGGTCGCATGGCGACATCCGCCGGTTTTTGCGGGCGGTTTTGCTTATGCGGCCTCTTCGTAGATGTTCAGTTCCGACATGGGACCTGAACTTGGTGTTGGAGTCGCTGCTGCGGCAGCCGTTTGAGCCGTTGGGGAACGCCTCGGTAAAGGATCTGACCTTAAAAATGGTGTTTCTGGTAGCTATATGTTTGGCTCACCGCATTTCGGAGCTTCAGGCCCTCTCTTGCAAGGACCTGAGCACAAGGTGGTGCTGCGTACGGTTCCGGCGTTTTTGCCTAAGGTGGTTTCGGTATTTCATGTGAACCAGGTGGTGTCTCTTCCGGTGTTTGAGGGCAGTCCGGAGGTTAAGTCGGATCGTCGTTTACGGCTTTTGGATGTCCGTCGGACGCTATGGTATTACCTTCGTGGTACGGAATCCTTCTGAAAATCGGACAGGTTATTTGTCTCCTTCGGAGGCCCACAAAAGGGAGAGGCGGCGGCTAAGTCGTCTATTTCCAGGTGGTTGAAAGAAGCGATTTCGGGGGCCTATCTGTTAAAGGGTAGATTGGTGCCGGCTGGGCTCAGGGCTCATTCGACTAGAGCGCAGGCTACTTCCTGGGCGGAGTTCGGTTTGGTGGACATTTGTAGGCCGGCGACCTGGTCGTCATTGCATTCGTTCACTAAACACTATAGGCTCGATGTTCAGGCAGTGGGAGATGGCCGTTTTGGGGCGGCAGTGCTTCAGGCTGGTTTGGCTGGTCCCTCCCGTTAGGTGCCTTACTGCTCTGATACATCCTCACTGGTTCCGGGACTGGACTAGAGGGACGACAAGGAAGACGAAATTAGACTTACCTGCTAATTGTTGTTCCTTAAGGAACTCTAGTCCAGTCCCGGAGTCCCACCCGAAATTATTGAGTCTGCACTGCCTTCTCAGTTTCCTTCTGCTCTTTTCTTCCGGTGCTCCTGGCAGGTTGGGTTCCGGTTGCAGCGCTGCTTCGTCCCTGGTTCTTGGAGAACAAGAAAGTAAATTAAAAAAAAAAAAAAAAAAAAAGAAAGCAGGAATTTCGTAACAAAAATGGCAGGACTGGGAAGATGGTATGGAGTTTTTGTTCTAGGTTTATCTATCTTTTCATGTTTAACTACTTATTTGTTGCTCTGCTGAGTTTGCTTTGTCAATAGGTACTGAAGGTGAAAGGGCGGTCCTACTGTATATATAGGCTGGGATCATCAAAATGATGACAGGTGTCAGTCTCCAAAGCTGCTGGAGGGGATTCTAGACTCACTGGTTCCGGGACTGGATTAGAGTTCCTTAAGGAACAACAATTAGCAAGTAAGTCTAATTTCGTCTTTGGGTTGTTCTTCCCTAGGTTCCTAACTTTGCACTTGTCCACATTAAATTTCATCTGCCATTTTGATGCCCAGTCTTCCAATTTGTCAAGATTCTCTTGCAATTTTCCACAGTCCTCTTGGGTTTTAACATCTTTAAATAGTTTTGTGTCATCTGCAAATTTGATAACCTCACTCGTTATTCCCCGTTTCCAGGTCATTTATGAATATGTCAAAAAGCAGCGGACCCAGCACAGATCCCTGGGGTACACCACTATTCACCTTTCTCTATTGGGAAAATTAGCCATTTAGCCCTACCCTCTGCTTTCTGTCTTTTAACCAGTTCCTGATCCACAATAATACACTGCCTCCTATCTCATGACTCTTTAGTTTTGCCAAAAGTCTCTCATGAGGGACCTTGTCAAAGGCTTTCTGAAAGTCCAAATACACTATATCAATCGACTCACCTTTGTCTACCTGTTTATTCACACCGTCAAAAAAACATAACAGATTAGTAAGACAAGATCTTCCTTGTCTAAAGCCATGTTGGCTGTCTCCCATTAAGTCATGACTATCTGTATGTTCAGCAATTTTGTTCTTTATGATGGTTTCTACCATTTTTCCCGGTACTGACGTCAGGCTCACCGGTCTGTAGTTTCTCGGATCACCCCTGGAGCCCTTTTTAAAAATTGGCGTTACGTTCGCCATCCTCCAATCTTCAGGTATTACAGATGATTTTAATGATAGTTCACAGATTACTAATAGCAGGTCTGCAATCTCATATTTCAGTTCTTTCAACACCCTTGAATGTATATCATCCGGCCCAGGTGATTTGCTACTCTTCAGTTTATCTAATAGTTGTAATAGATCTTCCCGATGTATTGATATTTCCTTCAATTCTTCCGCTCCTTTAAATACCACTTCAGTCATGGGTAACATCCCTACATCTTCCTCAGTAAAGACCGAAGCAAAGAATTCATTCAGTCTCTCGCTATTGCCTTGTCGCCTCTTAGTGCCCCTTTAACCCCTCTATCATCTAATGGACCAACTGACTCTCTCACAGGTTTTTTGCTACGAATGTACTTGAAAAAGTCTTTATTATGTGTTTTTGCTTCCACAGCAAGCTTCTTCTCAAATTCTCCCTTTGCCTGCCTTATCAATGTCTTGCATTTAACTTGCCAGTGCTTGTGCTGTTTCCAGGTTTCGTCGTTTGGCTCTTTTTTCCATTTCCTGAAAGATGCTTTTTTGGCAATAACAGCCTCTCTGACCTCACCTTTAAACCATGCTGGCAGTTTTTTGGACTTCCTTCCACTTTTCTTAAAGCGTGGAATACAGCTGGTCTGGGCTTCCAAGATAGTATTTTTCAACAGCACCCAAGCTTGATGTAAGTCTTTAACCTTTGCAACTGCTTCTTTTAGTTTTTTCTTAACTATATTCCTCATTTTATCATAGTCTCCCTTTCGAAAGTTAAAAGGTAGTACTGTGGATTTCCTTACTACCCCTCCTCCACTAATTAAATCAAACATGATCATGCTATGATCACTATTGCCAAATGGCCCCAACAGCCTTATCTCTTGCACCAGATCTGGTGTTCCACTAAGGACTAGGTTCAATATGGCTTCCCCTCTGGTCGGTTCATGAACCAGCTGTTCCAAGAAGCAGTCATTTATTTCATCTAGGAACTTTATCTCCCTAGCATGTCCTGCCGTGTCACTGACCCAGTCGATACTGGGGTAATTTAAATCAGCAATTATTACTGTGCTGCAACGTTTGTTAGCTTCCTTGATTTCTTTGAGCATTTCATCATCCATTTGTTCATTCTGGCTAGGCGGTCGATAGTACACCCCCACTGCCATCGCCTTCCCCTTTTTGCATGGAATTTCAATCCATAGAAATTCTACAGCAAATTTTTTTTTAAATTTCTTTTTATTAAGACTTTTTTATAACTGACATTACAATACCAGATAAAAAAAAGAAAACAACAAAATGCAATATGTCATCAATAATATGTTAAACAAAGGAACTCATAACAGGTACATTAGCCCACATCTCGGGGATAACTTCAAACGAAAAAACTTAAAGAAAACAAAGCCAGGGGAAACCTTTAAAAAGGAAGCCCTGACTATCACAATTTAACCTAGCCAATCACCCTCTTGTCACCGGAGAAAACAACCAATTCTAGTACGTATATAAACCAAAGGAACCTCATTGTACCTTCTCTCTTTCTAGGATCCATTTATCCAAATTGGTGGGATACATAAAAATAAACTTATCCTGACCCATAGTAACTAAGCATTTGCAAGGGTAGCGTAGAAAGAATGTAGCACCAAGAGCGACGAACGGGAAGCATCAGGAAAAATAGATATCTTTTCTCCACAAAACAAAATCTCTTTTTTCTGAAAATATGCTTTGAGAATTGAAATTTTATCATCCTCAGAGGACAATGTAATTAATAAAGTAGCCCTAGAAGAAATAATATCTTGTGTGTCCTCGAGAAAAGCAGTTAAGTTGAAAGCATTTTGTTCTTCCAAAACAGCTAAATCACCTTCGTTTGTAGACACAGCTACTTTAGAGGAAATGTAATAACATTTAGTTAAAGTTAAGGTATCAGCATTAGGCAAATGTAATATATCTTTTAAATACTTTCTAAAAAGGATTAAAGGAGAAAGCAAGGAAATACAAGGAAAATTAAGCAACCGCAAGTTTTTGCTCCGCTGTACATTCTCTAGATTTTCTAATTTCCGATACAACACTACACTATCTTTCATACTAGTAGATTGAAAAGAGGACAATGATTTAACTTGAACATTCAAACCTAAAAAACTGGAGGTCAGGTTATCCACTTGTGAGTCCAAGGATCGAAACTTGACAATTGCATCTTTGGTAAACTGGCAGAGTGAGGGAACGGTCTCTGTTAAGATTTGCTCAGTTCGCTTTACTACATGCCAGATATCCACCAATGAGATTGAGGAAACTTGGAGACTATCTGCTGACAAAGTGGGCTCCTTCCAATTTACAACTTTAGGGAATACACCAACTCCAAGAAGATCCGGAGAGGGATGAGACACATCTGAGAGTTCCAAAAAACCCGGAGGTAAAGGGGGGGTACGCTCAACAGAGCTATGGCTAACTCCCTCAACAGAGGGGACAGAGAGCACAGTACCTGGCTTTGTAGTAACCGGCATTGACACCACATGTTTGTCCATAGGACCCTCTGCCATCTCCGCTGAAGTGGGCTTTTTCTTCCTCTTACCACCAGGCATGCTAACAGCAACAATATCTCACTCCCAATTTGCTCCTGAGGGGCTTACAAGGGGCCTATTGCACCCCTTGCGATACACCCCTTAGGATACGCCCACTGCAGGCGCCGATGGCAGGCGCCGTGACATGCTCAGCTCAGTTTTATCGAGGAGGGGGGAAGGGAGAAAGGGGGGCCTTTGACGTTGATAGAGCTGCCCCGCAGAAGCCGGCAGACTTCACAGACCAGCTGGACTCACCCCCTCTGCAGAAGAACAAGTTGAAGCAAACAGTCCCCTCTACAGCAAATTTTGTTTCCTGCAAAATTTTAATTAGAACATAAGAACATAAGACATGCCATACTGGGTCAGACCGAGGTCCATCGAGCCCAGTATCCTGTTTCCAACAGTGGCCAATCTAGGTCATACGTACCTAGCAATATCCCCAAAAGACACAGGTTCCTCAATGCTTGTACTGGGTCAAGCATTGATATCCTGGGTCCCTTTTTAATAGTGGTTTATGGACCTTTCCTCCAGGAACTTGTCCAAACCTTTTTTAAACCCAGCTATACTAACAGCCCTTACCACATCCTCCGGTAACGGATTCCAGAGTTTGATTACACGTTGAGTGAAAAAATATTTTCTCTTATTTGTCTTAAATAGTTTACCCTGTAGGTTCATTACATGTCCCCTAGTCTTTCTATATTCTGATAGCGTAAACAATTGATCCACGTTTATCCGTTCCACTCCATTCATTAATTTATAGACCTCTATCATATCTCCCCTCAGCCGTCTCTTTTCCAGGCTAAAGAGCCCTAACCTTTTTAGCCTCTCTTCATAGGAGTAGCCTTCCATCCCCTTCACCAATTTGGTGACTCTTCTCTATACTTTTTCTAATAACGCAATGTCCTTTTTAAGATACGGTGACCAGAATTGCACACAATATTCAAGGTGCGGTCGTACCATGGAGCGATACAGAGGCATTATAATATCCTTTGTTTTATTCTCCATCCCTTTCCTTATGATACCTAGCATTCTATTTGCTTTCTTGGCCGCCACTGCACACTGGGCGGAGGGTTTTAACATGTTATCCACGATGACTCCTAAATCTTTTTCCTGGGAGGTGGTTTCTAATGTGGAGCCTTGCATCGTGTAACTATAGTGTGGGTTGTTCTTTCCTAGGTGCATAACTTTGCACTTGTCCACATTAAATTTCATCTGCCATTTGGATGCCCAGTCTTCCAATTTATCCAGATCCTCCTGCAGTTTTCCACAATCCTCTTGGGTTTTAACAGCTTTAAACAGTTTTGTGTCATCTGCAAATTTGATAACCTCACTAGTTATTCCCTTTTCCTGGTCATTTATGAATATGTCAAAAAGTAATTCTTTCTGACTCAATGCCCTCTCTAACATAGAGCGCAACCCCTCCACCAATTTGATCAGCTCTATCATTACGATATAGTTTGTACCCAGGTATCACAGTGTCCCACTGGTTGTCTTCCTTCCACCATGTCTCTGATATTCCAATCATATCTAACCTCTCATTTAGTGCTATATATTCTGACTCTCCCATCTTATTTTTTAGACTTCTAGCATTAGAGACTGTATTTTATTCATATTAATCTGGCTATTGGTAGGCATGGGTAATTTTGGATCTTTAAACTCTGTCTGCTCCATACTTGAGGGCATTTGGGCTACTTTACTCTTTTTTTGGAACCTCTCTGCTTTTGGTAGTATCCTTCAAGGATACATTCTTCTGAACCATGCGCTCTTGTGCGACTGCCAGCTTTCCCCTATTATCTAATTTAAAAGCTGCTCTATCTCCTTTTTAAAGGTTAATGCCAGCAGCCTGGTTCCATCCCGGTTAAGGTGAAGCCCATCCCTTCGGAAGAGCCCCTCCTTTCCCCAGAATGTTCCCCAGTTCCTAACAAATCCAAAACCCTCATCCTTGCACCATTGTCTCATCCACACATTGAGACTCCGGAGCTCTGCCTGCCTTTTGGGTCCTGCACATGGAGTGGGAAGCATTTCGGAGAATGCTGCCCTGGAAGTTCTGGATTTCAACTTCCTACCTAAAAGCCTAAATTTAGCCTCCAGAACCTCCCTACCACATTTTCCTATGTCATTGGAACCGATATGTACCAAGACAGCAGACTCCTCCCCAGCACTATCTAGGTGGTTCGTGAGGTCCGCTATCTTCGCACCAGTCAGGCATGTTACCAGGCAATCCTCACGTCCGCCAGCCAGCCAGCTATCTACATGCTTAATAATCGAATCACCAACTATAACGGCTGTCGTAACCCTTCCCTCATGGGCACATGACCCTAGAGAAACTTCCTCGGTTCACAGGCATATAAAATACAGTCCCTGCTCATCAGAGCTTAAAATCTAGTCAAGACAGACAACACAAGGGAAACACAAGGAGATCAGGTGAATCAAGATCTGAAAGTGGCAGCGAAGAGGTGAATTTTCAGCATGGATTTGAAAAGGGTCAGAGAAGGCGCCTGATGTACAGACTCGGTAGTTTGTTACAGGCATAAAGTGCAGCAAAGTGAAAGGAGCAAAGTCTGGAGTTAGCAGTAGACGAGAAGGGTACAGATAGAAGCGATTTGCCAGAAGAGTGGAGTTTCCAAGGTGGGGTGTAGGAAGTGATAAAGGAGGAAAGGTAGTGAGGAGCTGCAGTAAAATGTCATCTTATTCCTGCTAACTCTATAAAGGTTGTAAATTCAAACAAACATACCTTGAACTGTCTCTGAACAAATGCTAGAAACCTAAAAAAAAATAAGATAGGAGAATTAGAATATACAGCACTAAATGAAAAGATAGACATATTAGGCATCTCAGGGACCTAGTGGAAGGAGGATAACCATTGGGACACATCAGGGTACAAATTATATCACAATGATAGGATGGATCAAATTGGTGGAGGGGTGGTGCTATATGTTAAAGAGAGCATTAAGTCAAATAGAATAAAAATTCTGCAGCAAACAAAATGTGTAATTGAATATGTTTGTATAGAAATTCCATGTGTGAAGGGGAAGAAAATAGTGGTAGGGGTTTACGAACATCCACCTGGACAGAATGAGCAGACAGATAACAAAATGTTATCAGAAATTAGGGAAGCTAGCCAAATTGGCAACACATTAATAATGGGTAATTTCAATTACCAGATATTGATTGGGCAAGTGTCACATTAGGACATGCTAGGGAAATAAAATTCCTAGATGAAGAAATAAATGCTTCATGGAGCAGCTGATTTGGGAACTGACTAGAGAAGAAGCTATTTTAGACTATAAGAGCTAACTTTTGGGGCCAGTTGGCACTAATGGATCATAATCCATTCATCTCAAACAAATTCTCACAGGTCCTTCCCATCACTCTAGCTCCACCCCAGATCTCATAGTCACCCCAACAAGCATACTAGGTGATGGCCTCATAACATTACCCACAATCGCACCCATACCCTGGTCGGATCACCTTGCCATACTCTTCGAACTCCATCTCAGTCACCAACAGATATCATAGAGAACAGATAATCCCATCAGATGCTTCAAAGCATTCAACAAAGAGCAATTCCTCAGAGACACCCTACAATTCCTACCCCAGGACTTTACCAATCTGGTTGATGCTGTCAATGTCTGGAATGCCACCATCAGCGCCGCATCAAAACTCCCAACTTGAGAAAGCTCACATCACAACAAAAACAGGCCAAGATCAGCACCATGGTACTCCACTACAATAAGGGAATCTAAAAGGAAACCACATCAGCATGAATGTTGATGGAGACAGGACAAATCTGAAACCACATTAAAGCAATTCCAAAAAATGCAACAAGATTACAATATCCTAATCAACAAACACAAAGAACAATACCACTCCAATCTTATTCTAAAAGCCTGCAACAAACCCAAGGAGCTCTTCAGCATCGTACGATCTCTCACGAAAGACCCAACCATGAAGGATGAAGACAAGATATACCCACAAACCTTTACTGACTTCCTCATATCCAAGAACAAACCCCTTCAAACTGCACCTTACAAGGACACCCCTATCATGGACACCCCATCCATCAGTGCAAGTTCTATTACTACCAACCATTGGAGGAACTTCAGCATCCCATCTACTGAACAAATATCCTGAACCATAACTGCCCCAAACACAACAACATCTCCATCTGATCCCTGCCTGGTGACATGGATCAAATCCGCCAAGGGGGACCTAATCACATACATCCAAAAGATAATAAGCAGCTCACTTACTCAGGGCCACATGCCCATGGCACTCAAGCAAGCTACCATCCGCCCTATTCGTAAAAACACTTCAACTAATAGCACCGATCCATCAACTTGCTGCCCAATATCCAGCCTCCCATTCCTGGCCAAAATAATTGAAAGGATTGTTCAGAGACAGCTTCAGGACCACATCGACCAACATGCCCTGCTGGATCCCCACCAACATGGATTCTGCCCAGATCACAGTGTGGAGACACTACTCGCTCATCTATTCGACAACTTACTCAAAGGAATAGACAACATAAAGAAGGGATTTCTGCTAATCTTTGACATCTCATCCGCCTTTGACACAGTTTCCCATGACATCCTGCTGAAGCACCTAGTGAAAATTGGCCTCCAAAACACCACCATCAAGTGGTTCCAGTCATACCTCGAAGACAAACAGAGTCAAATCCGGTCACCTCACCTCAGCTCCTTTCCACACAGCTCAAGGAGTCCCTCAAGGGTCCTCACTGTCTGCCCTTCTCTTTAACATTTACATAAGCCAGTATGCAAGATATTCAACAAACACAAGATACAATATGCCATATATGCAGATGATGATATGGCCTATACCCCAATCCATTTAGATACCTTGGACTTCACTACAATATCAACTTGCCTCCAAGAAATGACAACCTGGCTTACTAACAACAACATCAACATAAAAAATCTGAAGCAGTCATTACACGGGAATCTACGTTCACCTCAATCAATATTGCCAACACACCAATTACAATAAGAAACGAAGTTCGGTACCTTGGAGTTATATTTGACAAACATCTCACTTTCCAAGCGCACATCAATAAGACATCCAAGGCCGCCTTCAACAAACTTGCAATGATCTGAAGACTAAAACTTCTCCTCAGTCAAGAACACTTCCATACAGTATGTCAGGCCATATTAACACCAGCATTGGACTACTGTAATACCCTTTTCTAAGGATTACCCAAACAAACCACCCGACCCCTGCAACTAGTCCAAAACACCGTTGCTCAAACCATCATTGGAGCATCACAGCATGACCATATAATTCCCCTCCTGTACGAACTGCACTGGTTACCAATTATTTCATGCACTAAATACAAATCTGCTCTTACCATCTTTAAAATTTAAAAATAACGTCAGCAGGAATTTTACAGGATCTCATCTGCACCAAACCCAGCAAAAGACCTGACAAGCAGCACCAAAAACACCATACCAACCTCAGTTTATTTACAAAAGCAAAAAATCCGTCACCACGAGGGCTCTTTCACTTGCTGCCCTCACTATTTGGAATTCTCTTCCAGAAAAGCTAAGGTCAACAACAGACTTAAAGGATTTCCGGAAACAACTCAAGACCCTCCTCTTCATTGAACACTTCAATGAACACTCCTAACACCCCTGTCAACCTATGACCTCATACCCACGCCTCATCACAAGCTGTTTATATGTCATATTGTACATAAGTTGTGCTTCCTGCACTACCCATTGACCCCCTCCCCTTTGTCATAGTGTACATAAGTTGTGCTTTCAGCACTACCCATTTACCCCCTCCCCTTTGTTCCCCAAAGAACTTTTTCCGTCATTGTTTGTTTTATTGTTTTTACATGCAAGTTTTCTGTAACAGTTACAGTTTTAATGTAAACCGCCTTGATTAAATGATAAGACGGTATAGAAAAATTGTTAAATAAGTAATTTGATCATATGCTAGGGAGATAACATTTCTAGATGAAACAAACGATTGCTTCATAGAGCAGGTGGTTCAGGAACTGACACGAGGAAAAGCTATTTTACACCTAGTCCTTAGTGGAACATAGGATCTTATGTGAGAGAACGATGTTGGGGCCACTTGGCAATAGTGATCATAACATGATCCATTTGATTTAATAAATAGAAGGAGGGCAGCAAGGAAATCCGCTGCACTAGTATTTAACTTTCAAAAGAATGACTATGATAAAATGAGGAAAATGGTTAAGAAATAATTAAAAGGAGCAGCTGCAAAGGTTAAAGGTTTACATCCAAGCTTGGGCATTGTTTAAAAATACTGTCTTGGAAGCCAAGACTAGATGTATTCCACACTTAAAGAAAGGTAGAAGGAAGGCCAAATGACTGCCAGCATGATTTAAAGGTGAGGTCAGAGAGGCTGTTTTGCCTAAAAAGCATATTTCAGAAAATGGAAATAGGAGCTAAATGACAAAAACAGGAAACACAAGCACTGGCAAGTTAGATGCAAGGCATTGATAAGGCAGGCAAAGAGAATTTGAAAAGAAGTTTGCTGACCAGAAGGAAAAACTTACAATTTTTTTTTCAAATGTATTCATAGCAAAACATCTGTGAGTCAGTTGGACCATTAGATGATAGAGGGGTAAAAGGGGCAGTAAGGGAGGACAAGACCATAGCGGAGAAATTCAATAAACTGTTTGCTTTGGTCTTTATTAAAGATGATGTAGGGAAGTTAGGAATGCTAGAAATTATATTTCACTTTTAAATATTGGAGGAATTGAAAAATCTCGATAAACCTGGAAGATGTACTGTAATACAGCAATTTGATAAACTAAAGAGTAGCAAATCACCTGGACTGGATGGTATACAGGTGAAAGAACTCAAAATTTAGTTTGCAGACCTATTATTAGTAATCTGTGAACTATTAATAAAATCATCTGTTGTACCTGAAGATTGAAGAGTGGCCAACGTAACGGCAATTTTTAAAAGAGTTCTGGGGTTATAGTTCTGAGGTTATTGAACTGCAAGAGGTATACGATTTACTGAAGGGGCAGGAGTTTGTACATCTACAACTACAACACTACCTGACTTCACAGAGGGACGAGGGTTGAGACAGGAGAAATTTGACTAATTGGAAGAATGTTTCAAGCTAGAAGATAGGGAACTGATCTCGGTTGCTAGCAGGGCCGTACCGATGGCAAAATGCGCCCTGTGCGACTTGCACTTCGGGCGTGCGCCCCCCCTCCCCGCAGCCCCATCTAGCCACTTTATGGGGGCGGGAGAGAAGAGGTGTGCACCCGATGTGCAGGCCGCCTGCCGCCGGCACGCTAAGTGGGTCTGGTCCCTCCCGGAGAGACCAGACCTGCTTAGTGTGCCGGCGGGAAGACTTAAGGGGCGCATTTCGGCTCTCTGCCGTTGCCTACCACCGCCAGCGGCAGGCAACGGCAGAGAGCCGAAATGCGCCCCTGAAGTCTTTGCGCCCTGTGCGGTCGCACCGCTCGCACAGGGCTCGGTATGGTCCTGTTGCTAGATATTGTAAGGCCCTGAGAGAGCACACCCAAGACAAATGTTATGATCAGCTTTCTCAGCAATGGGAGTCAGAGTTGAGAATTACCCTCACCATGTTTGCATGTACAGCAGTGGTGGGGTGTATCACGAGACTAGTAGAGGGGGCTAGGCTCCCAGACATGCAATTTAGGATACTGGAACATGGGTACATCTCATATCACAGAGCGGGGAGAGCAGGGTTTGCAGAAAGTGGACGATGTTCCTGGTGTGGAGAAGACTGAGCCCATTTGGGACACGCTCTGGGGATGTGTGCAAGTCTGAGAATATTGGTGTAAAATTCAGAGGTATCTAGGAGGATTAATAGGGCAAACCTTGGTACTGAGCCCAGGCTTCTCAATCTTGGATGCTCAGGATCCCCTGGGCCTGACCAAGGCAGGGAACAGGCTGCTGATCCAGAAAAGCTGTCTGATTGCTAAGCAGTGCATACTCCGCCGTTGGAGAGATTCAGATGGTCCAGGATATTGGGAGTGGCAGAACACGCTATATCAGTTGGCCCTGTGGGAAGGTGGTGCATCCAAGAAAAATGTGAAGAAGAGAACTCCTTTTTTTTTTTGTAGTATGGTCTCCATATTTGGATTGTCTCTCTCCTAAAGCACAGAATGACGTACTAATGATATAAATTAAATAGGGAAGGCCCTGACTCAGGTCTGTGCCATGGTGAGATTGATGATGGTGGAAGGCCTAGAATGGTCCCCAGGGGGTGTTAAGGTGAGGGGGGAAGGGATATATAGGGGACAGAGCTCAACGGAAGTGCACTTAGTAGGTGCTAGCCACTACAGTGGGCTTTAAAGGAAGAGGCGAGATAAGGCAAAGGTAGGAGGCGGGAGGGGAGCTAATGGATGAACAGCAGTGGAAGATAGGAAAATGAGCTTGCTGGGTGAAGCTCCCAAGCCCCTTCGCTGTGATCTTCCCAATCCTCATTGATATGGGGCTAGACTAGATTATATGGAAGAGGAACAACGATCTGAAATGATTGCGAGTACGCTGCCATGGGAAATGTAAGGTTAAAGCGATAACACCTATTTGTGTATAGATAAACTGATTATTCCCACAGTTGGTTTTCATCGCAGACATATATACAAAATGAAAATGAGATATGTTGGAATCTCAGAATGGGGAAACGGAGAGGGGGAGAGTGTATTAGAGAAAAATGAAACTTAAAGTTTGATACTGGATGCAATATTAGTCATGAAGTTATGTATGTTAATGGTATTTATTTATTATTTATTTATTTTATTTATTTATTTACAGTTCTTATATACCGCGCTCTTTGGTACCAGTGCGGTTTACAGTTAACAAATTTTGCATTGGGACAATCCTTTGCTTACATTATAACAGGGTAACTTGGAGATAACAGGGGAAACTATATACAAATTATATACAAACAGAGTATTATCAGTGTCTGAATTTACAGTTCAGGTGACATATTGGGATCATGACTTTGGGAATGCAGAAAGTTTGGTTCGTGTTCTGTCAGGGCTATGTTGTTGGAATGTCTGAGGCTGTGTGGGTGATTTGAGAGATGGGGGGAAGGGGTGTATTGTTAGGGTCTAAAAGGTGAAGACAGAAAAGGTAGTGTTTAAGGGTCTTTCTAAATTGAGAGAGGTCTTTTATTGCACGGATATGTGGAGGGAGATTGTTCCAGCAGGTTGGTGCGAAGAAGGTGAAGGCCCTGTCTCTGGTTGCTTGGTTACATTTAGTGTACTCTTTTGGTACAACGAGGGTATTAGCGGCTGCGGATCTTCTCAGCCTGTTTGTGGGGGTGTTGATAAGAAGTGAGGAGAGGGAGGGTGGGGCTATTTGATTGCTTTAAAGGACAGTAATAGCGCTTTGTAAATTATCCTGGCTTGTAGGGGTAGCCAGTGAAGATCTGTTAGTATGGGGGTGATGTGATCTCTTCTGGAGGTACCACAGAGGATGCGGGCTGCTGAGTTTATTGCCAATTGTAGTGGGTTGAGGGTGCTCTTGGGCAGACCATGCAGGATGACGTTGGCATAGTCAAAATGTGGTGTTACAAGGGATTGGAAGATTGTTCTGAAGTCATTCGGGGAGAGTAGAGGTCTTAGTGGTTTCAGAGTTCTTATTTTGTTGTAAATGGATTTGACGGTCTGCTTTATATGATCTTTGAAGGTCAGTTCTTGGTCTATGATGACTCCCAGGTAGCGGATCGATGATTTACACGGAAGTTCCGCATCCCTCACCTTTAATGTAGTGGGGGGTGAGAAATTCTTATTCCTGGTTACGAATAGGACTTCGGTTTTCTTGAAGTTTATTCGTAGGTTCTGGGATAAGAGCCAGTCTGTAATCGCATTGAAGCATGAAACTATTGGGGAGAAGTCAGGGGCATTGATTTTTATTGGAGTGAATATGAGAACGTCGTCTGCGTAGATCAAACTGGCGGCGTTGAATGCTCTGATGATTTCACAAATTGGTTGCATATATATGTTGAATAGTAAAGCTGATAAGGAGGATCCTTGGGGAACACCCTGTTGTTGATGGAAGGGATCGGATGTTGAGGATCCTATCCGGACCTGTTGCCATCGGTTAGTTAGGTATGATCTGCACCATTCCCAAGCTGATCCTTGAACTCCTTTTTCTTGAAGACGGTGTATTTGTTGGATGTTTAATTTTTGCTTTTGGTTGAATAAACAGTCTTAAACATAAGTACAAAAAAAAAAAAAAAGAGATCTGGGGTGATCCTGAAGTCCAGTACTGAGCAAAATGGTAGAAACCATTATAAAGAAGAAAATTACTGAATATATAGATTGTAATGGTTGAATGGGAGAAACCAACATGGATTTGGCCAAGGAAAGTCTTGTCTCACTAATCTGCTCTATTTATTTTTTTTTTTTGAAGGTGTGAATAAACGGGTAGATAAAGGTGAGCCGATTGATTTGGAGCCTGATCCCAAAGGGGCACATCCGGGCCGTCTGGACGGCGAAACACGGGAGGGGCTGAATTGTACCCAATTCTGCACCACAGGAGCAAGACACTCCCGCAGATGCAGGATTGGGCACTGAGACAGCCCGGCGATGCCCCTATCCCACGGCACAGGACGTCCCGCAACACCCTGTCCAGCCCGCCCCATGCTCCTGCTGGTATGTCGGTGCCATGGCACCGGGATGCCCAGCAGGATTGTTGACAGCCTGCCATGGCCAGAACACAGTTTTCCCCACTGCCCAACCCTTGGCGGGGTCTGCCAGGACTGGGATTGGGCAGCAAGTCTCACCAAGGTGGAATAAGCAGCACGGCCATCTTCTACCATGACTTAAATCAACCCTGTATGTGCAGGTGCCTGGCCTGTACTCGCTCCTCCCCCCTCTCCTCACCTGTGACGCCCCCATCCAGATCTCCCCACACTGCGACTGTGTACGTGCAGGGCAATTGCGTGCCTGAATACAGGCCAGACAGATAGCAGGGCGGCACATCCCACCAGGACATATATCCCTGCTATTCACATCTCTGGATTGGGCCCATGGAGGCCAATTCCGTTCTGGCCATTCCCTGTCTGTCTAGGCGCCCGGAGTCCAGATGTGTCTTGGTTGCAGCCGATTCTGATCCCGATCCCGCAGGGGCTAGATGTGCCCGCGGGATCAGAATCTGGTGCAACTGGCCGGACGTGCAGGCCGTGCCCCAATTTTGGACACCCTGACGTCCAGCCCACTACTCAGCTAGCTCAGCCAGGCTCCTGCATGGAACCGTGGCACTATGGCGCCGTGGCTCCATGCAGGAGCCACGAACCCTGATAGCCCTGAGATGTTCCATTCCCTGCTGCCTGACCTCCAATCGGGCCTGCTGTGGCAGGATCAGGCCATGGGGAACCCCGTACACCTCTCGCCTTCCTTTCCAGGCATGATCCACCGCCAATCAGGGGGACTTTCCACCTCCAAGATGGAATACGTCCCCTGTATAAATGGCCGACCTTGGAATTGGCCCTGTATGTTTGGGGTCATGGGGCTGCCCACAGCCCATCCTCGCTCTGCCTACGGCCCTCCCCCTCCCACCCACAAACAGAGCTCCCCACACAGCTCCGATCTACACGCGGGGAGCTCCGTTTCCAGAACGTAGGGCAGGCGTTTAGCAGGTCTGGAACACGGTTCAGAGTGACCCACATAGTGTATCTGGTTTTTCAGAACGCCTTTGACAAGGTCCCTCATGAGAGATTCTTGAGGAAATTAAAAAGTCACGGGATAGGAGGCAGTGCACTATTATGGATTCGGAACTGGTTAAAAGATAGAAAACAACGTAGAGCTAAGTGGACCGTTTTCTCAGTGGAGAAAGGTGGATAGTGGAGTACCCCAGGGAACTGTGCTGGGCCTGCTGCTTTTTAACATGTTCATACATGACCTGCAAATGGGAATGATGAATGAGGTGATCAAATTTGCAGATGACAAAATTATTCAAAGTTGTTAAAACACATGAGGATTGTGAAAAATTGCAAGAGGACCTTGAGAAATTGGGAGATTAGATGTCCACATTAGATTTCATCTGTCATTTGGACAAATATGAAGTTATGCATTTAGGGAAGAACAACCTGAACTACAGTTACACGATGCAAGGTTCCACATTAAGAATCACCACCCAGGAAAAGGGTATAGGCATCATCATGGAGAATACATTGAAACACACTGTCCAGTGTAGAGCGGTTGCCAAGAAAGAAAATAGAATGCTGGGAATCATAAAGAAGGGCATGGAGAATAAAGCCAAGGATATTATAATGCCTCTATTGCTCCGTGGTGCAACCGCACCTCAAATATTAAGTGCAGTTCTGGTCGCCAAATCTTAAAAAGGATAAAACAAAAAAGGTACAGAGAAGAGTGATGGAGTGCTATTTTCTTTACACTCTCTGGATGTTTTTCAGCCCAAACAAATACTTTCCCAGTGCTTATTAGTGCCTGGAGCAGGTCTATACTTAGGCATGACGCTGGATGTCCATGTTCCTCTACCCATGCCCTTGTTTAGATTTGGACGTCCACAGACCTGGCTTCTAAAATGGCTCTGGAGACATTATTTTCTTTGGACGTCTCTATGCCCATTTTCAGACATCCAAAACATGAATAGGGCTTCCAAAATACCCCCTTAGGTTCTCGGCTGCAGCTTTGTCCTCCGAGTGCTCCTTGTACCACTTAGTTATAAACCATAAACTGACTCCTTCCCTAGGTTCTTGATCCGTATGTACCTGAGGTTTTATTTTTGAGTTTTTGTCTCTATGATAAGCTTCTTTACAAATTCTCTTTTTGCCTTCCTTCCTTAGTGTCTTGCATTTAACTAACCAGTGCTTATGCTGTTTCTTATTTTTTTCATTTGGTTCCTTTTTTTATTTTTTGAAAGATTTTTTTTGGCTCTAATAGCCTCTTTTACCTTATCTTTCCTTCCGCCTTTCTTAATGTGTGGGCTACACCTGGTCTGAGCTGCCAAAATTGTATTTTTAAACAATGCCCATGTTCGATCTAAACTTCCGACCTTTGCAGCTGTTCCTTCTAGTTCATTTCTGAACATTTTCTTTATTTTATCATCATCATCTCCTTTTTGAAAATTAAAAGCTGACACAGTAGATTTCCTTTGCAAACTCATTCCAGTTATTAAGTCGAATGTGAACATAACATAAGAAATGCCATACTGGATCAGATCAAAGGTCCATCAAGCCAAGTATTCTGTTCCCAACAGTGGCCAATCCAGGTCACAAGTACCTGGTAGGTTCTCGAAAGGGAGACCGATTCCATGTGCCTGACCCAGGGGTAAGCAATAGATTTCCCCATTCCACTTTAATATTGGGTAATGGACTTTTCCTCCAGGAACTTGTCCAAACCTCTCTTAAACCCAGCTAAACTAATGGCTTTTACTATATCCTCCAGTAATGAATTCAAGAGTTTGATTATACACTGTGCAAAAAATATTTTCTCCTATTAGTCTTAAATGTGCTACATTGTAGCTTCATTGCGTGTCCCCTAGTCCTTCTACTTTTTGAAGGAGTGAACAACTGATCTACGTTTACCCGTTCCACTCCATTCATTATTTTATAGACCTCTATCATATCTCCTCTCAGCTGTCTTTTTTTAAAGTTTGAAGAGCTCTAACCTTTTAAGCCATTCCTCGTAGGTGTCCTTCCATCCCCTTTATCATTTTGGTGTCTCTTCTCTGTACCTTTTCTAATTCTGCTATATACTTTCCCATCTCTATCCACCCAGCAGGTATCCAACATCTTACCCCCCCCCCCAAGTGTCCAGCATTTTCCCTTCCTCCTCCTCCTCAACCCCCTCCCCATGTCCAGCATCTTCCCTACCCACTAAAGTATCCAACATTTCTCCATCCCTTCCCTGTGCCCCCCCCTCAATGTCTAGTGTCTCTCCTTACCTTGTTCCTTCCCTCCCCTTCGCTGTGTGCTGTCTCAAGCATTTTTTCTCGTCCTCTTGCTGGGCATGCTTCCTCCCCTTATGTACTGCTGGTGCCTCTGCCCTCTCTACTCGTCGGCCCTAAAGACCAGTGCGCATGACGCAGGGTCTTTGCACATGCACACAGAGAAGACGTTCTTCATCCTGCCCCCTTTGACACAAACGTCCTGTCATGGGGTGGTGGGGGGGGGGGAACACGTCAGGCCTTGTGCCTTCAGCTGCCTGCTACACTGAGACCCTTTAAATCCCATTTTGTCCCTTGATAGCGTTGCTCTATGCGCAATCACCTCCTCCCAAAATGGCACCTCTATCCTTATTGCTGGAATTGGGGACATGTCAACTGAGAGCTGAGGACAAGGGTCAGAAATTAGGGACAATCTCCAAAAATCAAGGACATCTGATAATCTTACTCTGTGTTTGCCTTCCGAAATATCAGGTGGAGTTCTGTGCTCTTCTCCATTTTCTAATTGAGGAAACAGATTTCAAGCTTGGAGAGGGTTTTAGCCATTCAAGGGCTCAATCTCAGCTTAATTCGAGACACTGATAGGTGGGGGATGACTTTAATTAGGCAGAGATGTATCCAAGGGTTGCAGTCTTTTAGGTGCAGCTAATTCAGTTGGAGATTCTGCATTGCCATGGTGATATTGTCCCCTGGTGCTGCGAGGAGGGGCGTGAAGGTTGCCTAGGGTGACACGGGAGAAGGAAGATATAGACGGGGGAGCCAGGGGTTTGCTCCAAACTTCACTCACTCTCCCTCCCCGAAAACCCAAAGCTACTCTGTGTTGCTAACTCTTAGGGGTATGTTTACTAAACTGTCTTAACGTGCGCTCTGTGACGTTATTGCGCGATAATGGCGCTTTTTCAGGCGCACAGGTACCTTATCGCGCGCTAATGCACGCAGCGGCGCAAACGAGCGCTGAAGGCGGGGAAAGGCTCCCCAGGGGCGGAGAGAAGGGGGTCAATGGGTGGAGAGTGGGAGGGGAGAGGCTCTCTGCACACTAATGCTGTGAAATCCGAGGCTGAAAACTAACGCCAGTGAAACCCTGGCGTTAGAGCTGATTTAAAGGGAAAAGAAACCATTTCTGTCAGCAATGTACAGCAAAACCAGGGAAACCTACAAAAAAGTGTTAAGTGTGATACATGTGCACAGAACAAAAGTGCAAATAAACATTGAAAATGACACCAACAAAATATTAAAAAAAAACATAACCAAGCTGGGCAATAGTGATATTAATGGGAAACGTCGAAAAACACTCCTAAGAAAGCTCCAAAAAAAGGATATGAATTTTGGAAGGGTCTAAGCTCCGTCCCCATACAAGGTGAATGATCCCACAGTGAAATAGCGCTGATCAGGGTTTCCCTCTCCATTGGACAGGTTTCCTATGGTGTGCACATGTTCCACAACAGCAGGACGGGCATGTCGGAATGGGCAACTGGACAGATGCTGGGAAAGGAGACACAGAGGGCTGCAGACGGCACATGCTGTGCTGCAGCTGGGCCACAGTGCGGACTAGGGTGATGCCTAGGTGGCCCATAGGAATGCTGAAACGGAGCAGCCAGACAGCAACTGATGAGGGTCCAGCATGGGCACGAGTGTGCTTCCCACAGTGTCACAGGGGATAGTACCCAGCAGGTACCCCCAAGGGCACAGAACATTGGCAGGCAGTGCTGGGGGGAAGCGTGGACATCTATGCAGGCACCCCTACCCCAGAACCTGCACCATAGGCAGCCGCCTACTCGCACAATGGATGGCCTGAGACTGCGCTCCACCAGCACCACCAGCAGACGGGCATGTCAGCAGGGTGGCAGAGGGGTACTGGTGGTGGAGGGGGCAGTGGCAGCTGCCCAGAGCAGACCGTGGCCTAGCCCTGTGTAGGTGGGTGCCATGCACTGCAACAGACAGGCCCTGTCTGACGAACAGTCATGGTATCCCCAGGGATACCACTGTCTCTGTGGCAACACGGTGGTGCAGTGCACACAGCCAGTGTGTTCAGGAGCAGAAGGTCACAGGTTCAGGTCCCAGCTGTGGTTCCTGCCAACCCAGCTCCCATATTTTGCCCAATACTACAACGTGCTAATACAGACAGAACCTGTAGTGCAAATGACGTAGACATGCCCAAAACACCTACATTTTACCCTACAGAGCACAGACACCATAAACATGCGCATTACCTAGAGCAGTCTCTCCCAAATGCAGGCCTGGAGGGCCAAACACCATTCAGGTTCCATGCTGCCTCTAATAAATGTGGCTGTGCTGCATTACTATGCACCGCCCCCATGGTATGCAGATGTATCTCATGCATATTCATTAGGGACAGCATGAAAACCCGAACAGTGTTTGGCCCTCCAGGACTGGAGTTGGGAACCTCTGCCCTAGAGCAGCGGCCAACAGGGGCAGACACCCCGCACCCACAGGCTCCATTATCCCAAGCCTCCTGGAGAGGCAGGATGTTGTGCCCTGCGTGCATCTCCCCATACTAGCACTTGCATACCTTAGCAATGCCACCCTAAACATGGGAAAACTGTACACAGCTATCAAAAAGGTTGCTATGATAACTGGCAGATAGCAATTCCTACGTTAAGCACAATTGGCTGATTGAGCTGCATCATAGCAACCTTTCTGATGTCTGTGGAGTGTGCCTCAGGTCTGGTGTCTGACAGAGTGACCCCAACAGTATTGCGTACCATAGCCATGCCTGCAGTGTGCCCAGGACTGGTGTGGTGGCCAGGGCTGCCAAACACCTCTATAGTTGCACAATGCTGGCATAGGTTTGTGGAGTGTGTGTCTGTCTATCCAGTGTGTGGTGGCTGCCAACACCCTCCACAGCCCACACTGCTAGCACTGTTGCCAGTATTGGCCTGCCAGTGTGCATAATGAGGAGCAAGGTACTGTGGGAATAGCCTGGATAGGGTGGCCTGGCCTGGCCGCATCTGCATAGGGCAATGGCTTGGACATTGTAGTGCCCGGCCACCACCTGCACGGACAGCATGGCCACAGCATGTCCTGCTGGGAGGTCACTCTCACCCTGACTGAGCAGTGACCACGGCATGGCTAGGTTCCCCCATAGTGCTATATAGTATTTCTCTCGTGATATTTATGGGTCCCTTTTGGGGCCCAATCACTGACTTATCTGCTTGGTGTGTATGCATCTCCTCCAGGACCATGCACTATGGACTAGCTAGCAGACTGTCTGCAGCTAGTATGTGTCTTGCTGGAACACCTTGCAGGGTGCAGCGGCTGGAGGCTTGCTGCTGGAGAATGTCAGATAGTGGTGGGGGGCAGCTGAGCATTTCCAGGCCTACTGTCTGTCTACTATTGCTTTATGGATGTGTACAGCTCTGCAGTGCCTGCTCTGTAGGGTGTCTGTTCCCCAGCAGGACTGTGGTTGATGGTCTCCTCTACTGCTACCATTGCAGGGAGGTAGAATGTGCATCTATTGGTGGGCGATCCTGTTTCCCACCCTGAGCCCCAGAGGGTGGGTTGTGTGGTGGTACATAATCCGCCTATGGGTCCAAACACCCCCCCCCCTAAGTGCTCAGAAAGACGGTTTAGTAAACATCCCCCTAAGTGCTCAGAAAGCACAGCATTTACCTTTACACTGTATATGCATAAGATGTTCCTGGGGGCAGAGGATGGACAAAGCAGGAGTAAGATTGGCAACTATATTATACTGTAAATATGCCAACAGTTACTTTCTCAAAACGGTTGTAACTTGATGCAGGAACCTTGGGATAGGCTATTCTATAAAGTGCATAAGCGCATATGCTTCTTTTTTTATAAAGCAGATACAGCATATACGCCCTTCCTGCCTAGATGCTCTGGTATAAAATTACCCTGACAGGACATTCCCTGTTCCTTAGAGCTTACTGTTTGGTTAAGACAGACAAGACACATCAAGAAAGAAGTGAGAGGCTTTGAGCTCAGGCATCAAGGGCACGACGGAGAAAGATTTAAAGATTTGGGAATATTAATTATCAAATATGATATTGGGGGTCATTAACTATTCAAGTGTGAAGAAATACATTGGTTAATTAAGGGCCTCATTGGAGGTGGCCTTATAGATCATTTACCTCATTAGTAAAAGCTTCTGTCCCACTAACAATATATAAAAGATGAGGAGGGATGAGAGACCACCCTCTTCTTCAACTCCACAGCGCTGTGGTGATTCTTCTTTTTTTTTTGTCATGTTCTGAGGTGGAACCTTTTCTAACATTTCTTTTCCCCACTGGAGCTAGAAGGTGGAGGCTGCCGTGGGCCTGAACCCCTCTACCTTTTGTTTATCTATTTTTTGGCAACTTACAGCTGAAAACTGCCCGCCGACCCTTAACCCTGGATATTCAGTGCCGAGGTCATAGGCAGCCCCAGCATTGAATATCGGGGGATCGTCGCACACCCTGGAAGCCGCAGTAGCTAACCGGAAAGCGGCGATATTGCGTTCTGCCCGGTTAGCTCCAAAAATTAGGCTGAATAATCTTAACTCCTTCACTTTTCTTCCATTCTTATTTTATTATTCTCTGGACTTCCTCCATGTTCTCCTTTGGGGCCCAGGACTGGCTCCAGTGTTCTTAGTCACTGTTCTCCCCAGAAAGTTTTGTCAGCTGGTTGGCATGAAGGCGTAGCCAGGTTGGGGCACGGGAGCACTGTGCAGTATTATAAAATTTTCTGTTATTTATAAATCCAACCCCTCTATCTCTGCAAACACATAGACATTTGCATTTACGTTTACACATACTGTTATGTTTCAGTTTTAACTACAAAGTCACTTACATCGTTTTTCCATACCTGCTCATTATTTTATTTTTATTTATTTATTTATTCACATTTATATACCGCATCTTCCAAGAGTTCAGTTGCGGTTTACAGTTAACAATAATTAACAAATCAAGTTTGTTTTACATGGAACATTGCAATAATACAGAACTTATTTACAAGGAACATCATATAAAGTATAGAACAAACAATGTGGTATAATACCGAACAGTGTGGAAACTATATACAAGTTATATATGAATATATATACATGGATTACATGGGGGAGGTCTATTCATCAGAGTGTTAGCTGGGTGGCCGGTAAAATCAGCTGGGCGGCACGTCAAATTAAAGGTCTTAGGGAGAACACTGCTTAGTAATGGTCTTATATGCTGACAGAATGGGGGTGAGTGCTCCCTGCGTCTTACACATTCTGACCTTGATGCAGAAAACTGCGCTATGCTCTGACTCGGCATTTGCTTGAGATTTTCTTGTGCTCCCTGATGCAGAAAACAAGCTAGCGCAGAAAAATCACAAGCAAAACCACTGTGCTAAACAAAGTATAGTGCAGAGGGCATGCTTATCTCATGCAAACAAGAGAATAATTGCCCCATTGCTCCTTTTGCTCTGAATTTTTATGCCAGCGCGGGGCTGGTGTAAAAATGCAGCCGGCAGCAAAGATCATCTGAGGTGAAATGTCAATCAGACACAGACCCCTATCCACCAGCCCCGATTCCTCCCCCCCCACCATCAGAGGATAGACTCTCACCTCCCAGTGCCCTCCTCGATATGTGCAAAAATCATTAGATCTCCCCATAGTAAATATTGATGACCCTAGCGTCCACTAGATCCCCAAATCCAACCCCCCACTCCATATTTTAAAAAAAATAAAAGTCTCTCGGCAGTCTACTCCATACTCCCTCCTGAACCTCAAATGATGGGAGACAGGAGTACTTCCTGCCTCGTGCCTGGCCCTGTGCAGGGCATCATGGCATGCACCCGAAACCATCCCTTTGACCCCACGCTGTGAGTCCCAGGATACACCATAGAGGGTTCACTTATTTGGCAGACTGGTGCATGCTGGAACATATTGTGTGGGGCCAGTGCTTCCATTTTACAAGATGGTGGCTCGGAGGCAGGAGTATATGAGCAGTGCTGCTGCCTCCCAGCATTTGAGGTATTGGGGGACCCGCTGAGAGCCTTTTTTATTAGGGGGGGATTTGGAGGTCTAGTGACCACTGGGACCATTAATAAATTTTGCAACAGTTGGGAGGGGGTGGGAGTTCAGAGGTGTGCTGGGCCTCCACCCCTTGGTTGGGGGGGGGGGGGTCAGGTTGGTGGATTGGGGGTATCAGTGGGTCTGTCCCTGACTGAGTCGTCTGAGGTGAAGTCTCCAACTTCACCTCGGATCTTTTTTATTATTTTGGTCACAGTGGACAGCGTGGCAAACCATTGCACAAATTATAGGTGCAGGTAATGCAGACCATAAAGTCCATGTATGTGGTATGCTCTCCTTGTGTAGCGCAGACGTTTTGCTCGAAGCTTTTTGTATTCTGTCTGCTTATAGCATCGGTGAGCAAACATCTATGTTAAACTTGCATTAGGAAATCCTGCGCTACAGCAGGGTTTCTGCCTCAAGACCTCTATTAGCGCATATTTTTATAGGTTGTGTAAATTTTTTTTTTTTTCTGAGCAGTCATCAGAAGGAACACATTTTCTTTTTTTTTTCTTTTGTATTTATGCAATTTTACAATAACAATCAAGCAAAACGCTTGTACAGAAATAACAACTTGTACAACAGAATTTAGTATACTAAGAACAATATTACCACTAAGAAGAACGTACAAGAGTATATTAGTCCACAAATCATTGGGGGAAATGCAGTATAGACATAAGAGGACAGGTGGGTCCTCCCACTCATAATATAGGAAAACAGAAGATCATTTAATTCCAAAATGAGGGTGGACGACGAAGCATCTTAACATAATGAGACTAATCACTGAGAAGGTGATATCACAGTATGAGAGCTAACAAATGCAGATAATTCCTCTGGTTGAAAAAACAAATATTTATGCTCATTAAAGTAAATTATACATTTACAGGGAAAACGAAGTAGAAATGGCAAAGACAATGGTGTATGCCTCGTTCTTAGAAAGCCGTGGACAGCTGTGAGCATTGTACCTGGTTGCACACACTGGGATCCTTTCACTTCGGTCTTTATTTTTTATTTCCCAATACCCATCCCAGCGTTTTCTCTGCCAGCAATGCAGTTCTGATTATGATATTTCTTGTTTCAGATGTTGATAACATTTGAGGACGTTGCGGTTTATTTCTCGGAGGAGGAGTGGAAGGGGTTAGAAGACGAGCAGAAGGAGCTGTACAAGGACGTGATGAAGGAGAATTACGAGTCTCTGATGTTGCTGGGTAAAGATGCCCTTTACTCTCTCATTCAGTGGCAAAATAAAACAGCATGGTTTTCCTGCAGAGCCAATGCAAGGTTCCTGTTTGTGCTATTTGGCGGCAAATGTTTTCACCTACAGCTGCAGTCCATCCCCTTTAGTGGGCCTCCCTTTCCCCCTCTCTTCCTTTGCATCTGCTCCGCTCTAGTCATGTGTGTGCATGACTGCGGAGATTGTGAGCCATCTCGACAGCGCAAGGGTTGATCCCCTCTACCTGAATGGCTTCTGCTTCTGGAGTCCCCATTAGCAGGGTAAAGCAACGCTGCAAGTCCATACTGGCAGTAGGGTAAAACCAGGACTGGATCAACCTGTCCTGAAAATCTGGAGCTAGTTGGCAGATCTTTGTGCTGTCATACCATATAGGGTCATCAAGTTGCTCAGTTTCAGGAGGGAGACTCTTTGGCCAGTCCTGGTTTTGAACTCACATCCTAACGCTGTGTGGTAGTTTGCAGTCTCCGATTCTACCCATTGAAATCAGTGTTACAGGACCCATAATGCATCAGGTTCAAGTTGTTAGAAATCCAGGACTGGTCCAAAATCTGTCTCCTAGAAGTGAGTAACTTGCCATCTGTCCACCCTAACCTTGCATCTGGTGCCATAGCGACTTTGAGTTTACAGTAGAGTTGCCAAGTTACCTGCTTCCAGGGGTGAGATTTTAAGCCAGTCCTGGATTTCTGACAATCTCCTTCTGACGCATTATGGCACCTGCAGCACTGATTTCAGTGGGTAAAATCAGGACTACGAATAATAGGGTTGCCAACTGGCTTCAGATGCGCCCGACAGGCTTGCTCCAATCCTGGGTTTACCCCATTGCATGCAGTTATTTGTAGTTTTCCTTTTCTTATGGAGTGCAATGGAGAAATCAGTACTACATATCCCTGCATGCAATGAGGTAAACTCAGGACTGGATTGAACCTGTCGGGCGCATCTGGAGCCAGTTGGCAACCCTAACTAATAACCATACTGCATTTCAAGGCAAATTTAAAACCAGAACTGGCCAAAATTCTCACTCCTGAAACTGGGTAACCTGGCAACTCTATTACAGTTCCCTCAATCACAAACGTGTACAACCTACCACAGGGCTGCCGAGTGTGGCCGTAAGGAGCTGGGAATGTGGGGAAGACACTTTGGAAGGAGGTGGCAGTGGTGGAGATTAAGCATTTTAGGGGCTTTTGTGCCACTATTTGAATCTTGCACTCTTGATGGCTATCTGGGCTGCATGCTGGCCTTAGATTCCATGGGCTTCAGATAGGGAAGTTCGAATAAACCGTTTTTGTTATATATATTTTTTTTTAGTTCAGGACTCCATAAACCTCTAGAATACGAAGACAGATGGAGGCTGCCAGGTCCACAAGATGATGATGGGGTAAAAGAATTAAAGAGAGACTATGTAATTCTAGGAGCAAGTATGGCCTGTTCAGAGTTAGGTGGGAGGAGAGGGAAGAATTCGGAAAGGGACAAAGGAAAGGCAGAATTACAGCAAGCGGTGGGAGGAGGAAAGAAATTCTTTCTACCCCCAGAACTGCAAGAGAGATTCGGCTTAACAACATTGCAGAAAATAGTAACAAAGGGAAGAAAAGGGCCTTGAGCAGGCCTTGTGCCAGCAAGGGGAGGAGGGCCAGTAAACAGGTTTCTATGGCAATTTAAACTGGCAGAGCAGATGTTGAACTATTTAACAATCATGGTGAGTGGCAGGGGAGGGGGTTATTCTTCAGAGACTAGTGAGAAATGGGCGTCGCCTTTCCACAGATTCCCACTGTATGCGCAGAGGGGTTAAAGAAATGGCCAAAGCTGGTCCAGACACCTGATGCGCCTGGAGAGAAAAATCCCTAGGTAAAAATGAGTCCTCCTGCAGGTTATTGGTATCTGGCTGATGCATGGCTCTAAGCTCATAAAATATCTGTTAGGTTTACAAAGTGAATTAAATTGTTTTATTTTTTTTCAAATGCACCCTTGATTATAGTGTACAAAGCATATAGAGTGTGGAGCGCAGGGGGTGGGGCTTTTTTCTCTTTAATATCGCCATCCAATACCTGCTGCCCTGGAACAATTGCTGTTCTATCGTCTGGTGATGTCACTTAGACCATGAGTGCACAAGCTAGTTGTCCAGGGCCGTAAAGGGGCTGTGTTCTCAGGGAATCCTTAATGAATATGCAGGAGAGAGATTTGCATGCATACTTCCGCCGGAGTGTGCAAATCTATTCCATGCATATTCATTAGTGAGATTCTGAAAACTGACCTCTGAGAGTTGAATTGTGCGCCCTTGACTTAAGCCCTGGGTCCCATTGTTTGGTGACTTCAGTTTAACATAGAACACATCTTGAGCATTACACTGAGCTTTCTCTGTGCAGTAACTAGATGCTTAAAGGCACTTTAAGTACCCTAACTAAATAAACACGAATGGGAAGTTAAAGAATAGCCACAATGCAGATTCCAGAAGGCCTAGTTTTAACATGGCAACCTTTTGGCATTCCAGGCCACGCTGTCCCTCAGTCCAGCTATTGGCTGTCTTATTTCATCTGTGCCTTTAAAGCACCCATCTGAAGATAGACAATTAGGAGCCTCATGTGGGTGAGCTTAGGCTTAACAAATGAATGAATGGATAACCGAGTGCCATCAGCACCTTCTAGAGGGATAGCGTCGGTGACAGATTTGTAGTGTCCCTGTCTATTACTCCTATCTCCAGGAACAAGCAGGAATGAGTCTTCACATATGGGTACATCGGTACCGATGGAGCCTGCGCGGGAACGCTCCCCAGCTTCCCAAAAAGGAAAGCTTTTGGGAGCATCTCACAGCGCCTGCGCGCTGCCTTCCCGCCTTTCCTAACCGCCTCTCCTCAGTTCTTCTTTGCCGCGGAGCCAGCAGGTCGAGCCCTGTCACCGCTGAAGAAGTTCTTTTTTTTATTTTATTTCTTTGGTCGCGTGTCTGCCTCCCCCGACTCCGGACCGGTACCGCCGATCTTTTCTTTCTTATCTTAAAAAACAAAACAAAACTATATATTTTTCCTCTCACTTAGTGTATTTTCTTTTTGGGCCTTAGGCCTCACAAGAACTTTTTCCTCACGGGAAAAACCAGCCTCCGGCTTTAAGAAATGCACTAAGTGCAGTGGTACTATTTCTGTTACGGACACCCATGAATGGTGTCTTAAATGTTTGGGTCCTGAACACTCCATTTCGGATTACCGTCCTGCTCTTTGATGTCTAAAGGGGGTTTACAGAACCGAGCAGCTAAGCTCCATGTACTGTTTCCCGCTGATGCAGCTTCACTGGCATTGACGTCTTCCCCCAATGGATCTCAGGTAACCAAACATAAGTCCAGCCGGTCCTCGAAGGGTAGATCTCCCTCTAAGCATCGAGATGCCTCCGGGCTTACCCTCGAGGATCCGGCACCGTCAAAACAACCCCGGCGGGAAGCTCCGGCTTCCAAAGCTCCACCTATGGGGTTACAGGTTGACATCGATGGCACGGCCTTGACCGATCACCTGTTAGAATGCTCTGGGGTACCGGCACAACCTTCCGGTACCGAATTCCAGGCATTCATGGCGTCGATGGATCAGAATGTTCTGTCCATGCAGCAGGCTATCAATGCCTTCATTCAAGCTGCGACGCCGCTGATACCACAACAAACTCCGTTGTCGGTATCGACTCGGGTACCGGCACCAGCACCGGTACCGGTACCGACTGCAGCGGTTCCCTGTCCAGGGCTGCTCATCGGTTCCGAGCCGGTACCGATGACGCCCGATGTCGATACCGCTCGATACGCGTACCGAGCGTTAGAAGAGCATCCTGACAGACGGTACTTTGATTCCTCTGGTGATTCTGATACATCAGAGGAGTCTGCTGAAGTATCCATAGCCCTTCCTGAAGAGCCTTCTCCAAAAAGAAGAATGTCTCCTCCAGAGGATTTGTCCTTTCAAGACTTCATAAGAGAAGTAGCTAAAGGACTTTCTATTTCAGTAACCTCTGAATCAGAGCCTAGAGCAAAAAAAATTAGATATTTTGGGTTATTCTAAGGCTCCTAAAGAGGCAATCACCTTACCAATTCATGAGATTCTTTATGAACACATGATTGACTTATGGGAGACTCCTCTCTCTATCTCTCCTCATTCTCGTAGATTGGACACTATGTATCGTGTCCCTCCTTGTCCTGGATTTCATAAAACACAGCTTCCTCACCATTCCATTGTGGTGCAGTCAGCTATGAAGAGGATAAAGAGTACAAAGAGACACTCTTCTGCTCCTCCAGGAAGAGAATGCAGGACCTTGGATGCTTTTGGTAGGAAAATCTTCCAAGCCAGTATGCTTATTGCCAGAATCAACTCCTATAGTCTTTACATGGGTATGTTTCTAAAAGAAGTTGCAGATGAGCTGCACACTTTCCTCCCTTTTCTTCCAGAATATAAAAGGGAAGAATTCCTCATTTGGCTTGAGCATACTCAAGACATTTCAAAGTTTTCCAACAGGGCAGCCTTTGACTCCTTTGAAGGTGCCAGCAGAGCTTCGGCCATTGCCATAGCTGCTCTCAGGATTGCTTGGCTCCAAGCTTCTGATTTAGAACCCTGGGTTCAAGATGGCTTAGGAAATCTTCCCTGTACAGGTGAAAACCTGTTTGGCAAAGAATGGCAAATAAAAGCCACTCAAATGGATGCAGAAAATTCTGCTCTGGATAGACTTTCAAAGTCAACCTCCATTCCTGCCAAGAAAAAACCCTTCAAGAAGTCTTTTTTCAAAAAGGGCAGATTCCCTTCTACTTCTGGCCAACAATCCTCTACAGGTCGCTTTGCCACTAAGCGTCAGCAACCTAAACAGGCCAGACCTAAGTCTACAGGGGCTGCTGCAACTCAGCAGACCCAACCTCCTCAGGGATTTTGACTTGATGCTAGAGAACTTAGCCTTTCTGGCTCTAAAACAGCCAGAGCCTCTCACCATCCCAGGAAGGTTAGCTCATTTTGCTCCCAGATGGGAGCAAATTACATCAGAGCAGTGGACCCTTTCCATCATAAGAGAGGGCTACAAACTTCATTTCTCAGACCTTCCTCCCCACACCATGGTGAGACACTTCAATTCTCCCACATCTCTGCTCGACCTTCTAGGTCAGGAGGTGACTACCCTTCTTGCCCAAGGGGCAATAGAAGAAGTTCCTCTTCTTCAACAAGGGTCAGGGTTTTACTCCCCCTATTTTCTCATTCCAAAGAAGACAGGGGGATACAGACCCATATTAGATCTCAGGGAATTGAACAAATTTCTATGCAAGGAGAAGTTCAAGATGCTTTCTCTGGGCACTCTCCTTCCATACCTTCAAAGTCAGGATTGGCTTTATCTAGATCTCAAGGATGCGTACACACATGTCCTCATCCATCCATCTCACAGAAGATTCCTCCGTTTTCTTTTCCAAGGAAAACATTATCAATACAGGGTGCTTCCTTTTGGTCTGGCCTCTGCTCCAAGTGTTCGCCAAATGCATGGCAACAGTAGCTGCATTTCTACGCACTCTGGGAATATTTGTATTCCCATACCTGGACGACTGGCTCATCCGAGCTCCATCTCAGTCAGAGGCCCAGATTTCCCTGGACCGTACAAGATGCATTCTGCAGTATCTGGGACTTGTGGTAAACCTCCCAAAGTCTCAGCTCACCCCTACTCAGTCCCTAGAATTCATAGGGGCCTGGTTGGATACTACCACTGCAAGGGCCTACCTTCCTTGTCTAGTGCAGTTAGCCAACGTCTATTGCAGTTAGCCTCCCAGATTCAGTCAAAGAGCCACTTAACTGCCCGGGAGATGCTACAACTGCTAGGCCACATGGCTTCCACAGTGCATGTGGTACGCTATGCTCGCCTACACATGAGAGCAGCTCCAATGGTGGATGTCCACTCAAAATCTGTTGCTGGTGTCCCCCTTCTAACAGTTGTTGCCCCAAGCAACCCTCACAACAGATGCCTCCCAAACAGGTTGGGGAGCTCATCTACAAGATCTCTCCACTCAAGGCACTTGGTCCCTACAGGAGACCTCTCTTCATATCAACCACTTGGAGCTTCGAGCAGTTTTTCTAGCTCTCAAGGGCTTTCATACCCTTCTCAGCTACAAGACAGTCCTCATTCATACGGACAATCAAGTAGCCATGTTTTACATAAATAAGCAAGGAGGAACTGGCTCTCTGTCACTTTGCAACAAAGCTTTAAGATTGTGGGCCTTCGCCAGAGAGCATCAGATCCATCTCCTGGCAGTATACCTCCCAGGAATCCAAAACTCTTGGGCAGACAGACTCAGTCGAGTTCTGCTTCCACACGAATGGTCCCTGCACATGGATCAGGTACTCAGAATCTTCCAAGAATGGGGAACCCCGGATATAGACCTCTTTGCAAGTCCGTGGAATGCCAAACTTCCCCGGTTCTGTTCCAGAATTCCGTGTCAGGGAGTTCAGGCCAAGGATGCCTTCCTCCTTCACTGGGGTCAAGGCTTCCTTTATGCCTTTCCACCCATTCCCTTGATTCCCAAGACTCTGTTCAAACTCCAGAGGGATCAAGGATCTATGATCCTCATAGCTCCACGCTGGCCATGCCAAGTGTGGTACCCTCTACTTCTGCATCTCTCCCAAGCCCCCTCTCTGGACTTGGGAGCTGCTCCAGACCTTCTGTCCCAGGAGGAGGGGACTTTGTGGCACCCAAACCCCAAGTCCCTTCACCTCAGGGCTTGGTTACTGAAGGCCTAGACCTTCAAGGCTGGAATCTTTCACAGCAAGTGAAGGATATCCTCCATACTTCCAGAAAACCTTCTACTAGACGTTCCTATGCTTTTAAATGGAAGAGGTTTTCCATTTGGTGTACTGAAAAGGGTCTTGACCCTCTAGCACTACCTTTGAATTATCTGTTGGAATATCTCCTGCATCTTTCCAATGCAGGCCTTAAGACGAATTCTGTAAGGGTCCATTTGAGTGCTATTGCAGCATCTCTTAAGCCCATCAATGGACAACCTATTTCCTCTCATCCTCTTATTGCAAGATTCATTAGAGGCCTAACTTTAACTAAACCTCCCATTAGGCCTCCTCCGGTGGCATGGGACTTAAATTTGGTTCTTGGTCAGCTCATGAAGCCACCTTTTGAACCCTTAGCCACCACCTCCTTGAAATTTCTTTCCTGGAAGGTTGTTTTCCTCATTGCAGTCACCTCAGCTCGCCGCATCAGTGAACTGCAGGCCTTAGTGTCTAATCCACCTTATACAAGGTTCCATCATGATAAGGTAGTCCTTAGGACCAACCCACACTTTATGCCTAAAGTGGTCTCACCTTTTCATCTTAATCAAGAGGTCTATTTACCTGTCTTTTTTCCAGCTCCTCATGCATCAAGTGCAGAGAGGAATCTTCATACTCTGGATTGTAAGAGAGCTCTTGCCTTTTACTTGCAAAGGACACAGCAACATAGAAAGTCTTCCCAACTCTTTGTTGCTTTTGATCCCTCTCATCTGGGACTTCCAGTCTCTAAAAGAACGCTGTCCAATTGGATTGCTCAGTGTATTTCTTTCGCCTACCAGAGTAAGAACCTTTCTCTGGAGAGCCATGTCACAGCTCATAATGTGAGGGCCATGGCAGCCTCTATGGCTCATCTAAATTCTGTGTCCATTGACCAGATCTGTCGAGCGGCCACCTGGGCCTCGGTTCATACTTTCACAGCCCATTACTGCTTGGACAAGGACTCCCGCCGGGATGCCTTGTTTGGTCAGGCTGTTCTCAAACACCTGTTCCATTCTTAATCAACTCCTACCCTCCTTCCCTGAATGGATGCCTTAGATCCATATGAGGAGGTAGAGCCCTTCCCAGGGTCTCATAACCTTGGGGATCTCCTAGGCATCTTTAGCTAGGGAGTCCCCATATGTGAAGACTCATTCCTGCTTGTTCCTGGAGATAGCACAGTTACTTACCTGTAACAGGTGATCTCTGGGAACAGCAGGAATAAGTCTTCACAACCCACCCACCTCCCCTAGGAGTTGTATCTCTCTATCTATCTTTCCTTTCCTCTCTCTCTTTTTGTCTCAGCTTTAAATCTCGAACTGAGGAGAGGTGGTTAGGAAAGGCGGGAAGGCAGCGCGCAGGCGCTGTGGGATGCTCCCAAAAGCTTTCCTTTTTGGGAAGCTGGGGCGCGTTCCCGCGCAGGCTCCGTCGGTACCGACGTACCCATATGTGAAGACTTATTCCTGCTGTTCCCAGAGATCACCTGTTACAGGTAAGTAACTGTGCTTTACTGTACTCGCTTCATTGGCTTCTTGTTGCTGTTAGACTGGAATTTAAACTGTTGTGTCTAGCATTTAAAACCTTGAGTAGTTTTTCTCTTGATGTGTTGTCTTATTTGTATTTATGTTTGGCAATTAATTCTATATGTTCTGTCTATACAAGGAGATTGAAAATACCATCAGCATTTGAATTTAGATTAATAGGGACAGGCACTCAAAGGCAAAGTTCCTTTGCTGTGGAATAAACTTCCATTGGGATTGCGTAATGAGAGATCGTATTTAGCATTTCAAAAATCTTTGAAAACTTGGCTACTTGTAACCTATTTTAAATGATTGAAAAATGATGTGATATGGAATTAGGGGTGCATTTGAATTTTGTGGGTTTTGACTCTTGTATTTTGTTGTAATTATTTTAGTTTATTTTACTTATTGTAAGTGGCTCTGAGCTTTTGGAATGGGTGGGATAGAAAATGTTTAATTTAATTAGTCTCGAGCCTCAGTCTTGATTTAATGTTACCACTCTTAGGGTGTCTGTTTACTGAAGCGCATAAGTCTTTGCAGCTATCACAGCAAAAAGTGCAGATTCCTTTGCGTCCCTCTAGTCCAGTCCCGGAACCTGAGAGTTCTGCACCTCCTCCAGCAGCTATGGAGACTGGCACGTCATCACTTTGATGAACCAGTATAAATAGGCAAGGACCGCCTCTCCCCGCCAGTTTCAGTTTCCATAGCAGCTGGAGATGGTGCTGAGCCTAGGGACTGGGCTCAGATGGTAGCAAATAAGCAGTCTTTAAATTTAACTTTTAAAATTGGGACAGTTTAGTTTAGTTTTTTTCATTGTCTGGGAGGTGTTCAGCAGTGTGCAGCAGGCTAGAGCTGCAGAGGCTGGTTGGCTTTCAGTTTTCTCCCTTCTACTTCAGTTTTCTTGCCTTCTGCCTCCCCCCTGCGTCCCCGTCCCCCCCCCCGGCAGGGAAACACTGAGGAGACGTTTTTGCCTGGCCGGTGAGAAGAGCCTCCCTGCTCCCGAACCCGCTGGTAAGGGTGAGGAGCAGGTGTCAGGCGCCACTGATATCGTGCCTAGGGAGAGCGAAGAAACTGCACACTGAGTGTGGGGGCTGTTTCTCTGCCTGCAGCCAAAGCCGCTGAGCTCGGGCGGCAGGTCGGGGCTCTCTGGAGGATCGGGAGCCTCTGAGGCAGGAGCAGGCGGTAAGAACTCTTTCCTCCTTTTGTTTTGGGGATCGGTTAGGTGAGGGCACATCCGGGGGGCTAGATTTGCCGCGGGCAGTGCTTCTGGTGTGTGCAGCAGGGGCCGCATGGTGTTCGCGCGGGAAGCACGCTGCGGCCATTTTGGGTTTGCTTTGGCCTTGGGTTTTCTGTCAGCACAGCGCGTCGGGAGAGGCAGAGGCTTCGTTTTTCCCCGGTTTTGTTTTTCGGGGCTGCGGTGTTGCCTGGAGGTACTAGAGTTGGAGGTGCCTGTCTAAAAAAAAAAAAAAAAAAAGAGTGAACCCAGCCCCTGTGAACGAGCTTGCTGAGTTTTTGGAGTTTTCTCAAGTTTTTGGCCACGATTGCTTGCTGGACTGTGTTTTTTGTGGTCTGCTGGGCTCAGTAGGAGCATGCCTGCTAAGACTAGGTGTCTGGTGTGTGGCACTCGGCGGGGTTCGCTCCTGGAGTCTGCGGTTTGCGGAGTCTGTACCCAAGAAGCAGCTGTGATGGAACAAGCATTGGAAGGGGGGTCAGGAGGGCTGGACAGGGGGTCCCAGAGTCAAGGGGATGCTCCCTCGCTGTCTCGGCTTCCCTCGCAACCGGTGGCAGGGCTGTCTACAGCAGGTGAGGTCCCACTACCGCAAGCACAGGGGTTGACGGGGGGGCAGCCTTTGGTCCCTTCGGATCTCTTTTTGCTGTTGCAGCAGGTGTTGTCTCTCCTACAACCCGGTATGGTCGCTCTTCCGCCCAGTGAGCGGGGGGTGAAGCGTCTCGGTAGTCCGGTGGCTCAGGAGGCGGCTGGTACCCCGGCTAAGAGGGGTAAGGTAGCGGGGGCAGAGAAGTCTCTGCCTCTGTCTGTCGAAGATCTCGAGGAGGACGATCTCGTGGAGGATTCTGTAGCTGAGCTAGAAGAGGGCGAGCTGCCCGAAGAAGAGCAGTAGGCTAGGGTGGTCAGGGTGTTTCGGCAAGAGGAGTTGCCGGCACTGATTACTGAATCCCTTAAGGCCCTTAACATGCCAGAGGCGGTTCCATCGACAGATGAGGCATTGGAGGATCCGTTGTTGCAAGCGGTGCGGACGACGCAGCGTGTCTTTCCTGTGCACAGGGTGTTCCGGAATATGATTCAGGAGGAATGGGATGTTCCCGAGTCGGCCCTCAAGGGATCTAGGGCTCTTGCCAGACTCTACCCGCTAGCAGATCTGGATAGGGAACTTTTTCGGTCTCCTACGGTTGACGCGGCTGTGTCGGCGGTTACTAAGAAGACGACGACAATCCCAGTAGAGGGGGCGGCGGCGCTTAAGGATGGTCAGGATAGGAAGTTAGATACGTTGTTGAAGCAGGTGTTTGACATCAGCGTGCTGTCCATGCAGGCCTCAATTGCCAGGGCTTGGGTGGCGAGAGCCTGTCTGCAGTGGTCTCAACGCCTTCAGGGGGATCAGGCACCGCATCAGGTGGAGGAGGCTTCTCACCTGGAATCCGGGTCCGCCTATTTGGCGGATATTCATTATGACCTGATCCGGGGACTGGCCAAGAGTATGGCTTCAGTGGTGGCGGCCCAGAGGTATTTATGGTTGCGCAACTGGGCGGCGGACAGTTCCTCCAAGGCGCGGCTTAGTAAGTTCCCTTTTAGGGGGAAGCTCTTGTTTGGTGAAGATTTGGATAAGTTGGTTAAAGATTTGGGGGAGTCCAAAGGGGGGTGTCTGCCAGAGGATAAACCTAAGCAGGGCCATCCTAACCCGGCACCCAAGGGAACGCAGAGGGAGTTTGATAGGTTCCGTTCGCCCCGTTTTGGGCAGTTTCAGCGTGGCAGGTTCCCTGGGCGGAGCCAGGGGTTTCGAGGTTTTCGAGGCGCAGGTAGGGGTTTTGCATCCGGAACAGCCTCCAGCTTTAAGAAACCACAATGAGATGAGAGGGGCTCAGGTAGGGTACGAGGCCGTTGGGGGTCGGCTACGGGACTTTTACCCTGCCTGGGTCCAGATAACGTCAGATCAGTGGGTGTTTGAGGTTATTCGAGAGGGTTACGCTCTGGAGCTCCAACGGCCAGTGGTGGACATGTTTATCCAGTCACCTTTGCAGGTTGCTTCAGCTGCGGGCCGTAGTGCCGGTACCGTCGGAACAATGCGGGTACGGTTGATACTCCATTTATTTCGTGGTGCCGAAAAAGGAGGGCACTTTTCGGCCTATCTTAGACTTAAAAAACGTGAATCGCTGTCTTCAAGTTTCGCACTTCCGTATGGAGACGCTTCGGTCCGTGGTTTTGGCAGTACGAGAAGGCGAGTTTCTAACGTCACTGGATCTCACAGAGGCTTACTTGCATATCCCCATTCGGAAAGAGCATCATCAATTTCTCCGCTTTGCGGTGCCCATGGGTCATTTCCAGTTCCGGGCATTGCCGTTTGGCTTGGCGACGGCGCTGCGAGTTTTCACCAAGGTGATGGTGGTGGTTGTAGCAGCGCTTCGCAAGGAGGGAGTGCTGGTGCATCCGTATTTGGACGATTGGTTGATTCGGGCGAAGTCGGAGGAGGAGAGCAGGGCGGCTACTTCCCGGGTGGTGAAGGTGTTGCAGGACCTAGGGTGGGTAGTCACCTTTTCCAAGAGCAGGCTGATTCCATCGCAGTCCCTGGAATACCTGGGGCGAGGTTCAACACTGCGCAGGGGAAGGTGTTTCTCCCGCTGGACCGGTCTCTTCGTTTGAGGGAGCTAGTAAGGAGGTTTCTGTCCCGCAGAACTCCCACGGCTTGGCGGTATTTGCAGTTGCTCGGAACAATGGCAGCCACAATAAAGGTGGTGCCGTGGGCCAGAGCACACATGAGACCGCTGCAGAGGGCACTGCTGCGCCGTTGGTCGCACCAGTAGGATGCACTTTCTCAGTGCCTAGTGTGTCCGCCTCACGTGAGACGGGAACTTCTCTGGTGGACGTGGCCGGAAAACTTGGAGAGGGGAATGCCCCTAAAAGCTCCGGTCTGGAGGCTCGTGACGACAGATGCGAGTCTCGGGATGGGGAGCGCATTTCGAGGGCCAGTTAGCACAAGGGCAGTGGTCTGCACTAGAGGCTGGAGATGAGGGCAGTATATTGGGCCCTATTGCAGTTTCAGCAGGGCCTGGGTCGGTCAGCGGTTCGGGTGCTATCCGACAATGCGACTGCAGTGGCCTACATCAATCGGCAAGGCGGCACAGGGAGTGCGGCGTTAGAAGCAGAAGCCAGTCAGCTATTGACCTGGGCCAAAAGACACCTGTTGGCCATCTCGGCTTAACATGTCGCAGGAGTAGACCATGTCGAGGCGGACTTTTTGAGTCGGCGCAGGGTAGATCCAGGAGAGTTGTCGCTTCACCCGGACGTGTTTGCCCTAATCGCGGAGCGCTGGGGGAGGCTGATGATGGATCTGATGGCGACCTTCGAGTCGGCAAAGGCGGAACGGTTTTACAGCAGGCGTCGGGAGCGGATGTCAGAGGGTCTCGATGCATTGGCGCAGGAGTGGCCAACCGGAGGTCTCGTTCATGTGTTTCCTCCCTGTGCTCTCATCGGTTGCGTGGTGCAGCGCATAGAGCGCCACCGGGGCCGAGTGGTTCTGGTGGCGCCAGATTGGCCGAGAAGGCCTTGGTATGCGGATCTGGTTCGGTTGCTGGTGGACAGGCCGTGGCGGCTTCCTCTCAGGGAGGATTTGTTACTTCAGGGGCCGTTGCGCATGCTGCAGGTGGATCGATTCTTGCTTACGGCTTGGCTCTTGAAAGGGCGAGGATGACAACCAAAGGGTATTCGGCGGCGGTCATTTTGACGTTGCTAAAGGCGAGGCGGTGGTCTACCTCCTTAGCTTATGTGCTGGTCTGGCGCATTTTTGAGGCCTGGTGTGCGGACAGGCGGGTGCAACCCTCGTCGGCGTTGATTGTACAGGTGCTAGCGTTGATTGTACAGGTGCTGGCGTTCTTGCAGGATGGGTTCAAGAAAGGGCTAGCGGCCAGTTCTTTGAGAGTGCAGTTGGCGGCGATCTTGTGTTATCGCGGGAAGGTCCAAGGAGCGGCGTTAGGGGGCCATGCGGATGTGAAGCGGTTTTTGCGAGCGGTATTGCATTTGCGTCGTCCTCGACGGTGCTTGGTGCCGCCGTGGGACTTGAATCTAGTGTTGGAAGCGTTGGTTAGGGCTCCTTTCGAACCTTTGAATAAGGCATCTTTGAAGGATTTAACGTTGAAGACAGTTTTCTTGGTGGCCATTTGCTCCGCGCGTCGGATTTCTGAGTTGCAGGCTTTTATCTTGTAGGGAGCCATTTTTGTCATTCTCAGATCAAAAGGTGGTGCTGCGGCCGGTTCCCGCATTTTTGCCTAAGGTGGTGTCGGTGTTTCATGTTAACCAGGCGGTCTTGTTGCCGGTGTTTTCTGTAGAGCAGAAGGAAGCCATGGAAGGTAGATTAGGTCGTCTGGATGTTCGGAGGTCTCTGAAGCGGTACCTTCGCGAGACGAAATCTTTTCATAAGTCTGATTGCTTGTTTGTGTTTGGGCCGCGGAAAGGAGAGGCGGCGTCTAAGGCCTCCATCTTTAGATGGTTGAAGGAGGCCATTGCAGCAGCATATATCTTGAAAGGTAAGGTGGTGCCGGTGGGTCTCAGAGCCCATTCGACTAGAGCGCAGGCAGCCTCTTGGGCAGAGTTTGCTTTGGTGCCGGCAGCTGAGATTTGCAGGGCGGCGACTTGGTCGTCCTTGCATTCATTTGTTAAGCATTACAGGTTGGATGTGCAGGCGGCCAGCGATGTGCGGTTTGGGTCGGCGGTGCTTCAGGCTGCTCTAGCAGGGCCCTCCTGTTGATCTTTACTGCTCTGTTACATCCTCTCAGGTTCCGGGACTGGACTAGAGGGACGCAAAGGAAGGTGAAATTAGACTTACCTGCTAATTGTTGTTCCTTAAGGAACTCTAGTCCAGTCCCGGAGACCACCCGTGTTTTTGTCAGTTTCCTTTCAGAGCAGCCTGAGGGGCGAGCACGGCAGGTGATGTGGTGGTCACCAGGAGGGGCTATCTCGCGCTCTCTCTCTCTCCCTCTTTCTCTCTATATTTAGTTCTCAGTTTCTATTTCTACTGTTCTCGTGCTTCCAGAGAGGTCAGATATTTCTCTGCAGTTCGGAGGGTGGAAGCTTCTTTTTAGTTCTATCACTGTTTTTAGCGAAGAATTTGTTATTGATAGTTGGTTTGCATGAATAAACTACTTATTTGTTGCTCTGCTGAGTCTGCTTTGTCAATAGATACTGGCGGGGAGAGGCGGTCCTTGCCTATTTGTACTGGTTCATCAAAGTGATGACATGTGTCAGTCTCCATAGCTGCTGGAGGAGGTGCAGAACTCTCAGGTTCTGGGACTGGACTAGAATTCCTTAAGGAACAACAATTAGCAGGTAAGTCTAATTTCACCTAACGTGGCGGTAGCTGCAAAAGTCATGCGTTATCTGTTGGGGCATGTACAGCATTTCCCCAGCATATAACGCACCGAAAATGCAGAGCGTGCGGTCCAACAGCATCCTATGTGCAGCAAACACCATTGAGGTGGTGGTAGTTGTACCTGCGCTATCTGCACATCCGACGGCTACTGCACACTGTTGAGGCCTGCAGTAACTGCATGTTGCTGACATCCCCACTCTGCCTAATCCCGCCCACTCATGCAGATAAAGCACTTTCTGCAGATAGCGCAGAATATCACTGCATTATCTGTTAGCATGCACTATTTGGCTGCGTTATCTGCCATGTTAACAACGCAGCTTGGCAGAATTACCATGTTACCCATTTCCAGGAGTGAGATTTTTTGCCAGTTCTGGTTTTAAATTTGCATTGCAACGCAGTATGGTATTTGTAGTCCCTGATTTTACCCATTGAAATTAGTGCTTCAGGTCCCATAATGCATCAGGATGAGCTTTTCAGAAATCCAGAACTGGGTATCTTGGCAACTCTCCCCCTTATTAACACATGCAGCTCACAGTCTTAGTCACGGTTATGCTTCATTAGTTTGTCTGTATATATGTGTCTGGAGCCTGAACCCCCCTGACTCCAGGCACCTTGGTGGCTACGGTTGCCAGCTCTCCCCTGGTCAAGTTTACAGGATGATTTAGACCTGGTTTTACCCTGTGGCATGCATGGAGTTGTAATTGTTTCTGATTGTCACATTTGCTTCCCCTTAGGTCAGGGGTCTCCAAACCAGTCCTGGAGGGCCACAATCTTGCCAGTTTTTTTGGGATATCCCTAATGAATATGCATGAGATCCTGAAAACCTGACTGGTTTGCGGCCCTCCAGGATTGAATTTAGAGACCCCTACCTTAGGTAATCAGAACAGTCTGGTTGATCTAGTATGAGTTGGCAATCCTGTTGATGGTGCTATCCCCAAAACCTGGACTAGAGTATAAACAGAAACTGAATTAATGGGTAGTGCAAACAAATCCTGGTGAGGATTACTGGAACTTGTCTCCCTCAAGATATGCATAGTGTGGTTCCTCCATTTTATCGTTCCTTTATTTTATTCATCTGTTTGGGAGGGGAGAAGACTGGACTGGAACTTCTAGTTGACCTGTTTTCTTCACCACACTTTTCCACATGCAGGATATCCGCTTGTCAAGCCTGATGTCCTATTGAGGCTGGAGCGTGGGGAAGACCCTTGGGTGGCGAATTGGGGTCACCTCAGAAACAGAGAGAGCAATAAAACACTCTGCACAGGTGCGTAAGAGGAATTACTTTAAAAAACCCTCTGTTAATAAAAATGAGGATCTACCCCTTAGTAAACTATTTTTTGTTCATTTGTATTTGAGCTGCCTTGGAAGGCAGACTGGATATAGTATGTCCATAGTTTCAGACTGAGCTATGAAACAAGATGGTGACCAAGCTAAGGAGACCCCTATTTGTGCTTTATCCCCCCCCCCCCCCCCCCCCACTTTCTTTTGAGAACTAGTGGCAACCCCAGTTGGGGTTTATACCATCTCCCCTCCCCCCCCATCCCCCCCTTCAGAACCAGTTTCTTGCTGGGACTTGTAGTGAGAATTAGGAAATATTATTGTGGGTGTTGTGATTGATTGATTGTTTTTATTTATTTATTTATTTATTATTTATTTACATTCTCTTATATACCGCGCTATTCTGCATCAGTGCGGTTTACATTGAACAAACTGAAATTACATTGAACAGGGCATTATAACTTGGAGATAACTATTTTACAGGGAACATGGGCTATGGAGGGTTAAGTGGCTTGCCCAAGACCACAAGGAGCACCTGTGGGACTAGAAACCCCAGTCCCTCCGGCCCAAGGTTGCTGTCCTCTAGTGGGATTTGAACCACCGACCTTCCGGCCTGAAGTACCTTGCCCCAACCACTAGGCTACTCCTCCACTCCTTTTTAGTTTATTGGATGCAGGCTGAGGTAAACTAAGTTTCTTTACCCCTAGTTAATATAGGGTTAGGAGTAGGGGATATTATATTACATCAATATGCCTCCTATTCATCTTTGCCAGACAAGTCTAGATTAGGGTTGCCAACTGGCTCCAGATGCGCCCGACAGGCTTGATCCAGCCCTGGGTTTACTCCATTGCATGCAGGGACATGTAGTTCTGATTTCTCCATTGCACTTCATAAGAAAAGCAAGACTACAAGTCCCTGCATGCAGTGGGGTAAACACAGAACTGGATCAAGCCTGTCGGGCGCATCTGGAGCCAGTTGGCAACCCTAGTCTAGATAGATTGATGTCCTTCCTACCAGCATGTAGCAACAGAGCTTAACTGTTTGGCTTCTCTATATAGGCTGGTGAACCCAGGAACTCAGTCAGTACTCTGTCTCCAGCAGATGGATGAAAGCCTGTACTGGTGTAACTCCGAAAAATGGCTCCTGTGGCAGAGGTCTCCACAGTGGAGCCAAGGGCTGGGGCTCAAGGGGTGAGGTGATGGTCCTATATGACTGATCTCCTTTCCCCAGGAAACCAGACTTTCGAGGTCTGCATCCCCGCCTGTAGCATGGAGTTTCTCTCTGCCCTAGAGAAGGTTAAGTGCTCTGGTTGCTGGCAAAGTGATGAAAATGCAGGGGGTGACAGTGAGGCTGTGGCAGGAGGGCATCAAATATTGGTGGACTTTCCCATTTGGACTGGCATTTACAGTTCGTGAAGTGACACAGGGGGATCAGTTCACCGGAGGCACCTTGGGCTGCACTAGAAGGGAAGAGCTACATCGATGTCCTGGCACGTGAGAAGAAAATCCAGGATGGACCAGGCGAGGTGGTGGAGCAGCAGACGTGGCAGCGCATGCTGGCAAAGCGGAAAGGATTGAAGAGACTCCCAGCACAAGAAGATGGAGGGTGTCATAGGGTGGATCGGGATCAGCTAGAAACAGAACAAAGTAGTGTGAATGATTGCAGTGAAAGAGACAGGTTGAATGGAGAAAAGCTTGACAGTTGCCAAGGACAACCTAGGCACAGCTGTTTAGACCCAGTAGAAACCCACCCAGGAAGGGAATTTGCCTCAACCAATAGGAGGCAACAGAGAAAAGGTGGAGTCAGGGATGACGTACATAAAAGAAATTCTCAAACAGTTAGAAGGGAGGAACATTGGAGAGAGAGAGAACACTGGAAAGAGGAACCTTGGAGAAGAAGGAATTATTGGAGAGAGGAACCTTGTAGAGAGAGGAAAGAACTCTGGAGGGAATTCAGAGGCCAGTATGGTTCAGAGGGAAGGCCACACCCTGACAGTGTGAATGAATGGGAAAAGCCAGCAAGGTATGAGAAGACTGCAGCTGTAGATACAGAAGCAGGAACAAAGGCTATTTATTGAAAGAAAGAGAAAAGCCTTGTAGATATAGAAATCACCATAAAAAGCCCTCTTATACAGAACCTGTTAGTAACTTTCCTCCTGCTTATAAAAAGGTTAAGGACAGAGAGTTTTACTTACCTGGCAGGGCTGAACAAATCCCTTGCCATAAGCCTTCAGTTCCAAGAGAACTTCCGTTACACCAGTGGCAATTAGACACAGCTGATTCTAAGCAGCTCAGGCAGACCCGGCAGGGATCCTCTACCAATTACACAGCTGACAGGATAGCTGAAGACAGAAGCTGTGCATTGAGGCATCAGAAGGGGCAAGGCTCTAGGAAGCAGTTTGCAGAACTTCCTGACACTCCCCAGAGAGGCAGGGCAGTGCAGGGACGAAAGAACTTCCTCTTTGATAAAAGAAACCTGTTAGACTTTTATTCTGCGTTGGAAGGAAAGGAAGAAGATAGCAAGGGGCCGGAGCCTATGGAATATGAGGATTCAGGAGTCTTATCAGACCCCACATTAATGGACTGTTTCAAATACCCTGTCTGAACCTGAGTTTTCTTTAAGGTAACAGAATCTGTATAATATACCAAAGCACAAATATTGAATGTGCTGATAACTCTCTCTAAAGACAAATGGACCTTTGAAACTGTTTCTTTAAGTTAAGTTAAAGAGTATATGCTGAAGGAAGCTGTTTCTGTTATTTTGATTACTTTTTGTTTGAGCAGAGTGTGCTCTTAATTTATGTTCCTTGAATGAAGAAATACCTCATGGGACGGGGAATAAACCCTTAAAATGATAAAGAAAATCTGACTGTGTGATTTATGTAAAGAAGCATGACACAACTACCCACTTCAGAAGCCTTATAATACCAGGAGTCACCGCTGGGGCTAAAGAAGTGTGACAAGGGGCACATCTGGAGGAGAAGAGCCCGGCTTGAGAGACTGGGGGAGCCAAGTTGGACTTCATATCTAAAAGTGACTTTTAAATGCTACAGAAGTGGTAATGTGGGTGTAAATGGAAGAGGGTGATTGGAGTTTAGGTGTGAATTTGGAAGAGGTATGATGTGGTGCGAGTGGAGGTGGGGAGGGGGCGTGGAAAGGGACGTTGGGTGAGATGAGGGGGATTGGTGTAGGGGAAGACCCAACTGGAGGCTGGGGAGTCGCTTCCTCTTTGGGAGACAGCACAGTGAGGCTGTCCAGGGGTTGGAGAGGAGGAAGGGGGAGAGGCAGAGGGGAATAGGGAGAGTCTGGGTAGAAGGTAATCCCAGCCTGGGGGGGGGGGGGGGGTGGGACCCATTGGTTATGGGGACTCAAAAAGTTAAATTTGTCCTTGAATATGGAAGGACTTAACTCCCGATATAAGTGTCAGATGATGTTTAGGGAGATGGAGCAGTTGTAGGAGGATGTGTGCTTTATTCAGGAAACACACTTACTGCGAAAGGATGAAGTGTTGGTGAGATATTTGTTCTACCTTGAGATCTATTTTTCTTCCAGTAGGGAGGGAAGAAAGACTGGGGAAGATGGGGGTTATGTTCTCTTACAGGATTCAGGGGATTACTGTAATTCATGTAAAACTAAGTTCTAATATTATGTAAGTTATAAATAAGAGTTTAATGCAATTTTTGTTGGTTAATTGCAAATCTCCCTTGATCTCTGGAAGGAGCAGTATAGAAAAACGTATAAATAATAAAATTCAGAGGGTAGTGAGGGAGGACGATACTTGGTGGTGGAGATAGTATAGATAGGGGTGGTATAGGTTTCGTTTAATGTTAATGCCTCAAATGGCCCCCAAGGCAATTTCTTTAAGAGTCATGGGGAAGGGCTTCCGGTGACGTCACTAAAACGAATGGCGGCGTAGTGTGGGAGCTCCGCCACCAGTAAGTTAATTAATGGCGAAATAGCCCCTAAGGGCATTGAAGGGGCAGTGAGGAGTGTGGATACGGGCAGGGGAGACCCCGACTTACCCCAGCGGCGACCAGCGGAGGTAGAACAGAGAAGCGCGGCGGCAGGAGCGGACCGAATACAGCCGCACTGTCACCCAGGAGCGCCGACACCAGCGGCGGCGGGGAGGAAGAGGTGAGCACGTGGCGCTTTCCGGACAGTGGACGGCCGGGGCAGAGGTGGACGGAGCGGGCCACAAATAGGCAGCACGACCAAGCGCGGCAACGCTAAAAGCACAGCGCGGGCTGCACAAAGAAGCGCTCTGAGCCACGCCAGGCCTAGCAGAAGTGGGAACTGCGCTCGGCCCAACACGTGGCTGGTGTAGCATTGAGAGACCGGCGTCTCCCCTTCCCGCGCCTGCCACAGAGGGCGGGCATCAGCAGTGACTCGCTGGGGCCTTTAGCAGTACCAAGGGCTGGAATAGAGGAGGAGGGAGCCTGGAAGTGTGGCCCATTTCGGGCAAAAGCTGTGAAGAGGAGAGGGGGCGGTGAACCCGGAGTGCAGGGCCGTAGCCCCAGCAGTAGAGGATAAACACTGACTGGTGATGGAGAAAGTCAGCAAAAAAGAAAACTTGGTGAAAAAGAAGCTGGCCGAGTTTCGTTCCCCGTATGTAGCCTCCAAAGGTGGGAAAGAAGGGGAGAAAGCCAGCAAGGCGCCAGCAGAGGGCCCGCAGAGCCCGGCAGGGAGCGATGGCGGAGAAGAGTGCCTAACAGCAGCGGAGCAAATTAAGCAATGGCTCCTCGAGCTGAAGGAGGAGTTAAAGATGGAGATGTGTGGGGTAAAAAAGGAAATCATGGAGGCTGTGCAGACAATGCGCCAGGATATAGTGGAGCTGGGGGATCGAGTCGAAGAGGCGGAAGTTAAGCTGGACAGCCAAGGAGAGACCCTGGCACAGATTCAGAAAGGCTGGGAAGAGCTACAGCTGGCGCAGGAGGCACTCAAGGTCAAGACCGAGGACCTGGAAGATCGCTCACGAAGATGCAACCTCCGGGTGCGAGGGGTGCCGGAAGAACCTAAGTATAAAGACTGTGAGGAGGTGGTCCAGAAGGTCTTCAGAGAGCTCCTGGTGGCGGCGGGCCAGGGAGCGGTCGGTGACTGCCCTCGTCCTGGAATAGAGCGGGCGCATAGGGGTCTGGGACCCATCCGAGATAACAAGCCAAGAGATATAGTCGTCTGCCTTAGTTCCTTTAAAAGCAAGGAACTCCTGCTGGGGGCTAATCGCAACTTGAAGAGCTTCCACTGGGAGGGTCACAGGGTGGAATTGTATCAAGACCTGTCCCAGGGAACCCTGCAGCGCAGGAGAGAGATCAGAGAAGTTACAGCGTATCTCCGGAGAGCCGAGCTGCGCTACAAGTGGCTCTTCCCATTTGGATTACTTATCACAGTGAAAGGTCGATCGAGAGTGGCGAGATCCAGCGCGGAGGCTTGGAAAGTCTTGCGGGAACTTGGCGCGGAGCAACTGCCGGCGATAGCTGAGGAACAGCCGGCAATACAGAGCAAGGACTCCAGGCCCGGAAGAGCAGAGAACCTGAAATGGCAGAGAGCGAACGGTCGGAGATTGGCCAGGACGGCCAGGGACAATCACCAAAGTCCGGTGTCTGTACCACCGACTAGCTGAGAGTTGGAAGTTTAATAAAAGACTGGTATTGTTGCATGGGGATTCTCAGTGGGTTGGGGGACCGAGCTGCATAATCATTTGGGGGGCATAGGGGGGGGAGGAGTGGGGGGGTTGTGGCAGGAGGGAAGAGAAATAATGTGGGGAGTGGTGAGGCGGGGGTCTGGGGCGAAGGGGGTCTTGGCGGGAACGGGGTTTGGTGAGGCAGTGGAGGGGTTGGGGGGGCTAATGGGATAGAATAGGTGGGGGGGAGGTGAGGGTCACTGAATTGGAAGTCGTATCTCTGCAAAAGAGAGTCATGGGGGGGGGAAGAGGGGGGGAGGGGTCAGGGAGGGAGGGGCGGGAGGCTGGATCCAAGGGGGCGAGGAGGGGGCTTGGGGGAAGGAGGGGTGATGAAAATATTAACGTTGAATGTTAAAGGTTTAAATTCACCATTAAAAAGACAGAAATTGTATAAGGAACTAGCTAGGCATAAAGCGGATATTGTAATGTTGCAGGAGACGCATCTACAGAGAAAGCACGAGGTATTGGTGCAACCCCGTGGATATAAACATCGGGTGTTTGCCTCTAATCTTAAAGAGAAAAAGAAAGGCGGGGTGGTGGTACTCATTAGAGAGGACGCACCGACAGAAGTTCAAGTGATCTCCCGGGATAAGGGGGGGAGGTATCTCTTGCTGAGGGTGAAGCAGGGGGGGGAGTGGTTTTGTGTAGTGAATGTGTATGCACCTACAGGTACACAAACTGAGTTCTGGAGGGACCTGAGTGAGCAGGTGGCGGTGATGGGGGAGGGAGTGATGATTTGTGGTGGGGATTTCAATATGGTCTGGGAGGTGGGGAGAGACACGACGGGACGAAGGGAGGGGAGGAGAAAAGATAGACAGGGCTACCATAGGTTTGTGCGGGAGAATGGCCTGATTGATGCGTGGCGGTTATTAAACCCGGGACGGCGGCAGTTTTCTTATTATTCTGCCGCCCATGGCACTTACTCCCGTTTAGATGCAATCTGGGTGGGGAAGGAGATAGCAGGGAGGGTCAAGGGGGGAGAGATCGAACCAATCACATGGTCAGATCATGCTCCAGTGGTGGTAAGAGTGTGTGTGGCCCGGGAGGATAAGGGACGGCAATTTTGGAAATTGAATGAGAGCTTGTTGGAGGATGACAGGGTGGTGAAAGAGCTTGAATGTTTAATTCCGGAGTATTTTACACAGAACGGTGGTGGGGAGGTAAGGGAGGGAATAGTATGGGATACATTTAAAGCTGTCGCTCGGGGGGTGCTCATAAAGTGGGGAGCACGGATAAAACGAGAACGGGCCGAACGGGAGGAGCAGCTGCGTCAGCAACTGCGGGAGATGGAGGAAAGGGATGGGAAGGGTGGCAGTGGCCAGCTTCGGGGGGAGGTCTTGGCACTACGGGCCAAGGTGAATGCCTTAGAGGCGGAGAAGATACAGTTCCGTCTGCAGTTACTGAAACAGAGGTTTTTTGAAGGGGGGAACAAAGCTGGGAAATACCTAGCGAGGCAGTTGCAAAAACGGAAGGAGTGGAACCGGATTTCACAGATTAAGAGCAAGGGGGTGGCGGTGCGGGGGGATCAGCGTATCAGGGATGAATTCGTATCCTTCTACAGTTCCTTGTACGCGGCGCGCGAAACGAGGTCCGGAGAGGATCTTCGGAAGTATGTGAGAGGAGCGGGGATCCCGACCTTGACGGGGGAGGAGCAGGAGGGACTAGATAAGGACATCCAAACCGAAGAGGTCGCACAGGCCATTAAGGCTTTGAAGGCCGGCAAGGCCCTGGGGCTCGATGGCCTAACGGCAAAGTTTTATAAACTATTTGGAGGCCTTTTGCTGAACCCGTTGACTAGGGTCTTTAATGGGCCAAGACGGGGGGACCCCCTGCCGGAGACAATGGGCTGGGCAGGCATCACTCTCATTCATAAGGAGGGGAAAGACCCTCAAGAATGCGCGTCCTATAGACCAATCTCGTTGTTGAATATTGATGCAAAGTTATTAGCAAAGGTTCTAGCGACGCGGCTCAACAGGCTGCTCGGGAGACTGGTGCATGCAGATCAAGCCGGGTTTGTGCCAGGCCGGCAAGTGGCAGACCACATCCGGAAAGTGCTAAATGTGATGTGGACGGCACAGCAGCAGGAGAAGGAGACCCTGTTGGTCTCATTAGATGCCGAGAAGGCTTTTGATCAAGTGTCTTGGAAATTCTTGTATTCGGTACTGGACCTCCAGGGATTTGGACCTGGTTTTGTGCAGTGGATAAGGGCATTATATGCCAGACCGACAGCATGTGTCCGAGTGAATGGGGGATATTCGGAGTTTTTTTCCGTTAGAACGAGGGACTAGACAGGGGTGTCCTCTTTCCCCATTATTATTCGCGCTCTCCCTCGAACCTCTCGCGGCAAGGGTGCGGAATAGCCTAGACATTGCGGGAGTCAGGGTGGGACGTCAGGAATGTAAGGTGTCTCTCTTTGCAGACGACATACTCTTGACTATCACGAAACCTAGGGAGTCCCTGAAAGCAGTGATGGGGGAGATCCAAGAATACGGCGATAGGGCAGGCTTTCGGATTAATTGGGGGAAATCGGAAATCTTGAAATATTGGGAGGGAGGACGACGAGCATCGGGATTGGCAGCAGACTTTTCCCTTTAAATGGGCGCAGACCTCGATTCGATATCTAGGGGTGCAACTGGGGAGAACCTTGGAGGACTTATATGCTTTAAATTATAAGAAATTAGTGGGGCAAGTAGAGGGATGTTTACAGGGCTGGAGCAGGGGGTACTACTCGTGGTTTGGGCGAATGGCGTCGGTGAAGATGATGCTGCTTCCCCAGTTTCTGTTCCTCTTTCAAGTATTGCCTGTCCAGGTTCCCCGGAGAGTACTGGGTCGTATCCAGCAGCAGGTGGAGCGTTTTATCTGGGGGGGGGAAGAAGCCGCGGGTGGCGGCAAGAACGATGCAGGTGTCGGTAGGGGAGGGGGGGATGGGGGTTCCGAACTTCCGCTTGTATTACGCGGCAGCGCAGCTAAGAGCGGTGTACGCGTGGCTGCGGGAGCCACATAAGCAGTGGGTGCAGATGGAGATGGCTGGCTACAGGTTGGGCGAATTAGAACGCATCATTTGGGAAGGGAGGGGGGAGAGGGGGAGGAATCCCCTAGTGGGGCATACATTGCAGGTGTGGCAGCAGTATAGGAAGCGGTTGGTGGGAGATAAACGGTGGTCGACTACCATGTCCCTGCAGGCCTGTTGTACAGAGAGTACGGGACCCGAGCCCTCAGTGCTTCGAAAGTGGGCGGAGCTCGGACTGACTCAGGTGACACAGATAGTGGTGGGGACACAGTGTAGGGGCTTTGAGGGAGTGCGAGATCTCTACGGACTGGGGGAGTCGGATAGGTTTGCCTATCGACAGATATGTTCGGTGGTGCGACAGAAGGGGAGGGGGCAGGGGGGCAGGGGGGGAGGGGAGTGGTTTGAAGGGGCGTGTCTAGGATCCATGGGACGTCAGGGGATGCTTTCTAGGATCTACCGCGGCCTGACTGCACGGGGGGAAGGTAAGCTGAAATATATGGAAGCATGGGAAAAGGATCTCGGGGTGCAGTGGGCGGTGGAGGAGTGGGAGACCGTGGCAATGGGCATCGCTAGATTTTCCATTGCCACGTCTTTGCGAGAGAATGGCTTTAAGGTGCTGAGTCGCTGGTACCTCACACCGGAGCGCTTGTGTAAGGCGGGGGTGTTGCGGACGGACGAATGCTGGAGAGGGTGTGGAGAAAGAGGATCATGGATGCATATGTGGTGGACGTGTCCAGTTGTTAGGGAATACTGGAGTATAATAGAGGAGAATATCAACAAAGTAGTGGGCAGGCATATTGTGCTTGGACCTGAGATGTGTCTCCTGCACAGACCAGACGGGCGGTGGGAGGGGGATTGGAGAATCCTCTGGTATTGTGTAACAGCGGCACGGTGCGAAATTGCATGGTATTGGAATAGGCCAATTTTGCCATCCATAGCGAGTTACGCGCGCCGAGTGTCGCATCTTTATGCCATGTACAAATTGACGGGGGAGAGGGACGGGAGAGGGGAGCAAGTGGGGAAGCGTTGGGCAGGGGTTTGGAAGTGGTTACGGGAGGAGGGCTGGAAATAGGGAGGGTGTCCTAGATAATTGGGGGGGGAGTGTTGAGATGAGAATGCCCTGCTAATGTTCTTTAGCATATAGGTTATGGGGGTCATCTTGGTGATTCACTGTGAAGCATGTCCAATTGCAGCCATACAGCTATGCTTGAGCATACGGGGGGGGGGGGGGGGGGAGAGGGGGTAACCAGTACTAGTTTTATATAGTTTTATATATAGTGGGTAGTATGCATATTATGTCTGTTCATTGTTGTGGAGGCTATGGCGGACTTGGCGGATTGTCGCTGTGGGCCAGATTGAAATGTATATGCTATGGTTGTTAATAAAAAATTTAAAGAATAAAAAAAAAAAAAAAAAAAAAAAAAGAGAGTCATGGGGAAGTGCTTTTGGGATGGGGGTATTTCAGTGTAACTCTGGCCCTTAAGTTGGATAATACCATGGGAGGTGTGGAGGGTAGAAGAAGGTTTGGGTGAAGTTAAAGGGATTCATGCGGGAAGGGGGGGTTGTGGGAAGTGTGGCAAGAATGTCATCCATGAGATAGGTCCTATACATTTGTCTCCATCCCCTATGGCTTGAGTTAACTAGAGCGATCTCGTCTGCTCATCAGACCACTTGCCCTCTTGACCCTGTGCCCTCATCTTGGTTACTCAACTCAGATCTTGAACTGACCCCCTACATTCTCTCCATTATCAATTCCAGCCTCACTTCCGGGCATTTCCCATCCAGTTGGAAACACGCCATTGTCCGCCCTTTCTTGAAGAAACCTTCCTTCGATCCCGTTTCCCTCGCCAACTGGCAACCAGTCACTAACCTTCCTTTCCTTTCAAAAATCCTCGAAAAGCTTGTCTTCGCCCAACTCACGACTCACTTGGACTCCACCTTTGCACTCTACCCACGGCAGTCGGGCTTCCGTCCCAGACACAGCATGGAGACCATCCTTGTTGCTTTGCTCTCTGAACTCCACCACGCTCACGATCAGGGTGAATTTTCTCTTGTGGTATCTCTGGATCTTTCCTCCGCCTTTGATATGGTTGATCACCGCACTCTTCTTACCCGTCTGTCTGACTTCGGTGTTCATGGTACTGTTCTACAGTGGTTCCGTTCCTTTCTGTCTTCCCGCACTTTCTCTGTTCACTCTGGTTCCTCCACTTCTCATCCCTCCCCCTCGATCTGTGGGGTTCCCCAGGGTTCTATTCTCGCCCCCCTGCTTTTCAACATATTTCTTGCCCCTCTTGCCCTGCTCATTCAGCAGTCTGGTATCTCTGCTTATATATACGCCGACAATATTCTCTTGGTCCACCACACATCGTCCTCCTCCCCTGAGCTTGCCCCACTTAACCTCTGTCTGGCCTCTATCGCCTCTTGGTTTGATCTCAACTTTCTTCACGCCAATCCCGCCAAATCTTCTGCAATCTGGTTTTCTTTTGGACTTACTCCCCCTGCTCTGGCCCCTTCTATGTCCTCCCGTCCTATCCCCTTGGTATCCACTCTTCGTTACCTGGGTGTCACTTTGGACTCTTCTCTTTCCTTCCACCAACACATCTCCTCTGTCATACGTACTTCCTTCCTCTACCTCCGTCAGATAAGGGCTGTTCGCTCATTTCTTCCCCCTTCATCGGTTGTCACTCTGGTTATGTCACTGGTGATCACGCGTTTGGATTACTGTAATGCTATCTATGCCGGCCTCCCCTCCTCCCAGCTTCGCCGTCTTCAATTAATCCAAAATACTGCAGCCCGCCTCATCACCCACTCTCTTGCCCATGCGCACGTCACTCCTAGCCTTCTCGCCCTTCACTGGCTTCCGGTGAAGTTCAGATTCATGTACAAATTACTCATCCTCACGCACAGAACCCTCCATTACGGCACCCCCCAGTACTTGGCAGACATCATTCATCTCCAACTCTCCCCACGCCGCCTTCGTTCAGCGCACGGTAATCACCTCTTCCTCCCCTCCCCTTCCCAGGCTCGTCTGGAACTCACTCGGCATTCTGCTTTCTTCTTTCTTGGCCCTACTTTGTGGAATTCGCTACCTCTTTCTCTCCATCTTGAACTGTCCCACCCCCGCTTTTAAACTCTTCTCAAAACCCATCTTTTCTGTCAAGCCTTTGATCTCTCCCCTCCCGCCGGTGACGCTCTGCCCCCCAGCCGTGCCCCCCACTCTTTATAGCTCCCCCTCAGTCTCCTTACTCGCCCCCTCCCTTGTGTTTCTCCCGTCTAACGTCGTCTTTTCCTCTTTGGACCACCTTTGTTTTCTATCTTTTATCTGTCCCTCTCTGTCCTGTTATTATTGGCGTTCTTTTCTGACTGTTTTTTCGGTAGCCATTGCTTTTTTGTATTGTACACCGCCATGACGCCTCGGCTTGGGCGGTTTATCAAATCATGCGAATAAAGATAAAATTATTGGATTGATTTTTATTCTAGTGGAGGGGAAGTGGATTTTGGCTGAATAACATGGTCTTGACCACTCATCGATGTGGATAGTGTTGGGAGGTGGGGGGGGGGATGGGGAGAAGATAGGGTTCATAAATTTTGGAGGCTGAATGATGCCTTCTTGAAGGATGCCAAAGTGAAAGAGGGGGTGAAGAAGGCGATACAGGATTTATATATTTATTTAACAGGTCTTCTATACCGCCTTATCATATACATTCAAAGCGGTTTACACTGAACAGTTATAGCAACAAGCTTTACATTGAACAGGGTTATTCAACTTGGAGGTTACATTGGGATAAAACAAGCAATTGTCAGTTGCTAACTATATCCAAGAACTGTAGCTGCGTTTCATGGTCCAGTTGCTGTTACTGTTAATCATCATCTTCCGGGGTCGTTCCAAAGTATTCCAGGAACAGATGGGTTTTTATCGCCTTTCTAAAGTTTGTTAGGTCTTTGATCTCACGTGTTGATATGGGGAGATCATTCCACAGCTTGGGTGCAGATAGGGAGAAGGCTCTATTGCAGGTAGATTGGTTTGCTTTTCTGAAGTTTAGCGGGGTCTCTAGGATGTTGTTACCTGTTCCTCTCCTTGTTCTGGTAGGCGGTGTTTTCTTAATCAGTGGTTGCAGTGTTGTAGGTGCGAGGTTGTTTCGTATTTTAAAGATTATTATTATGTTTTTGTACTTGGTGCGTACAGTCATAGGGAGCCAGTGCAGCTGGTGGAGCGTGGGTGTTGTGTTTGTATTTTGCTGTTCCGGTGATGATTCTGGCCGCAGTGTTTTGTACCAGTTGGAAGGGGAGGGTCGTTTTCTTCGGAAGTCCATGGTAAATTGCATCGTAGAAGTCTAATATAGGCATTATTATGGCTTGGCAGACGGTTCGGAAGTCGTTGTCGGAGAGCAGTGGTTTGAGGCTGCGTAGCATTCTGAGTTTGTGGTATGACTTCAACTGGGGGAGGGGGGATATCCATGGGTGTAGTTAGGAAATGGGGTTTAAGGTGGTGGTGAAGGGGGAATTAATTAAATGGGGCGCCACCAAGAAGCGGGAGAGTTTGCATTGGGGGAGGAGCTTCAGGGGCAGTTGAGGGAGTTCTTTCGGAGGTTGCAGAATAAGAGGGCCCCACCCAGGCATCTGGAGCAGTAGGAGAGGGATTTGAGAGTGACCTTGGATGAATTGGCATGGAGGTGGGTATTTTGTTTTTTAAATTATTGAACACACCAATTTGCTTTGACAAAGAAAAAACAACCACACTTTTCAAACCTAGTCATAACAAAGTCGCCTCTTACACGTATGTAATACAGTCATTCCAATCCTAAACAAACTAACATTATCTAACCAATTATTAGGTTTCTCATTAAGCCACTAGGGCACCATAAACAGTCCCCAACCCCCCCCCCCCCGCCTACCCTCCCCCTTCCACCCCCTCCCTCAATCCTAAACCCCCACTCAAAAAGTTTTTAGCCCCCCCCACCCCCTCTCCCTCCCCTGTCACTTCTCACTATCCCCGCCCCCCGCCCTCCCCTACTCGCCCCGGCTGCCTTCCCCTAGGACACGCCAAAGAGCCCCCCACTGACCCATAAATTTATCCACCCTCTCCCGCCACACTGTGGTCAACTTTTCCATTAAAACAATATGCCTAATCCTCCCCTCAAATTCCCCTACTGTTGGCACTCCCAACCGTTTCCATGCTGCTGCCAATTCACATCTCGCTGCACTCAAACAGGCTCACACCATTGGACCCCCTTCCTTTTGCCCTTCCCCCCACCACGAGAGCAAACAGATCCCTGGATCCCTCTCCACCTCCACCCCCAAATGCTGATGCACCCATCTCAGAACCCTATCCCAATATGTTTGAACCTTACTACATCCCCACCAAATATGCCAAAAAGAGCCCACTTCCCCACACTCCCTCCAGCAACCCGCCTCAACCCCTGGAAAAATCTTATGAAGCCTGTCTGGCGTATAATACCACCGGAACAAAATTTTATACCAGTTTTCTCGAATACCACTCGCCCAAGGTAGCCCCTCACCCAATCCCAAATCTGCTTCCACGCCACCTGTGTCAATGCCCCTCCCAACTCCTTCTCCCACTCCTCCATATACCGGAACTTTGCCCCCTCAAACTCCCTCACCCCTTTATATAACCTCCGATATCACCCCCCCCGTCCCAAATTTCCCATACCATAGGGCCTCTATCTCCGTCACTTCCCTCTCCCTCGCTCCTACCCCTCCGCTCCCCTGCAAAAAAGATCTCACCTGGATGTATGGGAACCTATCCCGATCCTCTAACCCAAATCCTTCCTTAACCTTCTCAAATGACTTCACCTCCCCCTCTTCCAGTAATTGGTGAAAACACTCCAACCCCTTCGCTGTCCACTGGTGAAATCTCCCCCCTTCCCACCCCTGTTTAAAGGGTCTCCATCCCCTCCATGGCATCATCAGCGAAAATTGCCCTGTCTTCCCCCTGCCCCCCCTTGCCCACACCCCATCCCAAGCCCCCGCTACCTGCTGCATTGCAGGTGAACTCCCTCACAGTTCTCTACGGACCTGCCCCCCCGCCCACAGCCAAGCTTCTAGTCTACCCCCATTTACCAACAACCACTCCAGTGCCACCCAGGGCTTTTGACCCCCCCCTCCTTCTCCAGTCCATTACGTGGCGTAACTGTGCCGCTCGATAATAGTCCTTTATATTGGGCACCCCCAACCCCCCTTCCGCCTTCGGGGCATACATCACCTCCCTGGCTATCCTCGGTGGTTTCTTATTCCAAATGTACTGAAATACAATACTTTCCTTTGCACTCTCCTCAGCACCTCAACCGGCACCCTCACCGGCAATGCCTGGAACAAGTACAGCAACCTCGGTAACACATTCATTTTAAGCCCCCGCAACACCTCCTGCCGTATCCACCCATCTAGATTCCGCTCCAGATCCCTCAACACCCCCGGGTAGTTGGTTCGATAGATATCCACATACTTTGCTGGACGTTGTACCCCCAAATATTTCATTGAATGCTTAACCCACCGCAGAGGGTAGAGACCCTTCAGCTGCCCCTCCACCCTCGGAGTTACCCGCACCACCTCCGTTTTGTCCAAATTCATTTTGAACCCCGACACCTCCCCGAATCTCTCCACTTCTTCCAGTACCTCTGGCAAGGATCCCTGCGGCTGACTAAGATATAAAAGAATATCATCTGCATACAGGGAGATTTTATGGCTAATGCCCCCTCTTTCCAGCCCCTTAATCTTATCATTAGTCCGAATTATCTGCGCTAATGGTTCTCAACCTTTTTTGTACCGTGACCCCTTTTACCATTGATCAACTTGTGGTGACCCCCAAAGATAAAATCAAATGTGTGTCTCTTCCTTTACCGTTAACGCATTGTCGCTATAATCATTTGTTGAATTATTAATATATTATAGGCCTTTGCAATATGTTTTTATTTATAAAATGTACTTATTTAAACCACAATAATTAATCACAATAACAAGTAACAATATTTGATTTCAAAATTATGATGATTTTGTAGTCAAATCACTAATATGAAATAAAATTATTTTTTCTACCTTTGTTGTCTGACCAATTTATTCTCTGATCATGCTTGTCCTGATCTGAGGCTTCTGCTTTCCTGTCTTCTCTTAGCTCTTTCTGTGGTCTATGGTCCATCTGCCATTTCTTATCTCTTCTTTCGTTTTCTTCACTTCTTTCCATCAGCCTATTTCCAGTCCCAGTAACCCCTCCCCAGTATCAGCCCCTTTCCAGTCCTCACTCCCAGTACCTTCCAATGTCAACTTGCATTCCCATGACTGCCACTGGTGTCCATTCCCTTCCAGTCCCCCTCCTTCCCCACTGACCAGTCCCTTCTAGTATAAATACCATGGCAACCCCTCTCAGATCCACTCCCTTCCAGTTCCATTCTCCCATCCCCTCGTATCAGCCCATTTGTAGCCTTAGCCCCCAGTTTTCTTCCAGGGCCAGCAGCTCTATCCTCCCCTCCCCACAATCAGCCCATTCCCAGTCAAAGCCCCCCAATCAGCTCACTTCTAGTGCTAATCCCCCCTCAAACCCATTACCAGTGCTAGCCTCCCCTAATCAGCCCAATACCAGTCCTACCCCCCATCAGCTCATTACCAGTGCTAGCCTCCCATCAGTCAATTACCAGTCCTACCGCTCATTTCCAGTGCTAGCCTCCCATCAGTCCATTACCAGTCCTACCGCTCATTTCCAGTGCTAGCCTCCCATCAGTCCATTACCAGTCCTACCCCACCCCATCAGCCCATTACCAGTCCTAGCCTCCCCTAATCAGCTCATTTCCAGTGCTAGTCCCCCCCCCTCAACCCCATTACCAGGGCTAGGCTCCCCTAATCAGCCCATTACTAGTCCTACCCCCCTATCAGCCCATTACCAGTCCCAACCCCCCCCCCTTGATCAGTCCATTCCCAGTCCTAGCCTTCCCTAATCAACCCATTACCAGTGCTAGCTCCCCCATCAGCCCATTATAATCCTAACCCACACTGTCTCTCGCCTCTGTCCAGCATTTATCTCGTCTGTCCAGTATGTCCCCTTGTCTCTCCCCTTTGTCCATGTCAGCCCCCCTCCCTCCATCCATCCATATCAGCCCCCTCCCTCTATCCCTCCATGTCAGCCCCCATCCCTCCCTCCCTCCATCCATGTCAGCCCCTCCATCCATCCGTCAGCCCCCCTCTGTCCATGTCAGCCCCTCCATCCATCCATCCATATCATCCCCCTCCCTTCCTCCCTCTGTCCATGTCAGCCCCCCTCCCTCCCTCCATCCATCCATATCAGCCCCCTCCCTCCCTCCCTCTGTCCATATCAGCCCCCTCCCTCCCTCCCTCTGTCCATATCAGCCTCTGTCCATATCAGCCCCCCTCCCTCCATCCATATCAGCCCCCTCCCTCCATGTCAGCCTCCCTCCCTCCATCCATCCATGTCAGCCCCCTCCCTCCCTCTGTCCATGTCAGCCGTGTTGCAGGTTCCTTGCCCCCTCATCACCTCTCCCCATGTCTGCCTCCCTTCTAATGCAGCCACGGCTCCCTGCCTCTTAGGGAACTGCGGCTGTGCCTGTAAAATCATTGCGGAGCCTCCCTATCTCTCGACGGGCTCTGTGCAGCATTATCCCGCTTCCAAAGGAATATCTTTACAACTTCCTTTGGAGGCGGGACAATGTTGCACGGAGCCCGTCAAGAGACAGGAAGGCTCCGCAACGGTTTTACAGGCACAGCTGCAGTTCCCTAAGAGGCAGGGAGCCGCGGCTGCATCAGAAGGAAGAGGGTGAGTTTGCCGCTGCTGAGAAGCAGACTCGGCAGCGGCAGCAACTTGTGCGTGTTTTAATTTTTTTTTTAACTTAGCGGAGACGAAGCGACCCCTGCTAAATCCTGTGGCGACCCCCATGGGGGTCGCGACCCACAGGTTGAGAACCACTGCTCTACACATCGCAAATAGCAGCGGTGATAAAGGGCACCCCTGCCTTGTTCCCCTCCCGAGACTAAAGTCCCTCGAGTAACTCCCATTTACTTTTACCCTCGCCCTTGGCCCTGCATATAACCCCCTGATCCATTTCCCCAAATTCACCCCACCCCCATTTTCCACGTAACCTCCATCAAAAAATCCCAATTTACTCTGTCAAACGCCTTCTCGGCGTCAATGGACAATAGGATAAATTCCTCCTGACCCTGCCTTGCTTCCCATGTCACCCCCACCGCCCTCTTAATGTTATCTGCGGCCTGCCGTCCTGGGATAAACCCTGTCTGATCATCCTTTATCACCCTCGGCAACCAGGGCGCCAGTCTCCCCGCTAGCACCTTTTGCCAGAATCTTTACATCTACATTAAGAAGGGAAATGGGCCTATAAGAACCGCACTCTTTCGGGTCCTTCCCACCCTTCGGCAGTACCGATATCCCTGCCGTTAACATTCCCGCTGTCAATTCCCCCCCTTCCTCCAGCATCCCATTATATACCCGGCTCCTTATATCCCCACTCTCCTCACTAAATATTTTATAAAAGGTGCTTGGCAGCCCGTCTAACCCTGGGGCTTTCCCCCTTGGCATCCCTTTAATAACCCTAGCCACTTCCTCTCTCGTGATTGGTGCTTCCAGCCCCTCCTGCGCTTCCTCCGGTAACGTTTGAAGCTCTATCTTCTGTAGGTATCTAGATATCTGCCCCTCCTCTCTCATATATAGCTCTTGATAAAACTGTGAAAACCTTTCCCGAATCTCCTCTTCCCTATAATATACCTCCCCCCCTTCACCTTAATTTGATATATTCTGGAAGCCACAGTCCGTTTCCGAAGCCGCTGCGCCAACATCCTCCCCGCCTTATTACCAAATTCATAGTATTTCTGTTTTACCAGAGACAATTCAAACGCCACCTTCTCCACCTGCAATCCCTGCAATTTCCCTCTTATCTTCTCCATCGAGTCTCTGTCCCGCTTCCTCCCCGACCTCCTATATACCTCCTCCGCTTCCTTCAGAGTCTTACCCAGTGCCACTTCCCTACCATATCTCCCTCTTCTTTCTTGCCCCCCACATAATAAACTTCCCCCTGATAACCGCCTTCAACCCCTCCCAAACCAATGCCTTTCTAACCTCCCCATTATCATTGAGTGACAGATACTTCTTGATTTCCCCCCCACCCCCTCCGGATATCTTGCACCACCTCAGGACATTCCAGCAGGCCTTCATTAAGACGCCAGAATTTCAACCCTCCCCGTCTCTGTCCTTTCAACACTATCTCTACCGCCCCATGATCTGACCAGGCTATCGGAATAATCCCCCCCCCCCTCCTTCGCCCCCAGCATCCACTCCTGATCCACTAATACCATGTCTATTCTGCTCCAGCTATTATGAGGTACCGAGTAATAAGTATATTCTCGCTTCTGAGGGTTCATCACTCTCCACGAATCCACCAAATTCAATTGTTTCATCAGCAATTTTAACCCCCTTCTATTTCGTCCCCCCTCCTCCACTCGCCCCGGCTCCCTATCCACCCTAGGCTGCAACACCACATTAAAATCCCCTCCCACCACCCACTTCCCCACCCCCTGCCTCTCCAGCAATTTTCTCAACCTTCTCCAAAAACTCACCTGTTTCCCGTTCGGCCCATATACTGACACAAGAACAATCCCCTCCCCACCCCACTTCTCCACTACCCCCAACAGCGAGAATGATGCTGCAGGTGGGAACTATTAATGTGAAGGGCCTGAATTAGTAGGCCACACAGTCTTTAAATGCCTCAGTCTCTCCAATCCCTTTCAATCGCAAATCATTCCGGCATGCCCGGTCCTCAATCTCCTCCAGCTTCTCAGTAATCTCCTCTTGCTGTCTTTGCAGTTTGCTCTGCTCCGCCGCCAATTCCTGCAGCTCCCCCGTGCATTCCTCCACATGGTCCTCCAACTCTGCCACGTGGTCTCCCAGGCCATTGAAATCCTGCTGTATGCTCACCAATGATTCCTTTATTTCCCTCCGCATCTCCGCCAGCTCAGCATGTAAGTCTTGAAGGCCTTCAGCCAGGAGCGTATCAGCACTTCCTCCTCTTCTTGCTGCTCTCTCTCACCCTCCTCCTCCGAGCTCGCCGTTGCTCCGGGTTCCTCCTTGCCGCCAGCCTCATGCTTCTCCATCTCTTCCCTCTGCACATACGAGGACTGGAACCCCGCCAGCTTCTTGCGTGCTACCAGGGCCATGCCAGCTGCCGTCTCCAAGGTCTCCACCGGCGCCAGGTTTGGCTATTCTTCCTCTATTTAGCGGGACACCGACGGAGCTTGGCTACACTGTGGCCATTCGCTCCGTGACGTCACCGGAAGTCCGGAGGTGGGTATTTTGCATGCGGTAAACTTGGTGGATGATGAAGTGCATTTGTTGTATAGGTGGCATTTAACTTCAGTGCAATTACATACAATAGGGCTGAGGGGGAAAATGAGTAGTGGAGGGGATGTGGGCAGGTTGGATTTCTTCCATATGTGGTGGGGGGTGTCTTGGGGTAAGTCTGTATTGGGAGAAGTGCTTGGTTATGTTTGAGGAGGTGCTAGGCTGTGTCTTTCCAAGAACCTGGCTATGTACTTTCTACATAACTGGCTCAGGTGATATTCTGAGGAAGGTTTGGGGTTTTCTGAAATATGGATTGGTAGTGGCAGCGAGGGTGTTCGTTGCCAGGCATTGGGCTCAAGGGGCTTTGCCGGGCTTGGAGGGGCATGCAATGTGTTGCGACAGGGGAAGAGGGATTGTTATGTGGAAATATGAGGTAAATTTTGGGAGGTGGGAGGTTAAGCTGTGATGTTGTGATATTCCTCTCTTGCCTATGGTAGGGTCTGTTTCTTGATTAAAGGGACCAGGGGAGTTGGGGGAGGGTGTGGGAGGATCTGTGATAGAGGCCTATATTTGTTTAGATAATGGGCAGATATTCTGCTTGAATCAGTGCTGTCTTTCTTGAATTGTTTTGAAACTTTAATAAAAATTTTAAAGTAGAGAAAAATAAATTTAATGCTACTTACCTCCAGGGATAAGTAATAGCTTTTTTTCAGGTCTACCTTAATAACTAGTTATGGACTTTTTCTCTGGGAATTTGTCCAAACCTTTTTTTAAACCCTGCTATGCTAACTGATTTTACCACATCCTGCAACAATGAGTTACACACATTGAGACTCAGGAGCTCTGCCTACTTCTTGGATCCTATCAATGGAACAGGGAGCATGTCCAAGAATCCTCTCTGTGCTGGGCTGGGGCTGGCACTTATAGACCCTGACTGATGGAAAGACAAACATTTGTTGAAGACAGCACTCAACAAAGGCCACTGTTCTTTGGTGCTGTCTGCACTGTAAAGGTAAGTATTATAATGTCAGGTGTTTGGCAGAGAACAGAGCTGTTGGATGCCTGTGACGGTATATGTGGGGGGAAAAGGGTGAAAGGGCTTCTGGCTCTTATGGGGTCACGCTTGTTACTGTGCCCTGAGCTCTGTATGGAAGGCAGAAAACATAGGCCATATAGTCTCTTTCTGCCGGTTTCTCTCTAGTCTGTCCTTCCATATCAACTACAGTAGTCTCCTTTTTTCCTTTAGAGATCTTCTGTGTTTGTCCTATGCTTTCTTGAATTCAGATACTGTCCTCTTCTCCAAGAACAAGTAGGAAGTCAGTCCTCGCATATGGGTGACTCCGATGCTGATGGAGCCCTTGCGGAAGCATCTCCCCAGCTTTCAAAGAAAACCTTTGGAAGATGCTGTCACGCATGTGTGGTCCACTTCCCACCCAAGGGTGCCATCTTACTCAGCCTCCCTCTTTCCACAGAGCCCTACAGATGTTCGTCTTTCTTCCCCGGAAAAAAGTTGATTTCCTCTTGTGGCTTCAGGACTCGCAACCTGTTTAGTTAGGATTTTCATTCAGCATGGCTTTGCGCATTTTCTAACCACTGGCTGCGTCGAAGGTCTTTGACCTCGCTGGGGTCCTTTTTGCCCCAGTGGCCACCAGGTTTAAAATGTGTGATTGGTGCTCCAAGAACATGTCCCTTACCGACACACATGGCTGTTGCCTCAGGTGTCTAGGTGCCGACCATGACCCAGAGGCATGCTCCCTGTGCAAAATGATGTCCGCTAAGGCCATCCAGAGTCGCCAGCAGAATCAGGATGACATCTTTGATAGGTCAAACTCAGCCCCGGTATCCCCGGTAGCAGCATGCTCTAAGGCCCCGCACGAATCCTCAGAGTTGCGTAAAGCCTCTGCGGTACCCGAGCAGGCATGCAGACACTCAGATGAGGATTCCCTGGAGCGAAAGCATAAGAAAAATAAGAAATCTTTGTGGACCTCTTCTTGGGAAGGGGACACACACGGCAAGTCCAGTGCGAGGTCCCACAGCCCCCGGAGGGTTTCCGAGAATCAGAGCGGGTACGGCCTGCAAAGATACCCAGAACAGATGCTGAGGTCACTGGCGTTGGATCTCAGACCCCCAAGACCCATCTCATCGAAGACTTCCTCTCCTCCCCGACACCAGAACCGGTCACCCCGGCCTTGGAATGCAGCATTGGAGCACATTGCTGCCAGGCCCCGCCGGTAAATACACTGAGACCACAGTGACCTTGATGTCGAGGACTCCCCGGGCTGCTGAAGAGATCCTCGAGAGCCCATTGCCTTGAGCCAATTCTTGGCGAGGGTCTCAATCCTGCTCCTGGTCCTCAGGAGCAAGATCCTCCCCTGCAAGTGCCTCTGGTTCTGGTCAAGCCCCAGCTGTGGTTCATTGAAGGCCAGATCCAACAACGCCCTTAGAGCCGTCGGGCCTCGGGTCCTCTATGGACTACTCGGACTGGGAGTCCGCAGATGAGGCTTCCTCGGAGACATGAGCACACCATGACCTCCCCTTGGATTCGTCCCCACCAGCATCGAGTTGCCAGTCCCCACCCGAGGACACCTTGTTCCTTGAGTTTGTTTGGGACATGGAGGACCCCCAAATGGAGGAACTCAAAATTTTCCAATATGAGACCCCACCCAAGGAGGTCCTCACGGTCCCCATCCCCTCCATCTTTGGGTGCCTCCTTCTCCGAATGTGGGAAATGCCGGCATTGGTGCTGATTTTGAGCCAATGCCTGGACACTGTCTACCGGGTCCAGCGAGGACCTGGCTTCAGGAAGGTGCAACTCCCTCACTCCTCCATGGTGATAAAGTCAGCCATGCGTCGACAGAAAAGCCTGAAGACTCACTCTTCGGTGCCCGCGGGCAGGGAATCCCGCACCCTCGACGCCCTTGGGCATAAATGTTACCAGGGCTCGATGCTGGCGTGCCATATACAAACATATCGGCTGAATACTGGCTTGTACTTCCGAGACCTAACCAAAGAACTCGGGGGGGGGGGGGTTCTCAGCAGCTCTCAGCAGGGACCACCTCCAATGCTTCCAGACCCTCATGAAGTCTGTCGGGGAATGCTCGAAGTATTTGTCTCGAGTGGCCTACAATTGCTTTGAGCCTAATGCATGGGTTGCTGCCGCAGGCATCTGTGCTCGACGCCAGCCCTAGCTCCAGGCATTGGACCTCGAGCAGTGGGTCCAGGAAAAACTCCTCGAAGTCCCTTGTCTCAGTGAAAACTACTTTGGCAAGGCAGCGGAGATCGAGACCGAGTATGTCACCAGGACTCGACTCTCGAGGACGACTTCCACTCTTCCCAAGAAGAAACCATCAGGGGAAAGGCCTCCCATCCACTAGAAAGGCCAGCTTTACTAAGGTTATCCCCCATATCAGGCTCCCCAGACCCCTCAGCAGTGTCATCAGGGCAAGGGAGCAGGCCAGGACCCACGTAAGCCTAAGAGGCCCAAGCCCCAGACACCAGCTCCAGCCCAGACTGGGTCAAGGTTTTGACTCCCAGAGCATAGCTTCTCCTCCCATGAGGGATCAGCTACTGATGGGGAGGGGGGGGGGCGCGTCTGATTCATTTTGCCCACCAGTGGGCTGCCATCACCATAGACTCCTGGGCACTTCAGGTGGTCAGGAAAGATTACCTCCTTCTTCTGGACCAGATGGCTCCCCCCTTTCTTTCTAGGAGAGCCCCCTCAGACTCCTCTGCATAAGGCCCTGCTACTGCAGGAACTTGCAGGCCTTCTCAGGGACAGGGCTGTGGAGCCCGTACTACATCACCTAAAAGGAAAAGGGTTCTACTCTAGATGCTTTCTGTTCCCAAAAAGAACAGGAGGCTTAAGGCCATCCTGGACTTGAGAAACCTGAACAAATTCCTGATGCGGGAGAAGTTCAAAATGCTCTCCCTTGGAATATTGCTGCCTTACCTCCAGCAGGGAGATTGGCTGTGCTCCTTAGACCTAAAGGATGCTTATACCCACATCCTTATTCATCCCAATCATAGGCAGTACCTAAGGTTCATGGTCGGGAGCGACCACTACCAGTACTGGGTACTACCCTTTGGACCTAGCCTCTGTACCAAGAGTCTTCACCCAATGTCTGGCAGTGGTGGCCACCTACCTCCATCTCCAAGAGACCTTCGTCTTCTCATACCTGGACAACTGGCTAGTAAAGGGAGACACTGCCTCAGAGGTACAACAGGCTATGGCCCGCACCATCCAGGTCCTACAACATCCTGGGGTTCATGATAAACCACCCCAAATCCCACCTTACTCCAACACAGGACCTGGAGTTCATAGGGGCTCGCCTGGACACCCTCCAAGCCAGGGCCTTCCTTCCCCTGGACAGGGCAGATCGCCTCAGGGTCCTGGCAACCGAGGTGCAGCACCATCATGCCATGCCGGCGTGGTCCATGTGTCTGCTCGGCCACATGGCTTCCACAGTCCATGTGGTCCCCAACGCCCACCTCCATATGTGAGCAGCTCAGAGGTGCCTTCGCTCACAGTGGACTCAAGCCACTGGCAGGCTCCGAATCAGGATCTCAGTGTCCTGTCAACTAGCAGAATCATTTGATTGGTGGCAGGGCGCACAGCACCTGCGAAAGGGCATGCCCTTTCAACACCCAAACCCTCAGAGGGTCCTCACTACGGATTCCTCCCTACTGGGCTGGGGTGCCACTGCGAGGAACCTGCTGGAGCTTAGAGCCATTTTTCTGGTGATCAGGGCCTTCCAACACCGCCTGCAGCATCAGTCAGTGCTGGTCCAAATGGACAGCTAGGGGGGCACAAGAGTCTCACCGCCTCTGCCATGAGGCAGTAGCCGTTTGCTTGTATGCAATCAGTCAGGGAATGCCCAAGCGTCCTTGTAGTCCTGCGGCAGCAGCTCCTCGAAGACCCTGGATCCCGAGAGAGAAGAAAAAGTCCTCGAAGTCCACTGAGGTTTCTCCGGAGAAACCCGATTAAAACCGTCAGGAGGGACTCTGGCTGCTCCGAGAAGCGCCCTACCAAGGTTCTCAAGAAGGACTCCTCAGCCGGCAGAGACCATGTGACGTTCCTCGAGGACGCACTTGTGAGTGCCAGCGCCAGGCCTGAGATCCTTGGTGCTTGCGCCGAAAGCTGTAGAGTCTTCTGACTTGGAAACCAAAATGGATATCAGAATATCTCTGCTATTCTGGCCTTGCAGCAGGCAATGATGGCTGGTTTGTCCATGTCATCTGCCCTGACATCAGGGCCCCCAACTGTGGGGGAGTCTCCGTTTGTCGAGCCGAGCTCTGAACACCACCGGCCTTTGGTAAGTCTCGGACGCCAGTCGAGGTCCCGGCCTCGATCCTCAGGCATCCAGTACTCCCTGGCTAGTTTCCGTGACTTGAACCCAGGTCCTCATGAGGCCACTGACTCCTTTGCGCCAGCCTCGGGGTAATGAGTCATAAGGCCTCGAATTAGTCATCACTACTCGACTCTGAGTGGGAGACTGACGACGAGGCATCCTCGGAGACTAAACAGCACCGAGATATCACTTCGGACCTGTCTTCCCTGGCGCCCCGGCACCACTCCCCTCTGGAGGATGTAGCCTTCCATGACTTTGTCAAGGACATGGCTAGAGCCCTCTCAGTACAGACCAAGGCGGAGGAGGTCCTGCGCACCGAGGAGTTGGAGATCCTCCAATACGAGTCTCCACCCAAGAAAACCCTCACGGTGCCTGTGCAGCCAATCCTTGAGCGGCTGCTGCTCAGAATGTGGAAAACACCGGTATCGGAACCGGTGGTGAGCCGGTGCCTTGGCGCCATCTACCGCATCTGAAAAGGCCTGAGGTTCCACAAACACCAGCTCCCACATAACTCCATGGTTGTCGAGTCAACCATGCAAAAACGTAAGAGCCAAAAGACCCATTCCTCTGTTCACCCCGGAAGGGAGGCCAGAGCCCTTGATGCCCTCGGGCCCAAGTGTTACCAGGACTCGATGCTGGGGTGCCAGATCCAAGCCTATAAATTTTACATAGGTATGTACTTAAAGGCTCTAACCCAGGAGCTGTCAGGGTTCAACGGTTCCAATCTCTGACTTTGGGGATCAAGGACTGCTCCGTTCCTCTCCCAAGCAGCCTACGACGTCTTCGAGTCAGTGGTTAGAGTCGCAGCAGCTGGCATCGGTGCCCGATACCAGGACTGGCTACTGTCTTCTGACCTTGAGCAAAGGGTCCAGGACAAGCTGCTCGACGTTCCCTGCACTGAGGAGAACCTATTTGGCAAACCCATGACCAACAAGGTGGCTGAGATTTGAGGTCGACGTGGTGATACGCCAGAGGCTCTCTAAAAAGACCTCATCCCTCTCCTGCAGGAAACAGATCCCTTTTCCCAAGGAAGAAGGGCCTTTTTCCACAGAGTCACCACTACCAGCCCTTCTCGGGTCAGCAACAAGGTTCTCACCCTAAGAGGCAAGGCCACGCGGCTCCTAAGGCGAAAACACCAAAGCCTTAGGCCCCAGCTCTAGCCAACCTGGGGGGAACTTTTGACTTCCAGGGCAGGTTATCCCTCCCCCAGGAGACCTTCACCAACCCACAGGGAGGCACCTGGCACTCTTTGCCCACAGATGGGCCAACATCACCTCGGACCAGTGGGTACTGCAAGTGATAAGGGAAGGATACCTCCTCCACTTACAGCAGGTACCACCCAGGTTTTTTCCAGGAGAGCTGGTACGACCTCTCCTTCATCAGACTCTTCTGCTCACAGAGCTCGTGGGCCTGATCAGGGACAATGCAGTGGAGCCTGTACCCAAACACCTATGGGGAAAGGGCTTTTGCTTCAGGTACTTCCTTGTCCCAAAGAGAACCGAGAGCCTCAGGCCCATACTAGACCTATGAAACTTAAACAAGTTTCTGGTGAGGGAGAACTTCAAAATGCTCTCCCTTGTAATACTGTTGCCTTATCTCCACCAGGGAGACTGGCTGTGCTTGTTGGATATAAAGGATGCATACACATACATTCTAATCCACTCCTCCCACAGGCAGTACCTAAGGTTCGTGGCAGGAGGAGGGCACTACCAGTACAGGGTACTGCCCTTCGGCCTGGCCTCCTCGCCAAGAATCTTTACCAAATGCCTGGCTGTGGTGGCCGCTCACTCCATCTGCAAGGGGCCTTTGTCTTCCCCTGCCTAGACAACTGGCTAATGAGGGCGGCACAGCTTCATAGGCCAGTCAGGCAGTGGAGTGTACATCCCTCCTTCTGCAGCACCTGGGGTTCATCATCAACTACCCCAAATCCCACCTCTTTCCAGCCCAAAATCTGGAGTTCATAGGTGCTCATCTCGACATGCTTCGAGTCAAGGCGGTCCTCCCCAGAGACAGGGCAGAAGACCTCCGACAACTTGCAGGAGAGGTACAGCGTCACCGGTCAGCACCAGCTCGTCTTCTCCTCTGCCTGCTGGGTCAGATGGCCTTTACGGTCCATGTAATGCCCTCAGCCTGCTTGCACATGCAGACAGCCAAGTGGTGCCTCCTCTCACAGTGGACCTAAGCTATGGGCAGGGTCAGGGTTACACGCCAACTGGCAGAATCTCTCATCTGTGGTAAAACGTTTGCCACCTCTGGGTGAGAATGCCCTTCCAAGCACCTGCACCTCAGAGAACCCTGACCACGGACGCCTCCCTCCTAAGTTGGGGGGCGCATTGCGGAGACCACCGCACACAAGGAAGCTGGTCCCAGGAGGAGTCACTCCTACATATCAATCTCTTGGAGCTCAGGGCGATCTACCTAGCCCTATGAGCATTCTGCTACCACCTGCAACACTGGCCCGTAATGATTCAGACAGACAATCAAGTCGCCATGTTCTGCATCAACAGGGGTGCATGGGCTTGTACTCCCTCTGCCAGGCCTCCTCTCCTTTGCAGCTTGCAACAACATGCTCTTGTGAGCAGTCTACCTCCCGGGCCAGGACAACTGCCTAGCGGAAAAAGCAGAATCCTTCGGCTGCACAAGTGGTGTCTAAACCCCAGAGTGGCCAAGAGGCTTTTCCACCTCTGGGGCAGACCCATGATGGATCTATTTGCTTCTCTGGACAACACGCAGCTACCTCGTTTCTGCTTCAGTCAGCCGCACCCGGAGAGAGTGGCGGTAGAGGCCTTACTGATCTTGTGGTCAGAGGGCCTACTCTATGCATTCCCACCAACCCCCCTCCCCACCCACATCCCTTCCCGGTCGCCAGGACCCTCTTCAAGGTCCAAAGCAAGAGGGTATCACTCATACTAATTGCCCCCAGGTGGCCGAGGCAGCCCTGCTTCCCTCTGCTGCTCTCCCCGTCAGTGGTACTCTCAGTCACGCTGGGCCAAGCTCCGGACCTTTTGTCTCAGGAGGGGGTCTCACCCCGGATCCCTAACGCAAACAGAGAAGCGAAGTAGATCCTACTGCCTCCCGAAAGCCCTCCATCTGATGGGCTTATGCCTTTAAGTGGAGAAGGTTCTCTGTGGAAAGAAGGGAGAACCCTTCCCCTGCCATGTGCAATTAGTATTCCAGTAACTACTGCATTTGTCCCACATTGGGCTGAAGTCTAAATCAGTGAGGGTGCATCTGAGCGCCATAGCCACTCACGATCACCCTGTTGAGGGAAAACACCTCTCAGGCCAGCCCCTGGTCTTCAGGTTCCTCCGGGACCTCCTGTTATCCAAGCCTCCTCTCCACCCTCCGGCAGCAGAGTGGGACCTCAACGTGGTGCTCTCCCAGATCACCAAACCATCATTCGAGCCCCTAGCCACTTACCACCTGCGGTACCTGTCTTGGAAAATGGCCTTTCTGGTGGCCCTCATATCTGCTCAAAGAGTGAGCAAACTCTAGGCCCTAGTGGCGGATCCACCATATACAAGGTTCTATAAGAACAGGGTAGTGCTTCACACACACCTTAAATTCCTCCCTAAGGTGGTATCTGCTTTCTCCTTAACCAAAAGGTGGTCCTTCCCACCTTCTTCCCGTGGCCTCATGCCGGCAGGGAGGAACTAATACTTCATACACTGGATTGCAAACGGGCTCTGTCCTACTTACAGTGGACCCAGGTCCATCAGAAAGCTCCTCAGCTTTTCGTGTCTTTTGACCCCAGCAGACTGGGGCTCCCTGTGACTAAGAAAACTCTGTCCACTTGGGTGGCAGATTGTATTGCCCTCACCTATGAGCAAGCTGGCCTCTCCCTTGAGCACTGGATCACAGCATATCGCATGAGGACGATGGCTACTTTGGTGGCCAACCTCTGCTCAGTGCCTGTGACGGAGATTTGCAAGGCTGCCACTTGGTCCTCGGTTCATAATTTCGCAGCTCACTACTACCTGGAGAGCAAGTCCTGCAGGGATAGTGCATTTGGCCAGGCAGTAGTCCGTAATATTCTCGGGGTGTAGGCAACTTCTGCCCTACAACAGTTCTCTGTTAGGGCTACTGGAGTGATATTGTCACTGGACTCCAGGGTCATCCGAGTCTCTCAGTGGGGACTCACTTTCTGCAACTCACCTGTTGGTCGCCATTGGTGCTGTCGTGGTTCGGTCTTCAGCAGTCTGGAGCTAGGGAGTCCCATATGTGAGGACTGATTTCCTGTTTGTTCTTGGAGAAACCTTAGTTACTCACCTGTAACAGGTGTTCTCCAAGGACAACAAGAATCTGTTCTCGCAACCCTCCCTCCTCCCCTGGGAGTTGCCTCCCTACTTTGTTTTAGTTTTTTTTTACTACCATCCTAGCTATGTCACCTGACTGAGCAAGATGGCACCCTTGGACAAGAAGGGGACCACGTATACATGGTAGCATGTCCCAAAGGCTTTCCTTGAAAGCTGGGGAAATACTCCCCGCGGGCTCCGTCGGTGCTGACGTCACCCATATGTGAGGAATGATTTCTGCTGTCCCTGGAGAGCACCTGTTACATTTGAGTAGCTACGCTTCACCTCCCACTCAACCAATTTCTAACCCAGTCAGTCACTTCAGGGTCAGAAGGAAGAGAGGAAGTCTTGTCCTCTATATCCTGAAGGCCTAAGGAAACTACTTCATTGACTTTAGTTATCAAAGGTCAGCAGGTGCTAGTCGGCTGTTGAACACACACAACAGCTTAGGCATCTGTAGGGGTATTCTGCCAAAATGCATCTGCAGCACAACCCAGTAGGTTAGCTTAATACTTACGAACAAAGATGGCCATTTAGGTTTACATGCTATAAGCGAGGCAGTTCCCGGCACAGTCATGCAAATGGCAGCTATGGCCTTATCTATCCCAGCTTAGGGGAAAGTTCAGGTACGTCCCATTTCTATAGACTGGTCTGGCACAGATGAATAGGAAGGTGAAATTATGTTTATCTGCTAATTTCCTTTCTTTGAGTCCTTCAGACCAGTCCAAAATCCCACCCCAGAAAGCTACAGTGCCAGGAGGTTCTGGACACTAGAAAACTAAAACAACTGAGCCTAGAGTACTCCTACCATATTAAATGATAAAACAGAAAAACATTTGCTCTTTTTTTATGGCAGGCAGTTAAGATCAATTATCGATAGAAGGCGTTGCCGGTGAGAATAATGGCAAACTGTCCCTAGATATGACTCAAGAATACTGATTGACTTCCCAGCTCAATCAGCTTATCTAAAGAAGCCAAACGTTTTAGCTCTGTCAGCATCTGCAGGTAGGAAGAACATGATCTATTTGTTCATGCTGGTCTGGCAAGACTTAAAGGAAATCATCAGGTAAGGATAATTTCACCTTATATGTTTCTATTCTATTTTATGTTAATATGTTTTTATTACAATTACGAGTATAATTACGTATTGATTTGTGAATTTTTTTTAAACTTGTAAGCAGCTTTGGTCAGTCTTTTAGACTAGAAAGGTAGGGCAAAAGTTTAAATACATATATAGACATGCTTTTCTTAGGAAAAATGGCACTAGAAGTCCCAGCATGCAGTGGCTGTAAAACCAGGAATCGATCAGTTTGACCAGTAAAAGCATAGTCAGCTGGCAAACCAAAGGCACGTGTCCTGCTGTGTACAGTGTGAGTGTGAAAGAGTATTCTCCCATTTTGGAACTCCTTTTTTTTTTCTCTTAAAATGTTAAGGGAAAGGAGGAACTGAGGAAGTTCTATCAGCCCCCCCCCCCCTTTTTTTAATGAACTCTATTCAAGAACAGAGTTCCTGAGTTGATACATCAGGGTCCGTCTCTAGTCCTTTTCAAATCCAGGCTAAAAACCCACCGTTTAGAAACAGAGAAATATGATGACAGAAAAAGACCACATGGCCTATGGGATGAGGGTGAAGGGAGATAGATTCAGGAGTGATATGCGGAAATATTTCTTTATGGAAAGAGTAGTGGATCCATGGAATAGTCTCCCAGTGGAGGTGGTAGAGATGAGGACAGTAACCAAATTCAAAAAAGCATGGGACAAACACAGAGGATTTCTAAAGTTAAAAAGGGGACTGTTGTAGTTGTTTACATGGAAGGACAGACTAGATAGGCCATGTGGTCTTTTTCTGTCGTCTCATTTCTATGTTTCTATAATGGTTTCTACCATTTTTTCTGGTACTGATGTCAGGCTCACCAGTCTAGTTTTCTGGATCACTCTTGGAACTCTTTTTAAAAATTGGCATTACGTTGGCCATCTGCCAACCTTCAGGCAAATGTAATGTTTATATTGTTTATTAATTATTTATTTGATGTGTTTGTTTCTTTGAGGTTTTCGCCCTATAATATCCCCCTGAAGAAGGCAATCTGGCCGAAACGCGTAGGGGTAATAAAGAAGGTTTTTTTTCAAACCTGAAAACTCTGCTGGTCTGGGTATCTGTTCTTTTTGTCCTATTGCATCTTACAGATACATTGGTTGCTTTCTTTGGTCTTCGTCCCAACCTTCAGGCATTACAGATGAATTTAATGATAGTTAACTTGCTCAAAATGCCACTGTAAGAATCGTAGGCAATGCCTCCAGAGCTGAACACATTACCCTGATTCTAAAACACCTCCAATGAAGAGCATATAAGATACAAAGCCCTTCTCACTATTTTCAAAATCAGCCACGACCTTTCAGCCACATATCTATAATACCTCATTGAGAAAACACCAGACAACAGAGCCAAAAGAACAAACACCTTTAATATTCTACACACCCCTTCAACAATTACCAAGTCTAACCACGCATCCTTCAAGAGAGCCTTCTCCTTGTTCGCCCCAACCCTCTGGAATGCACTGCCGGATAACCTACGTAACACGAATGACCTGGCAGATTTCAGAGAAAAATTGAAAACTCCACCTCTGCATTGAACACTTTATAGACCCAGCTTAACCGCTTGGACTGAATAGACTTTCATATCCTAAGCAAATTCACCCCACCATCCCTTTCCAGCCTCTCCCTATAGTTACCCATGCAACCTTTGAATGTACTATAGTTTCAGCATTACAGTGTTCTACTGTCACCTGTCTACCATTTTGTTCTGCTGTTAACGCCCTACCATTTGTAATGTTGTAATGACAGTTCTCCGGGAAAAAGCAGAAAGTCAGTCCTCACATATGGGTGACGTTGGCACCTACTGAGCCCTCGCAGAAGCATCCCCACAGCTTTCAAAGAAAGCCTTTGGGAGATGCCACCATGCATGCGTGGTGCCCTTCCTGCCGAGGGGTGCCATCTTGCTCAGTCTCCTTTTTTCTGTGGAGCCCTTAAGAAGTTTGTCCCCGGAAAAAGTTGATTTTTCTCTCCAAGTTTCATACTCACCTCCAGTATTGCACTGGTACTCTTCCCGCCTACTGACCTCGTTGCCTCGGCGTCGAGTTCTGTCTATTTTTGTAGTTTTTCGTTCTTTTCTTTTCCTGGTGCCTTCGTGCCTTTTTTCTCCCACTGGCAGCCTGGATAGTCTTCGACCTCGCAGGGGTATTTTTTTCCCCCCATGGCTACCAGTAGCATTAAGAAGTGTGATCGGTGCTCTAAAATTATGTCTTTGACCGACACACACGACTGCTGTCTTGGCTGCCTTGGGCCAGACCATGACCCGGCAGCCTGCAATCTCTGCAAGAGGACATCTAGTAAGGCCCTCAAGAGTTGCCAGCAGCAGCATGATAAGTTTTTCCTCGAGTCCCCGGTGCCTCCGAAGGCCAGGGCCTCGTCTGAAGCCCTGACATTTCGGGCGGAACCTTCCGAACCCGAGCCTTGTTGTGGGTCCTCAGAAAGGGGGTCTCCCTCAAGGGAATCCAGGAAGAAACCCTCGAAGGTGACATCCTTGGACAGTTTTGACTGGCTGTGTGCTCCCCGGGCCCGGTCCCGCAGTCCGAGACGTTCGTCTGAGGCATCGGAAAAGGAGTGTCCTGCGAAGGTCCTCCAGAAGGATCCGACCGTGGACCGGCCTCTGTCCCCAGACACTATCCTCGTCGTGGATTCCCCTTTGGGGGAGTTGGCATTGGGGCCGAGTCCCCCTCTGCCCACACCGAAGGCTGCGGAGCCTTTTTGTCTGGAGTCCAGAATGGTGGCCCTGGAGCGCAGTTTGTCTACCTTCATGGACCAGCAGTAGACCAATGTTCCCTCTAATTTTCTGTAGGCTGTGTGCGCATAAAGTATCAGCTGTGCAGCTTTTGAAGGAAGGTTAAATTTTTGTGCGCCACATAACGACACTCGGAGTTATATACTTTAAAATTTGACTACACATCAGAATACAGTATGTACACCACATTGATTGCACTAGAAAATATTGTAGAACTTGTGAAAATCGTCAATACACAACAACTTTTAAATTTTAAGACGTCTGTGTTGTTTTCTATCAGAATCAGAACCGTAATTTTTGTGCGCTCTGTTGTAAAGTATGTGCGCTCACTCGGCGAGGTGTGTGCGCGCGCACACGCGCACAGCTTAGAGGGAACAGTGCAGTAGACGCTTTTGTCCGGCACAACCGGTTCATCCGCCCTGCTGACCACTGGGCCCTCGACATCGAAGACGTCCCTTGAGGCTGAGTCTATCCTCGGCCGAGGTTGCGATCTGAGTCCTGCTCGAAGGAACTGCGGTCATCCCCGGCAAGTTTGCCAGGCACCGGCCGCAGGGCATTGGGGGCAGAGCAGCCCTCCTATGAGTCCTCGACAGACTACTCAGAGTGGGAGACGGAGGACGAAGAGTCCCCCGATACCCATCGCCACTGCAACATTTCATCTGACTCTCCTGTCTCAGAGCCTTGACTGCGGTCTCTGCCTGAGGATATGGGCTTCCTTAATTTTGTCAAGGACATGTCTAAGGACCTGGTGTTCCCAACTGAGTCGGAGGAGGACCCTTGGGTGGATGAGTTGGAAATCTTCCAATACGAGGCCCCTCCACGGGAATCGCTCACTGTGCCCATCCCTTCCATCCTGGAAAGGCTGATCCTCCGAATGTGGGAGACACCGGCTTTGGTGCCGGTGGTGAGCAAACGGCTCGAATCAATGTATCGAGTCTGCCTGAGCCCAAGCTTTCAAAAGTCACAGCTACCGCATAACTCCATGGTGGTGGAGTCGACCATGCGTCGGCTGAAAAGCCAGAAGAGACACTCCTCGGTGCCCCCCCGGCAGGGAGACCCGCACCCTAGATGCTCTCGGTAGAAAGTGCTACCAGTGCTCAATGCTCATCGGCTGCATCCAGGCCTACCAGCTGTACATAGGCATGTACTTGAGAGACCTGGTGAAGAAATTCGCTGGGTTCTCAGCTGGTCTCTCTGAGGAACCCTTGCAGCAGTTGAAGAACCTGGTCAAAGCAGTCCGTGAATGCTCCAAATTCATGTCTCGAGTGGCCTATGACTGGTTCAAGTTGGCGGCTCGAGTAGCAGCAGCTGGCATCGGTGCACGCCTCCAAGCTTGGCTACAGTTGTCTGACCTCGAGCAGTGGGTTCAGGACAAACTGGTCGATGTCCCCTGCCAAGGAGAGAACCTCCTCAGCAAACCCATGATTGACAGGGCTGCCGAGCTGGAGACTGAGTTCATGATGAGGATCAGGCTCTCCAAAAAGACCACTGCCCCTCCCCGACGGAAGGGCTTGGGTAAAAAGTCCTTTTACCCGAGGAAGGGAGCTGCTTACCAAAACTACCCTCCTCATCAGGCCTCTCTGGCTCCTCAACAGGTTCAGTAGGCCAAGGGACATGGGCATGGCCCACGTAAGCAGAAGGCTCCAAAACCCCAGGCACCGGCTCCAGCCCAGCCAGGGGGGAGTTTTTGACTCCTTGAGCATAGCCTATCTACCCCAAGGAGATCAGCGTCCCACAGGGGGACATCTGGCCCTCTATGCCCAGAGATGGGTGTCCATCACCACCGATTCCTGGGCACTTTGGGTAGTCAGAAAGAGTAACCTCCTCCACCTGACTCAGACACCTCCCCCTTATTTCCCGGGAGAGCCCCTCGGGTCTCCACTCCACCGGGACCACCTTCTGAATGAGTTGACAGGCCTTCTTAAGGACAAAGCGGTGGAACCGGAGCCCCACCATATCCAAGGGCAAGGGGTTCTACTCCAGGTACTTCCTCATGCCAGAAAGGACAGGGGGCCTAAGGCCCATCCTCAACCTGTGCAGCCTCAATAAATTCCTGGTGAGGGAGAAGTTCAAGATACTCTCCCTTGGAACATTGCTGCCCTACCTCCAGCAGGGAAACTGGCTATGCTCCTTAGACCTCAAGGATGCTTATACCCACATCCTCATTCACCCCAACCACAGGTAGTACCTGCGGTTCATAGTGGGGGGCAGGCGTTTTCAGTGCAGGGTGCTCCCCTTCGGCCTAGCCTCTGCCCCAAGAGTTTCCACAAAATGCCTGGCGGTCGTGGCTGCCTTTCTCTGGTTCCAGGCTGTCTTTGTCTTTGCCTTCCTGGACGACTGGTTCATAAAGGAATGCACGGGGTCTTTGTCTTTGCCTGCCTGGACGACTGGTTTATAAAGGAATGCACGGCCTCAGAGGTGCAGCAGGCCACAGCACACACCATCAAGGTTCTGCAACACTTGGGGTTTGTAATAGACTACCCAAAGTCTCACCTACTCCCAACACAGTGTCTGGAGTTCATTGGGGCAAAGATCGACCCTCTCCAGTCAAGGCTTTCTTGCCCAGGGACCGAGCCAGTAGTTTCATGATTCTGGCTCGGGACGTACAGTACCGCTCCTCGGTGCCCACTCAGCTTCTCCTGCCCTTCCTCGGGCACATGGCCTCCACGGTCCACGTCACCCCCGACACCCGCCTCCATATGAGGGCGGCACAGTTGTCCGCCAATTGGTGGATTCTCTGGTCTGGTGGCAGTCTCCCCAGCATCTTGAGGCGGGCATGCTTTTTCAGGCCCCAAGCCCCTCAAGGCTCCTCACTATGGACACCTCCCTGCTCGGCTGGGGATCCCAATGCAGAGATCTCCGCACTCAGAGCAACTGGTCACCAGACGAGAGCACCCAGCAGATCAACCTCCTGGAGCTCCGAGCCATACACCTAGCCCTGAGGTCTTCTGTCACCACCTGCGTCACCAGCTGGTGCTGGTCCAGATGGACAATCTGGTGGCGATGTTCTACGTGAAAAAACAGGGATCTCGTACCCTTTGTCAGGAGGCTCTGGTCCTCTGCTTGTACGCAATCCAACAAGGTATCCTCCTGCGGGCAGTGTACCTCCCAGGTCAGAACAACCTGCTGGCCGACAGGCTCAGCAGAGTTCTCCAGCCACATTAATGACGGCTGGACCCCAGGGTAGCCAGTCGGTTTTTCTGTTTCTGGGGGGAACCCGTGATGGACCTCTTCGCCAGCCCGGACAGCTTTCAGTTGCCCTGCTTCTGCTCCCGGCAGGCCCACCCCTCCAGGGTGGCAGTGGATGCGTTCCTGGTCTCATGGTCGGAAGGCGGCCTCATGTACGCCTTCCCTCCTACGCCACTGATCGCCAAGACCTTGTTCAGGAGCCTCCGTGACAGGGCCTCGCTCATCTTGATAGCTCTTCAGTGGCCCAGGCAACTGTGGTTCCCGCTGCTTCTGCAGTTGACGGTGGATACTCCCATCCTCTTGGGGACCGCCCTGGGACTCTTATCCCTGGTGGGGGCTCTCTCCTGTACCCCAACCTGGGCTCCCTGTTGCTGACAGCGTGGCTGCTGATAGGGTGACTGGCCCCTTTTAACATTCCAGTTAAAGTGGAAGACATTTTGCTGGCCTCTTGCAAGGCCTCTACTAGGAAGGCTTATGCCCTCAAATGGCGCAGGTTCTCTGTTCAGTGCGCCAAACACAGGGCTGACCCCTTCTCCTGCCCGGTGGCTCTGATGTTACAGTACCTTCTCCACCTTTCTCAGTCTGGGCTCAAGTCTACTCTATCCGAGTGCAACTTAGTCCCCTGGCGGCACACCACCATCAGGTGGATGGTAAGCCCCTCTGTACAACCCTTGGTGACCCATTTCCTTTGGGGCCTACTCTTATCGAAGCCCCCGGTTCGCCCTCCGACAACCGAATGGGGCCTCAGCGTAGTGTTGGGGCAGCTCACTCGCCTGCCCTTCGAGCCTCTGGCTACCTGCCACCTTCGCTACCTCTCTTGGAAGGTGGTTTTCCTGGTCGCGCTTACCTCCACTCGCAGAGGTAGCGAGCTTTAGGCCCTTGTGGTGGAGGCACCCTATACCAGGTTCTCCAAGAACAGAGTGGTGCTTCACACGCACCCCAAATTCCTGTCGAAGGTAGTGTCGCCCTTCCATCTCAACCAGGAAGTGGTGCTCCCTACCTTCTTTCCAAGACCTCACTCCAGTCGGGCGGAGACGGTCCTCCACACCTTGGACTGTAAGAAGGCTTTGTCCTTCTATATTCAACGCACTCAGGGCCACCGCAAAGCCTCTCAGCTTTTCATCTCCTATGACCCCAGTAGGCTGGGGGAGGTGGTGACCAAGTGTATGCTGTCGACATGGGTGGTGTACTGTATCGTCCTTGCTTATGAGCAAGCGGGGTTTGCGCTGGAAGGCCACGTCATGGTGCACTGGATCAGGACCATGGTGGCTTTGGCAAACTTGCACTCCATCCCGATGGTAGATATCTGCTGGGCTGCCATCTGGTCTTCAGTCCATACATTCGCAGACCATTGCTGTCTGAAAAGAGAGTCCCGACGGTACAGTGCCTTCGGCCAGGCTATGCTCCGTAACCTTTTCGGAGTTTAGGCAACTCCTTCCCCCCTCCAACCCTTCTGTGTTTGGGCTATCGGACTGCTGGTTTCATTGGACACAGGGGTCATACTGTGGTCTGTATACACGGACTAAATTGCTGCTGCTTGCGGCTCCCCGGGAGGGAGCTCCTATTTTTGCTATAGGCTTTCGGTAGTCTGTAGCTGGGACGTCCCATATGTGAGGACTGACTTCCTGCTTGTTCCCGGAGAAAGTGTAGTTACTCACTTGTAACAGGTGTTCTCCGGGGACAGCAGGAATCGGTCCTCACAACCCTCCCTCCTACCCTGAGAGTTTATTTTTGTCGTTTTTTAGCTGTGTCACCTGACTGAGCAAGATGGCACCCTTGGGCAGGAAGGGGACCATGCATGCGAGGTAGTATCTCCCAAAGGCTTCCGCAATGGCTCCATCGGTGCTGCTGTCCCTGGAGAACACCTGTTACATGTGAGTAACTAACTACGCTTTCTGTAAAGCCCTGTTGGCCTCCATTATTTTCATGTAAACCGCTTAGAATTGGAGATACCGTGGTATAGAAAAAAACTGTTAAATAAATTTCACAGATTACGCGGTCTCATATTTCAGTTCTTTCAATACCTTCAGATGTATATTATCTGGTCCAGGTGAATGCTGCTCTTAGTCTATCAAATACTTGTAATACATTTCCTAGTTTATCGATATTTCTTTCAATACTTCTGATGCATCACCTTTAGATACCATTTCAGTCATGGGTAACTTCCCTACTTCTTCTTCAGTCAAGACTGAAACAAAGAATTCATTCAGTCTCTCCGCTGTGGCCTTTTCCCCCTTTAGTGTCCCTTTTACTCCTCTATCATCTAATGGTCCACCTGACTCTCTCACAAGCCTTTTGCTACGATTTTACTTTAAAGTCTTTATTATGCATTTTTGCTTCCACAGCAAGCCTTTTTTTTCAAATTCTCTCTTTGCCTGCCTTATCAGTGCCTTGCATCTAACTTGCCAGTGCTTATGTTTCGTTTTCGTCATTTAGCTCCTTCTTTCATTTCCTGAAAGATCCTTTTTTTGGCTACAACAGCTTCTCTGATCTCACCTTTAAACCATGCTGGCAGTTTTTTGGACTTCCTTCCACTTTACTTAAAGCATGGGATACAGCTGGTTTGGGCTTCCAAGATAGTATTTGTAAACAAAACCCATGCTTGATATAAACCTTTGCAGCTGATCCTTTCAGTTTTTTCTTAACTATTTTCCTCATTTTATCATAGTCTCCCTTTTGAAAGTTAAAAGGTAGGTCTGTGGATTTCCTTGCTGTCCTTCCTCCATTTATTAAATCAAATGCGATGATGCTATGATCACTATTGCCAAGTGGCCCCAACACCCATATCTCTTGCACCAGGTCTTCTGTTCCACTCAGGACTAGGTCCAAAATGACTTTCCCTCTTATCATTTCATGAACTAGCTGCTCCAAGAAGCAGTCGTTTATTTCATTTAGAAACTTTATCTCCCTAGCATGTCCTGCCTTGACACCGACTCAGTCGATACCGGTGTAATTGAAATCACCCATTATTATTACTGTGTTGTAACTTTTGTTAGCTTCCCTGATTTCTTTGAGCATTTCATCATCCATTTGTTCATTCTGGCCAGGCGGTCGGTAGTACACCCTCACTGCCATCGCCCTCCCCTTTTTACATGGAATTTCAATCCGTAGAGATTCTGCAGTGTACTTTTCTTCCTGCAAAACTTTAATCCTGTGTGACTCAATGCCCTCTCTAACATAGAGCGCAACTCCTCCACCAATTTTATCTACTCTATCATTGCGATACAATTTGTACCCAGTTATCACAATGTCCCATTGATTGTCCTCCTTCCACCACGTCTCTACCAGTCATATCTAACTTTTCATTTAGTGTTATATATTCTCTCTCATCTTACTATTTAGACTTCTAGCCTTTGCATGCAAGCATTTTAGAGGTTGTGTTTTATTCCTATTAATCTGGTTATCAGTAGGTAGAGCTTAAAAATTCCAAATTACCCCTATCTGCTCTGTACTTAAGGGCGTTTGGATTTCTTTTGTCTTTATTGGAACCTCTGTGTTGATATGCCCTAACTTCAATCTTTTGTTAGTATCCTTCAAGGATAGATCGTTCCGAACCATGCGCTGTTGGGCGACTGTCTGCCTTCCCCTATTATCTAGTTTAAAAGGTGCTCTTTCTCCTTTTTAAAGGTTAATGCTAGAAGCCTGGTTCCTTCCCAGTTAAGGTGGAGCCCATCCTTTCAGAAAAGCCCTTCCTTTCCCCCGAATGTTCCCCAGCTCCTTGAAAATCCAAAACCCTCTTCCTTGCACCATCATCTCATCCACGCATTGAGACTCCAGAGCTCTGCCTGCTTTTTGGATCCTGCATGTGGAACAGGAAGCATTTCTGAGAATGCTACCCTGGAAGTTCTGGATTTAGGCTTCCTACCTAAAAGCCTAAATTTGGGCCCCAGAACCTCCCTACAACACTTTCCTATGTCATTGTTACCAACATATACCAAGACATCAGACTCTTTCCTAGCGCTATCTAAAACCTTGTCTAGGTGGCGCATGAGGTCCAATACCTTCGCACCAGTCAGGCATGTTACCAGGCGATCCTCAAGTCCACCAGCCACCCAGCTATATACATGCCTAATGACAGAATAATCAACTATAATGGCTTTCCTAACCCTTCCCTCTTGGGCACATGGCTGTGGAGAAACCTCCTCGGTGCAAGAGGGTATTATATCACCTGGAGAACAGGTCGTTGCTACAGGATCTTTTCCAGCCATACCAGGGTGATGCTCTTGTGTCACGTGACTTCTCTCCTCAGTGGCAACAGGGAGGCTGCCAGACTGGAGGTGAGCCTTCAGTACTACATCCCTGTAGTTCTCATCTATATATCTCTCTTTCTCTTCCTTATGTCCTCCAAGTCTGAATCTCTAGCCTCCAGAGATTGGACTCATTCCCTGAGAGCAAAGAGTTCCTTGCACCTAGTGTACACGTAAGACTCCTCACCAACTGGGAGAAAATCATACATGTGACACTCGCTGCACAAGGCTGGAAAGGCCCATCTTGCTGCTAGACTGCTGTTTGCATCTTAGTTTTAAGGTTTTGTTTAGGTATTTAAGTTGTTTGTTTACTTAGGTTTGCTGGGGATATTTATACTAATACAACTATACCTAATACCTTTAATGGACTTTGTTCACCTCAAGATTAATTAATCTCAAGTCCTTAATGTATTCCTGATGAGGTTTACCAGCTGCACCTGAAAATGAATATGGTCACCTCCTTCCCTTTTAATAGGTTTAAGAGCCTACAAAGCTAAGATTATCCCTGTGGTGTGGGTGGGAGGGAAAGAAGACTTAATAAAAGCTGTTCTTCTAAGGTAAAGTCTTACCAATTTCCTGTGTGATTAACACAGCTCTTGTTTTGATAAAGGAGACCTTTCAAATTGCCCCTTTGATATGTCACTTGCTGGAGGAGTATATTGAGACACATAGCCCATTGGACCAGCAGCAGCGATAGTAAAATACATGGGGTTGAAATCTTGATGACCACCATGTTTGATAAACTTATGCATGGCCTTGAAGCTAAAGTCTTTGGCTATATCATGCTGCATTTGACTCTGTAAATCATGAGCTGCTATTGCTTCTTTCGCCATCTTTAGCCCTGGGAGCAGTAGTTTTGAGTTGGTTTCGCCCATACTTGATGGGGCGGGAGCAAAGGGTCAGAGTGGATTCAAAGGTGTCTGCATGGTGTAAAATTTCTCAAGGAGCGCCTTATTGTTTGGCATTTTCAGCATTTTCATTCTTTATTTTGCATCCTTCTTGTGGAAATATTCAGTCCTTACTCTTGCTGTAAGTTTGCAAACAAAATTCAAACTTCTGTATAAAAACGTCTAATTTTTGCAGAATTCTGGATGCTTTGTCAAAATAATAAAACATATTGTTTTTGTGATATTTAATTTTAAAATATAATACAAAATATATTACAGAAAAAAATCACAAAAAGTGCAAAACTTTGAATTATTGTGTGCAGAATTCTAGCAGGAGTAAATAATGATGGCTATTTGTGTACAGATGATTTAATGATATGTTCCTTTTTCTATTCTATTTTCTAACCCAAAACAGTGGAAAAGTATTTTCAAGCAATGATTAAGCGGCTTTTGCATCATGATTTAGTATTTAATTATAGTAAATCTGAAGTGTTACTTGTGACTCGCGATGTATCATTGGTCCCACCAGTATCGGCCCATATAGGGGATGTGGATTTGGTAGTTAAAAAAGAAGTTCAATATCTGGGGATAGTATTAGATCAGTGTCTTACCTTATGATCCCTGATAGTGTGATAAGAGCTACCTTTCATAAAATGAGAATAGTATGGCAATTGTGCTCCTTGACTGATGATGATTTTTTGGTCTGTTCCAGGCATTGGTTAATCCATGCATGGCTTATTGTAACATCATTTATAGAGGATTGCCCTCTCTCCTTCTGTAGAGCTCTATAGCTCATGCAGAATTCCTTAGCTAGTATTGCTGGGTAATACAGGCATCTTTTATTTTATTTATTTAAATCTTTTTTATACCACACTGTTTGGTATCAGCGCGGTTTACAGGTAACATTAAATCTTTGCTGAGATAGCTGCATTATCTCCTGATGGTATTATTAATTTTTCTGGTCACCGGGCTTCTGTCTATCGTTTGGGAGCTCTATTGCATCGCCATTAATCCATCCATTCAGCGTGAGAGAGTCTGCAGAAAACTTAGCGTTCCAGCAGTCTGCAGTGGTAAGCTTCATGTTGTACATGCGAGAGCTTTTTCAGGTTGTACGCCTTCTATTTGGAATACCCTACCTCTGGCTTTATGTACCTCCCTGGATCTATTTATTTTTCATAAATATCTTAAGGCCCATTTGTTTCAGAAAACCTTTGGAGAAGAATAATGTGTGTTTAATTTTATTCTTTTGTCTATACTGTGATGTTTTGCTTTATTGAAGTATGTGTTTGTTGTAGCTTACCTTGAACTAAAGCGAGAAGGGGAGTAATAAATTTTGTAACTAACTAACTATGAAATAATTATTTTATATTTACAGGGCCTAATGGAGAAACTGAACAGCAGCCCATAGTCAGCCATTTGGAGTCTCCACTGCCAGTGCTGCATAGACCAGCATTTCCTACTGGTATGCATTCATCGGTCTTCCGTGTTAAGAACGGGCATTGCACATGGTACCTGTGCTGTATGAGTGTTAGTATGGGAGGGAGGGATGGGTATGCGAGATGAGCATGGCAGGGGCAGAGTTGGTGAGCTTAGGTTCCATTTGCTCTCCTGCTGAATAATTCAGTGCTGTAAACACTAGGCTGCACTGTCTACCTCCCCCAGCCACAAATCAGCAATAATACTGTATTCCCCTGATTACAGGGCTATTTCTTCCTTACTTATTTGTTCTGAAAATGCATACTCGTCTGGAATTGAGTGCTACCTAAATTCTTTCCCTTTTTTGCAGCGATTGTAATCAGAACTCGCCGTGTATTCAAGGTCCCCTATATTTGGGTGAATAGAAGCCAGCTGCTGGTCTCATCTGGGATCCCAAATAACAAGCCCTCACAGCAATAAAACAAAAATTAAGTTCACAAGTGCTGTGATGCTAATCAACACTATTTTTTTTTTCAGTGTCAGTATTGAGTTCAAGGATTTGAATTATCCTCTCGCGTTTAGGTGTGGAGGATTTTTTTCAGAGCAATCTTGGGGCATGCTGTTAAACTCTGTGTGTGAAGCTTGTACTGCTGCTGCTTATGCTGTATCTATTGGGGATTATTTTATAAAGCAGCATCTAATTAAAGCATGAAAGTAGATGCCTAAATAGGCCATTTTAGTAATTTACATGTATTTATGGGCAAATACGTGCAAAATGGCCTCTCTTACACTGGGTGCTATTTTAGAAGGGCATGCATTGATTTGATGGTGTGCACTCTGCCCGATCTCCACAAGTATGCATGTAGATTATATAATTCTATTACTACTACTAAACATTTGTGTAGCGCTACAAGACGTACGTAGTGCTGCACAGACACATGTTAAAGACTGTCCCTGCTCATCAGAGCTTACAATCTAGTCAAGACAGACAACACAGTAGCTGTAGACACGGGATACAACTAGGGGGAATGGTAAGGAAACACAAAGGAGATCAGGTGAGTCAAGATCAGAAAGCGGCAGCGAAGAGGTGAGTTTTCAGCCTGGATTTGAAAAGGGTTCGTTCCAGGCATAACGAGCAGCAAGGTGAAAGGAACAAAGTCTGGATTTAGCAATAGAAGAGAAGGGCACAGATAGAAGCAATTTGCCAGAATAGCGGAGTTCCCGAAGAGGAGTATAGGGAGAGAGAAGAGAGGAAAGGTAATATCTGAAGATTGGAGGATGGCCAATGTAATACCAATTTTTAAAAATAGTTCCAGGGGTGATCCGGAAATTTACAATTGAGCCTGACATCAGCACCAGGAAAAATGGTAGAAACCATTATTAAGAACAACATTGCTGAACATGTAGATAGTCATGGTTTAATGGGACACAACGAAAAAAAGGGGTCAATATCAGAGTGAATAACTACAAATAAATATGAAAAAAATCACTCCATTAATACATCCATTCCATACTGCTGTACAAAAAATAAACACAGAGGAGAAAAAGGCCTCAGAACTGTTTTAACAAAGAGCTAACACAGTAGGCAGCAACTTCCCTAAGCTCAAAAACAGAAACATCAGTGGCCTAAAAAAACTCCTCAGATACTGTGAAACATTTTGTTCTCAACTGGAGCATGGGTCATGTAACTCACAATAACAGAAACAGGGTGCACTTATTTTAATTCATAATTCTCAGTTCAGAATCGAATATCTTCCACTCTCAAAATGACACAGCCATAGACATGATAACAAGGCAACCCCTTTGACACCACCAGCGATGCCGGCTAGGCGTTTCGCCGAGCACTTTGTGAAGGGGAACCTCCACAAGCTGTAGAAGAGAACAAAAAACCACAAAGAAACCAACAGCTGGAACAAAGGCAGAGCATATATCAAAGCCCTCCCACAGAGACACAGAACACTCCCATAAAAACCGCCAACACCCGCTCACCTGTGCAGGCAGGGACAACGTTTAAAACACCATCAAGCAACAGGCGCCTCTAGACCAACGCTCCGATCATCAAAAAAGACGCCACGCATGTGCAGTAATAAAGACCACAACACTCCTCCCACAAGCAACGTCACAGCCTCTTCATGCACGACACTGAAGCATCGGGACTCACAAAAAGAGACCAAAGCTGTCCAGACCAAACCCCATAGGCCAGGGAACTATTACACAAACTGCAGCAGACAAACCAAAACATACCACCCACCCACCCTTCAAAAACAAAGATTCCATTCAACTTGAGCATTGAGACCATGAGGGAGAACCGCCCCAAACTGAGGGGTTTGCCTTGTTATCATGTCTATGGCTGTGTCATTTTGAGAGTGGAAGATATTTGATTGTGAACTGAGAATTGTGAATTAAGATAAGTGCACCCTGCTTCTGTTACTATATGAGTTACATGACCCATGCTTCAGTTGAGAACAAAATGTTTCACAGTATCTGAGGAGTTTTTTTAGGCCACTGATGTTTCTGTTTTTGAGCTTAGGGCAGTTGCTGCCTACTGTGTTAGCTCTTTGTTAAAACAGTTCCGAGGCCTTTTTCTCTGTGTTTATTTTCTGTACAGCAAAGTGTGGAATGGAGGTATTAGTGGAGTGATTTTTCCATATTTATTTATGATTTAATGGGAGACAACCAACATGGCTTTAGCCAAGGAAGGTCTTGTCTTACTAATCGGTTATATTTTTCTGAAGGTGTAAATAAACAAGTAGACAAAAGTGGGTCGGTCGATGTAGTGTATCTGGATTTTCAGAAAGCCTTTGATAAGGTCCCTCATGAGAGACTCTTGGCGAAATTAAAAAGTCATAGGATAGGAGACAGAGTGCTATTGTGGATCAGGAACTGGTTAAAAGATAGAAAGCAGAGGGTAGGGCTAAATGACAAATTTTCCCAATGGAGAAAAGTGAATATTTCATTACCCCAGGGATCTGTGCTGGGTCCGCTGCTTTTTAAAATATTCATAAATGACCTGGAAATGGGAATAACGAGTGAAGTAATCAAATTTGCAGATGACACAAAATTATTCAAAGGTGTTAAAACACAAGAGGATTGTGACAAATTACAAGAGGATCTTGATAAATTGGAAGACTGGACATTCAAATGACAGATGAAATTTGATGTGGACAGGGGCAGAGTTAAGCACCTAGGAAAGAAAAACCCATACTTTGGTTACAAAATACAAGGTTCCACATTAGGAACCACCACCCAGGAAAAAGATTTAGACATCCTCGTGGATAACACATTGAAACCGTCTGCCCAGTGTGCAATGATTGCCAAGAAAGCAAATAGAAGGCTAGGAATCATAAGGAAAGGAATGGAGAATAAAACAAAGGATATTATAATGCCTCTGTATCATTCCATGGTGCGACCGCACCTCGAATATTGTGTGCAATTCTGGTTGCCATATCTTAAAAAGAATATAGCGTTATTAGAAAAAGTAAAGAGAAGAGCCACCAAAATGGTAAAGGGGATGGAAGGATACCCCTATAAGGAGAGGCTAAAAAGGGTTGGGCTCTTCAACCTGCAAAAGAGACGGCTGAGGGGAGATATGATAGAGGTCTATAAATTAATGAATGGAGTGGGACAGGTAAACATAGATTGTTTATGCCATAAAAAAAATGTAGAAAGACTAGGGGACTAGCAATGAAGCTACAGTGTAACCCATATAAGACTAATAGAAAATATTTTTTTACTCAACACGTAATCAAACTCTGGAATTCATTACCGGAGGATGTAGTAAAAGCTGTTAGTGTAGCTGACTTTAAAAAAAAGTTTGGACAAGTTCCTGGAGGAAAGGTCCATAAACCTTTGTGAAAGGGGACCCAGGATATCCACTGCTTGCCCCACTACAAGCATTGTGGAACCTGTGTCTCTTGGGGAAACTGCTAGGTACTTGTGACCTAGATTAGCCACTGTTGGAAACAGGATACTGGGCTTGATGGACCTTGGTCTGATCCAGTATGGCATATCTTATGTTCTTAGATCATCAGAAGAAATTTGAACTGGATGCGGAAATGGATAGGGAGCCAATGAAGTGACTTGAGAAGAGGGGTTATATGAGCATGACGAGGCTGGCAGAGGATTAGCCGCACAGCAGAGTGTTGAACAGATTGAAGTGGAGAGAAATGATTCAGAGGAAGACCAGCAAGGAGTAGGTTACAGTGGTCTAGATGAGAGGTGACTTAAGGAGTGGATAAGTGTCTTAGTAGTGTGTTCAGAAAGGAATAGGCAAATTTTGTTTGTTGTAAAGAAAGAATCGGCAGGTTTTAGCTATCAGTTGGATGTGTGTGGAGAAGGAGAGAGAGAGTCTGAGACAAAGACGACCCCAAGGTTGCGATCTGAGAAGACGGGGAGGAGTAGATTGTTATCCACAGAGATTGAGAAAGGAGTAAGGGGAGAGGAAGATTTAGGGGGAAAAATAAGAAGCTCAGTTTTGGCCATGTTCAGTTTCAAGTGGCATGAGACATCCAAGCAGCAATGACAGAAATGCAGGCAGAGATCCTGGTCTGGATTATCAGAGAGATTTTGGGTGTAGAGAGGTAGATCTGGGAGTCATCAGCATAAAGATGCTATTGAAAGCCATGGGAAGAGATGAGTGCACCAAGGGACTGCGTATAGAGAGAGAAAAGGAGTGAACCCAAGACAGATCCTTGGGGTACACCAACTGAGAGCAGGATAGCAGTAGAGGAGGATCCACCAGAATAAACACTGAAAGAGCGATGGGAGAGAGAAAAAGAGAACCAGAATAGCACAGAGCCCTTAAAACCAAGCAGGGACAAGGTATCAAGGAGAAAGTTGTGGTCAACAGTGTCAAAAGCAAGTCAAGAAGGATGAGGATAGAGTAAAGGCTCTTGGATTTAGCCAGGAACAGGTTGCTGGAGACTTTGACAAGAGCTGTTTCAGTAGAATGTAAAGAACGAAAGCCAGATTGTAAAGAATCCAGGAGGGCTTGAGAGGAAAGAAAGTCGAGGCAACGGCAGTGAGCTGCATGTTCAAGTAGTTTAGAAATGAAGGGGAGGAGGGAGATGGGCCGATAGGACAGGTAGGATCTAGTGAGAGTTTCTTGAGGTGCGACCACAGCATGATTGAAGGCTGCAGGGAAAGTTGCACTGAAGAGCGATAGGTTGAGAATATGAGAGATGGAAGGGACAACAGTGGAGGAGATGGAACTTGAAAGATGGGTGGGAATAGGATCAGAGAAGTAGGTAGTGAGTTTGGAGGAGGAAAGGAGGAGTGTGGTTTCTTCCTCATGGATCATAGAAAAGGAAGAGAGGGTAGCAGAGGTAGGAGGGAAAGTTGGGAGTGAAGAGGAGGGGAAATAGCTGACATCGTGGGGAACTGAAGTGTGATCTTGTGGATTTTGTCATAGAAATAGTCAGCCAGGGTTTGGACAGGAAGGGAAGGAGGAGTCAGAGGCAGAAGCACCTTGAGGAGAGAGTTGAGAGTTGTAAAAAGACGGCAAGGGTCAGAGGCAAGAGACTTAGTCAGATGGACAAAGTAGTCTTGTTTGGCGAGTGCTATGGCTGACTGGAAAGAGACAAGCATGAATTGGAAGTGTAGAAAGTCAGCAAGGGTATGGGATTTGAGCCAAGCATGCTCAGCTGAACAGGCACAGGAACATAGATAGTTGGTAGTGGAAGACAGCCAGGGCCGGGATTTAGTATACCTCACAGGATGCAGCATGGATGGAGCAAGAGCATCCAGAGCAGAGGAGAGGGCAGCATTATAGGAAGTTACTGCCTCATCAGCAGACTCAGATGAGACAGTGGAGGAGAGAGCCAAAGGGTCAGTAGCATGAAGATTTCTAAAGAGGTTGGAGGAGACAGGGCGAGGTTGATGCGGTGAGTGATGAAGAGTGAAGCTTAGCAGGTGATGGTCCGATAAGGGAAGAAGTGAGATACAGTGGTTGTGCTGGTGAGTGGGGGCAGTAGAGCAAAACTGGAGGTTGAATGATGAGGTAAGGGAGAGGAGCTTTACAGCATAAGGGTCAGAGGGGTTATCAACCTGAATGTTAAAGACCCCTAGAATAAGGTAGGGGAAAGATGCGTGTTCTTGAGAGATCTAGGCACAGCTCTTTTTTTTTTTTTTTTTTTTTTTTTTTTTTAGTGCTGTCAAGTCAGTACTGACTCCTGGTGATCCAACTGCCTCTGGGTTTTCTCGGCAATGTATCACTGGAAGTAGATTTCCAGGCCTTTTCTTCCAAGGCAATGGAGGGTAAAGTGACTTGCCCAAGGTCACAAGGAGTGCCAGTGGTATTTGAACCTTGATTTTCTCGGTACTCTAACCACTAGGCTACTTCTCCACTCACTCAGATCACACTTTAGATAAAGGCACAGCTCTAGGTCTGGTGTAAATGTCTGCACCTTAATGTAAGCCATGATTTCTACCACTTACATTAGAATTTTGTAAAGAAAAATAGATGCCTACTTTTCTTTATAAAATAGCGCCTAGGTAGGTGCTTAAAGAAGGTGCCTTCTTATAAAATTACCCTCCACATGTGGTGGGGTATCGTGTCTGAGGGTAAGAAATCTTATACTGTTGCTGTCTGTGTTTGTACCTGATCTGTGCTGGAGCATAGTGAACCTGTGGGGGTGTATGAAGCCTGCACTATTGCTACTACTACTATTCTAGACCATTCTTTAAGCTTAGCTCGATCCCTCTTCATGTTATCTACTCCTTCCTGGGTTTCTATCACAGGAAGGAGTAGATAACATGAGGAGGGATCTAGCTAAGCTTGAAGAATGGTCTAGAATTTGGCAGGTGAGATTTAATGCTAAAAAATACAGGATCATGAATTTGGGCTGCAAAAATCCAAGGGAGCGGTGCAGTGTATGGAGTGAAGTACTTCTGTCTGCAAAAGAAGAGCAGGACCTGGGCGTGATTGTTTCTGACAATCTTAAAGTAGCTAAGCAGGTAGAAAAGGTGAAGGCAAAAGCCAGAAGGATGCTTGGGTGCATAGGAAGGAGGGATGGCTAGCAGAAAAAAAGAGGCGATAGTGCCTTTGTATAAGTCTTTGGTGCGACCTCATTTGGAATACTGTGTGGAATTCTGGAGACCGCACCTTCAAAAGGATGGAGTCGGTGCAGAGGGTGGCTACTAAAATGGTTAGTGGTCTTTGTTATAAAGCATATGAGGACAGACCTAAAGATCTTAATATGTATACTTTAGAGGAAAGGCAGGATAGAGGATATATGATAGAGATGTATAAATATCTCCATGGCATAAATGCATTGGAGGAGAGTCTCCTTCGATTGAAAGCAAGCTTTGCTGCGAGGGGACATAGGATGAGAGTGAAAGACAATAGACTCAGGAGTAATATGCAGAAATGTTTCTGTACGGAAAGAGCGGTAGATGCGTGGAATAGTCTCCCAGTGAAGGTGGTAGAGACAAGGACAGTATCAGAATTCAAAAAAGCATGGGACAAACACAAGAGGATCTCTAAAGATAAAAAGGACTATTGTATTATTGTAGTTGATATGGAAGGGCAGATTAGATAGGCCATGTGGTCTTTTTCTACCAACATGTTTGTATATTTCTATGTTTATCATTTCTAAAGCATGCAGCAATGTCTTTGGTCATTTTATTTTCGTAATTGCTGTGGTCCCTGTCCTCCTTTCCCCTGTTATTGATCTCCTCTTGGTGTTTTCCAGGGTCATATTTTCATTTTAGATGTCTTCTCTCTCCTGTCTTTCTTTCCTTCCCTGTATTTATCTGACATTGATCTTTCTCGTTCCACTCTCCAGCCCTCCCCTTCCTCTCTCTGCTTTTCACTCCTTCTCATGCTTCCTATTTCCCTTGTACTCTGGCTCCACTGCCCTGGTTCCCATCTTCTCCAGAACCTGGTTCCTGCCCTCCACTCTCCTATTGTCCACTGGCACTGCAAACGCATTCAAAACTCACAGTCCAGAACTACCATGTCCTTACTGTCGGTATCACAGTGCAGGAGATTGGCAAGAGAGGAAGTTCTGGCCTGCGAGTGTTAAGCATGCTTTTGGTGCCACTAATCAGTTTTAGAGCAGGAGGCGGTAATGCAACAAGGTCCCACTGCTTCTCCTTTCCTGTTACTGCAGTTGGGAAGAGGTAGGGGTAGGGGTGTGGGCAGGATTTAGGTGCTCGGTGAGGAAGAGCGAGGTTCATAGAATCATATGCTGCCGTCACCTTTAGACTTGCTCATCCTCACACCAGCAGTCTTTTGCTTGGCATCTTAGAACACAACCAGACTAAGGCATGGCTAGACTGAAGCACATCCTCTAGACAACCCTCCCCACCCAAAAAAATCGGGCCCTAGGCACATGTCTAGTTTCCTTCTGTTTTAATCTGGCCCTGCCCAACAAATTATCAGTTCCAGTTGAACTGGAAGGCCCAAAGGTGCAGAAAGCACAGCCAAGGTTAAAATTTGCTTTAAGAGGTTTTTTTTTTGTTTTTTTTTGTATCCACAGAGAGGAAAGTTAAATCTCATAGACCGCTAATTGTGGACCATATGATGAATAGGAGGATGATCTGTGCTCATTTGAGTGATTGCTCTGTCATCGTTACTGACCTCTGCCACGCGCCATTCACCCAGAATCCAATGCAGCTAAAGGACGTTGGTGCTGTGGAGAAGCTCCTCTCCTTGCCTGCTCAGCCACTCTGGAACCACCGACTGCTGAAGGTAGATACCTGCCAGTCACTAGTCTTCTGATATTAGTGTGCTATAATCTAGAGCCCAAAATGGCATCTGTAGCCAGTTCCCTTTCTCCAAGGTTGATGTCCGTGCTGCGCTTAGCATGTCGCTAGCAGGTATGGCACTAGCAGCGAGGCTCAAACGGGCCACTTCCTGAAGCCTGGCAAGAAAAAGTCTTTTGTATACAGTTTTCAGCCAGGCTGCCACCACTTTCTGGTCCTTGCTTCTGTAACATTTGAATTTCATACAGACACCAGCCCAGGAAACCCCCAAGACAACTGTCTGCTCAGATTAAAAGCAGGATTTGGCCCTAGAGAATCACCTGATGTTCAGATGTGCTGGAAGCATATTTTTAATTGTAATTTTTATTTATTTATTTATATATTATTTTAACAACCAGGGCTGTTGCTCCCTATGCAAAGGATAAAGAAATGCTTCTGATTAGGCTAGGACTAGTCGGGGCGCAGGGCTTTCTGGTTTGATTGCAGTAATCTGGGGCCAAGGCTGACCCTGATTCAGTCGCAACTTGATTTGTGATTTTTGACCTGGGACAAGGCTGGCTGTGACACTTCAAAGGCCACAGATAAGCTAGAGAGCTTTGTGGATCACGAGACTTTCATGCTCCTCCACCCCCTGATAAACTAAAGGTAGCCATATGGTTCTTTGAAAATATTTCCACTGAACTTGAGTCTAGTCCGATGTAAGAAGCCAGATGTCTGTACTGGTTTCTGTTCTGCTCACAAGTGGAAATAAAAACTGGTGTGGGGATTTTCCCCTTTCCCTCCTTTCCAAGGATCGCATCATCATCATCATCATCTCAAACTGTTGGCGCCCGTCCACAGGGAAACTCCCCTGGACGACAGGCCAAGTTTAGGATAGCCATCACAGTGTTGCAGACATATAGAAATGGAGAGGGATTATCAAAATGATTCATGTCATGTTAATGAACGATTTCCAAGAATTAAAGAAGCGTACATTCTCCAGGAACAAGCAGGAAGTCAGTCCTCACTTATGGGTGACGGCACCGTCGGAGCCCGCGCAGAGCAATTACCCAGCTTCCAAAGAAAGCCTTTGGGATTGCTACCACGCATGCTTGGTTCTCTTCTCGGCCAAAGGTGCCATCTTGCTCAGTCTCCCTTTTTCCGCGGAGCCCTTTGGACACACGTCCTCGTCCCTCGGAAAATGTGTTTTCGTTCTCGGCCTCTGGCCCTGTTTTTTTCCGGTTGCACCGGTCCTCTACCCATGCTCCCTTCGTCCCTGCTTCCTGTGGGCGAGAGGATCCCTTTTTGTCAACCTTTTTTAGGTTTGGTTTCCCCCCCCCCCTCGGGCCCTTTTCACGCCCTTTTTTTCTAACGACAGCTGGCCTCGAGGGTCTTTGACCTCGCAGGGGCCCTTTTTGCCCCAGTGGCCACCGGTTTCAAGAAATGCGACAGGTGCTCCAAAAACATGTCACTCACGGACACCCATGATTGCTGACTGCGGTACCTGGGGGCCGACCATAAACCGACGCTCTGCTTGTTATGCAAGAAAATGTCCGCCAAGGCCCTGCTACACCGTAAGCAGAAGTCCGATGACATTTTCCATAAGGCAGCCCTGGAATCCCCGGTGGCACCCTAAGCCGTCCCACCGCTCGTCGGATCCCCGGCTGAGACCCCGCGTCCAAGGCAGCACTCCGACCAGGGTTCCCCTGAAGTGGAGCAGCGTAAGAAGAAGATCTCAAAGTCGCTGTCGGAGGCTCCAGACAAGCGCGAGCGTTCTTGTGCTCGGTTTCTTGCCCTCCCCGGCGTTCCCGAGAGTCGGACAAGGAGCAGCCTAGAAAGGTACCTTGTATGGATACAGAGACCTCTGACGAAGGCACCCGGTCTCATGAGGGTCGTCCCGGCGAAGACCCCCTCTCCTCCTCCACGCCAGACCCAAGTGGGAGTCCCGAATGCTGGCACTGGAGCACAGCGTTTCTGCCTTCTTAGCTGCCCAGCAGGCGCTTCTGCCCAGCACGACTTTCTCACGCCCCAAGACTGTAGGGCCCTTGAAGGAAGGACCCATAACTGTCCTGGAAACCCCCGAGAGCTGGGGAATTGCTCCGCGCAGGCTCTGTCGGTGCCGTTGTCACCCATAAGTGAGGACTGATTCCTGCTGTCCCTGGAGAACACCTGTTAAAGGTGAATAACTATGCTATGTTCCCTATAATCGGTCCTTGTAAGTATGTTCAGATACAAGATAATGATATTCTTAAAAGAAACATTAAGTCAGCTCTTTTGTTCAGTTTAAATACAGCTAAATAAATAAATACATTTAAGTTTTTATTGAAGAAAATTCTGATGACAGATAAAATACTATTATACTGTACAAATATCTTGAATTAAAGACCAAATAATTTAGCACCCTCAAAAGAAACGGAAGTGGGGGTGAAGTTTACAGACCAGGATGAGAAACGGTTTGAGTTCTTAAGAATGAAAACAGCCTTATGGTTGTGGTCAATATTATTGGTGTCCTTGCATTTTAGGTATGTTGTGTACAGTATCTTGAGAAATACTTTGAAATATTCCAACTGTATGTCATAATATTTTAATAATATGTTCAAAGGTATATACAACAAAATAAAGATGTCTGTGCAATGTAGACATAGTAATTTCTGAGAGAAAAAATATGACCTGGACAGGATTAATGGTACCCTTCACTAATATTTGGTTGCACAACCATTGACAGTGATGACTGCCTCCAAATATTTCTTGTAGCCATCTATAAGTTTTGTACATCTCTCTGCTGGTAGTTTCTTCCACTCTTCAACTGCGATTTATTCCAGCTCATGAATGTTTCCATGATTCCTTTTACCAATGGCAGATTTCAGCTTTTTCCAAAGATTTTCGATTGGATTGAGATCATGACTTGTTGCTGGCCAGTTTCAAACAGTCCATTTGTGCCTTTTTAACCATTCTTTTGTACTTTTGGATGTATGTTTTGGGTCATTGTCCTACTGGAGGACCCATGACCTTCGACCCAGACATAGCTTTCTGACACTAGGTAGCACATTTCGCTCCAAAATACCTTGGTAGTTCTCTGACTTCATGATTCCTTTAATACACTCCAGGCCTCCAGTTCCTGAGGCAGCAAAACAGCCCCTCAACATTATGAACTCTCTGCCATATTTAACTGTAGGAAGGGTGTTTTTTCCCCTTATAAGCTTAATTTCTTTGCCTGTAAATGTATCACTGGTCTGCATTGCCAGAGAGCTCATGTTTGGTTTCATCTGTCCACAGAACATTTTCCCAGAAGGATTGTAGTTTCTCATGGTGGGTTTGGGCAAAGATCAAGCATGCCTTTTTATGTCTGTCTATGAGCAGTGGGGTCCTCCTTGGCCTTCACCCATGAAGTCCTTCTTTGTTTAGTGCGTGACATATGGTGCAGGTAGAAACCACCACTCTAGATTGGTTCAGGTAAACCGTCAGCTCTTTGGATGCTGCACGTGGTATTTTTCCAACAGTTCACACTAACTTTCGAAGACTTCTTGGATTAATTTTCCTCTTCCCACCATGTTCTGGGAGGTTCTTGACAGTTCCAAGAGCAGAAATCTTCTTAATAATATTGTGAACTCTAGACACATGAATCCCAATGTCTTTAGAGATGGCCTTATATAAGCCCATTGAGGTTTGTTTGGTGATAATGTTTTTTCTGATAGCCTCAGGCAGCTCTCTTGTCTTCACCATTGTGAAAATGGAACAGGCAGCAAATGTGGCCATTTTAAACATTAGAGCCATCATTTATTGGTTGATTCAAGTCATGAATATTGTGTGTAGTTCTGGTCACATTGTCTTAAAAAGGATATAGCGGAATTAGAAAAGATACAGAGAAGAGCCACCAAAATGGTGAAGGGTATGGAAAGATACCTCTGTGAGGAAAGGCTGAAAGAGACGGCTGAGGGGAGAAATGATAGAGGTCTATAAATTAATGCTGTTGAATATCCCCTTCTAACTCTCCTATGCGCCCGATGCTATCCAGTTAGCATCAGGGTATCTCCAGGAACAAGCAGGAATGAGTCTTCACATATGGGTACGTCGGTACCGACGGAGCCTGCGCGGGAATGCTCCCCAGCTTCCCAAAAAGGAAAGCTTTTGGGAGCATCCCACAGCGCCTGTGCGCTGCCTTCCCGCCTTTCCTAACCAACTCTCCTCAGTTCTTCTTTGCCGCGGAGCCAGCAGGTCGAGCCCTGTCACCGCTGAAGAAGTTCTTTATTTTATTTTATTTCTTTGGTCACGTGTCTGCCTTCCCCGACTCCGGACCGGTACCGCCGGTCTTTTCTTTCTTTCTTTAAAAAAAAAAAAAAAAAATCGATATTTTTCCTCACTTGGTGTATTTTTCTTCTTAGGCCTCAGGGCCCACAAGAAAATTTCCCTCATGGAAAAACCAGCCTCCGGGTTCAAAAAATGCACTAAGTGTAGCGGTACTATTTCTGTTACTGATACCCATGAATGGTGTCTTAAATGTTTGGGTCCTGAACACTCCATTCCGGATTGTCCGTCCTGCTCTCTAATGTCTAAACGGGGGTTACAGAACCGAGCAGCTAAGCTCCATGTGCTGTTTCCCGCTGATGCACCGTTGGTAGCATCGACATCTTCCAGGTCTTCTTCTCCTGATGGATCTCAGGTAACCAAACATAAACCTAGCAGGTCCTCGAAGGGTAGATCTCCCTCTAAGCATCGAGATGCCTCCGGGCTTGCCCTCGAGGATCCTGCACCAGCCAAACAACCCCGGCGGGAAGCTCCGGCTTCCAAAGCTCCTCCTATGGGGTTACAGGTTGACATCGATGGCACGGCCTCGACCAATCACCTGTTAGAATGCTCTGGGGTACCGGCACTTTCTCCCGGTACCGACATCCAGGCTTTCATGGTGTCTATGGATCAGAATGTTCTGTCCATGCAGCAGGCTATCAAGTCCTTTATTCAAGCTGCGACGCCCATGATACCGCAACGAGCTCCGTTGTCGGTATCGGCTCCGGTACCGGCACCAGCGCCGATGCCGGTACCGACTGCATCGACATCGACCAGGATACCGACTGCAGCGGTTCCTTGTCCAGGGCTATTTCTCGGTACCGATCTGGTACCGGGGACGCCCGATGTCAATACCGCTCGATACGCGTATCGAGGGTTGGAAGAGCACCCTGACAGGCGATACTTCGATTCCTCTGATGATTCTGATTCATCAGATGAGTCTCCTGAAGTATCCATAGCCCTTCCTGAAGAGCCTTCTTCTCCAAAAAGAAGAATGTCTCCTCCAGAGGACTTGTCCTTTCAAGACTTCATAAGAGAAGTAGCTAAAGGACTTTCTATTTCAGTAAACTCTGAATCAGAGCCTCGAGCAAAAAAATTAGATATTTTAGGGTACTCTAAGGCTCCTAGAGAGGCTGTCACCTTACCAATTCATGAGATTCTTCATGAACACATGATTGATTTATGGGAGACTCCTGTCACTCTTTCTCCTCATTCTCGCAGATTGGACACTATGTATCGTGTCCCTCCTTGTCCTGGTTTTCAAAAAACTCAGCTTCCTCACCATTCCATTGTGGTGCAGTCAGCTATGAAGAGGATAAAGAGTACAAAGAGACACTCTTCTGCTCCTCCAGGAAGAGAATGCAGGACCTTGGATGCTTTTGGTAGGAAAATCTTCCAAGCCAGTATGCTTATTGCCAGAATCAACTCATATAGCCTTTACATGGGTATGTTTCTAAAGGAGATTGCACAAAAGCTGCACAACTTCCTCCCTTTTCTTCCAGAGGATAAAAGGGACGAATTCCTCCTTTGGCTTCAGCATACTCAAGACATTTCAAAGTTTTCCAACAGGGCAGCTTTTGACTCCTTTGAAGGTGCCAGCAGAGCATCTGGCATTGCAATAGCTGCTCGCAAAATTGCTTGGCTCCAGGCTTCTGATTTAGAACCCTGGGTTCAAGATGGCTTAGGAAATCTGCCCTGTATAGGTGAAAATCTATTTGGCAAAGAGTGGCAAATAAAAGCTACTCAAATGGATGCAGAGAACTCTGCTCTGGATAGACTTTCAAAGTCAACCTCCATTCCTGTCAAGAAAAAGATTTTTAAGAAGTCTTTTTACAAAAAGGGCAGATTTCCTTCTACTTCTGGCCAACAATCTTCCACAGGTCGCTTTGCCACTAAGCGTCAGCAACCTAAGCAAGCCAGGCCTAAGTCTACAGTGGCTGCTGCAACTCAGCAATCTCAACCCCCTCAGGGTTTTTGACTTGATGCTAGAGAACTTAGCCTTTCTGGCTCTAAAACAGCCAGAACCTCTCACCATTCCAGGAAGGTTAGCTCATTTTGCTCCCAGATGGGAGCAAATAACATCAGAGCAGTGGACCCTCTCCATCATAAGAGAGGGCTACAAGCTTCATTTCTCAGACCTTCCTCCCCACACCATGGTGAGACATTTCAATTCTCCCACATCTCTTCTCGACATTCTGGGTCAGGAAGTGACTACCCTTCTTGCCCAAGGGGCAATAGAAGTTCCTCTTCTTCAACAGGAGTCAGGGTTCTACTCCCCCTATTTTCTCATTCCAAAGAAGACAGGGGGATACAGACCCATCTTAGATCTCAGAGAATTGAACAAATTTCTATGCAAGGAGAAGTTCAAGATGCTTTCTCGAGGCACTCTTCTTCCATACCTTCAAAGTCAGGATTGGCTTTGTTCTCTAGATCTCAAGGATGCGTACACACATGTCCTCATCCATCCATCTCACAGAAGATACCTACGTTTTCTTTTCCAGAAAAAACATTACCAATGCAGAGTGCTTCCTTTTTTGGTCTGGCCTCTGCTCCGAGAGTGTTCACCAAATGCATGGCAATAGTTGCTGCATTTCTACGCACTCTGGGAATATTTGTCTTCCCATACCTGGACGACTGGCTCATCCGAGCTCCATCTCAGTCAGAGGCCCAGATTTCTCTGGACCGCACAAGGCGCATTCTTCAGTATCTGGGACTTGTGGTAAATCTCCCAAAGTCCCAGCTTACACCTACTCAGTCCCTGGAATTCATAGGGGCCTGGTTGGATACTACCACTGCAAGGGCCTACCTTCCTCAGGCCCGTTGCCAACGTCTAGTGCAGTTAGCCTCCCAGATTCAGTCAAAGAACCACTTAACTGCCAGGGAGATGCTACAACTGCTAGGCCACATGGCTTCCACAGTACATGTGGTACCCTATGCTCGCCTACACATGAGAGCAGCTCAATGGACTTTGTCCACCCAGTGGACTCAAGCTTCAGGAGCTCTCTCAGACCAAATAGCAACCTCCAAACGTCTCTTTTGGTCTCTCCAATGGTGGATGTCCACTCAAAATCTGTTGCTGGGGTCCCCCTTCCAACAGTTGTTACCCCAAGCAACCCTCACAACAGATGCCTCCCAAACAGGTTGGGGAGCTCATCTACAAGACCTCTCCACCCAAGGCACTTGGTCCCCACAGGAGACCTCTCTTCATATCAACCACTTGGAACTTCGAGCAGTATTTCTAGCTCTCAAGGTCTTTCATACCCTCCTCAGCTACAAGACAGTCCTCATTCATACGGACAATCAAGTAACCATGTTTTACATAAACAAGCAAGGAGGAACTGGCTCTCTGTCGCTTTGCAACGAAGCTCTAAGATTATGGGCCTTCGCCAGAGAGCATCAAATCCATCTACTGGCAGTATACCTCCCAGGAGTCCAAAGCTCTTGGGCAGACAGACTCGGTCGAGTTCTGCTTCCACACGAATGGTCCCTGCACATGGATCAGGTACTCAGAATCTTCCAAGAATGGGGAACCCCGGACATAGACCTCTTTGCAAGTCCGTGGAATGCCAAACTTCCCCGGTTCTGTTCCAGAATTCCGTGTCAGGGAGTTCAGGCCAAGGATGCCTTCCTCCTTCATTGGGGTCAAGACTTCCTGTATGCCTTTCCACCCATTCCCTTGATTCCCAAGACTCTATTCAAACTCCAGAGGGATCAAGGATCTATGATCCTCATAGCTCCACGCTGGCCACGCCAAGTGTGGTACCCTCTACTTCTGCATCTCTCCCAAGCCCCCTCCCTGGACTTGGGAGCTGCTCCAGACCTCCTGTCCCAGGAGGAAGGGACTTTGTGGCACCCAAACCCCAAGTCCCTTCACCTCAGAGCTTGGTTGCTGAACGCCTAGACCTTCAAGACTACAATCTTTCTCAGCAGGTGAAGGATATCCTCCATGCTTCCAGAAAACCTTCCACTAGGCGTTCCTATGCTTTTAAGTGGAAAAGATTTTCCATTTGGTGTGCTGAAAAGGGTCTTGACCCTCTAGCACTACCTTTAACTTCTTTGTTAGACTATCTCCTGCATCTCTCCAATGCAGGACTTAAGACAAATTCAGTAAGAGTCCATTTGAGTGCTATTGCAGCATCCCTTAAGCCCATCAATGGACAACCTATCTCCTCTCATCCCCTCATTGCAAGATTCATGAGAGGCCTAACTTTAACTAAACCTCCCATTAGGCCTCCTCCGGTGGCATGGGACTTAAATTTGGTTCTTGGTCAGCTTATGAAGCCACCTTTTGAACCCTTAGCCACTACCTCCTTGAAATTCCTTTCCTAGAAGGTTATTTTCCTCATTGCAGTCACTTCTGCTCGCCGCATCAGTGAACTGCAGGCCTTAGTGGCTAATCCACCTTATACAAGGTTCCATCATGATAAGGTAGTTCTTAGGACAAATCCACACTTTATGCCTAAAGTGGTCTCACCTTTTCATCTTAATCAAGAGGTATATTTACCTGTCTTTTTTCCAGCTCCTCATGCATCCACTGCAGAGAGGAGTCTTCATACTCTAGATTGTAAAAGAGCTCTTGCTTTTTACTTACAAAGGACACAGCAACATAGAAAGTCTTCCCAGCTTTTTGTTGCTTTTGATCCTTCTCATTTGGGACTTCCAGTCTCTAAGAGAACACTGTCCAATTGGATTGCTCAGTGTATTTCTTTCGCCTACCAGAGTAAGAACCTTTCTCTGGAGAGCCATGTCACAGCTCATCATGTGAGGGCCATGGCCACCTCTATGGCTCATCTAAATTCTGTGTCCATCGACCAGATCTGTCGAGCAGCCACCTGGGCCTCGGTTCATACCTTCACAACCCATTACTGCTTGGACAAGGACTCCCGCCGGGATGCCTTGTTTGGTCAGGCTGTCCTCAGACACCTGTTCCATTCTTAAACAACTCCTGCCCTCCTTCCCTGGATGGATGCCTGAGATCCATAGGAGGACGCAGACCCCTTCAGGGTCTCATATCCTTGGGGATCTCCCAGGCATCTCAGCTAGGGAGTCCCCATATGTGAAGACTCATTCCTGCTTGTTCCTGGAGATAGCACAGTTACTTACCTGTAACAGGTGATCTCTGGGAACAGCAGGAATAAGTCTTCACAACCCTCCCACCTCCCCTAGGAGTTGTATCTCTTTTCTATCTTTCCTTTCCTCTCTCTCTCTCTATTGTCTCAGCTTTAAACTCGAACTGAGGAGAGTTGGTTAGGAAAGGCGGGAAGGCAGCGCGCAGGCACTGTGGGATGCTCCCAAAAGCTTTCCTTTTTGGGAAGCTGGGGAGCGTTCCCGCGCAGGCTCCGTCGGTACCGACGTACCCATATGTGAAGACTTATTCCTGCTGTTCCCAGAGATCACCTGTTACTGGTAAGTAACTGTGCTGTATCCAGGGGTGTTCCAGGGTGGAGCGGAGGTGGCGACAAGTGATAACCGGGCATCAGCGATATTGCATGCTGCCCAGTTAGTGATCTGCACCGAAAAGATAGAGGAAAATCCTCTCCTATCTTTCGACACAGGATTTAACCAGGCAGCATGCAATATCACTGCTGTCTTGTTACCTTATGTGGCTTTCGGCATGTGCGGCTATCCCAGATATTCAATGCCGGGGGCCACACATGACCCCGGCATTGAATATCCAGGATTAAGAGTCGGCGGGCAGGGCTATGCGCCATAGCGGCACATAGCCTGCCCAGAAGAATATCAGGCCCTAAGTGGTTGAACTGCAAGGATGCCAATAATGTTGACAACAGCTGTCATACCAGTTAAGCTTAGGATGGCACATTTCTGAATTCTGTAATAGAGCTCATTACACACTATTAATAATTCTAAATATATTTTTTGAGAATGGCATCTTTCTGTTTCAGTTGTATGGATATTGTTGGGCACTTTTCAGCATGCACCGTTACAGTGCAAACATTTTGGAAACAAGAAATTTCCTGTGATTGATTGGCAAAGTTTTGCAGAAACAAATTCCCTGAAAGCTGTGCCCATGATGCTGTAGAAGAGGAGAGTCTTTTTAAATTCCAGCATACATTTTTTTATGTTGCTGTCTTACTAGTTAAACATTTCCTGGCTTTAGAGTAAAAATAATGAAACACGGGATCTGATGGCTAGATATAAACTGGATGGAGACTGTCCAGAGAGCAGCTACTAAAATGGCCAGTAATATTCATCATAATGCATATGGAAACAGACTTAAAGATCTAAATATGTACAGTGGTGTGCAAAAATCTGGAATCACTTGTGAGTTTTGCGTTTTCGCCTGTTTGGTAACCAGGCCCACACCTATGTGAGGAGATTTCCTGGAGAAAAATTCAAGCCTGAGTGTCTCAACCTCACTGTGAAGCATCCTTTGAAGGTCATGGTCTGGGGCTGCATGGCTGCCAGTGGCGTTGGACGTCTTCACATTGTCGATGGAATGGTCAATGGGGCCATATACATCACCATACTGCAAAAGTACATGGTGCCATCAGCACACCAGCTGTTTCCTGGCCAGTTCCTGTTGCAAGATGACAATGCACCCTGCCATTGCTCCAGACAGGTGATCAGCTGGAAGCAGCGGAACACCAAGTCAATGGACTGGCCTGCCTAGTCTCCATATCTGAATCCATTCGAGAACCTGTGGCACAAGGTGACCTTGGAAGTATCCAAGAGGCATCTGACATCAAAGCATGAGCTGATTGAGTCACTCATTGCAGCTTGGAAAAGCGTTGTCACCAACGATCACCTTTTCAGACTGGTTCATTCAATGCCGACAAGGTGCAGTCAGGTGATCAAGAACAAAGGGTGGCCCATCAAATACTGAGCCATCACTGACACATAAAAACAGCCTTTTTCAAGGCCACATACATTAATTTGAAGGAAACCTGGCGTGCGTCCATAATATTTTAAAGCATACTTACAATAATATATCGTTGGCCAACGATGTACATTACGCGATTTTCACAGAAAATCTATCAACAGGACAACTATGGGGAACAAACTCAGAAAATAAGGGCCAAACCAATAGTAAAAGTTGGCTCTAATAGCCAAATCTATCACTTATCATGAGATACACAGAAAAAGCCACTGGGAGGAAAAAGAAATTAAGATATAAGGTCACGAAGTTGAAAAAATGTCAAATTTACAAGTGATTCCAGACTTTTGCACACCTCTGTATACCCTTAAGGAAAGGTGAGATAGAGGAGATATGATAGAGACATTTAAATATTTCCAAGATATAAATGCACAGGAGGCAGGTCTATTTCAACTGAAAAGAAGGTCCTGAAATAGGGGAACATAGGAAGAGGGTGAAAGGGGGTAGACTCGGGAGTAATCTAAGGAAATATTTCTTTATGGAAAGGGTGGTTGAAGTTTGGAACCCCCCTCCCAGTAGAGGTGGTGAAGAAGAGGTTATCTGAATTCAAGAAAGTGCGGGGTAAGCACAGAAAATCTTTACTATTACCACTACTTATTTGTTTCTCCAGGAGCAAGCAGGAAGTCAGTCCTCACAATGGCTGACGTCGGCACCGATGGAGCCTGCATGGAGCATTTCCCCAGTTTTCAAAGAAAGCCTTTGGGGCATGCTATCATGTATGCGTGTTCCCCTTCCCGCCAAAGAGTGCCATCTTGCTCGGTCTCCTTTTTTCTGTGGAGCCCAAAAGACGCCTGTCCTGTTTCCCGGAAAAATCCTTGCAAAAATCCTTAAACGTTTGTTTTCCCCAATTGCGTACCAGTTCCTTTTCCCACCTCGAGACAGCGGCGCCGGTTCCAGCGCTGCTCTCGGCTCTTTCCCCATTTTTTGATCAGGCTTGCCTCGACCGGCATTCGCACCCTTTTTCCCCCTGGGGTCGTCGACCCTGGTCGGGTGTTTCCCACCATGTCTCCCAGTGGGTTAAAAAAATGTGACCAATGCACTCAAACCATGTCAGTAATCGACACCCATGACTGCTGTCTTCGCTGCCTGGGACTGGACCATGATAGCACCTCTTGTGACCTGTGCCAGGCCATGACTCCGAAGACCAATAAAAAAGAGGTCGGAGTTGCAGAAGCTGTTCGCAAGGTTCGACTTGGCACCGACTTCCCCCATGCCTAGCTCCAAGCCCAGCACTTCCCGTGAGGCCTGAGCATCCTCGGAGTCCTGTGGCGGTGGCTCCGAGAAGACCCCGACCCCATGAGAAAGGAGAAAAAAAATCCTAGAAGTCCGTCGAGGCTCCACCGGAGAAACCCAGTAAAACCCCTTGGAGGGACTTGGGCGGCTCCGAGAAGCGCCCTACCAAGGTCCTCAGAAAGGATTCCTCGGCCGGCGGAGACCATGCAAGGTTCCTCGAGACCATAGTCCTCGTTGAGGACGCACTTGTGAGAATGGCGACGCTGGGCCTGAGATCCTCTGTGCCCACGCCGAAAGCTGTGGAGCCTTCTGGCTTGTAAACCAGAAAAGTGACCCTAGAGCAGAATATCTCTGCTATCCTGACCCTGCAGCAGTCAGCGATGGCTGGTTTGTTGTCCTCATTTGCCCCAATGATCGGGCCCCCAACTGCAGGGGAGTCCCCGGTCATCGAGCTGAGCTGCAAGCACCATCGGCCTCGGGTAAGCCCTCGGCACCAGTCGAGGTCTCGGTCCTGTTCCTTGGGTATCCGATCCTCTCTGGTCAGTTTCAACAACTCAGACCCCAGGTCCTGTGGAGGCCTCCTGCCCTTCGGGGTGAACCTCGAGTCAAGGAATCGCAGGGCCTCTGATTCATTGTCACCCCTTGATTCTGAGTGGAAGACTGACGATGAGGCCTCCCCAGAAACTAGTCGGCACCGAGACATCCCCTGGCACCCTGGCACCATTCTTCTCCAGAGGACGTGGCCTTCCACAGCTTTGCCAGGGATATGGCCCGAGCCCTCCTGGTGTAGGTGGAGGAAGACCCACGCACCGAAGAGCTGAAAATCCTCCACTATAAGTCTTCACTCAAGGAAACTCTCATGGTGCCAGTGCAGCTGATCCTCAAGAAGTTGCTACTTAGGTTGTGGGAGACCCCGGCGTTGGTGCCAATGGTCAGCTGATGTCTCGACACCATGTATTGCATCAGGAAAGGTCCGGGGTTCCAGAAACTCCAACTCCCACAGAACTCCATAGTTGTCGAGTCAACTGTGCAAAAACGTAAAAGTCAGAAGATCTATTCTTCTGTTCTCCCTGATAGGGAGGCTAGAGCCCTCGATGCCCTCGGGTGAATGTTCTACCAGGGCTCAATGCTGGGATGTCAGATACAGGCCTGTGAATTGTACATAGGCATGTACCTCAAGGCCCTGACCCAGGAGTTGTCTGGGTTTTCAGTAGAGCTCACCGGGGAACCCCTCCAACTATTCTAATCCCTGACCTTCGGGATCAAGGACTGCTTTAAGTTCCTTTCCTGGGCGGTGTATGATGGCTTTGAATCAGCGGCTCAAGTAGCAGCGGCAGGCATCGGTGTCCAGCGCCAGTCCTGATTACAGATCTCTGACCTCGAGCCATGGGTCCAGGAAAAGCTGCTCGACATCTCCTGCACTGGGGAGAATCTGTTCAGCAAACCCATAGCCGACAAGGTGGCCGAGATAGAGGCCAACGTGGTGACTCAACAGAGACTCTACAAGAAGACCTCACCTCTTCCCCGAAAGAAACCATTGGGGAAAAGATCCCTGTGCCCAAGGGAAAAGGGATTCTTTCATCAGAATCACCACTACCAGCCCATCTCTAGGAACAAGCAGGAATGAGTCTTCACATATGGGTATCGTCGGTACCGAAGGAGCCTGCGCGGGAACGCTCCCCAGTGTCCAGTAAGAAAGCTTTTGGGAGCATCCCAAGGCGCCTGCGCGCTGCCTTCCCGCCTTTACCAACCGCCTCTCTCCAGTTCTTCTTTTCCGCAGAGCCAGCAGGTCGTGTTCCTGTCACCGTAAAAGAAGTTCTTTATTTTTCTGTGTCGCGTCTGCCTTCGACGTCAGACCGGTACCGCCGGTCTTTTCTTTTCTTTCTTTCTTCAAAAAAACCCCCCAAAAAACGTTTGTTCTTCAACTGTGCATTTTCAGTTTGGGCCTTAGGCCTAAATATTTTCTCCTCATGGAGAAGCCCGCTTCCGGGTTTAAAAAGTGCACAAAATGTGGCGGTACTATTTTTGTCACCGACACCCATGATTGGTGTCTTAAATGTTTGGGTCCTGACCATTCCATCACGGATTGTGTGTCCTGCACCATGATGTCTAAAAGAGGTCGGCAGAACCGAGCAGCCAAGCTCAGTACCCTGTTTCCCTCTGATGCAGCCTCAGTGGCATCGACGTCTTCCAGGGCTTCTTCTTCCTCCCATGGATCTCAGGTAACCAAACATAAATCTAGCCGGTCCTCGAAGGGCAAATCTCCCTCCAAGCATCGAGATGCCTCTGGGCTTGCCCTCAAGGATTCCGCTCCGGCAAAATTACCCTGGCGGGAAGTTACGGCTTCCAAAGCATTACCTATGGGGTCACAGGTTGACATCGATGGCGCGCCTCGATCGATCACCTGTTGCCGTGTTCTGGGGTACCAGTGGCCTCCACTGGTACCGACATCTAGACTCTGGTGACGTCGATGGATCAGAAAATTCTATCTATACAGCATACCCTTATAGCATTTATGCAGGCTTCGACGTCTTCGGTACCGCAACAATCTCCGTTGCCGGTACCGACTCCGGCATCGGCACCGTTCCCGGTGCCGGTACCGATTGCATCGACATCGGCTTTGGTGTCGGCTGCAACGGTACCCTGTTCTACGATGCCCATCGGTACCGAACCGGTACCGCTTACTCCCGATGTCGATCCCACTCGGTATGCGTATCGGGCTTTACAGGAGCATCCGGACAGGCAATACTTCGATTCCTCTGAAGACTCTGATGAGTCGGAGGTTTCTGTCGATGCACCGGTGCTTCTTCCTCAGGAGTCTGATTCTCCAAAATGAAGAATGTCTCCTCCAGAGAATTTGTCTTTTCAAGACTTCATTAGGGAAGTGGCTAGAGGCATCTCCATTACAGTGGCCTCTGAGTCAGAGCCTAGAGCCAAGCAATTAGATATTTTGCAATATCCTAAGGTTTCTAAGGAAGCAGCTACCCTATCTATTCATGAGATTCTCTATGATCTCATGTTGGGCATGTGGGAGACTCCTCTCACCACCTCTCCTCATTCTCGCAGGTTAGACACCATGTACCGTGTCCCTCCCTGTCCTGGTTTTCATAAGACTCAGCTTCCTCACCACTCTATTGTGGTTGAATCTGCTATGAAGAAAATAAAGAGTGCAAAGAGACACTCATCTAACCCTCCAGGATGTGAATGTAGGACTCTAGATGCTTTTGGCCGAAGGATTTTCCAGGCCAATATGCTTGCTGCCAGAATCAACTCCTGTAGTCTCTATATGGGGATATTTCTAAAAGAAGTCACAGATCATCTGCAGACTTTAGCTCCTTTTATTTCAGAAGATAAAAGGCAGGAATTTCTCACTTGGCTCAAACATGCCCAAGATGTTTCCAAATTCTCCAACTGTGCAGCCTTTGACTCTTTTGAGTGTGTAAGCAGAGCCACAGCTATTGCCATAGGTGCACGCAGAATTGCTTGGTTACAAGCCTCTGATTTGGAACTCTGGGTCCAGGATGAGTTGGGAAACCTTCCTTGTACAGGTGAAAACCTGTTTGGCAGGGATTGGCAAGCAAAGGCCACTCAGATGGATGCTGAGAACTCTGCTTTGGATCGACTTTCAAAGTCTACCTCTGCCCCTGTTAAGAAAAGATTGTTCAAAAAGACATCTTTTTCTAAAAAGGGAAGATATTATCCTGCTCATGGGCAGGCATCTTCTGCAGGTCGTTTTGCTGCAAAACGTCATCAACCACCTAAACAGGCCAAGTCAAAGGCTACCAAGCCTACCACAGCCCAGCAGCCTCAGCCTCCTCAAGGCCTTTGACTTGCAACTAGAGAACTTAGCCTTTCTAGCTCTGGAAAACCCAGAGCCCCTCACCATTCCAGGAAGGTTGACTTACTTTGCTCCCAGATGGGAGCAAATCACAGCAGAGCAATGGACCCTCTCCATCATAAAGGAAGGGTACAAGCTTCACTTTTTAAACCTTCCTCCTCACACCATGGTGAAACAGTTCAATTCTCCAACATCTCTCCTCAACCTTCTAGGTCAGGAGATTGCTACCCTTCTTGCCCAAGGGGCAATAGAAGAAGTACCTCTTCTTCAACAGGGCTCAGGGTTCTACTCCCCTTATTTTCTTATCCCAAAGAAAACAGGGGGTTACAGACCCATATTAGATCTCAGAGAATTGAACAAGTTTCTATTCAAGGAGAAATTCAAAATGATTTCTCTAGGGGCTCTGCTTCCATACCTTCAGAGTCAGGATTGGCTTTGTTCTCTAGATCTCAAGGATGCGTACACCCATGTCCTCATCCATCCCACACACAGAAGGTTCCTTCGGTTCCTTTTTAAAGGAAAGCGCTACCAATACAGGGTGCTTCCTTTCGGTCTGGCCTCTGCACCAAGGGTGTTCACGAAATGCATGGCAGTAGTAGCTGCATTTCTCCGCACTCTAGGAATATTCGTATTCCCATATCTGGACGACTGGCTCATTCGAGCCTCATCCCAGTCAGAGGCCCAGACTTGTCTAACCTGCACAATGCGTATCCTTCAGTATTTGGGACTAGTAATAAACATCCCAAAATCCAATCTCACCCCTACTCAGTCTCTGGAGTTCATAGGGGCCTTGCTGGATACCACAACTGCAAGGGCCTATCTTCCTCAGGCCCGTTGCCTACGTCTGGTGCAGTTAGCCTCCCAGATTCAGTTAAAGTCCCAATTAACTGCTTGAGAGATGTTACAACTATTAGGCCACATGGCATCCACCATGCATGTGGTTCCATATGCTCGCCTTCACATGAGGGCAGCTCAATGGACTTTGTCCACCCAATGGACTCAGGCATCAGGTTGCCTGTCAGACAAAATAGCAAACTCCAGTCGTCTATTTTGGTCTCTCCAGTGGTGGAAGTCCTCTCAGAATCTGTTGCTGGGGTCCCCTTTTCAGCAACCGTTACCCCAAGCAACTCTCACAACAGATGCTTCTCCAAAGGGTTGGGGAGCTCATCTGTAAGATCTCTCCACCCAGGGCATCTGGTCTCCATAGGAGACTTCTCTGCATATCAATCTCTTGGAACTCAGAGCAATATTCTTAGCTCTCAGAGTGTTCCATTCCCTGCTCAGCACCAACAGGAAAACAGCAACAGCCACTCACGGCTGAACAGAAACAGAAACAAAAGAGTGGCAGGTTCACACACAACACCTTTATTAAACAATCAATGGGTGGCCTAAACCCAACACAGGACCGTGTTTCGTGTTGTACTTCATCAGGGGTTATCAGGGCACACTGATTGGTGTGTGGTGGTCACAGACTACACAATACACATAAATATGTGATTGAAGCCACTAATGTTAGAAATAAAAAACTCTTCTGTTTCGAAAAACACCAAAGGACGGCTACAAACGCATGTTACTCCTTCGAGCTTAGAGATTCCCTAAGCTCGAAGGAGTAACACGCGTTTGTAGCCGTCCTTTGGTGTTTTTCGAAACAGAAGAGTTTTTTATTTCTAACATTAGTGGCTTCAATCACATTTATGTGTATTGTGTAGTCTGTGACCACCACACACCAATCAGTGTGCCCTGATAACCCCTGATGAAGTACAACACGAAACACGGTCCTGTGTTGGGTTTAGGCCACCCATTGATTGTTTAATAAAGGTGTTGTGTGTGAACCTGCCACTCTTTTGTTTCTGTTTCCATTCCCTGCTCAGCTACAGGACAGTCCTTATCCATACGGACAATCAAGTAGCCATGTTCTATGTAAACAAGCAGGGAGGGACTGGCTCTCTGTCGCTTTGCAACGAAGCTTTGCGACTGTGGGCCTTCGCCAGAGAGCATCACATCCATCTTCTGGCAGTATATCTTCCAGGTATTCAAAACTCTTGGGCAGACAGACTCAGTCGAGTTCTGCTCCCACACGAGTGGTCCCTCCACATGGACCAGGTAGCCAGGATTTTTCGAATTTGGGGAACCCTGGACATAGACCTCTTCGCAAGTCCGTGGAATGCCAAACTTCCCCGATTCTGTTCCAGAATTCCGTGTCAGGGAGTTCAGGCCAAGGATGCCTTCCTCCTTCACTGGGGTCAAGACTTCCTTTATGCCTTTCCACCAATTCCCCTAATTCCCAAAACACTATTCAAGCTTCAGAGAGATCGAGGGACCATGATCCTCATAGCACCACATTGGCCACGCCAAGTGTGGTACCCTCTACTTCTGCATCTCTCTCAAGCTCCTTCCCTGGACTTAGGCTGTGCACCAGACCTTCTGTCCCAGGAAGACGGAACATTGTGGCACCCAAACCCCCAGTCGCTCCATCTCAGGGCTTGGTTGCTGAGGGCCTAGACCTTCAAGATTTTCATCTCTCTCAACAAGTCAGAGATGTTGTTCATGCCTCTAGGAAGCCTTCTACTCGACGTTCCTATGCTTTCAAATGGAAAAGATTCACCATTTGGTGTTCAGAGAAGGGTCTAAACCCTCTTGCAATACCTCTGAATTCTCTACTAGAGTATCTCCTGCATCTATCCCATGCAGGCCTAAAAACGAATTCAGTAAGAGTCCATTTGAGTGCTATTGCAGCGTCCCTCAAGCCTCTCAATGGACAACCTATCTCCTCTCACCTTCTTATAGCAAGATTCATGAGAGGCCTTCTTTTAACTAAACCTCCCATTAGACCACCTCCAGTGGCATGGGACTTAAACCTGGTTCTTGGCCAGCTTATGAAGCCACCCTTTGAACCTTTAGCCACCACCTCCTTGAAATTTCTTTCTTGGAAAGTTGTTTTTCTCATTGCAGTCACCTCAGCACGCCGCATCAGTGAGCTGCAAGCTTTGGTGGCTAATCCACCTTATACAAGGTTCCATCATGATAAGGTAGGACCAATCCACACTTTATGCCTAAAGTGGTCTCGCCTTTTCATCTGAACCAGGAGGTATATTTACCTGTCTTTTTTACAGGACCTCATGCATCAAATGCAGAGAGGAATCTTCATACCTTGGATTGTAAGAGAGCTCTCGCTTTCTCCTTTCAACTCTTTGTTGCTTTTGATCCTTCTCATTTAGGACTTCCAGTCTCTAAGGAACACTATTCAGCTGGATTGCTCAGTGTATTTCTTTCGCCTACCAGAGTAAGAACATTTCTCTGGAGGGCCATGTCACAGCTCACAATGTGAGAGCCATGACAGCCTCAGTGGCTCATCTAAACTCGGTGTCCATCGACCAGATCTGTCGAGCGGCCACCTGGGCCTCGGTTCACTCCTTCACAGCCCATTACTGTTTGGACAAGGACTCCCGCCGAGATGCCTCGTTTGGTCAGGCTGTCCTCAAACACCTGTTCCATTCCTAATCAACTCCTACCCACCTACCCTGGTTGGATGCCAGAGATCCATGGGGAGGAAGTGGAGCCCTCTGCAAGGGCACACAACCATGGGGTCTCTCCCTGGCATCTGAAGCTAGGGAGTCCCCATATGTGAAGACTCATTCCTGCTTGTACCTGGAGATAGCACAGTTACTTACCTGTAACAGGTGATCTCTGGGAACAGCAGGAATAAGTCTTCACATATGGGTATCTCCTTCCAGCAACAGGGTTCTCACCCCAAAAGCCAGGGCCATGACCCGGAAGCCAAAAGCAAAGAAGCTCCAGACCCAGCTCCCGCCCAACTCGGGGGGAGCTTTTGATTCCTGGGGCAGGGCCTCTCCTCCCCCGGGAGACCCTCACTAGCCCATAGTGGGGAGATAACGCAGTAGAGCCTGTACCCAAACACCTATGGGGAAAGAGTTTCTACTCCAGATATTTCCTTGTCCCAAAGAGAAGTAGGGGCCTCAGGCCCATATTAGACCTGAGAAACTTGAACAAGTTTCTGGCGAGGGAGAAGTTGTAGATGCTTTCCCTTGGAGCACTGCTGCCTTACCTCCGCCAGGGAGATTGGCTGTGCTCCTTGTACCTAAAATATGGGTACATACACATCCTGATCCATCCCTCCCACAGGCAGTATCTACAGTTTGTGGTGGGAGAAGGGCACTACCACTACAAGGTGCTACCCTTCGGCCTGGCCACCTCGCCAAGGGTCTTTATCAAGTGCCTGGCGGTGGTCGCCACCTACCTGCGCCTACAGGGGGGTTTTCCTTTTCCCCTACTTGGATGACTGGCTCATCAGGGGCAGCACATCCTCAGAAGCCAGCCAGGCTGCAGACTGGGCAAACCTTCTTCTGCAGCACCCGGGGTTCATCATCAACTACCCCAAATCCCATCTCTCCCCAGCCCAAAGTCTGGAGTTCATAAGTGCCCAGTTGGACATGTTACAGGTCAAGGCCGTCCTCATAGTGGACTCAGGCCACCAGCAAGCTATAGGACAAAGTCAGGGTTACCCACCAATTGGGAGAGTCCCTCAATTGGTGGCAAAACCTGCGCCTGGTCTTTCTGAGCTTTCAGTGCTGCAGTGGGTATGTTTTGAAGTTTTGATACGATGAACAGAGAATTATCCTGAATGTGAAACATTCACGCATGCCAAAAACCCCTAAAGAAGGCATCGCTGAAACATGGCCATGTCTGGTTTGGCTTCTTCACCCCTGGTTGGTGATTATTCAATAAAGGTTTTCCTGTAATTACCTTGCCTTGGACAGGGTTTTTCAATCCAAACCTGTGCCACTTCCAGGCAGGGAATGCCCTTCCAGGCACCCACGCTGCAGAGGACACTGAACACAGACGCCTCCCTCCTGGGTTGGGGGGGGGCGCATTGCAGAGGCCACCGCATGCAGGGAAGCTGCTCTCAGGAGGAGTCCCCCTTCAGATCAGTCTCCTGGAGCTCAGGGCAATCTTCTTGGCCCTATAAGCTTTCTGTCACTGACTGCGGCACTGGCCTGTACTGATCCAGACAGACAATCTGATCACCATGTTTTATATCAACAAGCAGGGGGGCACGGGTTCGTACTCCCTCTGCCAGGAGGTGGTGGCCCTCCTCCTCTTCGCAGCACGCAACAACATGCTGCGAGTGGTGTATCTTCCATGTCGGGACAACTGCCTAGTGGACAGACTAAGCCAAATCCTTCGTCCACATGAGTGGCGCTTAAAACCCAGGATAGTGCAACAGCTCTTCCACTGCTAGGGCAGTCCTGTGATGGACCTATTCGCCTCTCCAGACAGCACGCAGTTACCCAGCTTCTGCTCCCATCATCCGCATCCGGAGAGAGTGGCGGCAGATGCCTTCCTGATCTCATGGTCCAAGGGCCTGCTCTATGCGTTCCTACCAACCCCTCTGGTCGCCAATACCCTCTTCAAGGTTCAGAACGAAAGGGCATCAGTTATACTGATTGCCCCCAGGTGGCTCAGGCAACCTTGGTTCTTTCTGCTGCTCTCCATGTCGGTGGCATCTCCGGTCCCTCTGGGCCAAGCCCCGGACCTCCTATCACAGGAGGAAGACTCTCCTGCATGCTAATCTGGGATCGCTAATGCTATCAGCATGGCTGCTTAAAGGGCAGCGTTGGCCCCTTTCAATCTCTCAGGAGAAGTCGAGGAGATCCTCCTGGCCTCTCGGAAACCCTCCACCAGACGGGCTTACGCCTTTGTGGAGAAGGTTTTCAGTCTGATGTACGGAAAGGAAGGCAAATCCTTTCTCATGTCAGGTTCAACTAGTATTGCTGAAATCTAACTCTGTGAAGGTGCATCTGAGCGCCATAGCTGCTCACCACCACCCGGTCGAGGGAAAACCCCTCTCAAGCCAGCCCCTGGTTTCCAGGATCCTCCGGGGTCTCCTATTATCCTAGCTCCCTCTCTGCCCTCCACCAGCAGAGTGGGACTTCAATGTGGTGCTCTCTCAGCTCACCAAATCACCATTTGAGCCCTTGGCCACTTGCCACCTACGGTACCTGTCTTGGAAAGTGGCTTTCCTGGTGACTCTCACGTCTGCTCAAAGAGTGAGCGAACTCCAGGCCCTTGTGGCAGATCCATCCTATACCAGATTCTACAAGAATAGGGTAGTGCTATGCACACACCCCAAATTTATCCTGAAGGTGGTGTCTCCTTTCCACCTCAACCAAGAGGTGGTCCTCCCCACTTTCTTCCCATGGCTCCACACCGGCAGGGAGGAACTAGTACTTCACATACTAGACTGCAAACAGGCCCTGTCCTTCTAGTTATAGTGGAATCAGGACATCAAAAAGCTCCTCAGCTTTTCGTATCTTACGACCCCCAGCAGACTGGGCCTCCTTGTGACTAAGTGAACTCTGTCCATTTGGGTAACAGACTGTATTGCTCTCACCGATGAGCGAGCTGGCCTCTCCCTTGAGCACCGGATCACTGCGCATCACATGAGGGCCATGGCTGCATCTGTGGCCAACCTCCACTCTGTGCAGGTGATGGAAATCTGCAAGGCCGCCACATAGTTTTCAATTCCTACGTTCACAGCTCACTACTGCCTAGAAAGCGAGTCCCGCAGGGACAGTGCCTTTGGCGAGGCAGTACTCTATAATATTGTCGGGGTGTAGGCAACTCCTGCCCTCCAACCGTTCTGTGTTCAGGCTACCGGAGTGATAGTGTCACTGGATGCTAGGGTCTGTAGGGTCTCTCAGTGGGGACGCAACTCACAGCTACCCGTTTGGTCGCCATTGGTGCTGTCGTGATTTGGTCTTCGGTAGCCTGGAGCTAGAGAGACTCATATGTGAGAACTGACTTCCTGCTTGTTGCTGGAGAAAGCATAGTTACTCACCTGTAACAGGTATTCTCCAGGGACAGCAGGAATTGGTCCTCGCAACCCTCCCTCCTCCCCTGAGAGTTGCCTCCCTACCTTGTTTTATTTTTACTACTGTCCTATCTATGTCATCTGACTGAGCAAGATGGCACTCTTGGGTGGGAAGGGGACCACGCACACGTGGTAGCATGTCCCAAAGACTTCCTTTGAAAGCTGGGGAAATGCTCCGCGTGGGCTCAGTCGGCACCGACGTCACCCATATGTGAGGACTGATTCCTGCTGTCCCTGGAGAACACCTGATCTCCAGGAACAAGCAGGAATGAGTCTTCACATATGGGTTTCATCGGTACCGACGGAGCCTGCTCGGGAACGCTCCCCAGCGTCCAATCAGAAAGCCTTTGGGAGCATCCCACAGCGCCTGCGTGCTGCCATCCCACCTTTCCCAACTGTCTCTCCTCAGTTCTTCTTTTTCCGCGGAGCCAGCAGGTCGTGTTCCTGTCACCGCAGAAGAATTTCCTTATTTTTTCTTTATTTCTTTTGTGTCACGTCTGCCTTCTTCAACGCTGTACCGGTACCGCCGGTCTTTGTTCTTTGCTTCTTGTAAAAAAAACAAACAAACAACTTTTTTCTGTTCTTTTTCTTCAGGTGCACTTGAGTTTTGGGCCTTAGGCCCAAAACGTTTTTTCCTTAAATATGGAAAAGCCTGCCTCAGGATTTAAAAAGTGCACAAAATGTGGCGGTACTATTTCCGTCACTGACACCCATGACTGGTGTCTAAAATGTTTAGGTCCTGACCATTCCATAACAGATTGTGTGTCCTGTTCCATGATGTCTAAAAGAGGTTGGCAGAACCGAGCTGCCAAGCTCAGTACCCTGTTTCCCTCTGATGCGGCTTCGGTGGCATCGACGTCTTCCAGGGCTGCTTCTTCCTCACATGGATCTCAGGTAACTAAACATAAATCCAGCCGGTCCTCGAAGGGTAGATCTCCTTCTAAGCATCGAGATGCCTCTGGCCTTGCCCTCGAGGATTCTGCACCGGCAAAAGTACCCCGGCGGGAGGCTTCGGCCTCTAAAGCATCATCATCGGGGTTCCAGGATGATCTCTATTCAGAAAGGCACTCAAATCCCACCTGTTCCCACAATATAACCAGACCAGCCAGACACCGACCTGACCGCCCATCCCCTTTTTGAACATCTGTTCTACAAGACCCAACTCAAACTAAGAATGAATCCTATTGTATATACATGTAAATACATATGTAATTAGTTTCAGTTAACTTTTTCCCCCATGTTTATCCAAGTTCTCGTACCTGTTCTCTGTAAAACCAAACAGCTTGTTCTGGTCTTTTGTTATATTGTAAACCGCGCTGATGCTAAATAGAGCGGTATATAAGAGCCTGTAAAAAATAAATAAATCTCGATGGCGTGGCCTCAACAGATCTCCTTGTGCCATGCTCTGGGGTACCGGTGGCTTCCACCGGTACCGACTTCCAGGCATTGGCGACGTCGATGGATCAGAAGATTCTGTCCATAGAACGCAGTCTGGCAGCTTTCCTTGTGGCATCGAAGCCCGTGGTACCGCAACAGACTACTCCGCCGGTACCGGCTCTAGCATCACCATCGGTACCGATCCCGGTACCGGCGACATCGGCATCGATGTCCGCTATGCTGGTACTCTGTCCTCTGAAGCCCTCCGGTACCGATACCCTGGTACCGGTTATTCCCGATACCGATCCCGGTCAGTACGGGTATCGGGCTTTGCAAGAGCATCCGGACAGATGATACTTCGATTCCTCTGAGGACTCTGAGGATTCTGAAGAGTCGATCGATGCAGTGATGCTTCTTCCACAGGAGGAGTCCTCTCCTAAACAAAGGATGTCTCCTCCATAGGATTTGTCTTTTCAAGACTTTATCAGAGAGGTGGCTCGGGGTCTCTCTATTACAGTGGCCCCTGAGGCAGAGCCCAGAGCCAAGGAGTTAGATATTTTACAATATCTTAAAACTCCTAAGGAGGCAGCTACCTTACCTATTCATGAGATTCTGTATGATCTCATGTTGAGGATGTGGGAAGCACCTCTAACCACCTCTCCTCATTCTCGCAGGTTGGATACCATGTATCGTGTCCCTCCTTGTCCTGGTTTCCATAAAACTCAACTTCCTCACCACTCTATTGTGGTTGAGTCTGCAATGAGAAAGATTAGAAGTGCCAAAAGACATGCCTCTAAATCCTCCAGGACGTGAATGTAGAACCCTGGATGCTTTTGGAAGAAGAGTCTTCCAAGCTTCCATGCTTGCTGCGAGAATTAATTCTTATAGTCTCTACATGGGAATGTTCTTAAAAGAAGTCACTGACCATTTGCAGACTTTAAGTCCTTTTATGTCTGAAGATAAAAGGCAAGACTTTCTCACTGGGCTCAAACATGCCCAAGATATCTCCAAATTCTCCAACCGTGCAGCTTTCGACTCCTTTGAATGCGTAAGCAGAGCCTCAGCTATTGCCATAGGTGCACGTAGGATTGCTTGGCTTCAAGCATCTGATTTGGAGATCTGGGTTCAAGATGAATTAGGAAATATCCCTTGTACAGGTGAGAATCTGTTTGGTAAGGATTGGCAAGCAAAAGCCAATCAGATGGATGCTGTAAATTCTGCTTTGGATAGACTATCCAAATCCACAGCTGCTCCTGCTAAGAAAAGGTTGTTCAAGAAAACACCTTTTTCTAAAAAGGGAAGATTCTATCCTGCTTATGGTCAGCGGGCATCTTCTGCAGCTCAGTTCCCTTCCAAACGTCAGCAATCCTCCAAACAGAGCAAAGCAGGGCCTTTGACTTTCCGCTAGAGAACTTAGCCTTCCTGGCTCTAGAAGGACCAGAGCCCTCCACCATTCCAGGAAGGTTATGTCACTTTGCTCCCAGGTGGGGGCAAATTACAGCAGAGCATTGGATACTCTCCATCATAAGAGAGGGGTACAAACTTCATTTCTCAAGCTTGCCCCCTCTCACAAGAGTGCACCAGTTCAATTCTCCAACCTCCCTCCTCAACCTGTTGGAGCAGGAGGTTGTCACTCTTCTCGCCCAGGGGGCAATAGAGGAAGTGCGTTTTCAACAACAGGGCACAGGGTTCTACTCCCCCTATTTTCTTATTCCAAAGAAAACAGGGGGGCTTCAGACCCATCTTAGACCTCAGAGAATTGAACAGATTCCTAGTCAAGGAAAAATTCAAGATGGTTTCTCTAGGAACTCTGCTACCATACCTTCAGAGTCAGGATTGGCTTTGTTCTCTAGATCTCAAGGATGCGTACACTCATGTTCTCATCCATCCAACTCGCAGGAGAAGCACTATCAATACAGAGTGCTCCCTTTTGGTCTGACCTCTGCACCAAGGGTGTTCACGAAATGCATGGCAGTGGTAGCTGCTTTTCTGCGCACCCTGAGAATATTCGTCTTCCCTTACCTGGACGACTGGCTCATTCGAGCTCCCACTCAATCAGAGGCCAAGACTTCTCTAACCTGCACAATGCGTATCCTTCAGTATTTAGGGCTGGTAATAAACATCCCAAAATCCATTTTGATCCCTACTCAGTCCCTGGAGTTTATAGGGGCGTTGCTGGATACCACAAGGGCAAGGGCCTATTTTCCCCAGGCCCGTTGCCTTCGCTTCGTGCAGTTGGCTTCTCAAGCAGAGTTGAAGCCCCTACTAACTGCTCGAGAGATGTTACAGTTGCTAGGCCACATGGCATCCACCGTACATGTGGTACCATATGCTCGCCTTCACATGAGGGCAGCTATCCACCCAATGGACTCAGGCATTAGGCTGCCTGTCAGACAAAATAGCAAACACAAGTCGCCTCATTTTGTCCCTCCAGTGGTGGAAGTCCCCTCAAAACCTGTTGCTGGGGTCCCCCTTTCAACAGCCTCTGCCCCAAGCAACTCTTACAACAGATGCTTCTCCAATAGGGTGGGGAGCTCATCTTCAGGACCTCTCCACCCAGGGCATCTGGTCCCCACAGGAGACTTGTCTACATATCAGTCTCTTGGAACTCAGAGCAATCTTCCTTGCTCTGCGAGTTTTCCACACCCTGCTCAGCCACAAGACAGTCCTTATCCACACGGACAATCAGGTAGCCATGTTCTATGTAAATAAGCAGGGAGGAACTGGCTCTCTGTCGCTTTGCAACGAAGCTTTGCGACTGTGGGCCCTCGCCAGAGAGCATCACATTCATCTTCTGGCAGTTTATCTTCCAGGTGTTCAAAACTCTTGGGCAGACAGACTCAGTCGAGTTCTGCTTCCACACGAGTGGTCCCTACATATGGACCAGGTATCCAAGATTTTTAAATTTGGGGAACCCCGGACATAGACCTCTTTGCAAGTCCGTGGAATGCTAAACTTCCCCGGTTCTGTTCCAGAACTCTGGCTCAGGGAGCTCAGGCAAGGGATGCTTTCCTCCTTCACTGGGGTCAAGACTTCCTTTATGCCTTTCCACCCATTCCCCTAATTCCCAAAACCCTGTTCAAGCTTCAGAGAGACAGAGGCCACATGATTCTCATAGCTCCACATTGGCCACGGCAGCTGTGGTACCCTCTGCTTCTACATCTCTTTCAAGCTCCCTCCCTGGAGTTAGGGTCTGCCCCAGACCTCCTCTCTCAAGAGGACGGAAAGCTATGGCATCCCAATCCCCAGTCTCTGCATCTCAGGGCTTGGTTGCTGAAGGCCTAGATCTCCAGGATCTTCATCTTTCTCAACAAGTGAAAGATGTTCTTTATGCTTCCAGAAAACCTTCCACTAGACGTTCTTATGCTTTCAAGTGGAAGAGGTTTACCATCTGGTGTTCTGGGAAGGGTCTTAACCCCCTTGCCATACCTCTGGAATCTTTGCTGGAGTATCTCCTTCATCTGTCTAATGCAGGCCTTAAGACAAATTCAGTAAGGGTCCATTTGAGTGCTATTGCAGCTTCCCTTAAGCCTCTAAATGGACAACCTATTTCCTCTCATCCTCTTGTAGCAAGATTCATGAGAGGCCTCCTTTTAACAAAGCCTCCCATTAAACCACCCCCGGTGGCATGGGACTTAAACTTGGTTCTTGGTAAGCTTATGAAGCCGCCTTTTGAACCTTTAGCTAGCACCTCCTTGAAATACCTTTCTTGGAAGGTTATCTTTCTCATTACAATCACATCAGCACGCCGCATTAGTGAATTGCAAGCACTCGTAGCTAATCCACCTTATACAAGGTTCCATCATGACAAGGTGGTCCTTAGGACTAATCCACACTTTATGCCTAAGGTGGTCTCGCCTTTTCACCTCAACCAGGAGGTTTACCTACCTGTCTTTTTTTTCCAGGGCCTCATGCATCAAATACAGAGAGGAATCTTCATACCCTGGACTGTAAAAGAGCTCTAGCTTTTTACTTACAAAGGACACAGCAACATAGAAAGTCTTCCCAACTCTTTGTTGCCTTTGATCCTTCTCATCTCGGACAACCAGTCTCCAAGAGAACACTTTCTAACTGGATTGCCCAGTGTATTTCTTTCGCCTATCAGAGCAAGAACCTTTCTCTGGAGGGCCATGTCACAGCTCACAATGTGAGAGCCATGGCAGCCTCAATGGCTCATCTGAACTCTGTGTCTATCGACGACATCTGTCGAGCAGCCACTTGGGCCTCGGTTCATACCTTCACAGCCCATTACTGCTTGGACAAGGACTCCCGCTGGGATGCCTTGTTTGGTCAGGCTGTTCTTAAACACCTGTTCCATACTTAATCAACTCCTACCCACCATCCCTCATGGGATGCCAGAGATCCATTTGGGGAAGTGCAGCCCTGTTCCAGGGTCACACAACTTCTGGGATCTCTCCCTGGCATCTAAAGCTAGGGAGTCCCCATATGTGAAGACTCATTCCTTCTTGTTCCTGGAGATAGCACAGTTACTTACCTGTAACAGGTGATCTCTGGGAACAGCAGGAATAAGTCTTCACAACCCACCCACCTCCCCTAGGAGTTGTATCTCTCTATCTATCTTTCCTTTCCCTCTCTCTCTCTCTTTGTCTCAGCTTAAAACTCAACTGAGGAGAGACAGTTGGGAAAGGCGGGAAGGCAGCACGCAGGCGCTGTGGGATGCTCCCAAAGGCTTTAAGAACATAAGATATGCCATACTGGGTCAGACCAAGGTCCATCAAGCCCAGTATTCTGTTTCCAACAGTGGCCAATCTAGGTCATATGTACCTAGCAGTTTCCCCAAGAGACACAAGTTCCACAATGCTTGTACTGGGTCAAGCATTGATATCTTGGGTCACTTCTTAATAATGGTTTATGGACCTTTCCTCCAGGAACTTGTCCAAACCTTTTTTAAACCCAGCTACACTAACAGCCTTTACTACATCCTCCGGTAACAAATTCCAGAGTTTGATTACACGTTGAGTGAAAAAATATTTTCTTTTATTAGTCTTAAATAGTTTACCCTGTAGCTTCATTGCATGTCCCCTAGTCTTTCTATATTCTGATAAGGTAAACAATCGATCTACGTTTACCCGTTCCACTCCGTTCATTAATTTATAGACTTCTATCATATCTCCCCTCAGCCGTCTCTTTTCCAGGTTAAAGAGCCCTAACCTTTTTAGCCTTTCTTCATAGGAGTATCCTTCCATCCCCTTTACCATTTTGGTGGCTCTTCTCTGTACCTTTTTCTAAAATCGCTATATCCTTTTTAAGATACGGTGACCAGAATTGCACACACTATTCAAGGTGCGGTCTCACCATGGAACGATATAGAGGCATTATAATATCTTTTGTTTTATTTTCCATTCCTTTCCTTATCATACCTAGCATTCTATTTGCTCTCTTGGCCGCCGCTGCACACTGGGCCAAGGGTTTTAACATGGTATCCACAATGACGCCTAAATCTTTTTCCTTGGTGGTGGTTCCTAATGTGGAACCTTGCATCGTGTAACCATAGTTTGGGTTGTTCTTCCCTAGGTGCATAACTTTGCACTTGTCCACATTAAATTTCATCTGCCATTTTGATGCCCAGTCTTCCAATTTATCAAGATCCTCTTGCAATTTTTCACAATCCTCTTGGGTTTTAACAACTTTAAATAGTTTTGTGTCATCTGCAAATTTGATAACCTCACTCGTTATTCCACTTTCCAGGTCATTTATGAATATGTCAAAAAGCAGCGGACCCAGCACAGATCCCTGGGGTACACCACTATTCACCTTTCTCCATTGGGAAAATTGGCCATTTAGCCCTACCCTCTGCTTTCTATCTTTTAACCAGTTCCTGATCCACAATAGTACATTGCCTCCTATCCCATGACTCTTTAGTTTTGCCAAAGGTCTCTGATGAGGGACCTTGTCAAAGGCTTTCTGAAAGTCCAGATACACAATATCAACCGACTCACCTTTGTCCACCTGTTTATTTCTGATTGGACGCTGGGGAGCGTTCCCGCGCAGGCTCCGTCGGTACCGACGAAACCCATATGTGAAGACTTATTCCTGCTGTTCCCAGAGATCACCTGTTACAGGTAAGTAACTGTGCTTTACAAGTGAGTATGCTATAGCGCTACAAGGCATATGCAGCGCTGTATAGATACATGTAAAAGACGGTCCCTGCTCAACAGAGCTTACAATCTAGTCAAGACAGACAACACAATGGCTGAGGACAAGGATATATCTAGAGGAGTGGTAAGGAAACACATAGACTAAGCAGATCCTGAATTTTCTTCAATAAAAGCATAAACTGAACAAAAGAGCTGCCTTAATGTTTCTTTTTTAAGAATATCATGATCTTGTATCTGAATATACTTACAAGGACCAATAAGAACCATCACACATTTCCTTTAAGGGACAGGAAGGGATTGTGGAGCTTAGTATTTGGTATGGTTGGGCAGACCGAATAGGTCTTTATCTGTCATCATTTTTCTGTTTTCCTAAAGAGCTTATGGAAATTGCCCCACTAGAAAATCATTGTGCAAATACTGGAAAAAGAGATCAATATAGTCTGACACAAAGTCCATTTATTTTTGGATTTTCTTAATAGAATGATTAACCATGTTTTGTAAAGGTAAGAATTATCATATTGAAGGACAGAGTTAAGAGATGGACTGCCACAAATCTAGGGCATGTTAACATCGGGTTGCTGAAAGGCCTTGTAATTGTGAGGATGAGGTGGGTGGGTTCAAGGGATTCATGATGGCACTTTTATTGTTTGATCTTGTGTTTTGCTGAGCTGTCTTTTTTTAATAATTTACATTTTATTAATGTGTTATGCACATTTTAGAGTTATCAATACTCTTCTCAAATGATCCTAAATCATAGTCCCATATCATCAAGCCAGTTCAACACAATGTGCATCAAAGAGGTATTGATGGTAATATCATCTTGGGATAAAGTTTGTAGATCGCTGAATCTATGAACCAGTTTGTGAGGTTTCTTTCTCCCAGAAATTCCAAGGAGATGGTTGTCTTAGAATAACTTATTTTGTTGCAATTTATACTATAAGAATCTTTTATAGCAGATATTACAAAAAGAAAGATGAGAAATCAAAAGCAGAGCGGCAGAACGTTCTGAGCCCTTCTCTTTGTGTACTAGTTATACAGTCATAAATCACAAATCTATATGTAATCTTCATATTTTTAACTTAATATTTATTGATACACAAGTCAAAGATACAATTTTTCTACTAACACACTTTGTGTCAGGGTGCTTGTCTTTTAAACCCAGTGTTTGCTTATTCATTTCAGAAAAGGAAGACCTTTCATACTTAAATATTACATCCTAATAGTTTCCTTTCATGGAGCCTTGCTAGACCAGTCCAGACAAGTGCATAGTGTACCCCTGCCAACAGATTATGGAGACAGAAAAACTAGAAGCTTCCAGTGATGTCACTGGTACTAGAGTTGGTGCCGCTAGGGGAACCCTTTAGTATTTCTTTAACAAATCTAATCCTAAACCCAAGACTTTCTGGGAGAACCCAAACACAGCTTCCAGAATTAAATAGGGCAAACAGGCCCAACAATACACAAACTTCTGCAGCTATAGACAATAGTTCTTCGAACACTCATACCACAGGGGCAGCAGTGCATCTCAGGGTGGGTCCTGGACTGGCCCAGGAAAGAAAATTATCAGGTAAGTACATTTTTATCTTCCAGATCCTTCTGCTAGACCATTCCAGACAAGTGGGACATGCCAAAACTACCACTCAACCGAGTGTGAAGAAGACACGTCTGCCGTAGGAACATTATTATACATAAGGCTGACAGAGGGAGAGGACTAGTTTTGCAAATGAGAAGACAGTATCATAGTAAAGTAATGCAACAACTGCAGAATGTACAGTATTATAGGCGATTGGAGGTGCAGCAACAAATAAAGACATTAGTGAAATTAGGAACAGATGCAGGTTTCCTTACATCTAAGGAGCAATAGTTTCTAATTCAACAGCATCTAAGGCTTCCGATATTGTATACAGTCCCCACAGTATATAAGTCTATGATTAAACTCCAAGAGGGAGGCCGATAATATCCAGAGAAGATTCTGTTTTGGAACCCTCGTCTGTGTTGCGGATCGTTTTTTGAATTCTATTGAGAGCAGAGCAACTTCTTATCTGAAACATACTACTTAGTTGTTGAATATATTGGATATGTTAATTATTCTATCAAGCCAGGTCTGGTTAGTCACCATGGACATCAACACTTCGTACACTAATATTGATCAAGATGAATAGCTAGCAATTCATCTTGCAGCTAGCAATGAACACTGCGGCCAGAGTTCTACATGGTGCTTCCAGGAAGGATCATGTGACACCCATCCTAAGACATCTCCACTGGCTCCCCATCCACGGCAGACTCTCGTTTAAATCCCTACTACTGACTTTCAAGGCCATCAACAGGCTCTCCTCCACCTCTCTCATGGAGCTTATTCATCCTATGCCCTCTAACAGATCCAGAAGATCTGCAGCAGTCAACATGCTGGCAATCCCGAAGGAAATAACACAATGCACGCAGGCAACGACAAACAGGGCATTTAGGTTCTATGCGCCCAGATGACGGAACGCCCTTCCACCCAACATGCGGGCGATCTCTGACCTGACTCAATTTAGAAAAACATTGAAGCACCACCTCTTCCGCAAACACTATGCGGATGATAGCGTACAAACAGCCACCCCCCACCACCAGGCCTGCCACATTAACACACACAGCACGCGATGAGGCATCCACGCCCATTGGCGCCAGCATTGACTATGCTTACTTGTAATTAGCAGCATGTATATACCCCTACTCTGGTTGAAGTGGCGCCAGCCTTGATTACGCACACCTTGTAAATAGCAGCTTGTATATACTCTCACACTCTGTAAAGATTTATATATACTCTGTAAATAGTTACCCCAGCAATATCCAAGTTATAGTACCTGTTCTCTGTAAATACAGAGCAGCTCTGGCTGCTCTGTATAAGATACTGTTGTATGTAAACCGCACTGATATTAAATAGCGCGGTATAGAAGACATTAAATAAATAAATGAAGCATTGCAGCTTTTGGAAGAACTGGAGTGGCAATGGGGCAGGATAGTTGCATCCCAAAATCTTTTGTGATGGAATTATTGGAGATCATGTTGACAAGGAATTATTTTTTTATGATAAGGTTTTTATTAACAGATTTTTGGTGTGGCAGTGGCGGCTATGGTGGCCATTTGAGTAGCTACTATTTATTTATATAGTTCAATTTGAGGAACAATTTGTTTCTCCGGGAACAAGCAGGAAGTCGGTCCTCACATATGGGTGACGTTGGCACTGACGGAGCCCTCGTGGAAGCATCCCCCCCCCCCAACTTTCCAGAGAGCCTGTGGAAGATGCTACCATGCATGCGTGGTCCCCTTCCAGCCCAAGGATACCATCTTGCTCAGTCTCCTTTTTCCGCATAGCCCTTCAGATGTCTGTCTGGCTTGTCCCCGGAAAAAGTTGATTTTTCTGCCTGAGTTTCATACTTGCCTCCGGTACTGCACCGGTCTTCTTTCCACCACCCAACCTCGCTGTCTCAGCATCGAGCTCGGGTCCCTTTTTTGTAGTTTTTCTTTTTTGGCACCTTCGTGCCTTTTTTCCAACTGGCAGCCCAGCGGGTCTTTGACCTCGCTGGGGTACTTTTTCCCCCCATGGCTGCCAGTGGCTTCAAGAAGTGTGATCGGTGTACCAAAATTATGTCCTTAACCGACACACACGACTGCTGCCTTCGCTGCCTTGGGCCGGACCACAACCCCACAGCATGCGGTCTCTGCACAAAGATGTCCAACAAGGCCCTCAAGAGCCACCAGCAGCAGCACGATAAGTTTTTCCCCAAGTTCCCAGTACCTCCGAAGGCCAGGGCCTCATCTGAAGCAATGGCATTGCAAGGGGGCCCTACCGAATGCGAGCGGCATCGTGGTTCTTCAGAGAGGGGGGGGAGTCTCCCTCGAGAAAACCCAAGAAGAAGAAAACCTCAAAGGTGGCGTCCCTAGATGGATCTGACAGGCTGGGTATGTCCCGAGCCAGGTCCCGCAGTCCAAGACGCTCATCCGAGGGATCGGAGAGGAAGCAGCCTGCAAAGGTCCCTTGGAAGGACTTGACTTCAGACCGGCCTCGATTGTCAGTCACCATCCTTGTTGAGGGGAACTGTCGTTGTGCCCGATTCCCTTGGTGCCTGCACTAATGGCTGCAAAGCCTTCTGGCCTGGAGTCCAGAATTGTGGCCCTGGAGCACAGTTTGTCTGCTTTCATGGACCAGCAGCGGGCGCTGTTGTCCGGTACGACCGGTTCATCCTCCCCAACCACCGGGCCCTCGACGTCAAAGACATCCCCAGAGGCCAAGCTGATTCTCGAGACCCTTCAGCCTCAAGTCAGTCCTCGGCCGAGGTCTCGATCTTGTTCCCGCTTGACGGGGCTGCGATCATCCCAAGCTAGTGTGCCTGGTGCCAGTCACAGGACCTTGGCCAGCTGCAGGCTGGGGTTGGCCCTGGGGTCCATGGACCATCCTTCCTTCGAGTCCTTGACAACTACTCCAAGTGGGAGACGGAGGATGAGGAGTCACTGACACCCGTCACCACCACGACGTCCCCTCTGACTCTCCTGCTTCAGAGCCCCGGCGGCGGTCTCCACCAGAGGATATGGAGTTCCTTGACTTTGTCAAGGACATGACCAAGGCCCTAGCGTTCCCTATGGAATTGGAGGAGGATCCTCGGATGGATGAGTTAGAAATCCTCCAGTACAAAGCTTCTTTGAGAAAATTGCTTACAATGCCCATCCCTCTCATCATGGAATGACTGATGCTCCATATGTGGGAGACACCGGTGTCAGTGCTGATGGTGAGCAAGTGGCTCGACTCAATGTATCTAATCCGCTGGAGCCTGGGCTTCCAGAAATCACAGCTGCTGTACAACTCCATGGTGGTGGAGTTGGCCATGCATCAACTGAAGAGTCAGAAGACGCACTCCTTGATGCCCCCCGACAGGGAAGTACACACCTTGCAAGCCCTCAGCAGAAAGTGTTACCAGGGCTCGATGCTCATCGGCCACATCCAGGCCTACCAGCTGTACATGGGCATGTACCTGAAAGACCTGGAAAGGAACTCACAGGGTTCTCAGCTGGTTTTTCCAAAGGAACCCCTGCAGTGGTTCAACAACCTTTCCTTCGGGGACAAGGGAGTAAAAAGTACCTGTTAGTATATACATGTAAACCGCTCTGATGCATAAGTAAAGGGCGGTATATCAAATGCCTAAACCATAAAGCACCCTGTACAGGTAGTGTCCGCCCTCCACCATGAACCACAGGTACTGCCTATGGTTGGGGTGAATGAGGATGTGGGTATAGGCATCTTTTAGATCCAAGGAGCATAGCCAATCTGCTGGAAGTAAGGCAGCAATGTTCCAAGGGAGAGCATCTTGAACTTCTCCTTCATCAGAAACTTATGGAGGTTGCGCAGGTCGAGGATGGGCCTTAGGCCTCCTGTCCTTCTTGGCACAAGGAAGTACCTGGAGTAGAACCCCTTGCCCTTGAGATAGTGGGGCACTGGTTCCACCGCTTTGTCTTCAAGAAGACCTGCAAGCTCCTTCAGTAGAAGGTCCCGGTGAAGGGGAGACCTGAGGGGCTCTCCCGGAAAATAACAGGGAGGTGTCTGAGTCACATGGAGGAGGTAGCCCTCCTTGACCACCCGAAATGACTAGGAATCGGTGGTGATGGTTAGCCACATTTGGGCATAGTGGATCAGACGTCCCCCTGTGGGCTGCTAACCTCCTTGGGGTGGAGAGGCTATGCCCTTAAGGGACTCTGCTGCTTTTCGACTAGACCTCCGCCCCAAGGGTCTTCACAAAATGCCTGTCAGTCATAGCCGCCTTCCGCCGCCTCCAGGGGGTCTTTGTTTTCCCCTACCTGGACAACTGGCTCATAAATGGAGGCATGGCCTCAGAGGTGCAGCAGGTGACTGCGCACACCATCCAGGTTCTGTAACACTTGGTGTTTGTGATAAACTACCCCAAGTCCCACGTCCTTCTGACACAATGTCTGGAGTTCATAGAGGCAAGACTGGACACCCACCCTCCAGGCAAAGGCCTTCCTGCCCGGAGACCGAGCTGACCATCACAGGGCCCTGGCACTGGACATACAGCACAGCCCCTCGGTGCCCGCTCGTCTCCTTCTGTGCCTACTTGGGCACATGGCCTCCACGGTTCCACGTCACCCAGATGCCCACCTCCACATGAGGACTGCACAGTGGTGCCTCCGGAACCAGTGGACACAAGCCACAGGGCGCCTCTGGGACAGAGACTCAGTTACCTGCCAGTTGGCAGATTCTCTGACCTGGTGGCAGACTCCCCAATATCTTGAGTCGGGGATGCCTTTTCAAGCCCAGAGTCCCTTAAGGGTCCTCACCACGGATGCCTCCCTGCTCGGCTTGGGAGCCCACTGCGAGGAACTTAGCACCCAGGGCAGCTGGTTGCAGGACTAGAGCAACCAACAAATCAACCTCCTGGATCTACAGTTAATATACTTAGCCCTCTGAGTTTTTTGCCACCACCTACATCACCAGCCAGTGTTGGTCCAGATGGACAACCAGATGGCGATGTTCTGTGTGAACAAATGGGGACACGGGATCTCGTGCCCTCTGCTGAGAGGCATTGGTTCGCTGTTCCTACGCAGTCCGACAGGGTATACTCCTATGGGCAGTATACTTGCCAGGCCAGAACAGCTTACTGGCCAACAGATTGAGCAGGGTCCTCCAGCTGCATGAGTGGCAGCTGGACCCCAGTGTGGCTGACCAGGCTCTTCCAGCTCTGGGGGGGAACCTGTGATGGACCTGTTCACCAGCCCGGACAACTACCAGTTGTCCCGCTTCTGCTCCCGGCAGGCCCATTCCTCCAGGGTGGTGGCAGACATGTTCCTCGTCTCGTGGTCGGAGGCCCTCTCATGCCGCTAATTGCCAAAACACTGTTCAGGACTCTCTGCGACAAGGCCTCACTCATCCTGATAGCTCCTCGATGGCCCAGGCAACTATGGTTCCCGTTACTCCTCCAGCTATCGGTGGAGACTCCCATCCCGTTGGGGAACTCTGCAGGGCTCCTGTCTCAGGAGGAGGAACTCTCTTCTGCATCCCAACTTGGGGTCCCAGTCACTGATGGCGTGGCTGCTGAAAGGGTGACCCTAGCCCCTTTCTACCTCTCGGGTGAGGTGGAGGAGACCCTGCTGGCCTCTCGTAAGGCTTCCACTAGGAAAGCTTAAGCTCTCAAATGGTGCAGGTTCTCCAGGACCAAGCAGGAAGTCAGTCCTCACTTATGGGTGACGTCGGCGCCGACGGAGCCCTCGCGGAGCAATTTTCCCCAGCTTTCAAAGAAAGCCTTTGGGAATTGCAGCGCGCATGCGCGGTCGTCTTCCCGCCCGAGGGTGCCATCTCAGCCAGTCTTCTTTTTCCGCGGAGCCCTACAGACGTCCCCGTCTTGTCCCCGCGAAAAAGTTGATTTTCTTCTTTATTTTATCCTTTTTTCCTTCGGTTCGACGCCGATCTTTTTCCCGCCCGGACTCGCGACGCCGGTCACGAGTCCTCTTACTTTTTTCGGTTTTTCTGACTTAGTCAGCTTTCGTTTTCGGTTTCCCTGGCAGCCCGGTCCTTTGACCTCGCAGGGGCCCTTTTTCCCCCGATGGCTGCCAGTGGGTTTAAGCGGTGTGGTCGGTGTGACCGAAATATGTCACTAACCGACACACACGACTTTTGCCTCCGCTGCCTGGGCCCGGATCATGAGGAACTGATCTGTGGGCCCTGCAGCAAACTGTCCTCAAAGGCGTTGAGAAGTCGGCGGCATCAGCGTGAGAGAATCTTCGCTGACCCCAGCCGTACCCGGACCTCGTCGGAGGCCTCCGCGTCAAAAGGCTCCAGCTCGGACCGTCGCCGGAGCTCCTCCGACCGGGGTTCTCCCTCCGGGGACCATCGTCGGAAGGTGAAACCCGCGAGGGCGGCGTCGGTGGACGCTCCTGGTTCCGCGAGGGCCAGGTCGCATAGCCCCGACAGCCGCCCCGGGTCCTTGGAGAAGGAACACATCCCGAAGCGACCTCGCCTGGAGTCGGAGATGCCTGCCCGGGTAAGTCCTGTGGTCCTTCTGGACTCGCCTCCGCGACAGCCGACGTCGGGCCCGACGCCGTCGGGGCCCGAGTCGGGGGCTGCTGGGTCACCTGAGCTCGGACTCAGGTTGACGGCCTTGGAGAGCAGACTGTCTGCCTTCATGGACCAGCAGAGGGCACTGCTCGCTGGCGCCGCTGCCCCGACCGCCGGGACGTCGACGTCCAAGTCGACCCCGGAGACCGAGCCGATCCTCGAGTCCATGAGAACTCGAGTCGATCCTCGGTCGAGGTCAACCTCGGCCTCCCGTTCGGGACCGAGGTCGCCGACGCCGACTCCCTCGGCGTCGGGGCGGCTGGCGCCGCACCCTGCCCGGGCCGACCCCACGGAGTCCTCGTCGGAGTCGGTCTGGGAGTCTGAGGAGGAAGAGTCACCTGATTCTTTCCGGACTCGGTGTGTCCCATCGGACTCACCGGAGTCCGAGCCTCGGAAGCAGTCCCCCCCGGAGGATGCCCGGTTCTCGGACTTCGTTAGGGATATGGCCAAGGCTTTGGCCTTCCCTGCGGATCCCGAGGAGGAGCCTCGAGCCGAAGAGCTCGACGCCCTCCAGTATGACTCTCCCGCGAGGGAGCAATTTACTGTGCCGGTTCCTCCTATGCTGGTACGTCTTCTCTTCCGCATGTGGGAGAGTCCGGCCTCCTCGCCGGTCCTGAGCAAGCGGGTCGATTCTATCTATCGAGTCCGCAAGAGCCCTGGCTTTCAGAAGGCACAGCTGCCACACCATTCCATGGTAGTGGAATCGGCCATGCATCGTCTTAAGAGCCAGAAGATGCACTCCTCGGTGCCTCCTGGAAGGGAGGCCCGTAACCTGGATGGCCTTGGCAAGAAGTGCTTCCAGGGCTCTATGCTCGCATGTCGTGTCCAGACTTACCAGCTATACATGGGCATGTATCTCCGGGATCTGGCTAAAGAGCTAGCCGGATTCTCCGCTGGTCTCTCCGAGGAGCCCTTGCGGAGGTTCCTAGCCTTGTCCACTGGCATTCGGGAATGCTCAAAGTTCATGTCCCGAGCAGCCTATGATGGCTTTGAAGCCTCGGATCGAGTGGCCGCAGCCGGCATCGGTGCCCGCCGACAGGCTTGGCTTCAGTCGTCAGACCTTGAGCCCTGGGTGCAGGACAAGTTGGTCGATGTCCCCTGCCGAGGCGAAAACCTCTTTGGCAAGCCCATGGCAGAAAAGGCTGCGCAAATTGAGACTGAGACTCTCACCAGGACCAGGCTTTCTAGGAAGACCTCCGCCCCTTCCCAGAAAAAGAAGGGCTCGGGGAAAAAGTCCTTTTACCCGAGGACGGCGGCTGCCTACAAACAGTACCCCCATTATCAGGCCCCTGCAGCTCCCCAACAGGGCCAGCAGGCCAAGGGACGGACGGGGTAACGGGTCCCGTAGGCAGCAAGCCCCCAAGCCTGCACCACCAGCCCCTGCTCAGCAGGGTGGGGGCTTTTGACTCGCTAAGCATAGCCTCTCCCCCCCCGCTGGTTCCTCCCAGCACCGGAGGCCGGCTGGTTCACTTCGCCCACAGGTGGTCCAGCATCACCGCAGATGCCTGGGTGCTTCAGGTCGTGCGAGAAGGCTACCTTCTCCACTTCCATCAGGTCCCTCCCTCCTATTTTCCGGGAGAACCTCCGCGCCCCCCTCTGCACAGGGAGTTGCTCCTTCGGGAGTTAGCAGGTCTTCTGCAGGAACAGGCGGTGGAACCGGTGCCACACCACCTGAGAGGTCAAGACTTTTATTCAAGGTATTTTCTGATACCAAAGAGAACAGGGGGCCTCAGACCCATCCTGGACTTGCGCAACCTCAACAAGTTCCTTGTGCGGGAGAAGTTCAAAATGCTTACCCTTGGAATCCTTCTGCCCTACCTCCAGCAGGGAGATTGGCTATGCTCCTTGGATCTAAAGGATGCCTACACGCACATCCTCATCCACCCAAGCCACCGCCAATACCTAAGGTTTGTGGTGGCAGGAAATCATTACCAGTACAGAGTACTGCCCTTTGGCCTGTCCTCCGCACCGCGAGTCTTCACAAAAAAATGTCTCGCGGTCGTGGCGGCCCATCTCCGGCTTCACGGCCTCTATGTCTTTCCGTACCTCGACGACTGGCTCATCAGAGCAGCGTCCGCTCAGGAGGTCACCAACGCCACGCGCCGCACGGTGACTCTGCTGCAGCACTTGGGCTTTGTTATAAACTTCGCAAAGTCCACTTTGCTCCCCTCACAGGATCTCGAGTTCATCGGCGCAAGGCTGCACACTCCTCAGGCGCGAGCATACCTACCGCTCGACAGGGCTCAACGGCTCATGGACCTAGCCGACCGCTTTCGCAGCCAGCCCCTGGTCTCCGCCAGGCGCTTCCTGAGACTGCTCGGCCATATGGCTTCCACCGTCCATGTGACCCCCAATGCCCGCCTGAATATGCGGTCTGCTCAATGGTGTCTCCGCAAGCAGTGGCGACAAGCCACGGGCGTCCTAGCAGACCTAGTGCGCGTTTCCGAGCCGCTGGTCTCGTCTCTCCGGTGGTGGCTCCGGCAGCCGAACCTGATATTCGGAATGCCTTTCCAGTCACCTCAGCCGACCCGGGTGCTGACCACCGATGCATCCCTCCTGGGCTGGGGAGCACATTGCCAAGAGGCACGTACTCAGGGCCTCTGGACCACGTGGGAGTCTGCTCAGCAGATCAACTTCCTGGAGCTCAGGGCGATCCGCCTAGCTCTCAAGGCCTTCTCCCACTTGACTTCCCAACAGTCCGTCCTTGTCCAGACGGACAATCAAGTTGCCATGTTCTACGTGAACAAGCAGGGGGGCACGGGCTCCTTCCTCCTCTGCCGGGAGGCACAGAAGCTCTGCTCTTGGGCCGTCAGTCACGGCATTCTCCTCAAGGCAGTTTATCTCCCGGGCCAAGAAAATTGCCTTGCAGACAAACTCAGCAGGGTCCTCCAGCCGCACGAGTGGCGTCTGGATCCCTTGGTAGTTCAGAAGCTCTTCCTCAGGTGGGGTCTCCCCACGGTGGATCTCTTTGCCAGTCCTCACAACCGGCAGCTTCCTCGCTTCTGCTCTCGTCAGCCACACCCCCTTCGGGTTGCGGCGGACGCCTTTCTGATCTCGTGGTCGGGGAGCCTTCTGTACGCTTTCCCTCCCATCCCGCTAGTCTCTCGGACTCTTTTCAAGGCTCTCCGAGACAAAGCCTTCATGATCCTGGTGGCCCCTCGCTGGCCCCGGCAGCCGTGGTTTCCGCTCCTGCTGCAACTGGCGGTGGAGGATCCCATCCCTCTGGGGGTACAACCGGATCTCCTCACTCAGGATCAGGGGTCCCTCCTGCACCCCAACCTCAGGTCTCTCAACCTCATGGCCTGGCTGCTGAGAGGGTAGTCCTTGCTCCCCTTCTCCTGCCGGCGGAGGTGGAGGAGGTCGTCTTGGCTTCGCGACGGCCTTCTACCCGCAAATGCTACGCCCTTAAATGGCGTCGCTTTGCAGTCTGGTGTGCCCAGCAGTCTCAGGATCCCTTCTCCTGCCCGGTGTCTGTGATCTTACAGTACTTGCTGCACCTCTCTAATCTAGGACTTAAGTCCAACTCCGTCAAAGTTCACCTCAGTGCTCTTTCAGCACATCATGTGCCGGTGGACGGCAGACCTCTCTCAAGCGACCCTCTCGTAGCGAGGTTTCTCCGAGGTCTCCTTCTACTTAAACCACCTCTGCGCCCGCCAGCGCCTGACTGGGACCTGAATGTGGTGTTGCAGCGGATCACCTGTCCGCCTTTTGAACCTATGGCTACCTGTTCTCTCCGTTTTCTGTCTTGGAAAACACTGTTCTTGATAGCCCTCACTTCCGCTAGACGCGTAAGTGAATTGCAGGCCCTCGTGTCTTATTCCCCTTACACTAGGTTCTACAAGAATAGGGTAGTCCTACGGACTCACCCAAAATTTCTGCCTAAAGTGGTCTCCCCTTTTCACATCAATCAGGAGGTGGTGCTTCCAACCTTCTTTCCCAGACCACACTCCAGCCGAGCTGAGACGGTCCTCCATACCCTGGACTGTAGAAGGGCATTGAACTTCTACCTTGACCGTACGCGGGAGCACCGTAAAGCTGCTCAGCTTTTTGTGTCTTTTGACCCCAATAAATTGGGGCTCCCGGTCTCCAAGCGTACTCTGTCCATCTGGGTTGCGGACTGTATCTCTTGGGCTTATGGGGCAGCCGGACTCTCCTTAGAAAGTCGAGTCACGGCTCATTGCGTTCGGGCAAAGGCTACGTCAGTGGCTTACCTCCGCTCTGTTCCGCTGGCAGACATCTGCCGGGCCGCTACTTGGTCTTCGAGCCAGACTTTTGCGGTCCATTACTGTCTCGAGAGGGAGTCCCGTAGGGACAGTGCTTTCGGACAGGCAGTCCTCCGTAATCTCTTTGAGGTCTGAGCAACTCCTACCCTCCATCCCGGATGTGGGCTACCGGTGGGTGATAATTCAGCGAAGATTCTATCCTTCTGTGCTGCTGAGCTAGAGGGAGCTCATTTTTGTGCTTAGGGTCTCCGGTAGCCTTGAGCTTGGGAGTCCCATAAGTGAGGACTGACTTCCTGCTTGGTCCTGGAGAAAGCGTAGTTACTCACCTGTAACAGGTGTTCTCCAGGAGCAGCAGGAATCAGTCCTCACTACCCTCCCTCCTCCCCTTGGAGTTGCAATCGTCTGCTTATGTTCTTTTTGCAAATTTTTATGCTGTCTTTTTTAGCTATGTCATCTGACTGGCTAAGATGGCACCCTCGGGCGGGAAGACGACCGCGCATGCGCGCTGCAATTCCCAAAGGCTTTCTTTGAAAGCTGGGGAAAATTGCTCCGCGAGGGCTCCGTCGGCGCCGACGTCACCCATAAGTGAGGACTGATTCCTGCTGCTCCTGGAGAACACCTGTTACAGGTGAGTAACTACGCTTTTTCAGCTTGGTCTGCAGAGCACAGAACCAACCTGTTCTCCTGCCTGGTGGGATTGATGCTACAGTACCTTATCTACCTCTCACAATCTGGGCTTAAATCTAATATCATCAGGGTCAATGTTCCCTCTAATTTTCTGTAGACCGTGTGCACATAAAATATCAGCTGTGCAGCTTTTGAAGGAAGGTTAAATTTTTGTGCGCCACATAACGACATTCGGAGTTATATACTTTAAAATTTGACTACACATCAGAATACAGTATGTACACCACATTGATTTTAATCAAATTAAATGAAAATAGACGATTACTAAATGAAGTGGAAAATTTCTAGTAATTAGAATCACAACTTTTAAATTTTAAGACATCTGTGTTTTCTATCAGAATCAGAACCGTAATTTTTGTGCGCTCTGTTGTAAAGTATGTGCGCTCGCTCGGCGAGGTGTGTGCGCGCGCACAGCTTAGAGGGAACAGTGGTCAGGGTGCACCTCATGCCTTGCGGTGCACCACCACCTGGTGGATGGCAAACCCCTCTTGGTCCGGCTGCTGGTGACCTGCTTCCTAAGGGTCTACTCTTATCAAAGCCCCTGGTTCACACTCTGGTGACCGAGTGGGACCTCAGTGTGGTATTGGGGCAGCTCACTCTCCTGCCCTTTGAGCCTCTGGCTACCTGCCACCTACAGTACCTCTCGTGGAAGGTGGCATTCCTGGTCACGCTCACCCGCTCGCAAAGTTAGAGAGCTTCAGGCCTTAACTTTAACTTTAACTTTATTTCAAATTTGATAAACCGCTTACGTTAAAAGAAACATTTAAGCGGTGTACAAACAATATAAAAAAGCGGCACTGCAAACTACGGAAAAGAACGCCAAAGTAAAATAGAAAAGAAAGAAAAGCATAACAACAATACAAAAGACAATAAGTAATAATAAATAAGGCACAAACTATGTACAATATCAAAACATAAAATATTTAAAACAATAAAATCATACTATAAAAACCATAAAAACGGTTTACAAATTAACAATATACAAAATAAGAAACAATAATTTACAACAGTAAAAGAGGCAAGACCACTCAAACACAAACAGACAGAGGGTAAAAGACAAGACTAATAGACTAAGACAAAACCAATAACCGGGGATAATAACAGTGGCGGAGGCACCATATACCAGATTCTACAAGATCAGGGTGGTGCTCCGCGCACACCCTAAATTCCTGAAGGTGGTATTGTCGTTCCACCTCAACCAGGAGGTGGTACTTCCCACCTTCTTCCCAAGACCTCACACCAGTTGCTTCTTTACCATATTTTATTTTTTTGCCGTCTCTTAGCTATGTCACTTGACTGAGCAAGATGGCACCCTTGGGTGGGAAGGGGACCACACATGCATGGTAGCATCTCCCAAAGGCTTTCTTGAAAGCTGGGAGGATGCTTCCGCGAGGGCTTTGTAGGTGCTGACGTCACCCATATGTGAGGACTGATTCCTGTTGTCCCCAAAGAACACCTGTCACGTGTAACTATGCTTTCTCTGTGGACAAGGAGGAATGAAGCCCTCATGTATGGGTGATGTCACCAACGGAATTTCATGTGGGAACGCTCCCCAGCTTCTGTTGGAAGCTTTTGGGAGGCTCCTGCAAGCCTGCCGCGGCGCCATCTTCATTTTTTATGAAGCCCTACAGATTCGTGAATCAGTCTTCTGCCGATAAACATTTCATTTTTTCCCTCCAGGGGTCTCTTTTGTTCTTGTTTTAATTTTCTGCCTGCCATTGGGGCTGTCTGTTGTGGTTCCGCCTTCAGTTCCGGTGCTTTTTCAGTAACTTTTATTTTCTCGTTTGCTTTTCCCACGGCCTGGCTAGGCCTCTAGTCACCATCGAGCTGTTTGATTTTGCCATGGCAATCCTCCCAGACATGTCTCAGAAACCAGCCAGCAGGTTCAAGAAATGCACAAAATGTGCCAGGACTATTTCAGTCACCAACAAACATAATTGGTTCCTCCAGTTTCTGGGTTCTGACATGACAAGGAGAGGCCTGAAGGATCAAGAGAAGCAGAGAGAATCCCTGTTTGACCAAAGGTCATAGAACCCCACTCACTTTCCCAGAACAAACCTAAGCCTTGTAACATGACAGCAGCTAATTTGTAAATATGTTCATAGCACCCAGTTACTTGTTAACCTGAAAATATTATGTAACCACTCCCCCTTCCCCCCAAGCAATGTTCCAGCTGCACCGTTTATGTTATTCTGTACTTGTTATTCTGTAAGACAGATCATACATTTCATGCTCTGTCCATGTCGCCTAGTTCTTTGTAAACCGCTTTGACTCTTAGAAAAGCAGTATAGAAAAAATGTTTTATTGTATGCTTATGTAATTTAGTTTATGTAGGGTGCACAAAAAGAATGATGATTTGTTTGCAAGAGCATTGATCTAGATTCAAAATTCTGCAGCAGGTATGGTAGAACATTGTTTTTCTAATGGCATACTTTTAACAGCTTCTGTGGAGGATTATTGATCATGTTCCCCTTAATTGGCGGGGAAGTGCAAGTACATCCTGATCCACCAAGATTAAACATTCTGATGGGTACCTGAACTGTTCATGTGGCTACCCAGTCCTTTCTGTGGAATGGCAAGAAACATCCAACATATGCCATGATAGACTGGGGCCTCAGTATGTTTCATGGATCTGACCTTTGCTCAGCAGCACTAAGTTCTAGTATGTGAGAAAGGGGTGATCATAGCTGTGGAATCTATTGATGGCTCGCTTGTGTCCTCGGGCTCCATGACTAGGAACAGAGCCTCTTATAATAATTATGATTCAGTATCACCAAGAGGTAATACAATTCAACTTGATCCATGCACGCCATTTTGCTATAATTCTGGGGATGCCCTAGCTCAAATGACATGAACTCCATATCCAGTGGAGAACTTGCCATATCATGTTTCCATTCATGTTTTGGCAGGAGAACAGTTGCCTAATTTAGAAATGAAAGGGGATGACCTAGAAGATGTTGCTATGGAAAACCAGGGATTTGCTGCAACCCAGAAGGAAACTGGAAGGGCTGACTCATGTCTACTGGATAAGTATTTGGAAGTGTTCAATAAGGGGGCCACAGACGTTGCCCAGTAGACTTACAATCCAGGGCAGAAGTCCCATTTTGCAGAATTTACTCCCTCTCTGAGTCAGAACTCCAAGGCACTAAGGAAATATCTGTAGAAGAATCCAAAAAGGGGATTCATCAGGCCTTTGATTTCTCCAGCGGGAGCCTGTTTTCTTTGTACCTAAGAAACAACTCCCTTTAACCATGTATAGCTTATCGAGCCCTCCATGCTGTGACCTTTCAGATTGGTATCTGCTCCCACTCATCAGTGAAGTAACACCTCCCAAGTTGCCCAAATTTTCACCAGTCTTGACCTTTGTGGAGCCTACAACCTTATTCACATTTGAAAGGAAGATGAATGGAAAATGGCTTTTCATACCTAGCATAGACATTTCCATCTCTCGCTTGGTTTTTGCCTTGTCATGCCATGAGGACTTGTGTGCATCAATGATGCTGAGAGCTATGCTATTGGTACCATAACTACTGACAGGATCTTACAGGATCTTACAAGATGGACAAGTCTCAGGTGAAGTGCCAGACTAAGACAAAGCCACTCATCTGGGCAGAAGCAGTATTGGATGGTGTTAGTGGCGGAGGATCACATTTCTGAGGGAATGGCCAGAACACTGGCATTACCTGCGTGGGAAAAAAAAAGGTCTGGCAATGTAGTTCTGTATCTTGTTTGGTTGTGACTAACCAGTGGGTTTTCATGGCAAATTATGATGTAATGCTGGAAGACGAGCCCTCCCAGGTCGGAAGGCACTCAGCAGGCTACTGAGGACAAGTGAAGACTCTTCAGAGTAAAGCTTTGTTCCAGTCACATCAGCATTTCTGATGTGACTGGAACAAAGCTTTCAGGATGTCCAACTGCTGATGTAGCTGTGCATTAAATGGGAGTCAGAAGTTGTAAAGATGTCTTACTTATTGGGGCGTGGAATGTATGAAGCATGAAACAAGAGAAGCTAGAGGTGGTCAAGAGCGGAATGTGGACAACTCAGTCTGTTGGGTATAGCGATGACATAGAACATACTGATGATGACATAGTATGCTACGTCAGAAATGAAAGACAAAGAAAAATGGTGTTGCATTTATACTTAAGAAAAGACTTGCAAAAACTGTAATGAAATACAGTGCAATCAGTGAATGCTTAATTTCTATTTGTCTACAAGGAATGCCTATCAATACAACTATTCAGGTATAAAGAAACATAAGCCATGTGGTCTTTTTCTGCCATCATGTTTCTATCTAGTCTGTTCTTCCAAATCAACCACTACAACAGTCCCCTTTTTTCCTTTAAAGATCCTCTGTGTTTGTCCCATGCTTTTTTGAATTCAGATACTGTCCTCATCTCTACCACCTCCACTGGGAGACTATTCCACGTATCTACCACTCTTTCCATAAAGAAATATTTCTGCATATTACTTCTGAATTTATCCCCTTTCACCCTCATCCTATGTCCCCTCGTAGCAGAGCTTGCTTTCAATCGAAAGAGACCCTCCTGTGCATTTATGCCACAAAGGTATTTAAACATCTCAATCATATCTTTCCCAGTTATCCCCGGTAGAAAATGGCTAATTCTGCTGATCCTTTCAGTCACACTCTAATCATATTCTATTTATATTTATACTGTACTATAATATTCTCTGTCACTGCTACCATGTAGTTACCTAAAAATTGCCATTTCATAGTTAACCCTATTCACATTTTGTATATAGTTAACCCTATACCTTGTATACAGTTAACACTATATTTTGTAGATAGTTAACCCTGTTTACCTCCTAGTTTTTGTACCCTGTTAAATGTAAAAAACCAATGCTGTTTGTACCATTGTGTTTAACTTGTTCATTTGTAAACCGCACTGATTAAAAGAGCGCGGTATATAAGAAATAAAAATAAATAAATAATAAATAAATATCACCTCTATCCCACTTTTCCTCTAAAGTATGTGCCTGTGGTATGCAGTGGAAAGGAATTTTCTTTAAAACACGGACAGACAGCAGTTCAGGGAAAATCAAAAGTAGTTTTCATTCTCTCCCAATTTGTTAAACCTCCACAAACAAAACCCAGAACAGAAAGCAATTCAGGGAAAACAAAATCAGCTTAATTCTATCCCAGTTTGTTAAACTTCCACAAGCTAGTCCTCCCTGCCCTTCCTCCAGCCCCAGTTAAAATTCTTACCTCAGAACTCCTTTGCACGGCTTGCCTTCAAAGGACCTGGCTCCACAGGCTTCTCTCCCTCCTGAAGCTTTCTGGGTTCTTAACCTTTGCCTCTGAGCCACACTCTCCCAGCCCTGAACTCTGGGCTGCAGACTTTCTTAAATGGGACTGTTGATACTCTGAAGAAGGACGGGTAACATTCCATATATCCCATTACACACCCTTCCCCCTCAGATCAACCATGCCCCGTTGAGTGCCTACCTCACCCAGGACCCCCACCCGGTAAAGGAAGTCTGTGTTCAGTTGAGTCCGACCAGCCCTATGGCAGACCTGGAACTGGTGGGGTTGAAGACTCAAAAATCACCACATATAGGAAGCACTTCTCTGCTGATGAATGCTATGGAAAATTCTTCACCCTTGACTTTCTGGGCCTCCTAGGCCCACCTTTGAGGCATCAGTTTGCACAGTAAACAGTAGAGAGAAATCAGGGCTAATCAGGATTGGTTCAGAGAACACGTTCTTCTTGAGACACTGGAAGGTCAGGTCCAATGACTACTAGATCCATTTGGGAGCGCTCTTCCAGAGGAGATTGGTTAACGACTCCACCACGTCAGCAAAATTAAGAATGAACCAGTGGTAATAACTAATCAATCTAAGGAAGGCACAAACCTCTTTCTTTGATTTCTGGGTGGGGACCTGGGCAATGGCATCCGCCTTCTGTAGTTGAGGTCGTATCTGCCTATTCCTGAATAATACCCCAGATAGTGAACATCCTGACCTCCTAGAAAACATTTCTTGGGGCTGGCCATCAACCCGGCCTTCTGCAGGCTGGTCAACACGGCTTGCACTTGGGTTAGATGGGTGGTCAAGATGACAATATCGTTAAGGTAGGCAGCCATATACTCTTTGTGCGGTCTCAGTAGGCAGTCCACTAGGCATTGAAACATAGCAGTAGCCCTGTGTGATCCATAGGGCAACACTGTAAACTGGAACTGACCTTGCGATATCGAAAAAGCAGTCTTCACCTTGGCCGCCAGAGTTAAGGGCACCTGCCAGTATCCCTTGGTCAAATCCAAGGTTGATATAAATCATACTCCACCGAGTTGCTCAATTAATTCGTCTATGCTGGGCATGGGATATGCTTCCAGTTTAGAAGCTGCATTGACCCTCCGGAAGTCAATGCAGAATCTGATGCTTCCGTCAGAATTAGGAACCAAGATGATGGGTGATGACCAATCACTCATGGACTCTTCTATAACTCCCAGGTTAAGCATCTCTTCCAGCTCCTTGGCGACAGCTTGTCGGGCGATATGGAAAAGGATGTCGGTGGCCTGTGCATCCATGTCAGCAAATATAGCACTGTCATCTGCGAACATCAAGTCGGTTAGGAAGTTGTTCACACAGTGCTGGACCCTGCATCTGTCCTTGAATGTTTTCCTCATTATTGCATCGATCACGATATTGAAAAGCGGAGGTGAGGCAACATCTCCCTCGCGGGCTCCAGCTTGGATAAGAAATTCCTTGGATAAGCTCATTTCAGATCTGCCTGCTGCTGATTGAGAAATTGTATGTTGCTCGGAGAAGTTAGATGATCTTGGCAGAGCCATCAGTTAGCCGGGTCCATATTTCTCTGAAGTTGGGGTTGCCTTGGTTGATCACCACTGGATATGGTAGCCAGGGCGGTACCACGACCTCGAGCACGATTTGCCCTGCTAGAATCTTAAGTGAAACCTGTGCTGCATGCATACAGGCCAGTGTTACCATCTTTGCATAGTCAATTTGAAATCAGGTTATAGTTTCCCGGCGAATGAGTGTCTGCATACTCCCGGCCTCTATCAAAGCCTGGAGGCAGGTTCCCTCGAGTTCCACTGGAATCACAAAGATCTGGGCCCCTGGGTGGGGAGTGCCCACAAGAGCGCAGGTGTGAGGGGTGGTTAGGCTGACATCTATGGGTTCTTCTGTACCCAAGTGACATTCCCAAAGTGTCCCCAGGCTCCACATCTAAAACAGCTGAAGGGGTCATGGCTGGGGCCATGCTCTCACCTAGGAGGTGATTTGGGGGGTCAGAACATGAGAGCCAACTTCTTTTCCGGCTCCCCTTCCATCCTCTTAGGTTAATGGGTTGTTTCTTCTCCCTCTCACTGTCCACTTCAATCACCTGCTGGGCTTCGCAGTACTCTTCGACTATTTCTAGTGCACTCTCCAGTGCAAGCTTGGGGTTCTGCTGTACTCACTGTTTCATCGGAGTGGTCAAGCCATCCAAAAACTGCTGCAATAGCACAATCTTGGCTATCTCGGACCTGTTCTTTCCCCCTGGTTGCAGCCACTTCCATGTAAGATCCTTCAACCGATAGAGGAACCTCCTTTAGCTGGAGCCCCCCCCCCCCCCTTTCTGAATCACTGGCAGTAGGCCTCTGGTGTACAGCTGGCCCATTCCAGTATGCTGCCTTGCCAGCTGCATATGTAGCTCGCCCATCTGGGTCGGAGTCCAGGAATTTAGCCTGACTTCTGCCTGTCAGCAGAGTTCCCAAACAAGTAATCCATGACTCCTCTGGTCACCTGGCCAAGCAGGCAGGTCATTCAAAATTCACCAAAAAGTGGTCTGGTTCATTTTCTGCCATCATTTTAAGAAGCGCTTGCACTGGAGGGTGGCGTTGCTGTCTCTGTAGGGCCTGAATCAACTGCTGCTGCTGCCCTTACAGCAGGGCCCGTTGAAACTGTTGTTATCGCTCCTGATACTACTGTTGCTGCTGCCATTTGGCCAGACTTGGAGGAGCCGCTCCAGCCTGACTTGTCACTGTTCTCTTGCAATACTGCCACAGATTCCTCTTTTGCAGCTGTCAACCTTGCTGTATTCCAGCTCCAACAAATTTTTAGCAACCTCTAGTGGCCAAAACAAAGCCTGCCTGTCCAGCACTGATTATACCTTCTTCAAGCTCCCTGACTAGGGCAAGGCTAACCCTCTAAGTCTATACAAACAAAAAAAAATCCTGATCAGCTGTAGAGGCCTAGCCCTGGAGGGTTGTGGATTTGCTGTCAGTCACATGGTAGAGGAAGTAAGCGTGGTGTGGGTTGGGAAGGAGTTTTCTTTAACACCCAGGCCAGATAGAAGTTCAGGGAAAACCAAAAGCAGTATTTATTCTGTCCCAGCTTGTTAAACCTTCACAAGGCCTCCAGCCCCAGTTAAAATTCCTACCTCGGAACTCCTTTGCGTGGCTTGCATTGGAAGGACCTGGCTCCACAGTTCTCTCTCCCTCCTGAAGCCTGCTGGGTTCTTAACCTCTGTCTCTGAGCCAGGTCCTCCCAGCCCCGAGCTCTGAGTGGCAGACTTCCTTAAAGGAGACTATTGATAATCCCTTTGAAGAGGAACAGGTGACATTCTATATACCCCATTACAACACTAATAACAGATGCAGAAGAGGACACAATTTATTAGTTCTATGAACTGCAAGATGAAATTGACAGAACATGCAAATATGATACAGTCAAGAGCCTACTGGAATGCAAAAGTTGGGAACAAAGAAGGCAAAGTGTTGGAAAATATGGGCTTGGTAACAGAAACAAAGCTGAAGAAAGACTGATAAAAATCTGCAAAAACAACAATCTATTTATCTCAAACACCACCTTCTAGCAAAACAAGTGGCGACTGTACATATGGATTTTGCCCAATCGATTGTAGAAAAATGAAATTAACTACATCTGTAAAGTCAATGATGGAAAAGCTCAATAACACGAATAAAGATAAAACCGGGAGCTGACTGTGGTACAGATCACCGGCCTCTAGTATGCAAACTCAAGCTAAAGCTGAAAAAGAGCATACCACTTGTGAATATAACAAAGTGTGATCTTGATACTATACCACTGAAATTTGCCTGCAAAATTTGTCACTTTGTATACAATGACTGAGCATCAGAAGAGCTAGGGGATGGCATCAAGAAAGTAAAGTGTCTGCAAAAATGTCCAAAATGGATAACTGAAAATTTCTCAGAAATGCAGAGAAGCTAAAGCCAAAGGAAAAAGAGATGTAATCTTGGAACTGAGCAGACATTTCCAACATTCAGCAAGATAAGACGAAGTATTACAATGGCACATTTAAGGAAATAGAATCAGAAACTGTTAGAGGAAGAACAAGATCAGCTTTCTTAAAGTTGCAAGAGTTAAAAAGAAAATTCCGGCCTCAAATTGGAATGTTTATGTTTATTACATTTGATATACCGCTCAGGCCAAGAAGCATCAGAGCGGTTTACAAGCCTACATTTATGTTATGGAAAATAAGAAAAGAACGCCATTAATAAGATAGAACAGAGTAGGAGAAACAGATAGACAAAGTGATAGCACAGATAGGAGAAAACAGAACAGCAGACTACCTTCACAAACTACAGGCATGACAAATAGACTCACAATTTCTGTATGATTTTAATCATTCGCCACGGACCCCGCCTAAGGGCCACGCCAAAGATGCTAAGAATGCTAAGACACTCAAAGATTCACACTGAATGATGCTGAAAAGATCAAGAAAAGATGAAAAGAATACACAGATTCATTATACTATATAGATCAAGTGGATCAACAGACATTTCAACCAGGTCCTTGTGATCAGAAACTGTTGGCAATGAAAGAAGTCAAAGTAGAATTGAAAGCACTATCAAAAAACAAAGCACTGGACATTGATGGCATTCCCACTGAAGTATTATAGCAATAAGATGCAACTGTTACAATATATAAAATGCTCTGTCAGGAAATTTGGAAGACTACATCATGCCCAACTGACAGAAAAAGATATGTGTTCATACCAAAACTGAAGAAAGGTAATTCAGTTGACTGTGGAAATTTATTGTGCAATCATTCTGATCCCACATGCCAGCAAGATTCTATTCAAAATCATTCAGTGGAGACTGCAACCATACCTGGAATGAGAACTGCCTGAAGTGCAAGCAGGGTTCAGGAAAGGCCCAGGAACAGGAGACATCATTGCGGATGTGAGATGGACCCTTGTAAAGACAAAAGAATACCAATAGGGTATATGCATGTTTATTGACTACAACAAGGCCTTTGATTGCAGAAGGTGCCATCTTGCACTTTTGAACTCTTCGTTCTAAATCACTCCTTATCCAAGATCATCTTCAGCAACACTCCCTTGATATAGTCTTCTTAACAGGAACCTGGTTGAGGGATGGTGAAGACCCCTTCCTCAACAGGTGCCTCCCTACAGAATTTTCTGCCTTTTCTACCTCCAGGACAGGTCGGTGTGGAGGAGGTGTGGCCCTTCTCCATCACTCCAACCTTCCTATCATAGAAATTCATGCGTCTACCTTTCACTATCCAGAATACCTTCTGATCCAATTTGGCAGTGCCCCTGCCCTTCTTTATTCCCCGATCTCTGGGACTCTCTACTGATGACCCTCTCAGAAACCTTTCTCTCCTTTCCCAATTTGGTAATCCTTGGAGACTTTAATATCTACCTGGACTCCCCCTCTTGGTTTAAGGACAGGGTGTTTCTCGATCTCCTTAGTGATCTCTCACTCACTCAGCATATCTCGTGCCCCACCCACACCGCTGGCTGTACACTTGACCTTATCATTACACCTACCAATTCTCCATTCATCCCTTCATCTGTCTCCAATTTCCCTCGTCAGATCATCTCTGTATTTTTCTCCCTTCCATTCCCCGTTGCAGCTATCATGTTGACACCTCCGGCACAACTTCTGCTTTACGCCTGAGACGTCACATTACGCTTTCTATGCTCCAACAATTTCTATCTTCCGATACACTTTTTCCCCCTGATTTCTGTACCCAGCTGCCCACTTCCCAAGTCCACATTTGGAACAGCGTACTCATATCTGCCCTTGATCAGTTGGCCCTTCTTTGCCCCTTTCCCACAACGACCCAGTGTTCGTGCTCTCTCTGGTACCTCCCTGGTCTTCACTACCTCCACACTCAGCTTCGTTGTGCTGAACATCATTGATTCAGGCACCCATCGTCCACCTCTTTATCCCATTTCTGTCACTGCCATCATCACTATCGCTCTTCTGTACATACAGCTAAACCAGTCCTACTATTCTAACCTTATCACTTCATTCTCCAACTCAGCAGCTTTACTCCATCCTTTGTGCTCTCTCAACTCCTAGAGCATCTTCTTCCCCAGCATCCCTAGTTGCTCCACCATACCCAGCGCGACTAGCTTCTTTCTTCTCAGATAGCTATCCAACTGCATGCCACATTCCTTGCCTGTCCTACTCTCCTTCCTCCTACACCTCCCCCCACCCCATCCACTCAAGAACCCCTTCTGTCATCCCCTACCACCCCCATCCTCTCCCATACCTGGGTCTCCTTCCACTCCATCTCCATGGCAGAACTACAAAAAGCTCTTTCCTCTTCCCACAAAACTACTTGTCCCTTGGACCCTGTTCCCTCTTACTGGTTACCGGAGCCCTCTTTTGCTCTCCTGCCACTCATTCTGACCATGTTCAACTCCAGCTTGTCCTCCAACGTCTTTCCTTTCCTTTGGAAGAATGCCATTATTCACACAATCCTTAAGCCAACCCTGGATCTTGCTGAACTTGCACGTTGGCGTCCCATTTCAAATCTTCCTTTCCTCTCGAAAGTCCTGGAAAAACTAGTCTTTACCTAGTTGTCCTCTCACACCCTTCACCCTTGCCAATCCAAATTTAGAACAGGCCACAGTATAGAAACCATCCTTCTTTCATTTTTAAACGAACTTCATGTTTTTTTAACAACCATGATGATATTTCTCTTGCCATCTCACTGGACCTTTCTCAGCTTTCAGTCTGATTGATCATTCTACCCTCCTCTCATGCCTTCACGATTCTGGGATCTGTGGTACTGTCTTACAGTGGTTCCATTCCTTCCTTACTGCTTGCTCTTTCTCTGTTCACCATGGCGCTGTCACCTCAATTGATGTTTCTCTATTGTGTGGGGTTCCACAAGGTTCCTTTCTGTCTCCCCTCTTCAATATCTTTTGGCCCCCCTTTCTCTCATTATCCAACAATATTCTGTGTCAGCATATTATTATGCTGATGACCTTATTCATCTCTACCATACCAGTCCTGCCCCTGTTTTGGTGCCGCTCAATGCTTGTCTTTCACATATCTCTACATGGCTTTCTATTAATTACTTGCATCTCGACTCCTCCAAGTCTGCAGCTATTTGTTTACATTTGGATCTCCTGGCCCCTTTGCTTAACTCCACTGATCTTCCTGTGGTGTCCTCTCTTCACTACCTAGGCACACTCTGGATTCCTCTCTCTTTCCACGAGCACCTTTTGTCCCTCATTCATCGCTCCTTTTTCTTGCTGTGCCAGATCCAGATAATCCAGCCTTTCCTGTCCCCTTCTTCCATAACTACACTTCTCCTATCCTTAGTGATCAGCAGACTTGATTACTACATCTTCACTCTGGCAGGCCTCCCCCAATACCAACTACAATGCTTGCAATTTCTCCAGAATACTGCTGCCTGTATTGTCATACATGCCAATCATTTAGACCACATTACTCCTCTCCTCATGCATCTTCACTAGCTCCCTCTCCATTTCAGCATTTACTACAAAATTCTGATTTTGGTTCATAAGGTCGTCAACACTTCCACCCCCCAGTATCTAGCTGATCTTATCCATCTACACCCCCCCCCCCTCATATCGCCAGCTTTGATCTAACCACACATACCGCCTATTTATACCTTCACAAGCCCATCTTGAGCATACCCGTAACTCTGCATTTTCTTTTCTTGGTCCTGCACTCTGGAACTCCCTTCCCTCTGCACTCCTCCTGGCGTCATCAAAGATTCGAATTGCATCTGAAGATTCATCTGTTCCACTTGGCGTTTGACATCCCATATACCGACCCACAGTAGCCCCTCTGTAACCACCTACTTTACCCCTTTGCCCTCTCAGCTCTATTGACTCAACTGTTTCTCTTCCGTCCTTTTGATATATAGCGTTCCTTTCTATTTCCTGACCCTGCAGCATTGCTGTTTTTGTAAACTGCCCTGATGCTGTCGATTGTTTACCTTATCAGAATATAGAAAGACTAGGGGACATGCAATGAAGCTACAGGGTAAACTATTTAAGACTAATAAAAGAAAATATTTTTTCACTCAACGTGTAATCAAACTCTGGAATTTGTTACCGGAGGATGTAGTAAAGGCTGTTAGTGTAGCTGGGTTTAAAAAAGGTTTGGACAAGTTCCTGGAGGAAAGGTCCATAAACCATTATTAAGAAGTGACCGAAGATATCAATGCTTGATCCAGTTCAAGCATTGTGGAACTTGTGTCTCTTGGGGAAACTGCTAGGTACATATGACCTAGATTGGCCACTGTTGGAAACAGAATACTGGGCTTGATGGACCTTGGTCTGACCCAGTATGGCATATCTTATGTTCTTATGCCTGAGCAGTATATCAACAGTATATCGTGGTTTAGCAGTATGATATGGAATAAAGATAAAGAAGATAGCTCGGTGCCACTGGACCACTTGAGAAGTGGCATGGCCTATCAACTGGCTCAAGGCAAGGGCCATTTATTTGGCCCTCTTGAGTCTTTGGACCTTGATCTGTGACAAGGCGATCTGGATCTGTTCAGACAGTGCCTCAACAGTGTTGCATATCAACAGACATGGATGCATGAAGAGTTCCAGGTTGGCCCTGGAAATGACCCTTTTGTTTTCCTGGGCAGAAAGGAATATCCTAGCCTCTCTGCACAGCATAGGATGGGAGTGGACAGCATGGAAGTGGATTATTTCAGTCACCACGCCCTTGATCTTGGAGAGTAGAAATTGAGCTGTATGGCGCTCCAGAGGATTCTGGACAGATGGAGATCACCCCGAGGTGAATCTGCTGGTGACCTGGGCCAGTGCCAAAGAGTGAAGGTTCTTCAATTGCTGCAAGGAGGCAGGCTCCAAGGGTGTGGATGCGCTGCTCCAACCTTGGTCAAGGCAAATTCTGTTGTAAGTATTTCCTCTGACATTGTGGGGAGAGTGCTTCATCGCACAGAGCACTATCAGGGTCTGGTGGTTCTGATAGCAACAGATTGGTCATGGAGACTGTGGCATGTGGATATGATGCTCTTTCTGCAAGAACCTCCCTGTGCCTCCCATCAGCTCGGGGGCTCTTGAGGCAGGGGCTGGTCCTGCTAGACAACCAGACTCTTCTCACTTATGGCCTGGCTTTCAGAGATGATGCTTAGCACATAAGGGCTATCCTCCTGTCATGGTTTCCACACTCCTGAAAGCGAATGGAGGCTCTACCTGACTTGCCTATGTGTGTGTTTGGTGCCTTTTTTGAGCACTGGTATTGTGAGTGTCAAATCAGCCCTAACGCAGTGGACTTACTTCTTTCTTCAAAATGGATTTAACAAGGTCCTCTCTCTTAGTTCCTTGTCATGCTTTAGAGGGATGGTGATGGGGTGCTCAGTGACCTTGCACCCAAATGTGGTTCTTTACTTTTGGGGAATTTGAAATTTACGTCATCCCCTGAGGTCAGTTGTTCTTGGGATCTCAGCTTAATTCCTCGGCTCTTAGTGTCTGAGCCTTTTGGGCCCTTAAGGAGGGCTGTGTTTAAGGATTTGTCCTTCAAGACTGCTTTCTTGATTGCGGTCTGCTTGGCAAGATGTGAGATTACTGTCTGTTATTCTCGGAGGAGGCCATGTATATTCAGCCCATTCCTTCCTTCTTGCCCAAAGTAGTGTCACCTTGTCATGTCAATCAGGTGGTCTGTTTGCCTTTGTTTCTGAAGGAAGAGTGCCAGGGGAACAATAAGGACCTTTAATGAATGTCAGGAGGGTGCTTCCTCAGTATGTCAAAGTCACTAACTCCTTCTGAAAACCAGACAGGCTTTTTGTCCTTTTTGCAGGCTCACATAAGGGTGGCACAGCCACAAAGTCTACCCTGGCTCACTGGATAAAGGAGACAATAACCTCAGCTTATCTGTTGGGGAACCAGATAATCCCAGAGGGTTTGCATACACATTCCACTCGGGTGCAGGCTTCCTTCTGGAAAGAGCATAGCTCATTTGCTCCCATAGACATTTGTCAGGCAGCAACATTGTCATCACTTTCCACTTTTTTTGAGCATTACTGCATGGAAGTCCACACTTAGGCAGACAGGGCCTTTGGTGCAGAGATTTTGGAGGCTGCCATGTCGTCTGCCCTCCCATTGGAGTTGTAGCTTTGATACGTCCCATTTGTCTGAACTGGTTTAGCAGGATGATATGGAAGGTAACATTTTATTTACCAGATAATGTCCTTTCCCTGAGTTCTGATAGACCAATCTAGCACCCCACCCCTATGCTCTGCTGTATTCCCTGTTGTTTGGCCTTGCAGGCACAAAACCTTCTTAACAGACCATTTGTCCAAAGACTATCCTGTACATAGTTATGGTTCCTTGCTTCTTGATACCCTTATTAAGATTGTATGTGATTAGGAATTCCTGACCATCATTTGGGTACAAATACTGGAATGTGCCCCTAGCTATATCAATGGTAATAACAGTTTGAGGTCATAAGAAACATCTGGATTTTTATTCTGTTTACACCTCTGCTGATAGGGGAACACAGCCCACTTATCTGGACTAGTCTAGCAGGACTCAAGGAAAGGACATTATATGGTAAGTAGCATGTCACCTTAAAGAGCACATCAAGAGATTAGAGACATTAGCTTTTGCACTCATCCTTTTTCTCTTAATGCATCTTCTATAGGTAACTACTGCACATTCCTTTCTATTTCAAATAATTTGTTACTTAGCATCAAAAAATATTTTGTATTACTTAATATCCAGAAAATGTTTGTAAAATTAGGCGGGAGCTCATCAGTAGCAAGCAGCAACATCATCTGTTTTTGTTGCTGTAACGTTTATCATCATGGCTTACTACCCAATTTTTTGTGTCCATTTTTTTTAAACATACTATTTTTATTTTTTTCATAAACCATTGCAAACAAAACATCTCAGTAAGTACAGAACAAAAGTGTCATAAGGTCCCTCCAATAATATTGGACTCCCACTCTGCCGTCAAACTGTTGAACAATCACTAACCCCATCCCCAGTCTGCCCTACCCCATTCCTTCAACTACCACCCCTCATCCCACCCTTCCACCAATTCCATTGAAGAATCCAAATTGTCAACTTCTGATCTCTTCTCCCTTGCCGGATTGTCGTGAGTCTGTAGAGACTCAAGTACCTATGCAGACAGTCATGAAATCTAGACAGTTCCAGCAGCTTGCCTGCTTTCCAGTGTAGAGTGATCTGCCCCCTCACAACAACCACAGCAAATTTCAAAAATCCCCAAAGCTTCGTTTGCACTCTAGGATCATTAGGGTCATGATCCAACTTCACTACTCCCACTATTTCTTCCATACACAATGCATTTTTCCCAATACTCGCACACCACTGGGCATATGATAGAATGCACCTCTCTCCCACAGCCTCTCCAGCCTGCCTACATATGCAAACAGCCCAGTGGTACCTCTGTATTCAGTGGTCGCAGACCATGGACAGATTGCAGGATAGGATCAGGATAACCCGCCAGCTGGCGGAGTCCCTCGATTGGTGGCAACTTCCCTGCCACTTCAGGGCCGGAATGTCTTTCCAGGCGTCCCCGCCCCAAAGGGTCCTGACCATGGATACCTCCCTCCTCGGGTGGGGAGCACACAAGGCTGCTGGTCCCAGGTGAAATCCCTACTACAGATCAATCTTCTGGAACTCAGGGTGATCTTCCTGGCCCTATGGGCATTCCGCCACTGCCTGCGGCACCAGTCAATATTGATACAGATGGACAACCAGGTCACCATGTTCTACGTCGTCAAGCAGGGGGGCACAGGGTTGTACTCCCTCTGCCAGGAGGCAGTGGCCCTTCTGTCCTTTGCGGCTTGCAACAACATGCTCCTGCGAGCAGTCCACCTCCCTGGCCAGGGCAACCTCCTGGCAGACACAGCAGGGTGCTCCAGCTGCACAAATGGATCTATTTGCCACCCCGGACAATGCGCAGCTGCCCTGCTTCTGCTCATTGCAGCCGCACCTGGTGAGGGTAGCAGTGGACGTATTCCTGATCCCGTGGATGAAAGGCCTCTTTTATGCCTTTCTGACCACACCTCTGATTGACAGGATCCTCTTCAAGGTCCAGCACCAGGGGGCAGTACTGATACTAATTTTCCCCAGATGGCCCAGACAACCATGGTTCCTGCTGCTGCTCTCCCTGTCAGCAGCACTCCCGGTCTTGCTGTGTTGTGCCCCGGACCTGCTGACCCAGGAGAAGGACCCCCTCCTGCACCCCAATCTGGGGTCTCTGACTTTAATGGCGAGGCTGCTGAAAAGACAGCCTTGGCCCCTTTCAACTTCCCACAAAAGGTCAAGGAGGTCTTGTTGACCTCCCGCAAGCCCTCCACGTGGCGAGCATATGCCTTTAAGTGGTGCAGATTCTCAGTATGGTGTGTGGAGAGGCTAGAGAACCCCTTCTCCTGCCCAGTGCAACTTGTGCTTCAATACCTACTGCATCTGTCGCACACTGGACTGAAGTCCAACTCAGTGAGAGTGCACCTGAGTGCGATTGCTGCACACCGCCACCCTATCGAGGGGAAACCTCTCGGGTCAGCCTCTGGTCTCTCGGTTCCTCCAGGGCCTTCTGCTGTCTAAGCCCCCCATCCGTACCCCAGTGGCAGAATGGGACCTCAATGTGGTGCTCTCACAACTCACCATGCCGCCATTCAAGCCACTAGCTACTTGCCATCTGCGGTATATTTCATGGAAGGTGGCCTTCCTGGTAGCTTTTACATCTGCTCACAGAGTAAGCGAGCTTCAGGCCTTGGTGGTAGAGCCACCATACACAAGATTCTACAAGAAAAGGGTGGTGCTCTGCACTCGCTACAATTGGGAGGAACTTGGGGTATCTTCTTACACCTTAACCAGGAGGTGGTCCTTCCCACATTTTTCCCATGGCCTCATACCGGTAGGGAGGAAACTATATTCCATACATTGGATTGCAAATGGGCCCTGTCCTTCTATCTACAGCAGACCCAGCACCATCGCAGAGCTCCTCAGCTTTTTGTTTCCTATGACTACAGCAGATTTGGGCTTCCTGAGCTAAGCAAACTCTGCCCACTTGTGTGGCAAACTATATTGACCTCACCTATCAGCGAGTGGGGCCCTCCCTGGACCACTGGATCACAGCGCATCTCATGAGAGCGATAAGCACATCGGTGGCCAACCTGCACTTAGCACCGATGACAGAGATCTGCAAAGCCGCCACATGGTCTTCGATCCATACGTTTGCAGTTCACTACTGCCTGGAAAGTGAGTCCCGTCGGGACAGTGCCTTTGGCCAGGCGGTATTCTGTAATCTGTTCGGGATGTAGGCGACTCCTGCCCTCCACCCTTTTGTGTCCAGACTACCGGAGTGATGGTGCCGCTGGACGCAAGGTCTTGCAGAGTCTCTCAGTTGGGGACTTGCCTTCTGCAACTCACGGCTACCTGACTTGGTCACCATTGGTGCTGTCGTGGTTCGGCAGCCTGGAGCTAGAGAGTCCCATATATGAGGACTGACTTTCTGCTTGTTCCTGGAGAAAGCGTAGTTACTCACCTGTAACAGGTGTTCTCCAGGGACAGCAAGAATCAGTTGTCACAACCCTCCCTCCTCCCCTAGGAGTTGCCTTCCTACCTTGTTTTATTTTTACTAACGTCCTAGTTGTGTCATCTGACTGAACAAGATGGCATCCTTGGGCGGGAAGGGGACCACACATGCGTGGTGGCATCTCCCAAAGGCTTTATTCGAAACTGGGGAGATGCTTCCACGCGAACTCCGTAAGCGCTGGCGTCACCCATATGTGAGGACTGATTCCTGCTGTCCCTGGAGAACACCTGTTACAGGTGAGTAACTATGCTTTTTCACTCTCCAAAGTACAACTGCTTCAACTCACATTCAACTATGGCTTCATTGCTAAAATACCAAGTATGTGCGGTAATTCCATAGGCTCCCAGCAAGATTGGCTTAAATAACATCCTCAGTAAAACCAGTGGCACTCAATCCCCTTTATTCAAAGCTTGGGGGCTACATGTCTGCCACTGAAATATAAATTATTGTTCCTGGCATATTAAACATTTGGACAAATCGCCGTCTCCATCCCCTCTAACTTGTTCAATCACAAAACGCAATTCTTCTATTTTATGTTGGGATTTTTTGCCAGTGTTCTACAAGTGGAGCCATTTCCTTTCCTTTACACATACAGGACAGATTCTCAGTCATACTAGTTCTATCCGCCTGAGATGTTTGACCAATATAAATTAAATCACATGGGCACAAGACTGCATAAATTGTTCCTTTACTCAAGCAGTTTGTGAAGGACTTTATCACAAAATTAAAGCTTGCAACTCCATCGAATAGGAACAAATCCACTGTGATCACATCGGACATGTCCAGTAGATTTCTTCTGCAGCTCACATATGGGAATGTATCCAAAAATTCTTCAAATTGTGACCCTGATGGAGTTACAGTTTTCAGGCATCCGACATTGGACTTTAATTTTGTCATAGAGTCCTTAACAAACAGCTTAAGTAAAGGAATAATTTATGCAGTTTGGTGGCCATGTGATTTATTTTAGATTTGACAAACATCTCAGGTGTTTAAAACCATATGACTGAGCATTTGTCATTTATACACAAAGGAAAGGAAATGTTTCCACATGCAGAACATTTGCAAAAAAACCCAAAACATAAAATAGAAGAATTGCGTTGTTTGTGATTGAACAAGTGAGAGGGGGTGGAGCCAGAGATTTATCCAAACTTTTAATGTGCTAGGAACAACAATTTATATTTCAGTGGCAAACATGTAGCCCCCAAGCTTTAAATAAAGGGATTGAGTGCCATTGGTTTTACTGAGGGCATTATTTAAGCCATTGTCTCTGGGGGCCTAAGGCATTGCTGCACATGTGCAGCATTTTGGCAATGTTGCCGTAATTGAATGTGAGTAAAAGCAGTTGTATTTTGGAGAATGAAGATGATTTTTATGTTACTTGGCACTTATTCCTTCTGTTTTGTAGAAATCCCTGATGAAACCTGAATATGGTGGAACCATTAGCCAAAGTCAGTCTGGCAAGAAGGATGTTGATCTGACAAGAGAACATTTGTAAATGGACATTCAAATGCATTGAAACATTAAGATTCAGATAAGATACATTCCAATCTGGGAGTTGGGTTTTTGGTGGTTCCTTGAAAATTTGTATATTTTTGAAAGAGGACTTTTTTAAAAGAATATTTGTGGCTACTATAAAAATGGACACGCGCAAACTTGGGTGGTGAGCGATAATGATAAAGGTTGCAGTGACATAAATGCAGATATTGTTGCTTGCTGTTGGTGAGCTCTCACCTATTTTTACAAACTTCTGGACATTAAGTAATACATTTTTTATGCTAAGTAACATAAATTAATTGCAATAGAAAGAAATGCAGTTGCCTATAAAATATGTATTAAGAGAAATAAAGGATTAGTGCAAAAGTTATTGTCTGCAGTCTCTTGGATGTGAATGGGACAATTTTGTAGATCCTTTGTGGATCTGAAAATGACCTTAAAGAGCAGAGCACTGTATAATTATCCACTTCCTGTCTTGCACTTCGTGCATCTGATGAAGTGGACTCGTGTTCTCAAAATGTTTGTTTGTTTATGTTTATTTAAAACTTTATATACCGCCCATCACAAAGTATCAGAGCGGTTTACAATCATAAAATGCTGCAGAAAAAGAAAGAGAATGCCAATTTAAAAGTTTCAAAAGAGGAGAAAAGGACAGAGATCAGAAAAGTGGAAGACAGGACAGCCAATAAAAACAGAATTAATTATGTTCTTTGAGGAGGGAAATCTCATGCCTTCATAAATTAGTCTAGAAAGTGCCACCCATCTGTCTCATTTTGCTTTTCCAGGCTAACACAGCTACCCCTTCTGAAAATTTTCATCCGAGTACAGCAGTTTTTGTATACCACTGGTTTCCAAACCTGTTTTGGGGGGACCCCCAGCCAGTCTTGTTTTTACAGTCTGTAATGAATATTTGTGAGAGAGGTCTGTGTGCACTTCTTCCATTGCATCTAGATTTCTCTCATGAATATTCATTGTGGATATCCTGAAAATGCAACTGGCCAAGGACCATCCAAGACAAGTCTGACAGTCACTGCCTTAGACTATCTGTGAAGATAATCTCTTCAAAATATTTTGCAACATGGTGTGAGAGGGGTGGGATATGCACACACAAGTAATGCTCAAGGATGTGATGTGGGCGTATGCATACTGGAGTACTTAGGGACTGTGTGCCATTACCAAGGACAGCTGCTGCTGTGAACGGGTTATAGAGGGAGGGGGAAGGGAAACACTGCACATACATAAATGAAGGCTGATAGCACCATAGCACCCAGTGCCAGTGGGGCTGGAGGCTGAGAGGGGTAGGAGGAGGAGGAACCTGTAGGACACAGAAGAAAAGCAAATGAGCACAGCACTCTGATTGCATTTGTTGATCAAGGAAGATGTGACATTGGCTCTGCTGCTGTATTCCTACAGTCAAAAGGTACACAGTCCAGGAAAACAGAAGTCCTTGTTACTAGTCAATGCTCTAATGAGTTTCTTGGTTTTCTCTGCAGGTTTTTACACGATGTTTGATGCCTGCCGTGCCATATGCCCTAGGAAAGAGGAGGAAAGGTGGAGAAAATGGAAAGTTTGGAGCGTTTTTCAAAGAATTCAGAGATCTAAAGATTCCCAAAATAATACAGGACCAAGAGCAGAAGATAAATCAGCTGGCTGGACCAGAGCAGCCACAGCAGGTGGGGCTGCAGGAGGAGCAGGTGCTGCCACAGCTGGTGGGGCTGCAGGAGGAGAAGGTGCTGCCACAGCTGGTGGGGCTGCAGGAGGAGAAGGTGCTGCCACAGCTGGTGGAGCTGCAGAAGGAGCAGGAGCTGCCACAGCTGGTGAAGCTGCAGGAGGAGCAACAACAGACTCGAGTGGAAGAGCAGCAGGAAAATCAGCAGGGGAAGAAATGGAAGGAGAAGAATCAACAGAAAAAATGGCTGCAAAAGAAGAAACAAAATAAAAGAAGAAACAGTCATAAACATAAAATAAAACAGAAGCTGAGCAGAGAGAATAGAAACCAAATAATTCAGCAGGAGGAGCAGCGACTGGCGCAGCAGTATCAGAGGGCTCAGCAGCTGCTGAAACAGCAATATCAGAAAGCACAACAGCTGCTGAAGCAACGATATGAAAAGGCCCAGCAGCTGCTGCAACAGCAAAAAGAACAGCTGCCACAGCAGCAGAAACAACTGGAGAGGCAGCAGGTAGAACAGCAGCAGAAACAGTTGGATATGCAGCTGCTGGAGCAACAGAAAGATTTGCAAGTGGAACAGCTGGAGATGCAGGTGAAGGTGGAGCAGCAGAAAGAGCTGCAGGTGGAACAACAGGAGATGCAGGTAGAACACCTGGAGATGCAGCTGAAGGTGGAGCAGCAGAAAGAGCTACAGGTGGAACAGGAGATGCAGATGAAACAGGAGATGCAGGTGGAACAGCTGGAGATGCAGCTGCAAGTGGAACAGCTGGAGATGCAAAAGAAAAAGCTGCAGGTGGAGCAGCAGAAAGAGCTGCAGGTGGTACAGCTGGAGGTGAAGCTGCAAGTGGAGCCGCAGAAAGAGCTGCAAATTAAACAGCTGGAGGTGCAACAGAAAAAGATGCAGATGGAACAGCTAGAGGTGCAGCTGCAGGTTGAGCAGCAGAAAGAACTGCAGATGGAACAGCTGGAGGTGCAGCTGCAGGTTGAGCAGCAGAAAGAACTGCAGATGGAACAGCTGGAGGTGCAGCTGCAGGTTGAGCAGCAGAAAGAACTGCAGATGGAACAGCTGGAGGTGCAGCTGCAGGTTGAGCAGCAGAAAGAACTGCAGATGGAACAGCAGAAAGAGCTGCAGGTGGAGGAGAAGGAGATGCAGGTGGGTCAGCTGGAGATGCATCTGCTGGAGCAGCAGAAAGAGCTGAAGATGGAACATCAGAAAGAACTGCAGATGGAACAACAGAAAGAACAACTGGAGAAGGATGGACTTCAAGAGCAGCAGATGTCACAACCAGAGGAACAGTTAGAAAATCAGCAACTGCCACAGCAGCAGGAACCACAGCTATTTCAGTGTCAGAAACAGAGTAAGCAGCAGAGATGGAATAGAAAAGGCAAAAAGCCTCCAAAACAGCAAAAAGAACAGATGCTGCCTATTATACAGCAGGCACTGCAGGAGGAGCACCAGCTACAGCTGGAACAGCTGAAAAAACAAGAAGCAAAGCAGCTTCCTCAGCAGCAGAGACATAAAAGAAAGAGCAGAAACCCTCAAAAACGTCTGGAAGTACAGCTAGAGCAGTGCTTGTTAGAGCAGCAGCAGCAGAAACCAAATCAAAACCTAAAACAAGAGGAAGAGAAGTGGCAGCTGAAGCAGGTGCAGGAAGAGTATCAGTGGCCACCACAGCAGGTGCAGGAGAAGAAGCAGCAACAGGTGCAAAATGAGCAACAGCTGCTGCTACAGGAGGCATATCAACAGTTACCATGCCACCTGCAGGAGGAGAAGCCATTGCAATCACAGGATGAACATCAGCTGCTGCCCCAGCTGGAGCTGCAGGAGCAGCAAATTACATTATATGAGGAACAGCAGGTGCAGCCACAGGAGGTGCAGGAACAACCATTGCCATTACAGGAAGAGCATCAACAGGTGAAAAAGGATTTGCAACTGCTGCTGCTGCAAGAAGAACAGCAATCACAGCAGGTGTCAGAGTTACAACCATTGCTACTGCAGGAGGAACATAGAAAGCTGCGACAGTATGTGCAGAAAGATCCATCATTGCCACTGCAGGAAGAGCATCAACAGTCACTGCAGGAAGAGCAGCCACTATCACTGCAGAAAGAGCAATGGCAGCCACTAGAGCAGGAGGAGCAACCACTATCACTGCAGGAAGAACAACAACCACAAGAGCAGGAGGAGCAACCATTGTCACTGCAGGAAGAGCATCAACAGCCAATGCAAGAAGAGGAACAACCACTGCTAAAAAAGCATCAACAACCACTGCCACTGCAGGAAGAGTATCAACAGTCACTTCAGCAAGTACAGGAGGAGCAGCCACTGCCATTTCAGGAAACGCAACAGCTGCCCCAGCAGGTGCAGGAGGAGTTGCCACTGGAGGAAAAGCAGCAGCCACTGCAGCAGGTGCAGGAGCAACCACTGCCACTGCAGGAAGTGCAACAACAACCACTGCAGCAGGAGGAACAACTACTGCAAGAAAAACATCAAGAGCCACAGCAGCAGGTGCAAGAGGAACAACCACTGCAGCAGGAGGAGCAACTACTGCAAGAAAAGCATCAAGAGCCACAGCAGCAGGTACAGAAGGGACAACCACTACCACTGAAGGAAGAGCAGCAACAGCTACTGGAGCAGGTGCAGAAGGAGCAACCATTACCACTACAGGAAAAGCAGCAACAGCTGTCACAGCAGATACAGGAGGAGCAACCATTACCACTGCAGGAAAAGCAACAACAGCTGTCACAGCAGATGCAGGAGGAGCAACCATTACCACTGCAGGAAAAGCAACAACAGCTGTCACAGCAGATGCAGGAGGAGCAACCATTACCACTGCAGGAAAAGCAACAACAGCTGTCACAGCAGATGCAGGAGGAGCAACCATTACCACTGCAGGAAAAGCAACAACGGCTGTCACAGCAGATGCAGGAGGAGCAACCATTACCACTGCAGGAAAAGCAACAACAGCAGCCACAGCAGCTGCAGGAGGAACAACCATTACCACTGCAGGAAAAGCAACAACAGCTGTCACAGCAGGTGCAGGAGGAGAAACCATTACCACTGCAGGAAAAGCAACAACAGCAGCCACAACAGATGCAGGAGGAGCAACCACTGCAGGAAGAACATCAACATCCACTGCAGCAGGAGGAGCAAATACTATCAGAAAAGCATCTCCTATTGCAGGAAGAGCATCAACAGTCACTGCAGCAGGTGCAGGAGGACCAAACACTGCAGGAAGAGTATTTACAACTGCCACAGCACTTGCAGGAAGAGCAGCCATCACAACAGGTACAACGAAAGCAGCAAATGACACTTTATGAGGAACATCCACTGTGGACACAGCATGTGCAGGAGGAGCCACCACTGCCACAGCAACTGCAGGAAGAGCAGCCACTTCTATCACAAACAGAGCATCAACAGCCATCTCAGCAGGTACAAACAGAACAGCAAATGACACTATATGAAGAGCAGCCACTATGGCCACAGAAGGTGCAAGGGGAGCAAATACTGCCATCACCAGAAGAGTCTCAACTGCTGCTACAGCAAGTGCAGAAGGAGCTGTCAGTACAACATGTGCAAGAAGAGCAGCACATTACACTGCATGATGAGCAAGCACTGCAGCAGGATCAACCTTTGCTACCACAGCCTGTACAGGAGGAACAGCAAATGACACTACAAGGGGAGCAACCACTGCTTGTGCAGCAAATGCAGGAAGAGCAACCGCTGCAGCAGGCACTGGAGGAACAGCAACTGGCATTACCTCTGCCTCTGCAGCAGGTGCAAAGCAGAAAAAACAAGCACACAGAAGAATATCGGCAGAAACAGAAGATACCACAGCAAGGTGTCCGAGGTATGTTGCTTAATTTTGTAAGTTGCATGTCCAATTATGTATAGAGCTCAAATTTGCTTCTAGTTTTGGGAAACTTGGAGATTAAAAGTGAGCTCTCTAATTCTGCCAATGTTTAACTTAGTCCGTTTTCCCAAAATTCATCTTATTTTTCTTTCTTCCTTTTGTTTTGTTTTTCAAACTCCATTTTTTGCTACTGTTTTTCAAGAACAAAAAGGTAGATCAGAGCTGCAGCTCCAAGTATGTAATATTTTCTGTATTCTCTGAATCACATTCATTAGATCCAGCACTAAGTTGGAGATAAATGCACTCAGTTGCTTCGAAGGCGGGGGAGGGGGGAGAGAGGGAGATGCCAGTCCATCTCTCGGACTGACATAGGGTTCTCTGTTGCCCAGAGCAGGGGAAAGCAGGATGGGTAGTGGAGGCTATGGGAGGAAAAGTCGCAGAGATGGCACACCAAAGATGAAGAAAAATTCATTTATAGTTTTTATTGGAACGAGTCCAACAAATGTCTCAGGAGAGCTAATGTAGCAAAGCTGTAGTATCTTTTCAGAAAACAATACAGACACAATTAGAGGCATTAATTAAATGGTCAAAAGAGAGAAAATTGTAGTTCATTATGCTAAAACAACCTTCAGAGGGCCACATAGGTTGTCCAGAGAAAATTGCATGGAAGAGTGGGCGGTTGTCAAATGGTCCATTTCCATGGCTAAACACACTAATTTGCCTGCAGAAATGGCTTTAAAAATCGCCCTCTATGAGGGATAATTTTATAAAGCAATTTCTGCAAGTAAAACATGCTCATTACACTTAGAAAATGGCTATTTTAAAATTATGTGGGCGAATACGTGCATACAAGAACATGTGCCGACAAATGATGCGCAATTTTACGTGACCTTCATGTAGGCATTTCCAGAGAATGGGGTTTGAGTGGAGCTGGGACAGAGATGCAAGGTACCTATGTACTTTATAAAATACATACATAGGTGCCCTAAAGTGCGCTAACTGGTTAACATGCATTTTTGCGCACAGTTCCTGATACCATGCTGACTTGGCAGTTACTGCATGCTAACGTCTACGTTAATTGCTCATCACATGATGGGGCAGGGAACGGGCAGGTTATGGGTGGAGAGTGGGCGTGGATTGCACATTGCCGTTAGTTCACGATACAGTATGCTCTCAATGTTGCAGTCGGTGTGGGTGCACTTAAGGTCACCTCAATAGGTGGTGGCAAGTGCACCCACGGTAATTGTGAATGACGTTAACGCATGGTAAGGAACCTTTCAGTGCAGTAACTGCAGGGATCATACTGGGCCTGCCCCCAAGAGTTACTGCATGATTTTTGGACATATCACTCGTTAATTTGAACTCGAAATGCAAAAACCTACCACACTTTAATAAAAGTGCCCCACACTAGTAAAAGTGCCCTATAGAGTACATGAACCTACCTTGGAGCAAGTATAAGTTTGTGCAAATGTATTTCTGGGAAACTATCTTATGAGGGCACATATCCACTTATGTTATCTTTATAAAATAACCAAACAATCAAACTCGGAATTCCTGTATGTAAAAAGTGAAGAGTTTATATTGGAAATGATAAAGGATATAAACTTTGGACCCAGTATTCACCCTAGAATGCCTGCGACACACCCCAGTGCTAACCACGTAGCATCGTAGCATGTATCGGCGCACCTGTAGACATCCAGCAGCACTAATGATACTGAATATCCCACTAAGTGGCATCTACATGGTTTGCAGGTCTGCAGACCATGTAAATGCCGCTGAATATTGGGCCCTTTGATATTATAGATCTTTTTAAATATTATGGACCTCAACCAGGAGAGTGCAGAGCAGAGGATGTCAGTATTATCATCTTTGTTATCATTGGTCCCATGCGCTGACACATTCACTCACACACACACACACACAAGTGCACCGAAAGATGTATTTACGCACAAGTGCACATTCTGACACATTCACACATGCTCATTTTGGTCACAAATGCACACACAAACACATTTGCACACACTAGCTGCATGTACAGACATTTGCACGTATTCATGCTCATCCTGATTTAGAATCTCATTGATAATCATTTGGACTTCCAGCAGATGTCACACAGCAGTACACATCTCCTTCCTCAGTAGCAGAAATAGCCCTTTTTAGCATCTTCCTATGTCATTTCCATTCTTGTTACTGACTTTTCTCCACTGCTAGATGGTGAGTGGTACAAGAATAAACAATGAACTTATCTCTGAGTGGGGCTTCGATGATAGGAGATTTTTAATTTTGTGGGGTACATCTCAGCTACTGACTTCTATTTGGTTCCATTTACTCTGGCAATGCAGCAGTTTCTGCAAGTTCTAGAGTCCTCAAAAGCTTTATTGCATTTTATGTGCATAAAGAGAGAGATAAACATATGGGGGGGGGGGTTATTCAAAGGCATTTACACAGTTTGCAGACCTGCAGATTGTGTAAATGCCATTCACCAGGCTATTCAGCGGCATTAATAGGGTAATCTGGTTATTGCTGCTAAATATTCCCAGTTTGAGCCGCTACATGCCCTGACCCTAAGTGCTTAGTGTCGTGCTGTTCCGGGGCATAACAGGGGCAGTCTTCAGCCGCTACCTAGTTAAACCTAACCAGATAAAGTTAGGAGAGCTGAATGGCTGTCCTAACTTCAGCTGCTTTTGCAGTCCAGCAATCAGCTGAATATCGCCGCTGACTGGATTTGCAAAATCGAAATACGGGCAACCTGGATATTCAGTGCAAATATAAAGTGGCAACGGCCAACCATTTTAAGCGTGCTGGTCGTCGCCGCTGAAAATTCCTCCCCTCCCCATTCTGAATAGATAAGAAAGAATTGTAATAAATACAATTCAATATGTTGGGAAGTGTCACAGGATCCATTTTCAGTGAAATGATGGCCCTCCACCCATAAATTGAATTCACCGAATACATGACTTCTGGGGTGCATGTGAGCTGCCTGCAGGCTTAGTAGAATTTATTGTCCTTTTTTTCTCACTAGGGAAAGACTCAAACTTGAAAAGCAGAAGGCCGCTGATTGTTGACCGTGTGACAAAGCTGGACGGGAATGTGATCCGTGCTCAGCTGTCTGACTATTCTGCCATCGTCACCAGCCTGTGTCTCGCGCCACGCACTAAGAAGCTGATGCAGCTGAAAGATGTGGGCGCAGTGGAGAAACTCCTCTCCCTTCCTGCTCAACCACTCTGGAACCATCGGCTACTGAAGGTAGACATCTCCGAGCACCATGTTGTTAGTAAGCCGTTTCCTTCTCGATTATTAGGCAAGACTAGGCGATTACTTAGGACAGCAGCTTCTGAGGGCCACAACAAGCAGCAACAGTCAATGCAAAACAGTTTCTAAAAGCTAGATAAACTTAAAGAGCCTTTAACACATTCTTTTATGTGCAGTACATAAATATAAAGCAAAGCTTAATATTTAAAAGTATGGGGGGGGGGCATATCCAAAGCTCTCAGCCTAATATTCCATATTCCGCTGAATATCTCCACAGACTGCAGAAAACCGTCCAGAGCAATCTATGGGCCGCTTGGGACAGTGATGGTGTTTGTGTTTGTCCGATTAGGGGCGATACTCAGCCACTAACCGATAGCTTAACTGGTTAAAGTTAGGACAGGAGAACACTGCTGCTGTCCGCTGATCCCAGATTTTCAGTGGCAGAAGCTGGATATGTTCCACCACTGAATATGCTTGTTTTTTTTCAAAGTTCTGTTTATTAATATCACATCAAAGCAAAGACTACACAGTATGAACAAACAATTGTCTTCACTTTTGATATAGAACCGTCTCCCGGGTGGGGCTGTGTCTTGTCCACCACCCTGGGATAGTAATAAAGACACAGAACAATAAACAAAAACAGTACAATGCGATAGCACACAGTATGCCCCCAAATCTCCCCCTTCCAGTACCCCCCTTGTACTGGAATCCTTACGATACTAACTTACCCAAGGAGCAACACGCACCCCAACTGATTACCATCCAACCTTTAGCACCTCACTGCGGGTTTTAGGTCCCAACTTGTGAATATATGGCATCCAAATCAACAGAAAGATGGCCCATCTCTGGGGGAGCCCTTGCGCACTTCTCCGTTCCATAAGCATAAGCTGATGTAGACTATTATGCCACTCCCAAAAGGTAGGGGCCACAGGCTCCCTCCAGTGGCGAATAATAGGGCCCTTACCCACCAGACAAGCCTTTCGCACTAAAATCCGCTCCCATCTCCCCTTCAAGTGGGATAGACCCAACTGATCTAGCACAACCAGCATATCTGTCCAGCTGATCCGCTGACGCAGCAAACCACTAAGATATGCCCCAATACGCATCCAATACCAACGGATATAGGAACAGCCCCACCACATATGACCCAGATCCGCTAGAGAACATGAACATTTAGGGCAACCTCAAGTGTAAGGTGGCTTCGCAATGCACGTCTCGGGGAGAAGTGAGCTCGAAGAATACATTTGAATTGTACCTCACGCCATCGGGCCCCCTCCACCAATCGCGCGACACGAATCGGTGCACCCCGAACAGAGCCCGGCACTATCTCTCGGCCCAAGTTCCTTGCCCACGAGCTTTCCACCGCTGAATAGTCTAAAGGCGGACTGAGCAGATCCAATCTCTTCTTTAACTCCGCTATAGTCGGTGAAGACCCCAGCCCCAGGGCAAAAAATTCAAGTATCCGCGCTGAGTGCTGCACAGTTAATTCCCGATTAGAAAATGAACCGACATAATGAGAAAGTTGTGCATACGCAAGGAAGGACACCCCCGCATTCAGATCATACTCCTTGCATAGCACAGTTATGGGTTTACAGCTCCCGTCCTGTTCCACCACCTGCCCAAGACGCCGTAGCCCCAGCCGTTCCCACTGCCGAAAGGGAGCCGAGTCGAGACCTGGCAAAAAACAAGCATTACCCTGTATAGGCAGCCAACACGAAACCTCAGAGGAGCTACCCCAATATTTATTCAGCTGCTGCCATGTACGCCGTGTCGCCTGCACCAAAACACTGCTCGTCATACAAGCCGGCAAAGCTACTTGCTGTAAATGCAGAACCGCCTCCAAGGCCTGTGGTGCCACAAAGGCCTCTTCCAATGCTCGAGGGGTATAGACCTCTGTATCTCCCAGCCAATCACCTAGATGCCTTGCCTGACATGCCAATGCATATCTCCAGAGATCTGGAACCCCAATCCCACCGTATCTCCACTTCACCCTCAACCGGTTTAGTGGTATACGTGCTCGGGACCCCCTCCAAAGAAAAACCTGAATCTCCCGCTCAATACGCAACAGATCACGTCGCAGTAACCACACCGGGAGAGTTTGCATCCAATAAAGCACTCGTGGGAGAATCACCATCCCCAGAGCTGCCACTCTACCCAAAAGGGACAACGGAAGGGGCGCCCAGGCCTGCAACTGCGCTCGGAGTCTCGCAAAGACCCGTTCAGTTTTTAGTATATAGCTGCGTTGGCGTCCTTGTCAACAGGATACCCAAATACACGAAGGATTCATCCGCCCACCTGAGTGGAAATCTTCCCTGCCAACTCCCCCTTAACGTACCTCCAACATCCAAGGCCTCTGATTTATCCATATTAATACGGAGTCCTGCAAATTTACCATACAAGGAAAATTCTTCAAGTAAATGAGGCAAGGACTGTTGAGGAAACGTAAGGTGAACCAGCATGTCGTCTGCAAAAGCAGCTATCTTGAACCCATAGGGTCCAATACGTACCCCACGTATACCCGATGACTCCTCTATCCTCCGTACCAGCGGATCCAAGGTCAGCACAAAAAGCAAGGGGGACAATGGACAACCCTAACGTGTGCCTCTCTCCAAACTAAATTTATCAGACAGCACCCCATTACAAAGGACTGCGGCTGTAGGGCCTGCGTAAAGCAGCTCCACCATCTTACAGAAGGGGTCTCCCAGGCCATAGTAAGGCAAAAGATGTTTCAAATAATCCCAATGTACCTGATCGAATGCCTTTTCCGCATCAAAGCTAATTAACAATGATTGCAATTCTCGTTCACGAACCCACTCTATAGATGCCAAAATCTTCCGCAAGTTCCGCACGGCATACCGCCCTTTAACAAAACCAACCTGTGAGTCATGCACCAGGTCCCCTAAAACAGAGGCAAGTCTATCTGCTAAAACCTTAGCCAACACTTTCAAATCAAAATTTAATAGTGAGATGGGTCTATAGGAGGCCACCTGGGTGGGGTCCTTCCCTGGTTTCGGTATTAAAGTAATATGCGCATGGTTCATCCCCCAGTCAAATCTCCCCGGCCCACCCTGCGATGGTACATTGCCACCATGGCTTGGGGCACCAGATCCCCTAGTATTTTATAAAACTCTGCCCCAAACCCATCAGGGCCTGGCGCTTTGTAGCAACTGGCCTGCTGGATAACTCTATACACCTCCACCGTCACCGGTGCATCAAGCTGCGCCCGCTGGGCCGCAGTCACCTTCGGCAATTGTATCCCTCTTAAATAGTTCTCCATTTCAGCTAAAGATCCCTCCCTCCGCGCATATAGCTGCTGGAAAAAGGATCGAAGCAATCGAGCTATGGCCATATTATCCTTGTACAAGTGTCCCTGTTTGTCTCGCAGCACCGCTACCGACCGAGCTCCCCGGCTGCCTCGTAGGCATCGCGTCAGCAGTTTCTCGGGCTTATCCCCAAATCGGTATAACTGGTACCTATAGTACAAATGAGACTTTTTCGCCCTTTGATGGAGAAGTTCATTGAGGGACGTCTGCAATTCCCAATGTCTCCGCTTATTAGCCACACTGGGGTCCCCCGCACAGCACCGCCTGGCTCTCACCACTTGCTTTTCTAACTGAACAATCTGCATTGCCAAAAGTTTTCGTTTTCTCGCCCCATATTCAATAATATCCCCTCGTAAGACTACCTTGGCCGTTTCCCATAGCAGCTCCGGATCGTCTTTGTGTCGCTCATTATGAACCATAAAGACCTGCCAGCACTGAGCAAGATGCACTCTAAAATCAGCGTCATTATACAGCCCAATAGGAAATCGCCATATTCTTGTCGTCGCAGCCGAGTCCCCCCATGCTAAGTCAATCCACGCTGGGGCATGATCAGATACTTCTGTAGGACCAATCTGTGCATCCCTTACCTGTCCAAACAGCCGTTCCGAGACCAGGACATAATCCAGTCTGGCACTTGAACCATGAGCCCTCGACTGATGAGTAAAATCTTTCTCCAGCGGATGCAACAAGCGCCAGGGGTCCACTATGCCGAGACGTCTACATAAGCCCTGCAAGACTTTGGTGGTTGGGGCCCGCCCCCGCTCTCCCCCATTCCCAGACGTATCCATCGCGACATCCAGGACTCCATTCAAATCTCCAGCCAATATCAATGGGACATCGGGCAGCTGTTCCACTCTGGAAGCCAGTCGAGCATATAACTCCCGGTCCAAAACATTTGGGCTGTACACGTTACCCAATACAATAGGCCTTCCTGCAAGGCAACTGTACAACAAAATGTATCTACCTTCCGGGTCTCTGTATTCTTTTTCCAGCTCAAAACGAACTTGCTTACTGATCAAAATGACCACTCCGCCCTTCTTTCCTCTGGCCGGGGCCCCCCAACCTTGCCCCACCCATGCTCTCTGTAATTTAACATGCTCTTCGGCCGTCTGGTGGGTTTCCTGCAACATAGCAACATCACACTTTAACCTGGCCAAGGCCTGCAACACTTTATATCTTTTAATAGGGTTACCTACTCCGCAGACATTCCAAGAAATAACCTTCAGGTTGGATAGCAATCAGACATAGCATATGTAACCATTTTACAGTGAAAATAAAGGCGGACCTCCCCAGCCTGAGGTCCCTGCCCGAATCTTAGTATGCTCCCGAACTCCACATCCTTGACAACACTACAATTTCTCAGTACCCAACCCCACCTCCACCCTTCCCTCCCCCCTCCCCTCTCCCTCCCCCTTCTTCCCCCCCTTCCCTCCTTCACCCCCCTCCCCTCCCTCCCTCCCTTCTCCAAAACCCCTATCCTTCCCCTCCACTCCCCCAACTTCCCTCTCCTAAGGATCACACTTGATGTGCTCTGGTCCCCCTCCCCCTCCCTCTGCCATCTAGCATACTTAGTCCCCCCGTCCCACATGTACACTCATACCCATACCCTGCACTCCCTCCCCATTCTCTCATATCCCAGCCTCCCCCCTCCCACATTCATCCTCATCTCAGTTGGTCTACAGCTCCCCCCCCCCCCAGACTCTCCAATCCCTAACAAAGAACAAAACTTCAACAACAACATACATTTCCTTAAACATATTACGGGCTAATACAACCACCTAGGGTCAATCAACATCCCCCCCAGATTCCTGATTAACCACATTTACTGATGTCGAGGGGGAGACTTCCTCCTCGCACTTCCCCCCTCCCCTACTTGATAATATAGTACAGAGTAGAGATAGGCCTAAAAGGCAAAGCTGTCCCAGATTTCTCGCCAACCGGGCGAACTCTCCAGGTTGAAGTCGGCAGCAGCACCGGCCAGCACACAAACAGCTTTATAGATTGTCCCAAGTAAATCAGACGGCTCCAGTAACCGCTACGATATTGTTCTTGCTTCCGCAGCACAATGTTGTTAGCAGGTTCCCGTCAGGCGGTCTTAGTAGAATGCCACAGCCAGGTTCGGTGGTCGAAGAAAGGAAGCCCCTTGGACGCATTTTGTCTCACCCCTGCTCTCAGTCTATAGTTATGTCCTTTCTACAGGCACTGCAGTTGGCCAGGTATCACCATCATTTCAAAACTCTCAGCCACGCCAAGACCGGGCTAGCACTGGCCTCCCAAATGGCACGTTCTACACCAATACCGGGGATATCCTGTAAGCATTCAACCGAGAACCCCAAGCAAAAGGATTCAACTTGACTCAGCTGTGGCTCATCAATCAGGGAGTATACCTAGTCGCTACCAAGCTTCTGATCAAATCCACCACGTTACTCTGGCGCAGATCTTTTGTCCCCGCTCTTCAGATTTTCTGTGTAGGGGGCTGCTTCGCTCGCCGATTCAAAGACCTTATGCACTCCATTATGCACAATATGCAGCCGAGCAGGGTATTGCACAGAAAACCAGACCTTAGCCTCTATCAGTGTCTGGCACAGGGGCGCATAGGCCTTCCAGCGTTGATTCAGAGCTACTGAGTAGTCCTGTGCGATACGTATTTTCATTCCATCTTTTTCAATGACACCTGATTTTTTTGCTGCTCTCAGGACAGACTCCTTTTGCGGGTATTGTAAAAATTTAGCGAGAACTACCCTGGGTCGATGGTCGTTTACCGGCCTAGTTCCGACTCGGTGAACTCGTTCCAGCAGGATCCGTCCTCTCTCCTCCGCACCGTCCATCAGGGACATTGACAAGGTTTCCACAAATGATTTTAAATCCTTATCGAGTATCAGCTCAGCAACCCCCAAAAATCTCAAATTATTACGTCTGGAGCGATTCTCAATGTCATCTAGTTTGGCTTCATGCGCCTTAAGCACGGCCCGCACTCTCCCCAGCTCCCGCGTTAGAGTTTGTACCTCCTCTTCAGTGTGCAAAATTCTGTCCTCCACAGCCTGCATCCGCGTTCCCAAGGCGTCCACTAAGCTCTGCAATGTGTCCATTTTACCGTGGAGGGCATCAAACTGTACCGATAGGGCCCCTGATACCGCCGCCGAAATCTCCTCTACCGAAGCCAAGGCTGTTGTAGGTGCACTTGGCGAGGGCGGATCTTCCATCTTTTGCGGGCGCACGGCCCGATCCTTCTCCCACCGAGCGGATTTCACTGCCGACGCCATAGATATCGCTACTGATCTCGCTGCAAAGGTTACCTCCACTATCCTCCACGCTTCTGGAAAGCGATTTTTATTTCTCACGTCCCCAAAAAACGGCTCTAAAGTACCGGTACAGGGGTTGGGGGTCCGGAGCCCAGGCGATCAGCGTCCACCCAGGTTTACCACATCACGTGATCTCCTGAATATGCTTATGTTTATTAAAAGACTTGCTATACTGCCTTTATCCAGCAGTGGTACCAAAGTGGTTCACAAAATACCAGTTAAAAACAGAAAGGAACTCCATTAAATTGAAGGAACGGATAGCACAGATGTGAAACAGCGCAAAAGAGAGTCAGAACAGAAAGATGTGTCCGGATGAATTAGGACTGTAGCACTGCCTTTAGGTGGCAGAGAGAGGTTTTCAATAAAGATTTAAATTTCCTAAAAGAATACTGACTGAAGGTAAACAGAGAGTTCCAGTTGTGCGTTCTTTTCTCAAGGAACAAGCAAGAAGTCAGTCCTCGCATATGGGTGATGTCAACGCCAACAGAGCCCGCATGGAGCATTTCCCCAGCTTCCAAAGAAAGCCTTTGGGAATACTACCACGCATGTGTGGTCTTCTTCTCGCCCAAGGGGGTGCCTTCTTGCTCAGTCTCCCTTTTTCCATGGAGCCCAACGGATGCTTGTCCTGTTTCCCCGAAAAAATCTCTCAAAAATTATTCTTAAAAGTTGTTTTTTCCCGGTTTGCGTACTGGTTCCTCTTTCGCCTCGAGCCAGCGCCTGGAGAGCAAGTGCTGCAGGGACAGTGCCTTTGACCAGGCAGTACTCTGTAACATTCTTGGGGTGTAGGCAACTCCTGCCCTCTGACCCTTCTGTGTTCAGGCTACCAGAGTGTTAGTGTCGCAGGACTCTAGGGTTGTGCAGAGTCTCTCAGTGGGGATCACTTTCTGCAACTCAAGGCTAACCGATTGGTTACCGTTGGTGCTGTTGTGGTTCAATCCTTGTCAGCCTGGAGCTAGGGAGTCCCATATGTGAGGATTGACGACTTGCTATTTCCTGGAGAAAGCGTAGTTACTCACCTGTAACAGGTGTTATCCAGGGACAGCAGGAATCAGTCCTCACAAGTTCCCTCCTCCCCTGGGAGTTGCTTTCCTATCTTGTTTTAGTTTTACTGCCATCCTAGCTATGTCATCTGACTGAGCAAGAATGCACTATTGGGCAGAAAGGGGACCACACATATGTGGTAGCATGTCCCAAAGACTTTCTTTGAAAGCTGAGGAAATTCTCCTTGCATGCTAAATCGCCGTCGATGTCACCCCATATGTGAGGACTGATTCCTGATGTCCTTGGAGAACACCTGTTACAGATGAGTAACTACGCTTTCCCCAAGAAAACAGGGGAGTTTCGGCCTATCCTGGACATCAAAGACCTCAAACCTACCTGGTGTGAGAAAGGTTCAAGATGATCTTGCTGGGGACCCTGCTCCCATACCTACTAAAGAACGATTGGCTATGCTCCCTGGATCTCAAAGATGCATATATACACATACTGATCCACCGCGCTCACAGGAAATACCTCAGCTTCGTCCTGGGGGACCGGCACTTCTAGACTGGGTTGTGCCCTTTGGGCTGGCATCAGCACCTCAGCTCTTCATGAAATGTCTAGCAATAGTGACCACTTACCTTCGGTCTCTGGGGGTATACATCTTCCCCTACCTGGATGACTGGCTTATAAAGAGCTCCGCCCCAGATGGTGTCCGCCAGTCAGCCCAGCTCACCATGCAAGTGCTCGAGCGGTAGGGGTTCATGGTCATCTACCCGAAGTCCCACCTCCAGCCCTCCCCAACAGCTGGAGTTCATTGGGGCCCTCCTTGACAGTACTCAGACCTGGGCCTTTCTCCCGATGGATCGCCTGCAGAGGCTGATGGCCCTGGTCTGTGATACCCAACAAAGACATTGGGTAACAGCCCGTAAGATACTGAAGGTGCTTGGCCATATGGCTTTGACTGTGCATGTCTTTTCCCTGGCTCATCTGGTAATGAGACGAGCTCAGTGCACTCTGAGTACTCAATGGAAACTGGGCCTGTTGTGCAATCCCTGCGCTGGTGGCTGGAGCTGCAGAACGTGCTCAGAGGTCTTCCGTTTTTGATGTCACCCCCCCCCCACCCCCCCAGCTGATGCTGATGGATGCATCCAAGTGGGGCTGAGGGGGCCTCATCTAGATGGCCTGCGCATGCAGAGCTTTGGTCCAGGCAGGAGAGCCTGCACCAGATCAAATTTCTTGGAGCTCTAGGTTCACGTATGGGTGACGACGCCGACAAAGCTTGCGTGGAGCATTTCCCCAGCTTTCACAGAAAGCATGCGTGTTCCCCTTCCTGCCCAAGTGTGCCTTCTTGCTCAGTCTCCTTTTTTCCATGGAGCCCAACGGACACTTGTCCTATTTTCCCGGAAAAATCCTCTAAAAACTAGCTTAAAAAGTGTGTTTTTTCTCGATTTGCATAACGGTTCCACTTCCCTCCTTGAGCCGGCACTGTTCTCAGCTCTCCCCCTTCTTTTTCATGAGACTTGCCTCGACCGGCATTTGCACCCTTTTTCCACCCGGGGATTGTCAACCCCAGCTGGATGTCGCCCACCATGTCTCCCGGTGAGTTCAAAAAATGTGACCGCTGCAGTCAGTCTGTCTGTTACAGACAACCATGACTGCTGCTTGCGTTGCCTCGGCCTGGACCACGACAGTACCACCTGCGACCTGTGCCAGGTCATGACTCCGAAAACCAACAAGAAAAGGTCGAAGTTGCAGGAGAAGATGTTCCCGTGGTCTGAATCAGCACTTGCCTCCCTGATGCTGAGCCCCAAGCCGAGCACCTCCCGTGAGGCCTGGCTGTCTTCGGAGTCCCGCAATGGCGGCTCCTCTGAAAAGATCCCGGTCAAGGCTCTACCAGTGAAACCCGGTAAGGTCCCACGACAGGACTTGGGCGAATCCAAGCAGTGCCCCTGCAAGATCTCTAAGAAGGAGACGTCAGCCGGCAGAGACCATGCGAGGATTCTTGAAGCCATGGTCCTCGTTGAGGATGCACTCGCAAGAGTACCAGCATCTGACCCTAGGTACTCAGTGCCCATGCTGACAGCTGCAGAGCCTTCTGGCCTCAAGACTAGAATGGCGACCCTGGAAGCAGAATATCTCTGCCATCCTGCCCCTTCTGCAGGCAATTATATCTGACTTGTCTGCATCATCTGCCCCGACAGCTGGGCCTCCTACTGCAGGAGAGTCTCCGGTCATTGAGCCAGGCCCCGAGTGCCATCAGCCTTGGGCGAGCACTTGGCACTGTTTGAGGGCACGGGCCCGATCTTCAGGTGTCTGGTTCTCCCCAGCAAGTTTCCGGGAATCTGACCCGAGGCCCACCGGGGGAATCCCAGTTCCTCTGGTTTGGTCCCAAGACGCGGGAGTCCCGAGCCTTGGAGTCCTCGACGCCCTCCGGATCCAACTGGGAAACCGACGCCGAGGCTTCCCCCGAGACCTCTTGACACCAAGATGTCCCTTCAGAGCCATCTCCCCTGGAACCCCGGCGCCATTCTCCCCCCGAGGACGTGGCCATCCGGGACATGGCCTGGGCCCTCTCAGTCCCAACTGAATTGGAGGAGGACCCACGCACCAAAGAACTAGAAATCCGCCAGTACGAGTCCCCGCCAAAGGAGACTCTTATAGTGCCGGTCCAGCCCATCCTCGAGCGACTGCTCATGCAGATGTGGGAGACCCCCGACCTTGGAGCTGTTGGTCAGCCGATGCCTCAATGCAATTTATCACATCAAGAAGGGCCCTGGCTTCCAAAAGTCCCAATGCCACCTCATAGCAGGGATGCCATTCCAGGCTCCTGCACCATAGGAGGGTCCTGACCACGGACAACTCCCTCCTGGGCTGGGGGGCATATTACAGAGACCTCCGCACTCCAGGCAGCTGGTCTCAAGAGGAATCGCTCTTACAGATCAACCTCCTGGAACCCAAGGCCATCTTCCTAGCCCTATGAGCATTTGTCACCTTCTGTGCAACCACCCTGTGTTGATCCAGATGGATAACCAGGTCGCCATGTTTTATGTAAAGAAGCAGGATAGCACAGTCTCGCACTCCCTTTGCCAGGGGGCAGTGACTCTGCTCTCCTTCGCTGTGTGCCACGAAATACTCCTGTGAGCAGTATACCTCCAGGATCAGGACAATTGCTTAGCGGACAAGCTCGGCAGAGTCCTGCGCCCACACGAATGGTATCTGAACCCCAGAGTGGTGCAAAGACTCTTCTGCCTCTGGAGCAGGCCCATGATGGACCTGTTCGCCTCCCCAGACAACACGCAGCTACCCCACTTCTGCTCACACTAGTCGCACCTGGGGAGGGTGGCGACGGCTGCCTTCCTGATCCTGTGGTCAGAGGGCCTCCTCTGTGCCTTCCCACCGACTCCACTAGTGGCCAAGATGCTCTTCAAGGTCCAGATCAAGCAGGCATCACTGATTCTGATTGCCCCCAGATGGCCCCGGCAACCCTGGTTCCCTCTGCTGCTCTCCTTGTCGGTGGCACTCCCAGTTCCATTGGGTCGGGACCCAGAGCTCCTGTCCCAGGAGGAGGGCTCCCTTTTGCACCCCAAACTGGGGCCCACTAACCTTGACAGGGTGGCTGCTGAAAGGGTAGCCAGGGCCTCTTTCAATTTCCTGGGGGAAGTTGGGGAGATCCTGCTGGAATCGCGAAAACCTTCCACCAGACTGGTGTATGCCTTCAAATGGAGAAGCTGCTCCATCTGATGTGCAGAAAGAAAAGAGAATCCCTTCTCTTGCCCTATGCAACTAGTACTGCAGTACCTACTGCATTTCTCGCATGCCAGTCTGAAGTCAAATTCGGTGAGAGTACATCTGAGTGCCATAGCCGCTCATCATCCTATAGAGGGAAAATCCCTCTCAAGCCATCTCCTTCTCTCCAGGTTCCTGTGGGGTCTCTTGCTATCAAAGTCCCCTCTCCACCCTCCTGCGGCAGAATGGGATCTGAATGCGATGCTCTCCCAACTCACCAGACCGCCGTTTGAGCCTCTGACTACTTGCCAGTTCCGATACCTATCCTGGAAAGTGTTTTTTCTGGTGGCCCTCATGTCCGCACAGAGAGTGAGCGAACTCCAGGCCTTAGTGGCGGACCTGCCATATACAAGGTTCTATAAGAACAGGGTGGTGCTTCGCACACACCCTAAATTCCTCTCCAAATTGGTATCCCTCTTCCACCACAACCAGGAGGTAGACCTTCTCACCTTCTTCTCACGGCCTCATGACAGCAGGGAGGAACCCATACTGCATACTTCTAGACTGTAAGCAGGCCCTGTCCTTCCACCTGCAGTGGACCCAGGACCATCGCAAAGCTCCTCAGCTTTTTGTGTCATATGACCCCAATAGGCTGGGGCTCCCGGTAACGAAGTGAACTCTGTCCACATGGGTGATGGACTGCATTGCCCTTGCCTGTGAGTGAGCGGGCCTCTCCCTTGAGCACTGGATCACTGCACATCACGTGTGGGTTATGGCCTGTCGGTAGCCAACCTCTGCTCAATGCTAGTCACGGAAATCTGCAGGGCCGCCACATGGTCTTCGATTCATACGTTTGCAGCTCACTACTGCCTGGAACCCTTTTTAAAAGTTAGTGTTACATTGACCATTCTCCAATCTTTCCGTTGTACAGATGATTTTAATGATAGTTCACAGATTACTAATAGTAGGTCTGCAATCTCATATTTCAGTTCTTTCAACACCCTTGGGTGTATACCATCCGGTTCAGGTGATTTGCTGCTCTTCAGTTTATCAAATATTTGTAACAGAACTTCCCGGTTTATTGATACTACTTTCAATCAATTCTTCCGATGCATCACCTTTAAATACCATTTCAGGCATGTGCAACTTTCTTACATCATCTTCAGTAAAGACTGAATGAATTCTTTGCTTCGGTCTTTCTGCTATGGCCTTGTTCTCCCTTAGCGCTTCTTTTACCCCTCTATCACCCCTCTATCATCTAATCATCCCACTGACACTCTGAGTTTTTTTTTTCAACGAATGTACTTGAAAAAGTTTTTGTTCTGCCTTTTTGCTTCCACTACAAGCTTTTTTTCAGATACTCTTTACCTACCTTATAAATACCTTATATTTAACCTGCCAGTACTTATGTTTCTCATTTTTGTCATTTGGCTCCTTTTTCCATTTCCTGAGAGATGCTGTTTTGGCTAAAACAGCCTCGTTGACCTCAGCTTTAAACCATGCTGGCAGTTTTTTTGACCTGCCTTCCATTTTTCTTAAAGTGTGGAATACATCTGGTGTGGGCTTCCGAGATAATATTTTTAAACAACGCCCATGCTTGATGTACATCTTTAATCTTTGCAGCTGCTCCTTTTAGTTTTTTCTTAACTATTTTCCTCATTTTATCATAGTCTCCCTTTTGAAAGTTAAAAGGTAGTACTGTGAATTTCCTTGCCGTACTTCTTCCATTTATTAAATGAAATGCCATCATGCTGTGATCACTATTGCCAAGTGGCCCTGACAACCTTATTTCTTGCACCAGATCCTGTGTTCCACTAAGGACTAGGTCCAAAATAGCTTCCTCTCTTATTGGTTCGTGAACTAGCTACTCCAAGACGCATTCATTTATTTCATCTAGAAACTTTATCTCCCTAACATGTCCTGCTGTGACACTGACCCAGTCGATACCAGGGTAATTGAAATCACTCGTCATTACTGTGTTGTAATTGTTGTTAGTTTCCCTGATTTCTTTTAGCATCTTATCGATCTGTTCATTATGTCCAGGCGATCGTTAATACACCCCTACTGCAGTCGCCTTCCCTTTTTTACATGGGATTTCTATTCACAGAGATTCTACAGTGTATTTTGTTTCCTGCAAAACTTTAATCCTATGTGACTCAATGCCCTCTCTAACATAGAGCGCAACCCCTCCACCAATTTGATCTACCCTGTGATTGCGATATAGTTTGTACCCAGGTATCACAGTGTCCCATTGGTTGTCCTTCTACCAGGTCTCTGAGATGTCAGTCTTATCTAACCTTTAATTTAGTGCTATATATTCTAGCTTTTCCATCTTATTTTTTAGACTTCTAGCATTTGCATATAGGTATTATAGAGGTTGTAGTTTATTCCTGTTAATCTCGTTATCAGTTGATATGGGTAATTTGGAATCTTTCAGCTCTGTCTGCTCTGTACTTAAGGGCATCTGGGTTACTTTTATCTTTATTGGAACCTTTGTCGGAATGCCCTAACTTCTCTCTTTTGCTAGTATCCTTCAAGGATACATCCTTCCGAATCATGCACTCTTGGGTGACCGTTGACTTTCCCCTATTATCTAGTTTAAAAGCTGTTCTATTTCTTTTTTAAAGGTTAATGCCAGCAGCCTGGTTCCATCCCGGTTAAGATGGAGCCCATCCTCTCAGAAAAGCCCCTCCCTTCCCCAGAATGTTCCCCATTTCCTAACTATTCCAAAACCCTCCTTCTTGCACCATCATTTCATCCATTCATTGAGACTCCGGAGCTCTGCCTGCCTTTTGGGTGCTGCGTGTGAAACAAACATTTTAGAGAATGCTACCGTGGAAGTTCTGGATTTCAACTTCCTACCTAAAAGCCTAAATTTGTCCTCCAGAACCTCCCTCCCACACTTTCCTATGTCATATACCAGCATGTACCAAGACAGCAGGCTCCTCCCCAGCGCTGTCTAAAAACTTGTCTAGGTGGCACGTGAGGTCCGCTATGTTTGCACCTGGCAAGCATGTGACCAAGCGATCCTCATGTCCACCAGCCACCCAGTTATCTACATGCCTAATGATTGAATTGCCAACTATAATGGCCGTCCTAACCCTTCCCTCATGGACACATGTCTCTGGAGAAACCGCCTTGGTGCAAGAGGGTTTTACATCACCTGGAGGACAGGGCCTAGCTTACAGGATCACTTCCTACCAACTAAGGTGATGCTCTCCTTTCATGTGACTTCTCTCCTCCATGGTAACTGAGAGGTTGCCAGACTGGAGGTGGGACTACGCCTCTGTAGGTCAGTACTACGCCTCTGTAGGTCTCATCTATATACCTTTTTGTCTTCCTTATGTCCTCCAAATCTGCTACTCTTAACTTCCAGAGATCGGGCTCATTCCCTGAGAGTAAAGAGCTCTTTGCATCTAGTGCACACAAGACTCCTCACCAACTGGGAGAAAATCGTATATATGACACTCATTGCAAAAGACTGGATAGCCTCCATCTCACTTTGACCCTAGTAAGCTTGGAGCTGCCATCTCCAAATGCACTCCATCGATTTGGCTAGCATACTGCATCTCTTTCACTTATGCACAGGCAGGCCTGAGCCTTGATAGTGGCGTCATGGCTCACTATATTGAGCCATGGTAGCGTCAATGGCCAACTGGTACTTGCTCTCCATGGAGGAGATCTGCAGGGCTGCGTCATGGTCTTCCGTCCACATTTTCACATTAGTGTCTGGATGGGAATAGGCAACTTCTTTGGGGATTAGGCTCCAACTCCTTCCCATTGGCCCTTCTGTCGATCCAGGCTACCAAAAAATGTTCCTCAGTGATGCTGTTTGCTAAAGATACGGAATCAGTCAAGTCTCTGAGAGGAACTATCTATGCTGTTTCTCTCGTTCTCCAGTTCGGTTGCCCCTGTTGGACTTTTTCAATAATCTCGGTTTTCGGTAGCCTGTAGCTTGATGGTCCCATATGTGAGGACTTACTTCCTGTTTGTCCACGGAGAAAGTATAGTTACTCACCTGTAGCAGGTGTTTATTTATTTACATTCTCTTATGTACCGCGCTATTCTGCATCAGTGCGGTTTACATTGAACAAACTGAAATTACATTGAACAGGGCATTATAACTTGGAGATAACTATTTTACAGGGAACATGGGCTATGGAGGGTTAAGTGGCTTGCCCAAGACCACAAGGAGCACCTGTGGGACTAGAAACCCCAGTCCTTCCGGCCCAAGGTTGCTGTCCTCTAGTGGGATTTGAACCCCCGACCTTCCGGCCTGAAGTACCTTGCCCCAACCACTAGGCCACTCCTCCACTCCTTGTGTGTTCTCCGTGAACAGCAGAAATAAGTCCTCACAACCCTCCCACATCCCCGAGATGTTTCTGGCTACAGCTTTGATACTGTACTGGAGAAGATGGCGCCACGGAAGATGGGAAGGCAAGGAGCACATGCGCGATGGTGCCTCCCAAAAGCTTCTCGTAGAAGCTGGGGAGCGTTCCCACGTGGGGCTCCATCAGTGATGTCACCCATATATAAGGACGTATTCCTGCTGTCCATGGAGAACACCTGCTACAGGTAAGTAACTATGCTTTTTGTACCAGCGAAAGCAACATAGGGTGTTAGGAATGCCAAATTTCTATTTGCATTATTTGTCAGCCAATTTAAACATATACAGGCCAATTCCGACGGAGCATGTCCGGGACATCTGGACGGCCGGGATACGCACTCAATTTTGATCCCACAGGAGCTAGATTGCTCTGCAGGAGCAGAATCAGGTTATAGAGCCTAGACATCCCGGACGTGCCCTGATTCCATGCCTCCGGACGTCCAGACACTTCCCTGGCTAGCCCTGCCAGGCCCCTTCATGGAGATGTGGTGTCATAGCATCCCATTGACATGGCACTGCAGCTCCATGCAGGAGCCCAATCATGCAACCATCAAACTGCCTGCTTCCCTGCAGCCCGACCACCAATCGGCCCTTCCGAGACCAGGTTTGGGCTGTGGAAAACCCCCTCACCTATTCACCTCAGTGTGGGGTGCCGGCATGGTCGTCCGCCGTAGTTGGGGAGAACTAAGGCACTCAGCCTGGACGTACAGGGTCGTCACTGGAATCATCCCTGTACATCTCCGGGTTCGGTGTCCTGCCTCCGGCCCACCTTCGCTCCTCCTATCCGCCCCTTCTGCCCCTGTACAGAACTCCCCGCACATCTCACCTGTACTTGTGGGAAGCTCTGTGAGTGGAATCGGCACCCTGGTGTTTAGCAGGGATATACATCCAACCCAAATGTATATCCCCACTAAACACGAATCAAAATGGCACCCAATAGTTGATGGTGGGATAACGAAGGGCGAAAATAGGTTCAGATCAAGCAGTTTTATTCAGGTGCGTGCCTCTACAATATAGGCCCTGGGGGGGGGGAGTCTTAATCCTTTTGTGAAAGCTACGCTTACACTATAGAGGTTGTCTAGAGAAAAGAAGTTAAAAGGCAAGCATTCCTTGCTGATGCTCTTGCAGTATAGCTTATGCTTTGGCCCTGGGTACACTGACCCATTATTTAGGCACTGGGAAGATTTAGGCTTAAACTCCTTTGTACAATTTTGCCTGATGGCGACTGTGTGGCGTTCGTGTATCTGTAGGAAAAATATGGGATTCCCCAGAGGGATTTTTATGGCTATTTGCAAGTGAGACACTTGCTTATTATGGGGGAATGGGTGAGTATAAGGAGGGAGGGGTTGTGGGATTTTAAAGTGCTCTGTTAACTTTCACACCAGCCACAGGGTGCTACCTACTAAGATTTGTAAAATGTTATTGAGGAAGGGGACTGGGAAGGCTAGCTTCCAAAAGGCTTGGGAGGCAGATTTGGGCATCACCCTAGAAGAAAAACAATGGGAACAGGTGTTTAAAGAAGGTAAAGTTTCTCTTTCTAGTTTAATTGTTTAAAATGGGTACAAACATTTGTACAGATTTATTTTAATTTTATTTTTTTATTTACATTCTCTTATATACCGCGCTATTCTGCATCAGTGCGGTTTACATTGAACAAACTGAAATTACATTGAACAGGGCATTATAACTTGGAGATAACTATTTTACAGGGAACATGGGCTATGGAGGGTTAAGTGGCTTGCCCAAGACCACAAGGAGAACCTGTGGGACTAGAAACCCCAGTCCTTCCGGCCCAAGGTTGCTGTCCTCTAGTGGGATTTGAACCACCGACCTTCCGGCCTGAAGTACCTTGCCCCAACCACTAGGCTACTCCTCCACTCCAGATGGTATCGGATGCCTGTTTGGCTGCTTAAACTGGCACCAGCGATCTTGCCCCTTTGCTGGACAGGATGGTGGAGGTCATAATGATTTTATGCATATGTGGTGGCAATGTCCCTATGTATTCGGGGAGTCGTAGAAGGCCATGTTAGACGGATGTTCGTGGGGCTTCTGGACTGGGGCCTGGGAGGAGTCCTAGGTGCAGGGGGAGAGGGGTGGTCTAGGTTGCAAGGATGTTTGTTGACTCTGGGGGTATTCTGTCCCCTGGATAGCAGGGATGGATGTCCCAATGTTAGCCCTGTACGTCCAGAGCCAGCAACTTACACTTAGAACTTATTCCACCTCGGAGGTGGAATAAGTTCCCCTAGTCGTCGGAGGACGGAGGGCCCGAGGTGCGGATGGGGCAAGGGAAGGCTGTGGATATTCCCCGCAGCTCAACCCTGGCCTAAGGAGGCCAGATCTCTTCAATGGAGCCGCGATGCCATGGCAACCGGACGCCATGGTGCAGTGGTTCCATTGACAAGCACTGACTGAGCTGGGGAAGGCTTGTACGTGCAGGCCAGACAGAATCGGAGTCCGGCCTGCATGTACAGGCCTGTTCACGATTCTGATCCCGTGGGGCTAGACGTGAACTGTGGGATTGAAATCGCAACTCCCTCTGTGTGTCCGGTTCCAGACGGATGCACAGAGGGCCCAGACTTATGGAATGGAATCGGGCCCTATGTGTGCGAATGGGGCATGGTGTGAAATTGCATTGTACTGGAAGTCGAATCATGAGCCCTCCTTACTAACCTGATGGTTGAGAATGCACAGGGTTTTGCTTATGGAACGGCTCACGGCCATTTGACTGGAGAGGGTATAATTGTTTGAAAACATCTGGAAGCCATTGGTCGAATATGCACTAGCTCAAGATGGGAGGGGGTACGGAGGGATGGGGGTGATAGGGGAATGTGTTTTATTTGTACTATTATTATTTCTATTGGGGTTTTGATGTTTAAAATGTATTAATAAAAAGTAAATTTTAAAAGATTAGGATGAGAAGATAGAGAATAGCCAGTGTTGAGTGATGAAGAGAGCTGACACTTGATCATATTTTTTGACTCTGTAGAGTAAGGGACTTAAAGGCCATGATAGTTTCTTTGCGCTGCAGTTGCCCTGTTACAGCCATCGCAGATTCCCTTGATTGTTTTGCTAATGGATGTGAAATTCTTCCTACTTCCCTTCAGCTTTTCCCTCACTGTCAGACACCACTCACGCTGGATGAATTCAAGAAGAGACGAAGAACCGGAACAGCTGAAAACCTGGATGCGTTTCTGAAGGGACTAGAGTCTGCAGAGGAGCTTGGAGCGCAGCGGGAGAAGAAGAAGCAGCAGCGCAAGGAACAGAAGGAGAGGCAACAGCTGGAGCAGATCCATAATGAAGAGCATCCAAAACGAAAGCAGCAGGAAAAGAATGAGCAGCAGCAAGGCGCCGACGGTTCGTTGCTTGACCTGCAGTGCATGTGGTGCTTTTCTATAGAGAGCTTCCATGTATCATTGTATGTCATTGGGTAGGCGCGTGATCTTGGCACTCTTGTGACTTAACAACTACAATCTGCTAAGTCTCTAGGTGTAAGAATTGTTTGTTACCAGGGTAAGCACTGTGTGTTGTCTCAGGTAGGGACAGAGATTGAAGCGAGCAGTCTTTTTCATCTGTTCAGTGTAGTAGAGCCGGTTCTGATTCATTTGGAAGTTGTCAGGCTGTATGAAAACTCATATGCTGGTGATTTCCACCTGAGTTAGAGCTAGCCCTTAAGGAGACACTGGTAAAGTGAGCTTTCTTTTATTGTTTGCTGAAGATGTTCGTACTTTGAACAGTGCTCCTGTTTAGCTCATGCACTGCAGTGACCTTTGTCTTTCAGTGGCTCCACACCCACCCCCTCACCCCCCCCCCTCAAAAAGTAAGTACCCAGTGACATGTGGGTACAACTTTAGGAGTTTTGGTAGCAGAACAGATATTTTACAGTTTTAGTTGGCTGCCGTGTTTACTGATTTGCTGGTCCAGCCCTGCTTTTACTGCATTGCATCCTGCTCTTCTTGGGAGGTACAAGTCATGGCATACAGTGAATTAAGATGGATCCAGCCAGTAGAGAAAACAGATAAGCTGCATGAACATCAATTAATTTTTCAGAATTTTAATTTCTGAGGTGAAATAATAGCTAAATGGAGCTTTCAAGTTCTTTCAACTATCTGAACACATACACCCCCCCCCCCCCATATAAGCATCACATGGACACATGTAAATCATCAATATAGCATGAACAGGTGAGGGGTGAAGTCAGAAGATTTCTAAAAACAAGAACGCATCCATACATAAGATGCTTTTGGCTTAATTTCAAAAAATATTTTAAAAATTCGAGAAATAATACATATTAGGACAGAATGGAAGGAAGATTGAGGAATAAGACCAAGAAGAGGGGACAGCATCTCACAAAACAAAGCTGGTTTCTTTTTTTTCAAGGGAAAGACTGAGCACCTAAGGAATTCTGTGTGAATCATAGGTATGGTATGTGGGGGGGTTTTCTTCCTTTTAGCATAATCTGTAAATAATGCATAGGTTTTCCTTTCTATCCAACAGAGGCTGGGTCGCCATGCAGACGTCAAAAGGCGAAACAGAGCAAAGAGGGAAGTGAAACATTGAAACTAGTCAAAGCAGTCGAAGCAAAAGAGAAGACTTCGCAGGGCCACGACAGCAGCAGAACGTGTAACACCTCTAAAGTGCAGGAGAGAAGGTGTGTTTGGAATCCTCTGGAGCAGTCCAGCGGGCACACCGCAGGTTTCAATTCACTGACAGACATGGTCACATACCAGGAGACATTCAAGGGAGAAAGATCATATACCTGTACTCAGTGTGGGCAGTGCTTTGCGCAGGCCTTCGACCTAATGCAGCATCAACGAATACACATTGGAGAAAAATTGTATAAATGTACGGACTGTCGGAAGAGTTTTGGCCATATATCGGATCTCTCCCAGCACCAGAAGAGCTATCACAGAGGGGAAATGACATAAATGTACAGAACATGACAAAAAAATATCACTTGGGAAATACGGCTTCTTAGTCACTAGAAGACACCCATTTTGTATGCTGCATTTGTGTATTGTACCCTACCAGCAACTAGAGCAGCTCTCTATTGGCATTATTGAAGTTTTAAGAAGGGCAGTAGTAGTAAATCTGAGAGCCTTAGTCGGTACCTACCATACCTGGCTTAAACGTAAGGTTCATTCCTGTTGTGGTATACAAAAACAAATCCACAGCGACATTAACCCTGAAACAGGGACTGTATAGCGGTCCCTGGTGGCCTTCAGAGCATTTAAAGAGTGCTCAGAAGGAGAAGGCTGGATAGCTCATTGGGCTCATAGAAGAAGGGGCAGGAGGTCGGTATTTGTTGAGTAAATATTCTGCTTGGAATGATGGAGCATGTCTCTCGGAGTCCAGAATTATGAAAGGGTACAGAAGCTTGGAGCACCACATCAAGCTTCCTAAAGTAGGTTTTTAGTAGGGGAACCCTCCAGGACACAACATGCAAAATAGAATTACTGGGACCCTGAAGAAGGAGAGAGTGCGGAAAATGGGTATGGATATGAATCCAGGCTTTAAGAAACGGAGGAAGGGCAGGAACTCGGCACCTTTCTCTGTGTGGCAGCAAGGATGAAGAGGAGAGGCAGTGGACCAAGGCAGAAGCACAGAAACAAGCTTCTCCTGCAGGGGAGCATGCTGTGTACTGGAGAACGAGGGTAAAATCCTGTTAGAATGACTAGCTAGCTAAAGCAGCAGAAGAATCTCTCTCAGTAACCAAGAAAGCTGGGCAGAGAGGCAGTGGTCCTCCAAGTGAGTTTCAGGCCCATGTCTGAGCGGTCAACACAGATTTCCTTCGAGCCATGCAAGTAGCTTTTGATATACTACTCCTTTGGGCTTCCAGCTTAATGGGAATAAGCACTTATGAGAGCGATGGTCCCTTTAGCTTTTTACAACTACTTCTACAAGGCCGGCTCAAGGGGTCGTGGTGCCCTGGGTCAACTTTTCCTTTTGCATCCCCAACTTGGGGTTAACCTTGTGGTGGTATGAGCCACACTAAATAGGGATAGATTTTCAGCAGGCACAGTCCTTGGCTTAAGTTAAAACTGGCGCTGCAGTTTAACTTGATATGTATCTTCAGTACCCCTATCTGTATAGATATACAAATAGTGCCAACGTGATCGCCGCCCTGTCTGTTTAGTTTAACCCTGCTATTTGGCAGACTTCAACTAAATTTATAACTTATCTGGATAGAGGCTGACTATCGCTGCTATCTGGATAATTTTCTGGCCTATTCTCGCTTCTCCCCTGACCTGGCCCACAAATATATGGATAATGTCTGGCCGTTTAGCGATTTAAATGGCCTGGTATTATCCATATGTTCTTGAAAATACATGGATAGGCTAATCATTCACCTTCTGACATATAAGTACCTTTGAACCTTGGTCCAATACAGTATAATTATTGCTATGTAACATTTTCTAGACCGATAAAACTCCCCCAACAATTATCACCGAGCACAAGTAGGATGTTTTACTTTACAACTTTGAGATTTAATGGCCTGAGTTTGGCTGATAATAATCTCTCGGTCTTTTTCTTTCCCTTTTAGATGAATAAAGGGCTATGAGTTGTCTTGGAAAATAATTAGACTCTATAATTTTAGATGGTTTTGTACCTATATCTTCCATGTCATTCGTAGTATTCAGTTTACAACGCAACATATAAAAACAATTCTGTTCAAATTCTGGTGTCTTGTCAGTGACAGCTTCACAATTCCCTCCACTGCTGGACACTGAGGGCAAGTTTATTAAAGGTTAGCCTGTGTCAGGTGCTGCCACTCATTTCTGTGGACTGGAAGCACTTAACATGTGTTAGCTTTCATTAACATGCATTAACCTTTAATAAACATGTCCGTGAGCGAAGCAACCCCAAACCTTGCACACAGACTCTGAAGCTTACCATACCAGCACCAGTTTGAAGAACTCAACACCAATTCATCTCCAGTTGAGAAAAAAAGGACAAACTCCTGCACAGAGCCTACGTGTTAACAGAATCCCTGTTGGTTACACGTGGAAAACACAGACCATCACCTTACAAAGAATAAGGTTTTCAAAAGTCCATACCCGGATGACCACAGAGGTTATCCGGATAAGGGCATGGAGAGAGAGATTCAGCAGCACTATCAACATAGTGCCATTGAATATTTCCACAGACTGCTTCAGCACTGTCCAGTTAAAAAAAAAAAAATCTGGCCTACGTTGCTATCTGGATGGCTTATCCTACCGTTTCCCAAACTAAGTCAGGATCCCAAATGGGGCTGCTCTCTCTCTCTCCTCCTAGGCTTCTACTGTGATCTCTGCTGAGTAATGACAGTCAAAACTAAATTATACCCAATCTCGATCAATATAACTTCAACCAAACAGTCGAAATTCAAAGTAACCTAGTAGTGAAGCTAATGCAATTTTTTGTCGGAGCGGTTACCACAGTGAGGGAACAGGGGATATCCCAAACCGCTGTAGCCAGTCCCTTTTAATTAAACTTATAATAAAACTTTATAAAGGTGCATAAAGAAAGACCACTTAGCTGCAAAAATCGGCGGTGACCATCACACGCCAGGAAATTATTTAACACAGAATCAGGCTGTGAAGACTAGCGAAGCCGCTTCAGGAACGACGTGGCACGTTTCGGGGTCCATAAACAATCACCCCTGCATCAGGTTCCAGCTTTTATTCTAGCCACCTGGCTAGAATAAAAGCTGGAACCTGATGCAGGGGTGATTGTTTATGGACCCCGAAACGTGCCACGTCGTTCCTGAAGCGGCTTCGCTAGTCTTCACAGCCTGATTCTGTGTTAAATAATTTCCTGGCGTGTGATGGTCACCGCCGATTTTTGCAGCTAAGTGGTCTTTCTTTATGCACCTTTATAAAGTTTTATTATAAGTTTAATTAAAAGGGACTGGCTACAGCGGTTTGGGATATCCCCTGTTCCCTCACTGTGGTAACCGCTCCGACAAAAAATTGCATTAGCTTCACTACTAGGTTACTTTGAATTTCGACTGTTTGGTTGGAGTAATGACAGTCAGCATGGTCAGTGAACGTTTATATGCTCTGCCACTTATCCTTGTGTGGGCTTCCTTTTAAACTGGGAACTCACACAGAGTGCTGGGGTCGGAGTGCATGCTGACACACACGGCCCTGTGCTGGTTGGCGCTACTGCCTTCATGCCTTGGATAATGGAGGAGAGGGAAAAGGAGGTCTGTAATTTTGTTTTCATCATCTTCTGGGATCCCTTGAGTTTTTAAGTATTAAAATGGGGCCATATTGCATCAAAGGTTGGGAAGGACTGATTTATCTGGCTAGCAGCTGAAAATCGCCCCTGTTTGGTTAAGTGCTGTGATTTATCTAGATAATGGTCCCACACACATCCAACAGATAGCTAAAACCTGTCACTTTATAACACTGGCAAAATTTGTCCCTTCCTTTCTGAACACACCACAAAGACCTTTATCCATCCCCTTGTCACCTCTCATCTAGACTATTGCAGCCTCCTCTTCGCTGGTCTTCCTCTGAATCATCTCTCCCCCCTTCAGTCTGTTCAGAACTCAGCTGCACGGCTAATCTCCCGCCAGTGTCCCTATGCTCATGTCACCCTGTTCTCAAGTCACTTCATTGGCTTCCTATCCGTTTCCGCATCCAGTTCAAACTTCTGCTACTGACCTATAAGTGCCTTCATTCGGCTGCTGCTCACTACCTTTCCTCTCTTTATCTCTCCCTACACCATCCTTGGGAACTCCGCTCTTCTGGCAGATCCCTTCTGTCTCTGCCCTTCTCTTCCACTGCTAATTCCAGATTTCGATCTTTCTACCTTGCTGCTCCTTATGCCTGGACCAAACTACCTGAGTTGGTATGCCAGGCTCCATCTGTGGCCCCGTTTAAATCCAGGCTGAAAACCCACTTCTTTAAGACTGCTTTTGGATCCTGATCCCCCCCACCCCTGGTTTCGTATTCACCTCCTATGTGTTTCCTTACCATTCTCCTAGATACAGCCTAGTCCCCACTTGTTGTATTGTCTGTCTTGACTAGACTGTAAGCTCTTACAAGCAGGGACTGTCTATACAGTGCTGTGTACGCCTTGTAAAACTATACAAATGGTAAGTAGCAGAAAGAAAATAATCTGGATATTCAGCGACAGCCATTATCTAGATATTCCCACTGAATATATCTGGAGGATATTTAAACACTGCAGCTGACTGCTGTGGTATTTAAATAGCCAGGCTTTGAATATCAGCTCCCAAGAGACTACAAATTAGAAGTAAATATGCAGACAAAATAAATGAAATAGAAAACCCCAGACTGTGACGAAACCCTGAAGAAAAACAAACAGAAGTGCATATCCTCCTATACGGAATAAAATACAAAAAAAATGCACGAGCCCACTTTTCAAAGGCATTTACATGGTTTGCAGACCTACAGCGGCACTAAGACGATCAGTGCCGCTGAATATCTGCAGGTGCCGCTTCTGCACACCTTTATGCTAATGAGGGTGTTTCAGAGCGGTGCTCGTCGCTAACCACGCCGCAGCAATATTGAGCTGCTACCCAGCTAACGTGTAGTGAAAATCAGGTGCAGTAAACACTAGCCTAACTTTCGCTGCAGAGGCTAACTGGGCAGCGATTGAATATTACCACTGCTCAGTTAGCTTTGAGGCAATCTGGGCAGCACAAATATTCAGTGACAACCTAGATATTGCCTCAACATTGAATATCCGGGTTTAAAGTTCAGTGCTGGCAGCTAGCCCCTCTAGGAGCACCAGCTGCCAGCCCCGAAAATTGCGCTCCATATTTTCAAAGCTGATATATTTTATTCTCTAAAAAACAAAGATTTTTTTTGTTTTTTTGGTGCCTTTGATTATTTTATTTTTCCGCTTGGGTTGGTCCTGGTCTCTCTTTACCACTTCCTTTTGGTTTTCTCATTTCTGTTCCTTCACTCTAGATTCTTCCTTCATCCCCTATATCTCTGACCTTGATACTTCTGTTTCATCTTTTTTCACCTTTCTCTCATCTGTCTTTTTCTCCAGGAACAAGCAGGAAGTCAGTCCTCACATATGGGTGACGGTACTTACTGAGTTCGCGCGGAGCATTACCCCAGCTTTCAAAGAAAGCCTTTGGGACATGCTACCACGCATGCATGGTCCCCTTCCCGCTCAAGGGTGCCATCTTGCTCAGTCTCCTTTTTTCTGCAGAGCCCAACGAACATCTGTCATGTTTCCCCAGAAAAATCCTTGCTAATTATCCTTAAAATAGTTTCCCGGTTTGCATACCGGTTCCTCTTCCCGCCTCAAGCCGGCACCTTCTCCGACGCTGTTCTCTGCTCCTCTTTCCTTTTTTAATCGAGGTTTGTCTCAACCAATGTTCATGCCGTTTTTCACCGGGGGTTGTCGACCCCATCCGGTTGTTCCCCACTGTAGTCAAACGATGTCAGTGACCAACACCCATGACTGCTGCCTGGGCCCAGACCATGACAGCAACTGCGATCTGTTCCAGGCCATGATGTCTAAAACCAATAAAAAGAGGTTGGATTTGCAAGAAAAACTGTTCCCCAGGTCCGACTTGGCACCAATCTCCCCGATGCCAAACTCCAAGCCCAGCACTCGGACCCAGAGAGAAAAAAGAAAAAATCCTTGAGGTCCTCCAAGGTTGCACCAGAGAAACCCTGTAAAACTGCTCAAAGGGACTCAGGCAGTTCCAAGAAGCGCCCTACCAAGGTCCTCAAGAGGGATTCCTTAGCGGAAACCATGCGAGGTTCCTCGAGACTGTAGTTTTTGTCAAGGACAAACTCGCGAGAGTGCCGGTGCTGAGCCCAAGATCCTCGGTGCCTGTGCCAAAAGCTGTGGAGCCTTCTGGCTTGGAAATCAGAATGGCAGCCTTGAAGCAAAATATCACTGCTATCCTAGCTCTGCAGCAGGCAATGATGGCTGGTTTTGTCTGCATCATCTGCCCCAATGACCGGGCCCCAGACTGCGGGGGAGTCCCCAGTAGTCGAGCCGAGCTCTGAGCGCCATCGGCCTTGGATAAGCCCTTGGCGCCAGTCAAAGTCTTGGTCTGGTTTCTCAGGCATCCGATCCTCCCTGGCCAGTTTCCACGACTCAGACACCAGGTACTCTGGAGGCCACCGACCACTTGGCCCTGGCCTTTATGTTATGAGTTGCAGGGTCTCAGATTCCTCATTACCACTTGACTCCAAGTGGGAGACCAACGACGAGGCATCCCTGGAAACCAAGTGGCACCAAGAGATTCCCTTGGACCCGGCGCCATTCCCCTTCAGAAGATATGGCCTTCCATGACTTTGTCAAGGATATGGCCAGAGCTCTCTCAGTACAAAGTGAGGCAGAGGAAGATCCGTGCACGAAGGAATATCCATGCACCGAGGAACTGGAGATCCTCTAGTATGCATCTCCACCTGAATGTGGAGATGCCGGCCTCGGTGCTGGTGGTGAGCCAGCGCTTCAACGCCATTTACCACATCTGGAAGGTCACAGAGTTCCACAGGCCCCAACTCCCACATAATTCCATGGTCATTCAGTTGACCATGCAGAAACTTAAAAGCCAGAAGGTCCACTCTTCTGTTCCCCCTGGAAGGGACGCCAGAGCCCTCAATGCCCTCTGGCGCAAGTGTTACCAGGACTCCATGCTGGGTTGCAGGATTCAAGCCTATGAATTTTACATAGGCATGTACCTGAAAGCCCTAACCCAGGAGTTGGCCAGGTTTTCAGCGGGTCTCATCGGGGAACCCCTCCAGTGGTTCCATTCCCTGACCTCCGGGATCAAGGACTGTTTTAAGTTCTTTTCCTGGGCAGCTTTTGATGGCTTTGAGACAGCGGCTCGGGTAGCAGTAGCCAGCATCGGCGCCCGACGCTAGGCCTGGCTGCAGTCTTCCAGCCTCGAGCAATGTTCGATGTCCCCTGCATGGAGGAGAACTTGTTCGACAAACCTATGGCTGACAAGGCAGCTGAGATTGAGGCCGATGTGGTGGCTCAAAAGAGGCTCTCCAAAGAGAGCTCATTTCTCCATAAGAAACCATCAGGGAAAAGGCCCTTGTTCCTGAGGAAAAAGGGGCCCTTTCATCAGGGTCACCACTACCATCTCTTCTCGAGCCAGCAGCAGGGTTCTCACCCTAAAAGACAAGCCCATGGAACTCAGAAGCGCCAGGCTGCCGCTCCCGCCCATCCCAGGGGGGCTTTTGACTCCAGGGGCAGGGCTTCTGCTCCTCCGGGAGACGTTTACCAGCCCACAGGGGGCCGCCTGGCACTTTACTCGCACAAGTGGGCCAGTGTCACCTCGGACCAGTGGGTATTGCAGGTGGTAAGGGAAGGATATGTCCTCCACCTACAGCAGGTACCATCCAGGAGAGCCAGTGTGACCTCTCCTTCACCAGACCCTTCTACTCTCAGAGCTCACAGGTATGCTCAGGGACAATGCAGTGGAGCCTGTATCCAAACATCTATGGGGAAAAGACTTCTACTCCAGATACTTTCTTGTCCCATAGAGAACTGGGGGCCTCAGGCTTATATTAGACTTGAGAAACTTAAACAGGTTTCTGGTGAAAGAGAAGTTCAAGATGCTCTCCCTTGGAACTCTGCTACCTTACCTCTACCGGGGAGATTGGCTGTGCTCCTTGGACCTAAAGCTTGCGTACACTCACATCTTGATCCACTCCTCCCAAAGGCAGTACCTACGGTTCGTGGTGGAAGGAGGGCTCTATCAGTACAGGGTCTACCCTTCAGCCTGGCCTCCTCGCCTAGCGACTTTACCAAATGCCTGGCAGTGGTAGCCACCTACCTGGGCCTACAAGGGGCTTTCGTCTTCCCCAACCTGGACAACTGGCTCATCAGGGGCGGTACGGCCTCAGACATCAGTCAGGCCACAGAGCGTGCAACCCTCCTGCAGCACCTGAGGTTCGTCATCAACTACCCAAATCCCATCTCTCTCCAGCCCAAAGCCTGGAGTTCATAGGTGCTCAGTTGGACACATTGCAGGTCAAGACCATCCTCCCAAGAGAAAGGGCAGATCAACTCAGGCAACTGGCAGGAGAGATACAATGCCGCCGGTCAGTGCCGGCTCGTCTCCTCCTGCTACTACTGGGCCATATGGCCTCAACAGTCAATGTCATGCCCTCAGACCACTTACACATGCGGATAGCCCAGTGGTGCCTGCGCTCGCAGTGGACTTAGGCCACGGGAAGACTATGGGACAGGGTCAGGATTATCTGCCAACTGGTGGAGTCCGCCAACTGATGGCAAAGCTTGTGCCACCTCAAGGTGGGAATGCCCTTCCAGACACCCACGCCACAGAGGACTCTGGCCACAGACACCTCCCTCCTGGGTTGGGGGACACATTGAGGAGACTACTGCACACAGAGCAACTGGTCTCAGGAGGAAACTCCTACAGATCAATCTCCTGGAGCTCAGGGCAATTTTCTTGGCTCTATGAGCGTTCCGCCCCCAGCTGCGACACCAGCCTGTTCTGATCCAAATGGACAACCAGGTCACCATGTTTTATATCAACAAGCAAGGGGTACGGGTTTGAACTCCCTCTGCCAGGAGGCAGTGACTCCTTCACAGCATGCTTCTGCGAGCCGTGTACCTCACAGGCCAGGACAACTGCCTAGCGGACAGGCTGAACAGAGTCCTTCGTCCACATGAGTGGCAGTTAAACCCCAGAATGACAAAGCAGTTCTTCCACCTCTGGGGCAGGCCCGTGATGGACATATTCATCTCTCCGGACAACACTGAGCTATGACGCTTCTGCTCCCGTCAGCCGTTCCCAGAGAGAGTGCCATCCTGATCTCGTGGTCCGAGGGCCTACACTTTGCATTCGCACCGATCCTACTGGTCGCCAGTACCATTTTCAAAATCCAGAGCGAAAGGACATCAGTTATACTTATTGCCCCCAGGTGGCCCAGGCAACCGTGGTTCCCTCTGCTACTTTCCCTGTTAGTGGCAGTCCCAGTCCCTCTGGGCCGTGCCCCAGACCTCCTGTGCCAGGAGGAGGGCTCCCTCCTGCACCCCAATTTGGGGTCGCTAACGCTAACAATGTGGCTGCTGGAAGAGTAGCGTTGGCCCCTTTCAGTCTTCCAGCTGAAGTCGAGGAGATCCTATTGGCCTCCCAAAAACCTTCCAGCAGATGGGCTTATGCCTGTAAGTGGAGAAGGTTCGCCGCCTGGTGTGCAGAAAGGGAGGAGAACCCCTTCCCCTGCCATGTGTAGCTAGTACTCTAGTATCTACTGCACCTGTTACACACTAGGCTGAAATCTAACTCGGTAAGGTTACATCTGAGTGCCATAGCTGCTCACTACCACTCTATCCAGGTTCCTCAGGGGCCTCTTATTATCCAAGCCCCCCCTCCACCATCCAGCGGCAGAATGGTACCTCAACGTGATGCTCTCCCAGCTCCACCAAACCGCCGTTTGAGCCCCTTGCCACTTGCCATCTGTGGTATCTGTCTTGGAAAGTGACCTTTCTGGTGGCCCTTAAATCCACACGAACTTCAGGCCCTGGTGGCAGATCCACCATATACAAGGTTCTACAAGAACAGGATAGTGCTCTGCACATGCCTCAAATTTCTCCCGAAGGTGCTGTCTCCTTTCCACCACAACCAAGAGGTGGTCCTTCCCACCTTGTTTCCGTGGCCTCATGCCAGCAGGGAGGAACTTGTACACTGGATTGCAAATGGACCTTGTCCTATTTACAGCGGACCCAGGCCCACCATAAAACTCCTCAGCTTTTCGTTTCTTTTGTTCCCAGCAGACTGGGGCTCTCTGTGACTAAGCGATCTCTGTCCACTTGGGTGGCGGACTGTATTGCCCTCGCCTGCAAGTGAGCTGGCCTCTCCCTTGAGCACCAGATCACAGCGCGTCATGTGAGGGCAATGGCCACGTTGGTGGCCAATCTCCACTCAGTACCAGTGCCGGAGATCTGCAAGGCCACCACATGGTTTTCAGTTCATACGTTCGCAGCTCACTACTGCTTGCAGAGTGAGTCCTGCAAAGACAATGCCTTTGGCCAAGCAGTACTCAATAATATTCTCGGGGTGTAGGCAACTTCTGCCCTCCGACCCTTCTGTGTTTAGGCTATTGGAGTGATAAAGTCGCTGGACACTAGGGTCTTGCAGAGTCTCTCAGTGGGATTGGTCGCCATTGGTGCTGTCGTGGTTCAGTCCTTGGCAGCCTGGAGCTAGGGAGCCTTGTTCCTGGAGAAAGTGTAGTTACCTGTAACAGATGTTCTCCAGGGACAGCAGGAATCAATCCTCACAAGCCTCCCTCCTCCCTTAGGAGTTGCCTCTCTACCTTGTTTTAGTTTTACTGCCATCCTAGCTATGTCATCTGACTGAGCAAGATGGCACCTTTGGGCGGGAAGGGGACCACGCATGCTTGGTAGCATGTCCCAAAGGCTTTCTTTGAAAGCTGGGGAAATGCTCCGTGTGGGCTCTATTGGCACTGACGTCACCCATATGTGAGGATTGATTCCTGCTATCTCTAGAGAACACCTGTTACAGGTGATTAACTACTCTTTATCTGCCTATAGTTAGATTCTCTTCCTCCTACCAGTCTTCCACCTCTTTCCACCTTTTACCCTCTTTCTCTCCTCTTACCAGTATCCCTCTTTCCACCTTTTACCTACTTAACAGATTCCCATTTCCTAATCTTATTTCTCTAGTCCTCCTGTTCTCACCACTGTCTCATTCCTTCCCTAGCCTCCTGTTCCTACATCTTACACCTGTATTGTGGTCCCCTCCCCAATGTCATTTGCCTTCTGCCTCTCATCCCCACAGCAGCCTCAGCTCCTTCCCTGGCACTTATTCCTTCGCCACCTCCAATCCTTATCTTATTCATAAGAACATAAGATATGCCATACTAGGTCAGACCAAGGTCCATCAAGCCCAGTATTCTGTTTCCAACAGTGGCCAATCTAGGTCATATGTACCTAGCAGTTTCCCCAAGAGACACAAGTTCCACAATGCTTGTAACTGGGTCAAGCATTGATATCTTCGGTCACTTCTTAATAATGGTTTATGGACCTTTCCTCCAGGAACTTGTCCAAAGCTTTTTTAAACCCAGCTACACTAACAGCCTTTACTACATCCTCCGGTAACAAATTCCAGAGTTTGATTACACGTTGAGTGAAAAAATATTTTCTTTTATTAGTCTAAATAGTTTACCCTGTAGCTTCATTGCATGTCCCCTAGTCTTTCTATATTCTGATAAGGTAAACAATCGATCTACGTTTACCCGTTCCACTCCGTTCATTAATTTATAGACTTCTATCATATCTCCCCTCAGCCGTCTCTTTTCCAGGTTAAAGAGCCCTAACCTTTTTAGCCTTTCTTCATAGGAGTATCCTTCCATCCCCTTTACCATTTTGGTGGCTCTTCTCTGTACCTTTTCTAAAAGCGCTATATCCTTTTTAAGATACGGCGACCAGAATTGCACACAATATTCAAGGTGCGGTCTCACCATGGAACGATACAGAGGCATTATAATATATTTTGTTTTATTTTCCATTCCTTTCCTTGTCATACCTAGCATTCTATTTGCTCTCTTGGCCGCCGCTGCACACTGGGCCGAGGGTTTTAACATGGTATCCACAATGACGCCTAAATCTTTTTCCTGGGTGGTGGTTCCTAATGTGGAACCTTGCATCGTGTAACCATAGTTTGGGTTGTTCTTCCCTAGGTGCATAACCTTGCACTTGTCCACATTAAATTTCATCTGCCATTTTGATGCCCAGTCTTCCAATTTATCAAGATCCTCTTGCAATTTTCACAATCCTCTTGGGTTTTAACAACTTTAAATAGTTTTGTGTCATCTGCAAATTTGATAACCTCACTCGTTATTCCATTTTCCAGGTCATTTATGAATATGTCAAAAAGCAGCGGACCCAGCACAGATCCCTGGGGTACACCACTATTCACCTTTCTCCATTGGGAAAATTGGCCATTTAGCCCTACCCTCTGCTTTCTATCTTTTAACCAGTTCCTGATCCACAATAGTACACTGCCTCCTATCCCATGACTCTTTAGTTTTGCCAAAAGTCTCTGATGAGTGACCTTGTCAAAGGCTTTCTGAAAGTCCAGATACACAATATCAACCGACTCACCTTTGTCCACCTGTTTATTCACTCCTTCAAAAAAACATAACAGATTAGTAAGACAAGATCTTCCTTGTCTATAGCCATGTTGGCTGTCTCCCATTAGGTTGTGACTATCTACATGCTGAGTAATTTTATTCTTTATGATGGTTTCTACCATTTTTCTCGGTACTGATGTGAGGCTCACCGGTCTGTAGTTTCCCGGATCACCCCTGGAACCCTTTTTAAAAATTGGTGTTACATTCGCGATCCTCCAATCTTCAGGTATTAGAGATGATTTTAATGATAGTTCACAGATTACTGATAGCAGTTCTGCAATCTCATATTTCAGTTCTTTCAACACCCTTGGATGTATACCATCCGGCCCAGGTGATTTGCTACTCTTCAGTTTATCTAATAGTTGTAAGACATCTTCCCGATGTATCGATATTTCCTTCAATTCTTCCGCACCTTTAAATACCACTTCAGTCATGGGTAGCATCCCTACATCTTCCTCAGTAAAGACCGAAGCAAAGAATTCATTCAGTCTCTCCTCTATCGCCTTGTCGCCTCTTAGTGCTCCTTTAACCCTTTTATCATCTAATGGACCAACTGACTCTCTCACAGGTTTTTTGCTACGAATGTACTTGAAAAGGTCTTTATTTCGTGTTTTTGCTTCCGCAGCAAGCTTCTTCTCAAATTCTCTCTTTGCCTGCCTTATTAATGCCTTGCATTTGATTTGCCAGTGCTTGTGCTGTTTCCAGGTTTCGTCGTTTGGCTCTTTTTTCCATTTCCTGAAAGATGCTTTTTTGGCAACAACAGCCTCTCTGACCTCACCTTTAAACCATGCTGGCAGTTTTTTGGACTTCCTTCCACTTTTCTTAAAGCATGGAATACAGCTGGTCTGGGCTTCCAAGATAGTATTTTTCAACAACACCCAAGCTTGATGTACGTCTTTAACCTTCACAACTGCTCCTTTTAGTTTTTTCTTAACTGTTTTCCTCATTTATCATAGTCTCCCTTTCGAAAGTTAAAAGGTAGTACTGTGGATTTCCTTACTATCCCTCCTCCACTAATTAAATCAAAGGCGATCATGCTATGATCACTATTGCCAAGTGGCCCCAACACCCTTATCTCTTGCACTAGATCTAGATCTAGCCCCCTATGTAGGCTTATATTTCCTGTTTTACCTTTCCCATTTCTACTGTTTCACTTGCTCTAAAGACTCGTCACATTTCTTTGTCTCTCACCCATTCCATAGCCCTCTGTCCTTTTCAACTGCCTCTGAACCCCTTCAGGCCCTGTAGACCATCTCCTCTCTAGATATTTCTGCACTGACGGGGTCATCCTGAACACCATTTATCGTGTCCGGACATCCAGACCTGCTAAACAGCCAGGCAGCTTGCTGGGGACAGAGCTCCCTGTAAAAACAGGCAATTTGTATGGGGAGCTCTGTTTGTGGGAGGGAAGGGGTGGTATGAGGGTGAGCGGAGAATGACTTTGGACACATAGGGCTGATTCTGAGGTCGGCCCTGTATGTCCGGAGTCGGCCATATAGATGGGAGACTTATTCCACCTCGGAGGTGGAGTAAGTCCCCCTGGACGGAGCCAAACAATGTGGCCAGGCCCGGTAAGGGGGTGCAGGAGGTTCCCCACAGCCTGACCCTGGACATGGGAGACCACATCGGGGGTCAGGCTGCAGAGAAAAAAGATTAGTTTCTGTGGCCAGGGATCGCAGCTCCTGAATGGAACCGTGGTGCCGTGACACTGCAGCTCCATTCAGGAGCCTGGCTGAGTTAGGTATGTAGGCTGGATGTGCGACCGATCGGAATCCTGGTCCGGTCTGTACATTCAGGCCATAGACCCAATTCTGTTCCTGCGGGCACATCTAGCTCCTGCGGGATCAGAATCGGGTCTACCTTTGTATGCCCCGATTCTGATCGGCGGTACAGGGGGAAGACGGCCAGTATGGAATCTGCCTCCGAGTCTCACAGCCCTACTCGTACCCCTCACCCAATTCTCATTGTCCTCCTAATTTCTACTCAGTTTCTTAGTCCCACTATCCCACCAGCTAATCCTCAAGTCTCCATTCTTTCACCCTGCCCAATTCATGAATCCTCACTCACAATTCCTGAGCCCCTCTTACTCTACCACCCAATCTCAGAATCTCCAATTAAGTGTGAGTCCCTATCTTTCTGCATCTCCATGTCCAGAGTATCTGCCTTCCCCCCTCTTTTTCCCCTTCCCCAAAATCAGTCTATCTACTTCCTTCTCTTAACGTTCATTGACCCAGCCTTTCTTCCTCCTTACTCTAGCATCTATTCCTATTCCAAATTGCCCCTCCAGCCCAATCCAGATGAATGGGTTATGCTCATCTACTAGCAGATGGAAACTGAGAACACTGAGTTGAAAACACTCCTCAAATAACCTGCGCTCTCATGCAAACCAGGTATTTCTTACAGTTTTGCTGGTACTAGTTAGTGCTGGGATGCATTGGGGTGCAGAACGTGGTGGATCTGAGTCCCTCCCCTAGCCACCCCTCAGTCTTGCCTTTGGGTTGGTGGTTGCTCCCTCTTTTCTCTCTCCCCAACTCGGGCGAGAACCAGAGGTTGAGCCTTGTTCTGCTTGGTTGCCGGTAAAGTTTAAAAAAAAAAAAAAGAGGAAAAGGATCAGAGCACAGGGCAGAAGCACTAGCAGCCACAGAAAAATCCCGCAGCCATCGGGAGTTGGTAAGAAGGGTTTCTCTGGTGTGTGTGAGGAGGCCCAGGATGTGGGGCACGTGGGGGATGCTGAGCGCAGTTGTGCAGCCTGCGACAGCCATCAGACCAAACTCTCTGAGACTGGGCTTTGCCACGACTGCATGTGGGAGAGCACGGCTGCCATGGATCAGCTTGTTGGCGGCCTGGGGTACTTGTTAAAGGGCCAAGGGAGCGGGATTGCACTGGTACAGATGTCTGTGGTTTTGGTGGGAATGGCCACCATTTTGAGGGAAATGTGTTCCTCCTGCAGCCCATAACAGGGGGCCCTAGTGGGTCTGCAGGGAGGTGGAGAGTCCTCCCCTTTTCTCTATAGTTTATTCTCTTGCTCCATCATGCTTATTGTTTAAAGCAGGGCATCAGCATGAGGTCCCTAATGCTGACTTTGCCTCCTCTGGCCAAAGTCAGAGAATGTACCACAAGGTAGGCAAAAACTCACGTATCTGTCGAGCACACAGTCCAAAAACGTGATAAGGTGGAAAAACACTTTATTCAATCGAATTAATTAGCCAACCCGACACAGGCCGTGTTTTGTAACCTTCGTCAGGGGTTGATCAGGCTAAACACTAAAACATAAAAATGAGATAAAAACATAATATTAAAACCATATACAAGAACAGATGACTAGATTATGAATTTATGTGTAAGCACAATAAAATTATAAATATCATAAATAGTTAAAAGATAATTACAGAAGATGAAAAAATGATGAATTAGAAGGACAATAAAAGCATCTGGAACCCAATGAATAATAAAACTTTGTAATCAAATGATAAATAATAAAAAAGGACACTGTTAAAACTGTCAAATACATACAAACAGTTAAAACAATAAAAGAAGGAATTGCAGATAAACATGTCATATAATAATATAGTATGTTATGTGAGCATAACAACCAATATCCATTCATATAAGGTAACTTAAAATGGTATACAGATACTCAAACATTAAATATCCTACCATCGTTAAATAAGAAGTGAAGAGAAACGCAGCAGGAGCGAAAGAACCTGGGATTAAATATTCTACCACTGAAGGAACACTCACATATTGAGCCTAATATACTTGTGAAAAAAAAATATATTTAACCCATTCAAAATGTGCCACTGTAAAAAAAAAAGGGGGAAGGCAAGAAGATATGTCCTAAAGTAAATCATGTGCCTGTGTTGTATGAATCTCTCAAGGGACCATAAACCTCAGTCTTCCAACCTCACCGTGTATGATCAAAGAATAGTGAATACTAAACATCTATAGTAACGCCTACCATCTGGCTTCAGAAGTATTGTATAACTGAAAGCAGATCGACAGCAAAATACTTTCTCTGTGAGTCTTCTTCAGGTGACGAAAACCTTTGCAAGTCACTGTCAAAGAGATCGAATAGTATAATCTAAATTCTATAATCATGTATAATCCTCCTTAACTAATAAAATCATCTGGCAAAAAAGAGAATATCAAACCTCCATCTTGCCGTTGTCGGTCAAATAAGAAAATACATACAGAAAAACCTTCTTCATTTACTCGCCGTAAAATCTTTCAGAATAATGAACGCCGGCTCATGCGCATAAGAATCAGAGCCTGCTCGGCGGGAAACAGTGAGGCGGAGAAAGGGCGGAGTTATATCTTCCAAACGCAGTTCATGGGAATTCAACCAAATGCTTACAAAATAGAGACGGCCGATGTAATGGGCTAGTTAGTATTATCTAAGTACATGAGTTGGACCTATGGTCAAAAAAGGGGGGAACATTACAAAATCTTCAATAGATCGTGGAAACGTGAAAAGAGAAAACTTGCCTTGACATAAATAAAGGTTATGCCAGAAAAATACAACAGTATTTAAATATTCTCATGTATAGCCCTATCTCTAAAAACAATAAAACTGAACAGGAGAACATAACCTATCTCAACTCAAATAAATGAAAAAATAAAAATAGTGAATTATTTAAAATGTAATCCATGTAATTAAAACAAATAGAATAATAATAAAATGTGCAAAGGTTCCAAACACCAGCTCATACGTGTATGAATGAATATCGTCTCGGCGGGACCCAAAGAAACTAGAAAGGGGGCGGAGTTAAATCTTCCTAGTGCAATGAAATCCATTCTAATATTTACAAAGTAAAAATGACAATATAATAGGTTTAATGGTCTTAAAAGACCTGTGGTCAACAAAGGAATTAAGTAAAAACGTCATCTATGAATTATAGAGGCTTATGAAAGAAACTTGTCATATTAGAACCATATCGAAAATTGCATCAGTATCTGAATACTTCCATCTGCAGACCACATCGCTAAAATCAATGAACCTAAGCCAGGAACTGAAAAACGTGTCTAATAATATAAGGGAAAAACATTAACAAAAACAAAAATTTTTAAATAATTAAAACCAAAGGGGACCATAAAAGCAAAAATATCTCTAAACAACATAGAAAACAGAAATCAACTAATGCATTAAAATAAAAATGTATGAACAGTACTATTATAGAAAAACAGAATAGTCTATATCCAAATTGAGGCCATCAGGAGTCAGTGTATTCATTAGAAATATGTATCTCTGTTCAAGTCTCAAAATGGTCTTGTTTGCATCTCCCCCTCTCCAATTGTTGTTGTTGTTAAGTGCCGTCGAGTCGGAGTCGACTCATGGCGACCCTCTGGATAGCTATCCTAAACTGTGTTCGGTCTTCAGTCAGGCGGCTCATTGTTGACAGACTGGTACCCGTAGCTGCTGTTATTGTATCGATCCATCTCATTGCTGGCCTTCCTCTTTTGTGTTGACCTTCTATCTTGCCAAGCATAATGTCTTTCTCTAATGATCTCTCTCTTCGCATGATGTGTCCAAAGTATGAAAGTCAAAGTCTTGTCATCTGAGCTTCTAAAGAAAGCTTAGGTTTGATCTCCTCTAGTACCGACTGGTTTGTTCTTCGGGCAGTCCATGGTATACACAGTATTCACCGCCAGCACCATAATTCAAAGGCATCAATTTTCTTCCTGTCTATCTTTTTCACTGTCCAGCTTTCACATCCATATGATGTTATTGAAAATACCATGGCTTGAACAAGTCGAATCTTTGTATGGAGAGAGACATCTCTGCTCTTGAGAATCTTATCTAGGTCTTTCATAGCCATTCTGCCAAGAGCAATGCGTCGTCTGATTTCTTGACTGCTTGTTGCTTCTTTATTGATAGTTGATCCAAGTAGGTTAAAGTTGTTCACAATTTCAATTTCTTCTCCTTCAACGATGAACCTGTTGATTATGCCAGTTGTCATGATCTTTATCTTCTTTACATTAAGGTGCAGGCCCATTTTGAGACTATGATTGTGAGAAGCAAATGTTTCAGATCATCTTCACTTTCAGCCAGTAATGTAGTATCATCAGCATAGCGAAGGTTGTTGATGAGTCTTCCACCAATCTTCACACCTCTGTTTTCTTCATACAATCCTGCTTCTCTGATGATTTGTTCTGCATATAAATTAAACAGGTAGGGGGAAAGTATGCAGCCTTGTCTTACACCTTTGCTGAGTTTAAACCATTCTGTTTCTCCTTGTTCCGTTTGAACTGTTGCTTCTTGATCAATGTACAGATTGCGCAAGAGAACGATCAGGTGTTCTGGTATACCCATGCTTCTTAATGTGGCCCAGAGTTTCTCATGGTTTACACAGTCAAAAGCCTTGCTATAGTCGATAAAGCACAAATAGATATCCTTTTGGTATTCTTTAGTCTTTTCAAGGATCCATCTCACATCCGCAATGATGTCTCTCGTTCCTCGCCCTTTCCTGAACCCTGCTTGCACTTCAGGTAGTTCTTGTTCCAGGTATGGTTGTAGTCTCTTTTGAATAATCTTCAGTAGAATCTTGCTGGCATGTGGGATCAGAGCGATTGTGCGATAATTTCCACAGTCAGTTGGATCACCTTTCTTTAGTATTGGTATAAACACAGATCTTTTCCAGTCAGTTGGCCATGATGTTGTCTTCCATATTTCTTGGCAGAGCCTTGTGAGTACGGTAACAGCTGCATCAGATTGCTGCAATACTTCTATGGGAATGCTCCAATTAGGTTTAACTTTTTTAATTACAAAGAATTTTAGATCGGAAAGTTTATGTTGATGTTCTAGCCAATGAGTGACAAGAGGTTTATCCATGATAGCTCTTCTGATACAACTCTTATGTTCCATAATCCTGGTCTTGATGCTGCGAATGTTTTAGCCATCATATAATAACTAAACTCAGAAAAAAACGTTCTCTTTTACCAGCTAGAAGGATAAGGAACACCACACGAGGTCTCAGTAAAAAATAGCACTGCTCACTGAAGACTCACGTCCAAAATGTAGCTTAGTGCTGTATCACATCAGTGACCTCAAACTTATCTGTAAAACAATCTGCCAGTCGTGTCTTTTACAAAAAATGTTAACTTAAGAAAAAATACTTATTGTAGACGACCAGTCAGCTGCATAAATAGTGTTTCCAACTTAATTCAACTTGATTCCATGTGCAATAGTTCAACCGATCCCGACGTACATCACCGGTACCATCAAAACGTTTCACAGCAATGTTTCCTCAGGGGATCATTGATTGCCGAAACACACTTTAACTTCAATCTGATGCTGCCCGCGTAAGCCCAAAACGTGGCCACTCACTGTTCCCACTTTGAAAAGAACTGCACCACTGCCACGGGGATCAAAAAACGGCGTGGTAGTGGGGTCTCCATCAAGTCTCTCATAAAATTTTTTATCATTAAGTTGTCTATTCACCTCATCTATATAAGCCTGTTTATCCAATATAACTATAGCACCTCCCTTTGATCATACACGGTGAGGTTGGAAGACTGAGGTTTATGGTCCCTTGAGAGATTCATACAACACAGGCACATGATTTACTTTAGGACATATCTTCTTGCCTTCCCCCTTTTTTTTACAGTGGCACATTTTGAATGAGTTAAATATATATTTTTTCACAAGTATATTAGGCTCAATATGTGAGTGTTCCTTCAGTGGTAGAATATTTAATCCCAGGTTCTTTCGCTCCTGCTGCGTTTCTCTTCACTTCTTATTTAACGATGGTAGGATATTTAATGTTTGAGTATCTGTATACCATTTTAAGTAACCTTATATGAATGGATATTGGTTGTTATGCTCACATGCTCCATAACATACTATATTATTATATGACATGTTTATCTGCAATTCCTTCTTTTATTATTTTAACTGTTTGTATGTATTTAATTGACAGTTTTAACAGTGTCCTTTTTTATTATTTATCATTTGATTATGAATAGTTTTATTATTCATTGGGTTCCAGATGCTTTTATTGTCCTTCTAATTCATCATTTTTTCATCTTCTATAATTATCTTTTAACTATTTATGATATTTATAATTTTATAATTGTATTGTGCTTACACATGAATTCATAATCTAGTCATCTGTTCTTGTATATGATTTTAATATTATATTTTTATCTCATTTTTATGTTTTAGTGTTTAGCCTGATTAACCCCTGACGAAGGTTACGAAACACGGCCTGTGTCGGGTTGGCTAATTAATTAGATTGAATAAAGTGTTTTTCCACCTTATCACGTTTTTGGACTGTGTCCTCTGGCCAAAGGACAACCTCTCTTGGCTACGGCTAATTACCCGCGTAGAGAGAGGTCTTTGGAGAATGATGATGGCTCCATGGGATCCTTGGAGGTCCCTCAGACCACCTCGAGGAGCAATTTCAGGAGGACCTTGAGGAGAGGGAACTTTCTGCAAGGGAAGATCCCTCCACGGTGCACATTTTCCACAGAGATGAGCACCTTGGCCTTGCAGATTACAGAGGATCCATGTCCAAGGGCAGTGGAGCTGGTGGAAGACCTGTTGTTAGAAGGGAGATATACACTGGCTCGTTCCTTTCTGGTACACAGGGCGTTGAAGAGATGATTGATGCTGAGTGGAAGGTTTCTGATGCGAGCCTGTGCATTGGTTGTAGCATGGTCAGGCTGTATCCAATTCCACCGGAGGAGAGAGTGGTTTTGCATTTCATGGGTGAATGCCTTGGTGGCAGTGGTCATGCGTAAGACTAAAAACCCAGTGAAGGTGGTGCAGACTTGAAGGACCAGCAGGACTGCCAGATGGAGGCATTGCTCAAGCAGGCCATTGAGGTGTCGGCTCTGGCTTTACAAGGGGCCTATTTGCAATAGTCCCAGAGGATTCCCAGGGAAGTTACTGCCCTAAAAGAGGTGGCTCGGCTAGAGTACAGGACTGCATTTTTGGCCATCCTGCTTTATGACTTGATGCAGACTTTGGCTAAGTTGATGGCTATGGTGGTTCTTGTGGATGAGAAATTGGTCAGCGGATGTGGCCTCCAGGACATGGTTGAGTAAGCTCCCCTTTGTTGGTCGGTTGTTTGGAGAGGATCTGGAGAAGCTAGTGAAGGACTTGGGGGACACTAAGATGCTTAGACTTCTGGAAGATAAGCCCAAGGCAGCTGGCTGGGAACCTCTGCTTGGGGTTGGGGGTTGAGATTCCAGGAAATTTTGTCTATCCAGGAGGGCGAATCTGCAACAATCCAGATTTCTGCCAAGGGGCTTCTTTGGTAGGGGTTATCAAGGTGGAAGAGATGGGACTGCTATTTTCAGAGCAGCCAAACCTTCTCAGTAAAGGTTTTGTGACCCTAGCAGAGGTGCAGCTGATAGGCATCCCCTCCAACAATTTTATTCTGCTTGGGCCAAGTCACTGCGGATACTTGGGTCTTGGAGGTGATTTGGGAAGGTTATGTGCTAGAGTTTGCCAGGCCTCTCTTGGACGCATTCATTATTTCTTCTTGCCAGGCCTCTACCAAGGCACGGGCAGTCCAAATGATGCTAGCCCATCTCCTGTAACTTGAGGCAGTCATTACAATGCCCTGGGACGAATGGGGCATGGTTCATTTATTCAATCTGTTGTGGTTCCAAAGAAGGAAGGCACTTGGTATCCCATTTTGGATTTGAAGGAGGTAAACAGGTTCCTCAGGGTTTCTGTGTTTTGCACGGAGACTCTGTGGTCCATGATAGTGGTGGTTCGTCATGGAGAATTCTTAACTTTCTTGGATCTGACCGAAGTGTATCTGTATATTCCCATTGGTCCCGAACACAAACATTTTCTGCAGTGTGTGGTTCTGTAAGGGCATTTTCAGTTCCATGCTTGTCCATTTGGCTTGGCCACGGCCCCTCGGGTGTTTACAAAAGTGATGGTGGTAGTAGCGCTCTAGTCCACCCATATTTGGTGACTGCTTGATCCAGGCGAAGTTCTTTCAGGAGAGTCGGGACATGATGGCCCATGTGATAAGTCAGCTTAAGGACTTGGGTTGGGTTGTCAACTTTGCAAAGAGCAATCTGACCCTATCACAGTTCCTGGAGTACCTGTGAGCCCTTTTCGACACTTAGCGAGGTTTGGTAGGTCTGCCAGAGGGCAGGATAGCGAAGTTATAGTCCTAGGTGAAAGGATTGAGGAGAGTTCTTCATCTAAGAGTGTGGGATTATCTGCAGGTTTTCGGTTCCATGGCAGCCTTGTTGGAGTTACTGCCTTTGGCTCTGCTGCATATGTGGCCTCTCCAGGTGGTGCTCCTGTCGCATTGGTCCCCACAGTCACAGTCCATGGATGTTCGGCTTGCCCTTCAGAGAGAAGCCAAGGCAAGTTTGTTGTTGGCTGAACTCGGTAAGACTTGCTGTGGATATGCCTCTAGAGACCCTGGACTGGGTGGTAGTGACCACGGATGCCAGGTTGCTCAGCTGGGGAGCTCATTGCTTCTCACAGGTAGCCCAGGGCAGGTGGTCTCCGGAGGAGAGCCGGTGGCCCATCAGTCATTTGGAGAGGCAAGCAGTGCACCTGGTCCTGGAGGGTTTTTCTTCCCTTCATTTGCTGGTAGGCAATGAAGGTTTTGTCCGACAGTGCCTTACATCAATCACCAGGGTGGCACACGGAGTTTGCTGGTGGCAGTGGAAGCAATTCCGCTTCTTTGCTGGGTAGAGGTGCATCTTCTGGCGTTGTTGGCATCTCATGTAGCTGGGGAGGAGAATGTGCAAGCAGATTATCTGAGTTGGCATCTGTTGGACCTGGGGGAGTGGTCCCGGTCGGGGCTTGTGTTTCAGTTGATTATGGAGCACTGCGGTCTTCCCATGATGGACTTGATGGTGACCTTTATGACCAAGGCGAGTCTGTTCTTCAGCTTTCACAGAGAAAACATGGTGGAAGGGCTCCCCTATGTGTTTCCCCCATGGCCACTCATTGGTCGGGTGCTCCAGTACATCGAGTCTCACGTGGGGTGTGTGGTGTTGGTGGCCCCGGATTGGCCCAAGTGTCCTTGGTACATGGATCTGGTGCTGCAGCTGGTGGCGGATTCTCTCCCTCTTCCTCAAAAGGCTGATCCTTTGACTCGGGGGCAGGTATGGATGCTGGATGTGGATTGATTCTTGCTTATGACTTGGCTCTTGAAAAGGCACAGTTGAGGCATAAGAGCTATTCTGCACAAGTTATTGATACTTTACTGTGAGTCCAGAGGCAGTCCACATCGTTAGCCTATGTACGGGTCTGGCACATCTTTAAGGTTTGGTATGGAGAGCGGGGATTGACCTCTAGCAGCTTTTCTCCTGGAGATTTTGGCATTTTGCAGACAGGACTTGACAAGGACTGGCCTTGAATTCTTTGAAGGTACGGTTGCGGCTTTGGCTTCTGGGGTCTGGTGCAAGGTCAGTCTATAGCCTTACATGGGGATGTTATCTGTTTCCTTCAGGGTGTCAAGCATCTATGATATCCTTGACGTCTGGCAGTCCTATCCTGGTATCTGATTTTGGTTCTCGCGGCGCATCCATTTGAGCCTCTTAGGGGGATTTCTCTAAAGGATCTGATGTTAAAGGTGGTGTTCCTGAAGGTGATCTGTTCTGCGTGTCATATTTCAGAATTGCAGGCCCTGTCATGCTGGAAGCCTTACTTGGTGTTTTCAGAGAGAAGGTGGTTCTTCCTCCAGTGCCTTCCTTTCTTCCGAAGGTGGTGTCTGCATTTCACTTTAAACAAGTTGTGGCATTGCTGGCCTTTGATGATTCTCAGGACTCGGCTGAGTCCCATATTCTTCATTTGCTGGCTGTGCGTCAGTCATTCAAATGATTCTTGCAGGTTAGAAGCTCGGAGCGACTTTGCCCTGTTTGGAGGACCCAGAAGGGGAGGTGGCCTCTAAGGTGTCTATTTCCCAATGGATCAGGGAAACTGTTGCGTTTGCATACTTGTTGAAGGGATGAGCAAGTCCCGAGGGTTTGAAGGTTCACTCTACTAGGGCTCAGGCTTCTTTGTGGGTGGGTTAGTTTGGTTCTACCCAAAGATACTTATAAGGCGGTGACCTGTTCTTCCTTGTATTCCTTTACACGTCATTAGTGACTGGATGTCCAGGCCTGACAGGATGTGAATTTTGGGATATGTATGCTGCAGGCTGCTGTTTTGGTACCCACCCAGCGGTAGTACTGCTTTATGTCCCAAGTGACTGGACTGGACTGGACGGATAATTTGGAAGGTAAAATTAGACCTTATCTGCTAATTTTTTTTCCTGGAGTCTCTCCAGTTCATTCCAGAACCCACCCAGGACTTGACTGAATCGTTTGCTGTCTCGCATCTGTTCTTGAAGAGTGTGTTTGCTGGAGCAGATGAGTTCAGGGCAGCTGTTTGTTCAGTTAGCAGCTTCCAGTGGTTTGATTAATTGCCAGGGGTTCCAGTGTGTGTGTTCTGCTTTTCCCTGGTCTGGGCTCTTGATCCTTGAAGGGGGGGGGAGTTGATAAAAAGTAGAAATCCTTTTGTTAATATGTTTAAGTGCTTGACTGAGGTGCTGGTGGAGAATTGGGGTTTGGGGCTCTGTTCTTCTTCTTGGTAAGGTTCATACTGGCTTGATATGAGGGAAGAGGCTACTTAAGGAGGAATGTTTTCAACTCAGTGTTTCTCAATCTTCATCTGCTGGTGGATGAGCATAACCCATGTGTCTCGACTGGACTGGAAAGACACTAGGAATGAAAATTAGCAGTTAAAGTCTGATTTCACCTTGCCCCTTCTCCACATTCCCCTGCATATCTCCTTCCTTCTCTCCTTGCCCCCATCAATCTGTCTTCCTTTCCCTTTGCACTTTAACATTAGGTCTTCACTAACCCAATCCTAGTATCTGTTAGTGTCAAGTCCTGTGTCCCAGCCCTAGCATTAGCTCCCTTCCATTTAGAGGCCATGTAGCTCCTTCCAGCCCCACTCCTCCCACCCTCCAGATTAACTATACAGCAGCAGGCTTGTGTTCCTTCACGCCCACTGCTGTGTTGTGTTTCTGTGATCTTTTTTAAATTTGCAAACAAACACTTCCTGTTTCAAGCAAGAAACAGGAAGTACTTGTTTTCTTATTCTAAACATGTGCCATTTATTTATTTAACAGTTTTTTAAATAGTGCTTTATCATTTCAATCAAAGCGGTTTACATTGTAACTTAAACTTGGTAAATGTACATTAAACAGGGACTTGGATTTTTTTTGAGCAATGGAGGGTTAAGTGACTTGCCCAAGGCCACAAGGAGTGCTAGTGGGAATTGAACCCTGGTCTCTTGGTTCACAAGCCAGTGCTCTAACCACTAGGCTACTCCTCCACTCTCTACCATACCAGTAAATCACAGCACAGCAGTGGGGGCAAAAGCCCAAGCTTGCACCACTGTGAAGAGGTGAGGCTTTTGCTAATGCCTCACTGGCTCCTCACCTAAGGCGGCCCTGTACTTTTAGTTCTGCTGCCAAACTTCCATTTTAACCCTTCCCTTCTAGTCCAGTCTTCATAGTGGGTGTCACAGTGAGGCATGGTTTAGAACCTAAGCCAAGTGTGCTCTTCAAGGAAATTGATGATGATGGCTATGCCCCCTACCCACTCACCCAAAAAATTGTCATACTTAAGGGAATGAATCTAAGTCCAGAGAGACAAAGTGAAGGGTAAAGGAGAGGTCAATTGGGGGTACCATACTTGATTCAAATTTTATGAATACAGTTTTAATTATAAATACGATGAATTTTGTGCTGTTCTTTAGTGAAAATATTAGAATAGTAGGCTAAAAATCAGAAGGGGAATATGTTTGCTTAACAAATATTTCATTTTACAACAGCAGCAGCGTAGTGCTGCTACTACTAATTTCCATAGCATTACTAGATCCACACTTTTGTACAAATATCCATGAGACTGTCCCTGTTCCATAGAACTTAGGAAAGTTAAACATGGACAAAAGACAATCAGGATAATCTTCATGAGAGGAATGAACCATTTGTAAAGTTAAGACCTGAATTTCAAGGCAGAAGTATGGATCTGTTTACAAATCAAGGATGTTCACAAGATCATGACGTTAAGAGACTGAGGAGTAATTATTCAATGGTACTTGTTCATATAATGCTACTGACCATCACACTTCTCCCAGGATAGTACTGGAGCAGTCCATGGACAGCAAATATCTGGATAGAGGTGATATACAATCTGTTAACAGGATAGAGTGGCCAGTCACTTCTTCATGCAGATATTCGGTTCCTGCTACTATCTGGATACCATTGTTGAATATCCAGATATTTTCTTCAGCTGCTGCAGCTCAATATTGCCCCATAAGTGTGTGGTGTAGACCAGAGTCTATGAAATAAAACTCTGTTCTAACACCTTGTGCAAACGTTCAGCTGAGCATTTGGGTCGTACTCTTGCATCTCCAATCAGTCAAAGAAAGTATTTTGCTTGGGAATATTCTGCAGATAAGATTTGTTATTTGAAGCAAGTTTCCCTTCTGTAACAGCATCCAGTGGTGAATCGTGTATTGGTAATCACCTGATCCATCACCCATTCAGTCACAAGAAGCTTGAGTGCCAATGCGGTAAAAATGAACTGGATAAAAGCGAGGGGTTTGATCATATGGAGACATTCTGCCAAATGCACATCAGCCTGCAGACATGCTGCTGTAGAGTTCTTGGTCTAGCCTCTTAATGAGACAGGGCAATGAAATTTTAAGGCATTTTTAGCTATATGTGGAATTTGGAGTTGTATGCATGCCTGAATGAATAAATTAGGAAATGTGATTAACAATAAATTGTATACTTCCTTTGTTAAAGATTCTATGTGTTCTTTTTAATAAGGCACCTTGTATAATATTATTTAAATAAACAAATCCGTGGGTTCAGCGGAGTAAATAACCAAACAATACAAAAAAATTACTCCATTCTCTCACCAAAACTAAAAAATACATGTGCGGCGTTTTTTTCCTGAAGAGAATGGTGTCGAAAAGAGAGAACCGAGTTTCTTGAGCAGCGAAGCAGCGCATGAGAATACATAAGCAATTTGGGATAAAAAGAAAGGGAACATAGGGTCCTTGATGCAAAAGACGGGGTTTGTGAACCACAGCAGAGGTACTCCTGGGTTCCACCCTACCTTACTGAAGTCTGAGATCTGTTCCTAAGGAAGTTTCTGTATTTTTTTGTATTGTTTAATATTATTTAAATTACTTTTATGAATTGTGGAGTCAATCAATGTGATTTGATGGCATTTGAAACATTCCCAATCGTCCACCCACATCTTATTCAAACTAAACCATACCATAGACCACCAAATAACACACACATGCAGACTAATACACATTACCCCCGCCACCTTAGCTACCCCTGAGACACGGAAGGTCACCCAAAATACCTCACAACTTTCATATGCATATATCAATGCAAGATCCATAAAAAAGAAAATCCCAATCATCATAGATTATGCAAATATAGTCTGCCTTGATATAATTTTTATAACAGAAACCTGGCTCAGTGACCAAGATAATGTCTTACTAAACCAACTATGTCCACCTAAATACAGTGTATTCCATACTCCTAGAACAAGTAAACTTGGTGAAGGGTTACTAATCATAATAAAAGAATCATTAGAAGTGCAACTACTCCCCTCTAAAGCTTTATCTGACACTGACATGCTAATAATTAACAGCAGAAGTATAGCCTTCTGCCTCATATATCGACCTCCAAATTCCGACCCAGATGGCCTGACAAACATAATGGATGAAATAATCAACATATCCCCAAATATAAAAACAGTACTTCTAGGAGATTTTAATCTCCCCTCAATACATAACTCTCATTTCTCTTCCTTCTCCAGTGCAATGGAAAAACTAAACTATAAACAAATTATCAATAACGCAACTCACAAGAAGGGAAACATCCTGGATCTTATATTTTTACCGCTCGAGATTCAATCACCATATAATAACCCACCTCTGATAGCACCAGTGCCCTGGTCAGACCACCATCTTATAGAATTCACCCTTGAGATCAAACAAACTCAAACCCATACAGAACAAATTCACCCCAAAAAGTACTCCAAATACAAACAGTTTGATAGAGAATCCTTCACTGAAGACCTCCTTAAATCTATAGAAATCAACACAAATGATCTTGATGTATTAATAAATAATTGGAACACCGCAATCTCTAACTTAGTTACCAAACCACAAAACTTACAAAACATCTCCAAAAATCCTTCTAAACAATAGTTCTCCCATAAGCTGCAATTAATGAAAAGAGAGCTTAGAAGACTAGAACGTTCCTGGCAGGCCAAAAAAACGGCTGAAAACAGAGAAAAATACATGACCATGCTCACCAAATACCGTCTCCATATTATACTTGCCTCTGTAATTTTATTTTTCCTAGCCTTTGTGTTGATTCTACACTGCAATTTTATTTCACCTTGCCTTTGCGTTGATTCTACACTGTGTGCAGAATTTATTAAATCGCATGTGGTGGTATTTGAACTTGTTTGGTGGTATTTGATTTTATCTGGTTTGCTGGATAGGTGTTTGAGTTTCTTTGATGATTGTTTGGTGGTATTTGATTATTGGTGCCAGTATGATGAATTCTTATTTTTACTTTTAGAACTGCATGTGTGGTTTTGGCATTTCCAGTCCTTGTATTGCACATCATCCAGAGGTCTTCAGTTCCTGTTGATCTTTAATACTTTGGGACAGTGACAGCCACCCCAGTATAACGAAGATGAGTGTTCCAAAGAAGAGCAAAACCTACCACTTTCATGATGAATGGGAAATGGACTTCTTCTTCATCATGGTGAAAGACAAGTGTTGTTGTCTAATTTGTAAAGCCCCAGTATTCTTGCCCAAAAAGGGTAATCTGGAACGTCATTATAAGGCTCTGCATAGCAATAAGTTTAATGCTGATTTTCCACCCAAAAGTGAAATTCGTAAACTGAAGCTCAAAGAACTTAAATTGAAATTGGCTACTCAGCAACAGTTGATGGCGAAGCCAAGGTCACATTCGGTCAATGCAACCATAGCATCCTTCAAGGTCAGCAACCTGATCGCAAAGAAATGCAAACCTTTCACTGAAGGGGAATTTGTAAAAGATTGTTTTCTTGAAGCAGCTGACAATCTTTTTGAAGGATTTAAAAATAAGAAAGAGATCATAGCTGCTATTCAAGATGTATAATTGTCAAGAAACACCGTTGTGCAGCGAATAGAAAAGATGTGTGGAGACACAACTGAACAATTGTTGGAGGATGTTGCAAATTGTGTTGCTTTCTCACTCCAACTGGATGAATCTACAGACGTAAGAGACAGCTCAGTTACTAGTCTTTATCCGGATGGTTTTTGAAGACTTCAGTGTTAAAGAACTACTTGGAATGATTTCTTTAAAAGGGAGAACTACCGGTCAGGAAATATTCAGTTCTTTCCATTCTTTTGTGACAAAGTGTAATCTTCCATTGCATAACTTGTTTCCATCACTACTGATGGAGCAAGAGCAATGACAGGTGAGGTTAACGGTCTCATAGTCCTCTGTAGACAGCATGACGACTTCCCAGATTTCCTTTCTTACCACTGCATCATTCACCAGCAAGTTTTGGCAAGCAAGAGACTCAATACAAAGACTGTCATGGACATCACTTTCAAAATTGTAAATTCAGTTCATGGAAGATCACTTCAAAGACAGCTTTTCAAGTACTCTTCATTACGAGGAATCTAAACTTCTCCACACCACCCGTTCTAAGTGTCAAGGAAGCAGACCTCCAGACCAAACCCACGATCAGATACCTCGGCGTCACTTTAGACCAGAGGCTGGATATGAAGTTACACATAGGCAATATAGTTAAGGCAGTGTACCATAAGATACGATCCTTCAGACCCCTACGAGCCTTGCTGGAACCAGAAGACTTTAGGACAATTTACCAGGCGCTGATCATACCACATTTTGATTATGCTAATGTGATCTTACATGGGCTCCCCCAGACCACTCTGAATCCACTGCAACTTGCAATGAACACTGCAGCGAGGGTCCTATACGGGGCATCCAGGAATGACCATGTGACGCCCATACTGAAGCACCTCTACTGGCTCCCGATACATAGCAGACTCAAGTACAAAATCCTACTGCTGACATTCAAAGCCATTCACGAGCTTTCCTCTTCATCATTATCTGAATTGATCCAGACCACTCCCATTAACAGGTCCAGAAGATCAGTAACACTCAATACACTGACAGTCCCAAAGTCAATAACCCAATGTACCCAGTCAACAGCAAGCAGAGCCTTCAAATTCTGTGCGCCCAGATGCTGGAATACCCTGCCTCCCAACATCCGTGCAATTCCTGACCTATTCCAGTTTAGGAAGGCCTTGAAGCACCACCTCTTCCTCCTGCACTACCCGATAAACAATGCCATACCAGCCTCATTCACAGGTACAACATAAAACTCCCCATGACTAGACAAAATGATGCGAACCCCACCTTGTTGCAAGATTGTAAATAGTTACTCCCTGTTATCCAAGTTTTAAACTCCTGTTCATTGTAAACACAGAGTACCCAAGGAAATGTGTAATTCTATGTTCATTGTAAACCGCACTGATGTTCAATAGCGCGGTATAAAAGAGACTGGAAATAAATAAATAAATAGAATCTTACTCTTGATGAAGGGGCAGCGGAAATCATTTTGCACACAGATATAAGGTGGCTAACTAGGCACAAATTTCTGCAAAGATTTCGTGATTTGCTGAATGGAATAAGAAGTTTTTTGAAGGAGAGGGAGATGACCAAGCAGAGTTGGAAGATGAGGAGTGGTTATGTGATCTGGCATTTCTCGCTGACTTTACAGGCGAACTAAATGATATAAACCTTGAACTACAAGGTAAAAACAAATGCATTGGTGAGATGATGAGTACAGTTTCATCCTACAAGAGCAAATTTGAACTAATGATGACTGACCTTGCAAACAACACTTTTGATCATTTTCCTAATACACAGGACCATCTGGGACAATATCCAAATTTAGTTTTTCAGAACGAGAAGTAGCTGACAGAAATCTGTTCTGTTATCCAGGAATTCAAAAATAGATTCTGTGACTTCCAAAAAATTGGAACAGTTGTGGAGTACTTGTCATACCCATTCAAAGTAGATGTGGACATTAAAGAAACTGCAGCTGCTATCAGTAAAAATTACTCATTGAACAAGCCATCTCTTGAAAACGAAATATTAACCCTTAAAAATAACATTTTTCTCAAGACCCGTGCTGAGCAAGAATCGTTTTGGAAGCTAGTGCCTAGAGACAAATTTCCCAACTTGAGAAGGTGCAGTGAAGCTGTACACTCCTGTTTCGGTTCAACTTATTTGTGTGAATCTGCGTTTTCCCATCTGAAAATGACAGAGTACACAACGTTCCAACATGACAGATGAACATCTCCAGGATTTCCTGAGACTGGCTTTCATGCAATATTCACCCAACTCCAAAAAGCTGGTGGATGAAATGCAGGCTCAGACGTTTCACTAATGAGCAAGAGCGAAATATTAAAGATTGTGCAAGATCAACCTGGATCAATACTCTACCTAAATTTAATACAAATTACTCAATAAAAGTTAAAGAAAGTTATTAAGATAGTTAAAGAAAATTATTACTCAATAAAACTTTAAGAAAAAATGTACTTTCCATTTCCCCTTGCAGTTCTTACTGGATCTTCGTCTCTCTGTTTTGTTTTTGCTTAATTTGCTTAACAGCTGATCACATCCAAGTAAATGACAGAAGGTTCATTAAAAATGAGGGGGGGAATCCTCCAACTTTATTGGGTTAAAATTTATTTGAAACTAATTTGAAAGTTAATTTTCATGGTGGTAGATCACCGGCACTTTTGGCTGGAAAAAGTAGATCACGACCTGTTCGAAATTGGACATGCCTGATTTAGAGGATATGTAATCTATGGTGACTTGTTAAAATCTTTCAGAGATAGGATACAAAACATTTAAGGGTTGTATTGCTCAGGCCAATTTGTTTCAATCTATGAATTAGAAGGGAATGAATGACAGAGTCAAACGCCGCCGTTATGTCAAGGAAGAATAAAATGTATGCCTGGTTATTGTTATCTATTCCCTTAATGATTTTTATTGGATAGGGTCAGCATCAATGTCTCAACACTATGATAAGGTCTGAACCCAAATTGGTTGTTATGAAGAGGAGCATATAGGTCGATATGGTCTTGCAGTTGTAAGTACACATTTTATTCTATTATTTTGGCAAGGAAAGGGAGACTCGAGAAGGGTCTGTAAGAAGTAGGGGATGTTTTGTCAAGGGTTTTATTTTTTAATATAGGACAAATTATAGCTTTTTTAAGCTAATGCGGCATGTAGCCTTGTGTAAGTGATTTGTTGGCAATAGTCAGTATCAAAGGGCCAGTTTTGTTAATTGTTTCCTTAATCCATTTAACTGGGCAGGGATCTGCTGAAGATGTTGTAATATTCATAGCGGAAATTGTCCTTTTAAAGGATTCAAGGTATAATGGATGGAACTTATCCCAGGTCTCTGCTGGTGGTAAAAAACTACTCACAAATGTATTGGTGTGAGTTGTTGAGACGTTTATTTTGGACATATAATAGTCTGCGAGCGTTTGAGGGGATATGTCAGGGGAGATAGAGGAGGGGTTTGGCTGGGTTGTGAGGGATTTTAGTATGGTGAATAAGTCTCTTGGCTTATTAATGGATCTCATGAGAAGTTGTGTGTGTGATGGCCCTTAAAGTCACAGTGGTTTGAACCAATTCAAAGGCAAAGCATAGGCAAGTTAGAACAAAATTGGAAAAGCCTGCCAAAATCACCAAATTCTTGACACTTTGTTGTGTCTGCCCAAAAACATTTAATGAAAGTGAACTATAAAGCGACCAATGACCAGCACATGACACAACTAATACGGTAAGTGTATTCAGGTAAAGCCCGGGCGAATGGATATCACCCGGTATATAACACACTTCTAAGGGGTGTTGGGGTGGGGACAGGGTGATTCTGAGAAGCAGGAGACAAGGTATGACGCCGGGCCTGTGGTGTCTCATTGCGGGGCGTGGGTGGTGGCCCCCTGGGGTACCCACAAACTATTGGCATGAAAACAACAAGTGCCCCCAATACACCTGCAGGCAAGATTCCCGCAGGCAGGGAAAAAAGGCAAAGGATCAGCAGCGGCGGCAAGCCCTCGGCAGATGACCTGCTGGCACGAGCTCTCTCCTAGCGACGGGGCGAGCTGCTGGAGAGATGGAGCCAAATGGGGCTGGCAATCTACCTCTGACCCCTTTGCGATCTACAGGTAGATCGCGAACTACCTGTTAAACATGCCTGCTCTAAATCATACCCACAAACCACAGGTCTCCCCCAAGGATCCGTGCTCTCAGCACTATTATTTAATATAAATATATATATTCAACCCGTTTGTCAAATCATAAAACAATACAATGTCGATTATGCTATCTATGCAGACAACATAATGCTGTTTATGCCTTTTAATATAACATCACCCAGCTTCGACCCTATAATATCCTGCTTCAAGGAAATTGCTACCTGACTCAAGAATTTGGCCTACACATAAACTTCAAAAAACTGAATTCTTAATGATCACCAGGAATCAAACTTATAATCCCCCTCAAAACATATTATTTGATGACATTGAACTTGAAGTTAAAGAAGAGGTTAAATATCTAGGTGTAACACTAGACAAACACTTTTCTTTCCAGACCCACATCAAAAACTTAATGAAAACAATATACAATAAGATCCGTCTCCTGCGACACTTAAAACCCCTTCTACAGCTCTCTGACTTTTGAACTATAATGCAAGCATTAATCACTCCACACATAGACTACTGTAATAGTCTACTTCATGGTCTTCCTAAAGTATCCCTTCATCCACTCATCATGGCACAGCATTCTGCCACACGAATTATCCACAACTCTCGCCGTAGCGATCACATAACACCAATTCTATTTGACTTACATTGGCTGCCGATCCAAAGCCGGATCAAATATAAAATTTTGATGATTACGTTTAAGATCATTAGGAAAATGTCTCCTCCTACCGTCTCCCATATGATCAAAGTTGTATCTAATGACTGGCAAAGAAGAAATCAAATGATCAACTTCCTCACTATTCCTTCAGAATTCCATAATACTAAACAATGCACCAGCAATAGAGCATTTGACTGCATATCCCCAACACTCTGGAACTCATTGCCAACTAGCCTTCGGAACATTACAGACCTATCCACATTCTGTTCCCACCTTAAAACCTACCTCTTCACCGAACATTTTGGTCACAATGTAATCTCAACTATTACAGATTCTACCCAATAACCACTTCTATCACTAATCTAACCATCAGTGCTCCCCCCCCTATATCCCCCTAACCAACCCCTAATTTTAATGACGCTCCATTGTTAAAGTTTGTAAGTAAGTTATTTTAGTTGAATTACACAGGTACACTAAAAAAATTTTTTTTTAAACTGCCTCTAATGTTTCGATTGATTTTTATGTTTTTTGGTGCGCTGAATCCAAATCTGGTAACCAATTTGCTCCATCACGTACAGATTTTTTGCTACATTGGGTTAGCAGTTTGAGGTGAACGTTTCAGATTGAGTGCGATCGAGATAAACGTTTCTTGGATGAATTCTTTATACTAATTGTTTAGTAGTTATTCAAATAAGAATAAAGAAAATTGTAACAAGGCAGCACATAAGAATAGAGTAATGTCAACAAAACACACTGTGATGGTAGCAAAATTGTCTGCACTTAAAACAGCCACATACATGTGCACAAACATTGAGCATATAAGAGCGAGGTTAGACGCAAAGCAAAGCAAAGAAATGTGCAAAAAATGTTGTACAGGTATGTATGTAAGAATAGAAAACGCAAACTGCACCATTGCAATACATGAAGACAAACACCCGATGGTGTGAAAATAAAATTCTAATAAATGAGATCCGACACTGTAGTAATAACTAGCAAATTTTTATTTCAAAGTTTAGTAAAAACACGATATTTGTCAACACAGTTTAGATTTTAAAGTCATTCTTGGGTCAATCAATCTCCTGGTGGGCCCGTTTCTTCTTCCCCCGAATGCTTCTCTTGGTGCGCTGCTTGGCGTATTTTTCATCTGGGGTTTCCCGCAGCAGCAACCAGCAGAAATCAGCCATCATAGTGGTGTTCCATCTTCCTTGGTACCTTCTCTCTGCGTCCTTGATGTCCTGGTGAAACCTTTCACCTTGTTCTTCACTGTACGCCCCCAAATTTTCGGGAAAGTAGTTCACATGGGAGAGCAAGAAATGGACTTTCAGGCTCATGTTACAGCCTTGTTCTTTGAAGGCATTGAGCATCCTGGCAACAATATCCTTATAGTTCTCATCCCGCCTGTTCCCCAAGAATTTGAGAACAACATCCTTGAAGGAATCCCAGGCTTCTTTTTCCTTCTCAGACATCGTTTCAGCGAATGCTTCATCTGAAATGAGTTTCCTTATATCAGGGCCAACAAACACTCCTTCCTTTAGCTTTGCTTCAGAAAGTCGGGGGAACTTTGAGCAAAGGTACCGAAAGCACTCACCATCTTTTGGAAGGGACTTGATGAATTGCTTAATGAGACCCAACTTAATGTGGAGAGGTGGTAATAGAATTTTATCACGAGGTACCAAGCTCTCATGAAGAACATTTTTCTCACCGGGTCTCAAATACTCCCGAATTGGCCAGTCTTTTTTCCCCCAGTGTAGGTCGCGGGCCCGGCTATCCCACAAGCAAAGGAAGCAGGGATATTTGGTGAAACCGGATTGCTGCCCTAATAGCATGGATAGAATTTTAAAGTCTCCACAAATCATCCACTTATGCTCATCATAATGAATCTTCTGAAGAATCAGGGCCAAATTCTCGTATGTTTCTTGGAGAATAACAGAGTGAGCAATAGGAACTGAAGCGAATGTGTTGCCATTAGGAAGAAGAACACCTTTTATGCTGTCTTTTGACGAATCAATGAACAGCCGCCATTCAGCAGGATCATACTTGAGTTTAAACTTTTCCATCACTCCGTATATATCGTTGCAAAATACCAAATCTTCCTCTTTGCTGAAATACTTCAAAAATTGTGTCTCGCGGTTGCGGTACCAATAAAAAGTTGTCCCTGGTGACAATAGATTTTTCTGTTTAAGCCGAGAACCTAGCAGTTGGGCAGCATCTTTTGGGAGTCCTAAATCCCGGACTAAATCATTCAATTCAGCTTGAGAGAAAAGTTCAGGTTTCGGATCTGGTTCAGTTTTAAACTCGGAAGTACTGGACTCATCGGGAAAAGCCATCTGATGAGTCTCATCATGATCAGAACCGTCCACACAAATATGTTCCAAAGATTTTGGTGGTTCAGGCACAGGTACTTAGTTGCTATGAGGCATAGGCCTAATTGCTGAGGGAAGGTTGGTGTAACTTATTACGTTCTTATTTTTTAAGTTGTATCCCTTCACAATGCAAGAGCAAAAATAGCAGTCACTGCTGTGGTCTCTTTGTTCACGCCACATCATAGGTATTCCGAAACAAAATGCTTGTTTTTTACCTTTCATCCATAAGCGTAGATCTTCCTCACATGTCTTGCACACTTTGTGAGGAGCCCACGGTTTGTCTTGATCGCCTAACTTCAAACCGAAATAGGCGAAATATACTTTTTAAATAAATGCAGAAATGTTCCTCTGCTGCTTTTTCACGGTATATTCTCCACAAATAAAACAAAAACTGTCCGGAGAGTTGATGCAACCCCTGGCTCTGTGAGCCATCACAAATACACAGCACTGCAAACTACAACTGTAGTGAACCACTTCGGAATAAAGCTGGATTACGACTGAGCAAACAAAAGGTAATAATGAACTTGCAAGAAACTGAAATTTGACAGGAACGTTCATGTCGCAACCACCGTGTTTGAGCGAGCGAACGAGGCGAGGCGAACAGGAAAGAACATGCGCCAGCGCGAGTACTGGATTTAGCCCCCCGCCTCTCAATTGTCCTGTTAATGTATAAAATGAATACAAAACACTCTAAAATATCATGAGGGAGTGTTTCTAGTTAGTTAACCATTACAACCTCTATTTTGGGCCAAGAAAATAAACTGCAGTCGGCTAAAAAGAAATTATGTGAACATTCCTTATATGGGTAAGAAATCTAATTTTGCAAGAAAACGTGATGTGATGGAACATTTTGGCTATTTTTCCTGGATTCAGCACCCCAAAATCTATAGGAATCAGTTGCAAAACTGGAGGCAGTTTTTTGGTAGTGTACCTGTGTTATGTAAACTTGTAATTCCCTGTTTCAGTACCAGTTATATTGTTAACTTGTTTTATGTATCTGTTCATTTGTAAACCGCTATGATTACCCGAAATAGCAGTATAAAAAAAGCCACACAACAAATAAATAAATAAATAGTTGAAGGAAACCAATATCTAACCATAAAAGAGACCCTACACCAACTTGCACAAATAATTCATGTAATACAAGAGGAAACCCTCAGAAAGGGGCCTCTATCAGAACTTCAATGTCACTGCCTTTAAAAGCTGTATTCCATCACAGCTAAAAAAAAAAAAAAAAAAATCTTGTGTTATGTCAATATGAAACTTAAAGATGTGCAAACAGTTCACATAGGGACATGTTTGCTAAAAGATGCGCTGGTAGCTTATGGGCCATGAAATAAGTGCAGAGGCCTGCCCCAATGTCAGAGGGCATGTCCCCCTGTTCATAGTGTGTGGCACTACATGAACTGGCATGCAGGTGTACTTAATGCCACCCATTGAGGTGGCATTAAGTGCACCCATGCTAACGGCAACAGGTGTGGTTAGCATGTGTCCATAACACCCGTGCTAACCATGATGCATCATCAATGCCCACTTTATTTCTTATCCCACCTGGGCTCTGCCAACTTGGGTGCTAAGCAGTTAGTGTGGGATTTTTAGCGTTGAGACCTGTGCTCTTAGCACAGCATGTTAAGTGTACAGCAAACCCAGCACTAGTGGTCAGCGCACTTCAGTAAACATGGCCCATAGTTCATATGTTTGAACTTTCAGTTTATATGTACAAACCTTAATTAACTTAGCATAATTCAGAAACACATCCAGCTTCTGAGCAATTTGTATGAAACATTCTGGCTCTTCACCAACGAGGAAGGAAGATTGGAGGAACTCTTCTGCAGACGTAACAAAGACAGAAAAAACAAGCAGAAGGAGACTATATATCGGCAAAGAACTTTAAGGGACCCTAAATAAAGTTCTTTGCTGATTATATGATCTCCTTCTACCTCTTTACCAACTATACAACCAAATGTGTTATTTATTTATTTTACATCTCTTATATACCGTGCTATTCATTATCAGTGCGGTGTACAATAGAACAGAAACTTTATACCATGCAGAAGGACCGCATAGTATTTACAATGAGCCGATATAGTACTTGGAGTTAACTGGGGAAACATATCTACAGTTTATTTACAATGAAGTCTGTGTTACGGGCTGATGTCTATTCAGGACTAATATGATTGTGTTGGCTGTCTCTTATCAGGTATGTTATTTGGTATGATTGTCTTGCTGGGTTCTGGATAGTGTCTTAGGAATAAATGATGTTTCAGTGCTTTCCTGAATTGGGTCAGGCTGGTCATGACTCTCATATCTGTGGGGAGGGCATTCCAGGCTATGGGTGCGTAGATCGTGAAGGCCCTATTGGAAGTTGCTTTCGTGCACGTTGTCATTTCCTTTGGGGTTTTTAAGGTGTTCTCAATATTGAACATCATTTCAAACCCTGGGTCACTTGTCCTCATCGGACGTCATTGCCCATGTTATTGCCACATCCCAGCCATAGTAATTAACTTGAATATATTTAACCTACAGTGCCAATCAGGCTGAGCCAGAGAGCATGGATCCCCAGAACCAGTGAATTACTGCAGATTAAAAGAACAGATCCTGCCTGCTTATGATGTTCAGTGATCACGAGATGGAATAACTACATGTGACAAATTTCTCAAGGCATCTACCTTAGACTGCACTGGAAACTTACAAAACTGATAGAAGTCATTCTAACTTACAACTACTTCAGCTTCAATAATGACATCTATCTACAAATCATGGGCATGGCTATGGGTATGTGGTTGCCCTCCCCCCCCCCCCCCCTTCAATGCACCAGTCTTTTCCTGGTAGAACTGGAAGAGACATTTTTGAAGAAATATCAGACTATACCCTTTAAATATTACCGGTATATGAATTACATTTTTATGATTTGAACTGAGGGAGAAGAGTCTCAAAGAATTTCACAATACTTTTAATACATCTCATCCCTGGATCAGATTCAAAACTGACTACGCCATTGAAAAAATTAACTTCCTGGACACCATGGAGGTCATTCTGAGTTGCATTTAGCGGGGATGGATGTCCGGTTTGGACATCCATCCCTGCTAAATGCCAGGGGGCTGATTCTGAACACAGAGCTCCCTGCATATATAGAGGAGATGTGCGAGGAGCTCTGGACAGAGGTGGGACCCTAACCCGGATGTACAGGGCCGATTCCAGTTGCGGCCCTGTACACCCGGGTCTGCTGATATAGACGTGGACGTTTTCCACCCAGGAGGTGGAATAAGTCCCCCACCCCCCCCCCCCCCCAGGGGTAGAGGATCACCACCTGCAGGCACCGACAGCAGGTAAGGTGCAGCAGGAGTTGCCCACTGCCCAGTCTTAGCCATGGCAGGTCCAATCAGGTTGGGCGGCAGGGAAATGAGAAGGGGAGTTGCTTGCTGGCAATCGGGACTCCTACATGGTGTCCCTGTGTCATGGCGATGGGGCACTACGGCACCAGGCTCTATGCAAGAGCCCTGGGCGGGTTGTACAGGGAGTAGCCTTGGATGTACAGAGGCCCAGAATTGGGGTACAACCTCCCTGTCCAGGCCAGTTGCACCTGATTCTGCTCCCGTGGGGACATCTAGCCCCCGCAGGATCAGAATCGAGTGCAGGTCTGGCCCGTCCAGATTTTGGACGTCCGGATGGGTTGGACATGCCCGATGGGAATCGGGCCCCATGGTTTTTATCAACTATGGCAATATGCAGAAATGTATATACAAGAAACCAGCTGACAGATACAACTACCTTCACAACTCCAGCTTCTACCCCTCACATACAAAAACAGCTGTCATACACAGCCAAGCAACATGATATCACCGCGTATGCTCTGACCCAAAAGACAGGGGTAAAAACTTCCAAATCCTGGCTGAATACTTCAAGCAAAAAGGCTACAGTCCCAAAATCTTCTCTAAGAAGATTGCCATAATGCAAAACATCCAGAGACAAGTTTCTACAATACAGAGAAAAGACAGTCTCTAAGAGAGTCTGTTATAGTGACATACAACCCAGAACTGGAGAAACTGAGACAAATCATAGAGGACTTCTAACCACTACTCCAGGAAGACGAATTACTGAGAGTGATATTCCCTGCTGCAGCAGGATTGGCCTTTAGACAACCACCGAATCTGAAACAAAAATTAGTGAGAAGCAGACTCCCAGTAGAGGCTCAAAAAATGAGACTGGCACAAGCCCCTGCAATATGCCAAGCTGCAAATTACGCCAAGGCATATCACAGGACCCTACCGTTACCCACATGGGAAAAACATTCAGTATAAGGGGGTCTTACTCATGCTGCTCCTCTAATGTGGGTTACATGATTCAATGCAGGAAATGTGCAAGAGGCTGCTACAGTACATTGGAGAGATGAGGCAAATGTTAAAGATGACCATGAATTCTTACAGACATATGATACTGCAGAATAGAGCAGACCAAGGTGTGACTTTAGCCACCGCCGTTGTACAGCACGGCACAGGGTCAGAGCACAGCACTGATGATTTTATACTGCTGGTCCTGAAGGGAAAATTTAAATCCATCCAGGACCATAAAGGTTTTGAAGATGAGATACTTTTGATCAGACCAGATATGACTCAATAAAGACATGTACTTTCTGTCATATTATAAACTATTCATGTTTACAGCCTTGTCACCCTCTGATCAGCCATCCATCCCTCCCCCACCCCCCTCCATTATCAATGGAGTGCTGTATTGATTCCCCTCTATATCATGGTAATCGACATCTGTTGCTCATACTGTTTTGACCTGAGGAAAAAAGGTTTTAACTTTCAAAAACTAGTCTACAAATGTGTTAAGTCAGTCTAGTAAAAAGGTATGACCTTATTTTCCTTTTTGTCTTTCTTGTTATTTAGCTACCATTATAGTGGACTAACATGGCTATCCCATTACTTTATCTACGAGGAGAGAAAAATTAATATCCCAAGTGTGTCAAAACTCTCACCAGACTTGACTGGTCATAGGGCTGGGCATGGAAGAGCCACAATATAGCCTGTGGCAGCTCCCACAGTCCCCTGGCTCACAAACAAAGCTTGGCCCTCTCAAAACATGAGCAACATCCATCTCCGTGTAAACACTATGAAGGTTATTTTAAAAACATTTCAACATCCCAAAAACCGCATTGAGATTTATAGATTGAAAGAATACATGTCTCAATGCCATCTTAGATCATGCTTTTTGTAGATGTGGGAATGTTCACCACATCTATCATTCCATGGAGAGTGGTGGGGGAAGAGCCCACTACAGGCATGGATTCCTGATTTTATAAAGGGAGTCCATATCTGGGGAAAAAAATTGGATATTGGTATTTACACCTGATTCCATGCACAAAAAATGCCTCATGACAGGGGCAGATGTTAATGCTGATGTTGGGAGTGGGGGAGTGACCCTATTTTCAACCCCAGGTACTCCCCCCGGCTGTCCTCAAGCTAGTAGCAATCCCCCCCCCCCCCAGCAACTATTTGATATTTCCTCTCTCCCCTCTAAGGCACATAGCAGAGCCCCCCTCCCTATCCCACTAGGCCGTCAGAAGCTCACCCTCTCGCCAGCAGATCTTATTTATTTATTTAGACAGTTTTGTATACCGCCTTATCCTTCAATCAAAGCGGTCATTTATTTAACTAGGCTTATATACTGCTTTTCTACTGGTCAAAGCGGTGTACATTCAGATACTGTATATATATTTTTCCCTTGTCCCCAAAGGGCTCACACTCTATGTTTTTGTACCTGAGGCAACAGAGAGTTATGTGGCTTGCTTAACTCTGGGCTTACGGTATAGCGAGAGCAAGAATGAGATCCAGTTGCTCCTGTTTGTCATGAAGTAGCCTTCAAAACGGCACCATGGACTCCTAGTAGTAACCTCAAGGTACTGGCAGCCCGAATCTAAATTAAAGTCTGGGACTGGTTCGGTGGATCCTTAGTGGGCCAGTTGGGGATGCTACAGAGGCCATGCAGGGGAGGGAGTCCCAACTATCATTCAACATCTGGCCAGACCTGGCTAACGTGGTAGGGCTGCAATTCCTGAAGGTGCTAATGACTCAAAATGATGGTGCAACCAAAGAAATTAAAATGGGGATGGTATTATTAAGGGAAATTTCCTGAAAATTGTTCCAGGTCTGTGTGTGTATGGTGCGGGGAGAGTGTAGAAAATGTGGGAGGTAATAGTGCCTAGGTAATAACACACAAAATTGTCAAGAAAGCAGATGTCTGGTCCTGAGAGCAAAAACTAACAATAAGAACTGTCCTGCTACAGGTCCCCTTATTATATGAACCAATGATGAATAAATGGTGAATGCGAGTAGCAGGATGTATGGGGATGGGGAGGGAGCCGCAGTTTCCTTAAACACTGAGAGAAGAGCAAATGCTGAGTTCTACAGCTGCTCAATCTCTTAATGAAAAAAAATCATTAATAATAAGGACCACATACAAAGGAGCTGTAAAGACATCGACTGCTACATGAAACTAATTGTCACCGATGCTTCTTTTTGTAATCATCAGTCCAGATCAAAATTCTGAGAATGAGTGAGTGTACGATTTGATTTAGGATTGATTTTTTAATAGTTTGTTGGATTTCATTCCCATACTGATTGGCTAATGGTTTTGGTGCTCTACAGAAATGTAGTTTTAAGGATATTGTCTTGCAGGACTGAATTTGGAGTTAATTTAAGTGAAAACACCGTTTATTCATGTTTACATCTCACATTTCTATTTTCTCTCTTCCCCTCCCCTTTTCTACTTTTTAATCTAGTGTGTCTGGGAATGTGGCTTCTTGAAAAGTATTGATTCTTGAATTATAAATTTTGGCGTTTGTATCCTCAGTCATACTTTCTTATGCAAGCATCTACTTGTTATATTTAGTAAAACTTTAATAAATTAAAAACATTAATAGAAAATATAAAGATAAAAATATGAAAATGAATGAAATAGCAGAGATGATCTCTGACAGTTTTTATTTTATAAGTGGTTTAATAACATGGACGCTGACTTCAAAGTGACAATGGAGAACAGCCCTAATGGAGGCTCGGGTGTTTTACATGGACTGGAAGACCAGGCAACTGGCGTGCATGGAGTCTTACAGTACATAATGAGGCAGATTCCCTATACGCCAGTTATTTCCGGCGGACACGCTTAAATCAGGCACGGGCATGATTCAGTCCTGATTCTGCATCCATGGGTATAGATATGCCCATGTTTATGGAATCGGCACATAGACGTGTCCGGCACGGCATGTCCAATATGCTGTTCAGCCGGCCCGTGCACATATTCAGAGCGAGTGCCGCACGCAGCTGCAGGCACGGGCCATAGAGTGAAGCGGAGAATCCCGCCCCTGCTAATATTATGGGATATGGGTAGGTTTTGAAATGGTTTTGGATGTCCCTGCACTTACTGTATTCTGGACGGCTGCATGTTTCTGATCATGCCCATCTCGGCGATATACCCATGGCTACTTCTGACGGCCACGCCTCCTCAGTTAAAACATGCATCTCCTAAGCTGTTGTTCTCACTGACAGTATTTTGCTGATGCAAACTAGACATAAATACTAATGATAAATGAATGTTGATGCAAACTAGACTATATACTAGTCTTTTTCATGCCCAGAAAAGTGCTAAGTAATCTCAGTGCACTCATATATTATAGGAGAACGTAAATATTAACATGTTTGTCATGACATACCTTGCATCAAAAAGTACTTGGCAGTATAAAAATGCTTCAGTTATTCTTGCATTCATCATTTCTAAAAACACTCTTTAAAATGCCAAGTATGGACCCTTACCAAGCTCACAAAAACCTTATCTAACTTTGCAGCGCCTTCAACATATTAAGCACACTGTGGCCGGATTAATTTTTCACGCATCCAGATTTGATCACATCACCCCCTTCCATAAAACACTTCACACAGGTTCCCCGGATTACTTAGCATCCTTCCTTATTCCACTTGCCCACAATGCTCTCTCCATGCAATTCATATGAACTGTCTTCTATCCTCTCCCTCTCTGGCCCATCTTCAGTCTTCTTGCCATTCAGCATTTTTTTTTCCTCCGACCCTGTCTTTGGAATAATTTTTCTCCACATCTCCGGTTAGAGACTTCTTTTACAAAGTTCAAAGCCCGACTTAAACCCCACCTTTTCTGCACAGTTTTTGATCTCCCACTGGACTCCCTCATTTGGCTTCCTTATGTTTCCTACCTGCCCCCCTCCTCCTCTCTCTCACCACCCTCCTCCAGCCCTGCCTTCTCACGTCTCATTTTCCCATCTGTCCTATACATACTGGTGCTTTTTACCTTTTCTGCTTCAGTTTTTATTGTAACCACTTTGCTGTACCCACATTAAATGGTATATCAAATCTTAAATAAATGAAATATAGCTGAGTTACAAAAGTATGCTCTATTAATGACTATGGCCTTCTGACTCTGGCATCTGTTGCCCACATATCTGGGTACTGGCATTTCTCACAGCAACTCCCTACATATGGCTACACCTGTCCCATACAATGACCACTCTCTGTCTTAGCTTATTTCATTCTGTATAGATCCACTATCTGTGGGGCAACCCTGTCTGCTTACCTACAGTCTGCTTTGTGGCACTGCTCCCCTGGTCAGGCCTGTGTGGGGGGATTTCTGTGCCTGCATACACAGGTAGCCTGTCTCCAGATATATCACCACGCTTACAGCTTGCATAGATCCTGGACTGGGTAAGGATGTAGGCCTCATGGCACAATTTAGGGAATGTTGGCACAACATCAGTCAGGTCTCCCAGTGCCTGACTCAGCTGATGTATGACTGCCCTATCACACTAGCACCTGATGACACTGCGTTAATCCGTAAGGTTCAGGTACCGGCCAGGCATTCATGTCTTCCCTAAATTGAAGATCAGCACATCAGATCCACCTGTGCAACCCTCAAACCACACACACACACACTTCCACTTGCAGGAATGAATTGGAGAGCACAGCAGAAAATTTTCTAAGTACTGGCCTTATTCCACATCTCCAGCAGGAATAATGGGCACATCTGTGGAGAAGCAAAACGACGTACATGGGCCTTTCTGGAATATTTTATACACGTCTCCGTGGCAAGCCACACCCCCGTTCCACCCATCTCGGCCGCGGGTTGAGATCCCCATGCAAGTGCCATGTACGTCTTCGTGCGCCATATACCGGAATATGCCTGTAAGTGGTTTCATGAGATACACGTCTCCCACGCATATGCAAACAGCCTATTTGGGTTCTGGAATGACCCCCAATGTGGGAATCATCACAAAAACTGCTTTACATCAAAAACTAGGGATGTGCTGGCCAAAAATGTTCATTTTGTTTAGTTTCCCATATTGTCTGCTGGTTTGTTTGTTTTGGTTTTTTTTTATCTTTATTGCATTGCTTGATAGCACCTTCATTATATCAGGGCGGTTCACATTTAAGAAAAACAATAGAGTGGCTAAGGCCGGAAAAAGAAAAGGAACTACAAAATATACAGGAAAGAGCAGTAGTCACACAGGAGATGGGGGGTGGGGGGGGAAGAGGAGAAAGCAGACAGGGAAGAGAGACAATAAGGCAGCACCCCTAGACGTCAGAGAGAGGAAGGTCAAAAGCAATGGAGAAGAGGTGAGTCTTGAGGAGGGACTTGAATCTGTGATATAAGGGCTCAGCACGGAGGGCAATGGGAAAGGAGTTCCACAGGGAGGGTCCAAGGGAGAAGAAAGCAGAGCTTTGGGTTGCGTCTAGATGAGCACGAGAGGGAGGAGGAAGAAGTAAATGGTTAATGTGAATAGAACGGAGACTGCAAGGGATGCGAAATTGAAGAGTATCTGCCAGATATTGAGGAGTGTCAGTATATATGGATTTGTGGACGATTGTAAGGATTTTATAATGAATGCGGTATTCAATAGGGAGCCAGTGAAGGTTGATGAGAAGTGGGGTGACATGATTGAAGCATGATGCATGTGAGACAATCTGGGCTGCAGTATTTTGTATCAGTTGGAGGTGGCAAAGCTGGTACTGGAGAAGACCGGAAAGAATGAGATTGCAGTAATCAAGGCAGGCCATAACTAGGGACAACAGGAGTGGTCAGTAAGTGGGGCGATAGAAAAGGATGAACCGAACAAATCTGCTGGAGGAAGAAGAATGAACGACGAGTGAGCAGAGAAAGGTGATTGTGAAACAGCAGGGCAGGATCAAAAGTAACTCCCAAGTAATGGAGGGAGGTGACTAACGAGGTAGGGGAGCCAGAGAGAACAGGGGCTACTGAAGGGCAAGGAGCACCAGAAGTGAACCACATGGCAGTGGTTTTGGCTAAGTTGAGATGCAGAAAGTTGGAGACCAACCAGTCAGAGATGTGAGAAAGACAGATATTCAGTGGAAAGATATCAGGGTTGGAGGGGCTGGTGTGTTGGAGCAGAATGATGCTATCAGCATAATAATACATGGACAGACCAGATTGCTGAATAAGCAGGTTAAGTGGGACCAGAAAAAACATTGAAAAGTAAGAGTGCAAGGACAGAACCCTGGGGGACGCCACAAGTAAAAGGACCGGGGTTGGAGGAGACAGTGCCTGAAGTAACAGAAAATGACCGGAAGGAAAGAACAGAGTGAAACCAGTGTGAACTGAAACTCAAAGACCCGCATCCTGAAGACAAGAGAGAAGGACAGCATGATCCACAAGGTCAAAAGCAGATAAAAGGTTGAGGGATACTGCCAAAGAGATGTCACCACAGGACATCACCATGGGAGATATGGAGCTCTTTAAGGAAAGAATGTAGGATGGTCTCCATACTATGACTGGGCCTGAAGCCAGAATGTCGGGGGTGCAAGAAGTGACTAGAGTCCAAATGAAGTGAAAGTTGTGAGAAAACAGCCTTTTCGAGGATCTTTGAGAGGAAGGGGAGGTTGGACACAGCGGTAGTGGGCAGGGTCAGCAGGCACAAGAGAGGTTTTTGAGGAGTGGGCGAACAGTGGCATGTTTCCAAGGAGAGGGAAAGACACCAGAGGCAAGACTTGTGTTCAATATAGGGAGAACAAATGGGAGAAGAGTGAGGGAAGTTTCCAGAAGTCAGGTAGAAGGTAAAGGGTCAACGGGACAGGTAGTCTTGCGAGAAGTGGAGATGGACTTTGAGAGTTGAGCAGCAACGGAAACATCATAATCGGGATGGTTCCGTTGAGATAATTGGTTTTGGCCATGCGTTTGCTGCTGTATTGGAGTGAAGCAGTTTCATGTTATCGATACCGGCTGGACTTGAAGATTTTCAGATAAGTGAGTGCATACCTATATTGAGAACATTGTTATGCTGATTGTTGAAAGTTCTTCATTGATTTATTGTAGGTGAAACAAGTTGCTCTCCGGTAAATCGATTGCATTCTATGAGTTCCGGCTTGGAATATTGTGCTCTATACCATATAGAACTGCAGACACTTTCTTTTTAAATAGTGTTGTATTTTGATTAATAAGTAAGGATCCTAAAAAGTACTTTTGTGGATTAGTTAGATATTATTGAATTTGGATAAAATTGGTATTAAAGATTAAAGAAGAAAAAAAATGTTTGAGAGACTTCAGACCTATGATGTGCGTGTCTGCCATCTCCCTATGGTGACAAGTTTCACCAAATGTAGGGGTAAGGCTATCCTGCGGTCTTTGTATGCCATATTACGGTATAATAAAAAAAATAAAAAATAGATTAAATTGAATTGAGTGGGTTATACGGAAGTTTAGGTATTTTCTGGTAGTTACTAAGGGATATTGTGTATTATGTGCGAAACTAACCCATTTGGAGAAATTACCCTGTTTTCTGAATACACCTTCTAGTGCCCAGTAATTGTCTAGGATGATTTTACCTAAGAACATAAGTGCCATAAAGAGTCAAACCAATGGTCTATAGAGTCCAACATCCTTTCTCCACAGTGGCCATTTTCGGTCTCTTGGAAGATTTATTCTCCATCCATTTTGACTAATTGTTAAATGAATCTATCCTCCAGAAACTTATTCAAACCTTTTTTTTCTTTTCAGATCAGTACTACTATGCCTGACCACATTCTCTGGCAAGAAAAAGTCAACAGCTTAATTGTGCATTGACTGGCAAAAATGATCTCTTAAATTTGTTTTAAATCTGATACCAGTTTGTTTCATGGTGCATACCCTAATCCTAGTGCTGTGTACAAGCAAATAACCATTCCTAATTTACTTGTACGCAGCATTCATGACTTTATCAGCTTTCATATATTTCTCTCCCCCACTCCCATCCGGAAAACCTCTACCTATCAACTTTTTTTTCTTAAGGGACATGCTCCTTGCTCTTTATCATTTTTAATGTTGTTCTCTGAACCTTTCGTACATCTCCAGGGCCAGCACAACCATCAGGCAAAACAGGCAGCTGCCTAGAGCACCAATAGTCAGAGGGTGTCCCTTGCTCCCCCTCTCAAGAATATGCGGAGACAGCAATGCTTTTAAAACAGCATTACAGCGCTGGACTTACTTTCTCCTCTGGCACTGCGGTGCCTTCCTGCTTCTGCCCCCTCCAAAGAAGTTCATCTAGGCTGCCTCATATCCTTGCACCAGTCCTGTAGGGCTCCCATATCTTTTTGAGATGGGGAGAGCCGAACTACACATAGCACTTAATGCATGGCGCTATTTCTCAAATGGGTTAGTTCTGCGCATTCCATGACAGTCACGAACCTCACTCCTAAGCCAAGATATGAGGAACATGGTCTCAGCCTCTCGAATGTACTGCTAATACTCGGCATGATACTTGCATCATGCCAAAGAGAGCTTCCTTCTGGAGCTTGTAACATGCATGGGCAATTTGCCAAGGTGTGCTTGGAGGCTCTTCTGAATCAAGCACCTAACACAGTGGGAAATAACTCGGTAGCTTTTTGCCACATTTTCTTGGTCTCCAATTGCGTTACTTCCTGAGTGGTGACTTCTAATATGGAATCCAGGGTAAGGGCAGTTTTTCAAGTCGCTTATGTGGCTAGAAAGCATTTGTCCCGCTACTCAAAGGCATTTATCCACATGGTGGCAGCTGCTATACAGACGTTACTTGCCCTATCCATGAATTTTCAGTGGCGATAGTGACATAAACATTGAACATTTTCACAGAGCACCCCGGCACTATCTGCATAGCTAAGCATTTAATTTAGGACAGTAAAAGGTCTATCCTTCATTCAACTACTTAGCTATACAGATGATGGACTTTCTAGTGAGTCCCCACATGAGCTTTCCACGGTTCCCAACATATAAGCCGTCTCGCCCCTGCGTTCTAGTGATCAGGTTTTATTGTTTTTACCTCCTTTGAGTAGGGTTCATTTGAGTGTAAGATGGTCTGCTTTTAGTAATGTTTTGTCCTAAACTATGGAACCTGAAACACAACAGTAGTGTTCACTGCCTTTTAGAAAGTTGCTGAAAATTTCTTTGCTTTTTGTTTCTTTAAGTATTTTACATGCTGAGAGGGGAAGTGAGTCATGTTAAGGATGCCATTCTTGGGGTGGGATGAGATGATAGGAGTAGAAGGTTTATTTTTAAGATTTTCCGCATTAACTTCCTTTTTTAAAGTTTTATTGTAACCACCTTGATGTTTAATTATGTAAGGTGGGATATCAAGTTTGTCTAAATAAATATCGCTACTATCCCTTGAGCAGCCACAGTTACCAGTCTTTATATATATTCAGCACCCCCACTTCTACAGATAGCACGGCTGAATATATGGAGAATATTTAAATGCGCAAGGCAAGATGGCACCTGTGAGGGCGTTGTGTGAGCCATTCAATGGCTTTGGTGTTATTTACCTTTATTAAATGGGCAAATGCAAGGCAAAGATTGTGTCTTCTCAGCCTTCCAGAAGACAAACTACAATACCTGAGCTGCTTGCCTCATAGTTGCAGGGTGTTCCATAAGCATCAGCCTTTGTGGTGGAGCTTTTGGAGAGAGCTCCCTTCTTGGCCATAACATTTCTTTGAGCTCCAGTGGACAGCCTTTCTCAGCATTATAATGAGGGCCGGAGATTTGGGGGACCTTAGCCAGGTGGCTGACCGATTTGGTGTGGAACCCTGCCTGGCTGCAGGAGAGGACCCCTGAGCAACGAAGTCATCATCCGGCAACACCTTACAGCTGACTTTGGTGGAGACCCAGGGTGGTGCAGCTGGTGCAGCCTATCTCCATGCTTTCCCTCGATCTCTTCTGGTGGAGTCGGGAGGAGTAGAGCTGCAAACCGCCATGGCCCGTATACAACAGAAGGCTCCCTTGGTGAAGCCACTGCAAGTGTCCCTGGATAGTTTCTGGCAAGTGGTGGTGTCTACTGATGGAATGACTTCAGCAATGGCAACATTGACTTTGCATATGCATGTGCGACTGCAGAATAAGGACATGGAACTCTCAATGGTGGATACTCGCTTGAAGAAAGTTGAAGAATCAGTTGGTCGGTTTGGTAAGGTACAACAAATAATGGTTCAGGACAAATTATTGATTGCTTGTAAGTTAGAAAGTCTTGATAATGCGGTTCCTGCACCAATCTTATGTTTTGTGAATTTTCCTAAATCCACATTGCTTTCCTCTTAAACCATGTTGCAAAAGTATTTTTGGATATTCTAAAAATGCCTGATAACTCTCCCTTCCTACGGCTAAGGCTTTCTATATACTGGTCAGGGCAAGATCTTCTATCCCTAATCCAGGTACTCCAGGAGGGAGAAACGCCTCAGGTAGTGGATTCCATGAACCTAACTGGAATGCTTGAGAGCTCCTTATCTGATGATATGTAGCACGGAACCTTACTTGTGACTTTTGGTTTTCCTCAAGAAAAAGATCATGGTCTACGTTTATATTTTAGTCATAGGTCTGAGTTATTTTGGGTGGCAAAGATATGGATTTTTCCCGATCTTACTAGATTTACTCGTGAGCGGAGGAAGAAATTTATTGAGATGAGACAAACTGTATTGGAGTTAGGTGCCCCCTTTAGTCTCCATTTTCCCTGTAAATGTGTTCTTCGACTTGATAATAATAGATATCTATTTTATGAGCCCTCTCAACTTAGGTTTTTCATTGATTCCAGGTGCCTTCTCGGCCAGACTACTACTTCAGTGGGCTGAGGCCTCCATAAAGTTAAAATTGTGACTGCCATCCCTTTTTCCTGAGCCTACCACCTGTTATTCACTATTCCTGGTGATGCGTTTTGTTTCCTGACTTCCATGAAGGTCTATTATGCACAACTATTGATTGCCTGTTTCTATTGTTTAGGAGGATTTTGTTTTTTTCTTTTCTTGTGCTTTCCTTTTGTGCATGTTGTTGCATGTATACCATATTGCAAATTATAAATAAAAAAAAAAAGTAAATGCCACAGCTAGCTTTTAAAAAACACTGACCATGGCTTTGAATATTGACCCAATTTTGCCTGTCTGAAATGTGCTCTTTTTCAATAAAAGACAACCAGACTTCTGGCCACATTGAGAAGATAGTCCTGAAGGTGTGCCGAGATGCAAGGAGGAAAATAGAAAGCATAGCCTGCATTTCCAAATCTTCATGCATAATGCTCAGGCTCTTCGGGGCCCTTCTGCAGATTCTCAGTTCTTAGAAAACTCAGGGGCATATTTACTAAGGTCTGTCCTAGTACCACCCATGTGGGCCATGTTATGCAGCATAGGGCTGCGAGCTAAGTGCAGAGGAGCGCACACGCCGACTCCTCTGCAGTTACTGCACTTCACCGTGACAAAACAGCCAAGAGTGCAACTAACGCCAACCATTGACGTGGTATAAGTTACACTCAGGCCCACGCTAGCTGTGCCATAGTCAGAAAGCCTCTGTCCCACCCAGTCACTACCCTAATTTATTTTTATTTATTTAACTAGACTTACTGTATATACTGCTTTTCTACTAGTCAAAGCGGTGTACATTCAGGTACTGTATGTTTCCCTTGTCCCCTAAGGGCTCACAATCTATGTTTTTGCATCTGAGACCATGGAGAGTTATGTAGCTTGCCCAAGGCCACAAGGAGCACCTGTGGGACTAGACCTCCCCCCCCCCCCCCCATCCTTCCGGCCCAAGGTTGCAGTTCTCTAGCAGGATTTGAACCTCTGGCCTGAGGTAACTTGCCCCAACCAGTAGTCCCCTCCATAATGCACACTACCAAGGTAACACAGGGCTTTTAGTGTGTGGCCCTGTGACACTTTTAGCATGGCACCTGAACCGCACACTAAACCCAGCACTACCGGGAAGCATATTTTAGTAAACCTGCCCCTCAGTTACTTTCAATGATCTAAAGAGTCTAGCTTTCATTTCACCTAAACTTAATTCTTCTCACAATTAAGATACATTTTACTTTTCATATTCAGGCATTCCTGAGAATGAATCCTGGATATTGAGGCTTCAGTGAGGCAGTTTTATGGTGTGCTGTTTTTTATAGGGCCACAATAAAGAAACATGTAGCTACCAGTGGGGACGCAACTCCCACCTACACAAGAAGAGGAGAGCTCGCATGGCCAGGATAAGAGCAATGTGCCAACAGGGACCCAAAATCCTACTGACACAAGAGGAGAACTTCCATGGCAGTGGCAAAAGGACCTGGCCTGGCTGCAGAAGACGACGATTGGGGGGGGGGGGGGGGTAGGGGGAGGAGAGAGGTGTGTGACTGAGAAGGAATGAGTGAAAAGGGGGGGGGGGGAGTAGAAATGGCGCAAGAGGAGGAAGAGGAGAAAACATGGGAGGGAAGAGAACGCTTACATGCCTGTAGCTACACCTCCCCACACACATAAAAGCCCTATCCCTTCCATGAAAAGACACACATACCCCCACCACACCCACTGCTCCATGCTCCCACAATGCCAGGTACCACACACACACCTCAAAATGCATTACCAGTCACTGTACACAGCTGTCCTTCCCCACCCACATTGTATCTCTCAAGATTGAAATAATCTTCAACATACCCTGGGGCTCAAGGGTGATAATACCCCCACTCCTACTGAGACATGCTTTGTCTGTCTTCACCAAGTCCCCTGCATAGACATGCCTGAGTCAGCAGAGGAAATGTGCCATTGTGTTACACCGTAAGTGTGCATTTTTCAACTTGTTCCATGGGACAGGTCTTCATGACCCCATTGATCATGGCACTTCTTGAAGATCGAGATGTCTGGTAAAATGCCTGTTCTTGCCAATCTCTGTCTCCTTTGTCTGAAGTTTAGATTCAGTAAATTGAACTAAATACAAGGTATGTTTCCTTAATTTTCCCTAACTCAACAAAGAAAAACAAACTACCTAGACTCGCAAACCCAGAGGATCCTTCCACAGGCCCCACACAGGAATACCCAATCTTTCCCATGGGGGAAAAAAGTACAATCCCAACCTAACTTCTCACATTTTGTAACCTATACCCCTTTCATTTCCTCTTAATAACCTCAACCAGCTTTGGACACAGCTACAATGATTAGTCTCTCTTGGTAACAATTTTAGCTACTTCACTGCTCTTCACATTTCCCTATTCTGCCCTTCAGCTCCATTGCCAAAGCCTAGGGTTACAAATTAGAGCCAGTACCAAGAAGATCGCTTCTTTGGGTTCCTTCCTATGGATGATCCTCTCAGTGAATGTGCCAACATGGTTCACTTTCCATGCTGTCTTGCCAGCTTGCAGAGTAGGCAGCTCAGTCCTGCTTTCTCCACGGGCTTCTATTTAACGGCTCATTTCCTAACAGCATATGTTGACACTGTTATTGTGTGTCATTTGCCATAAGGCCCATTTGATGCAATGAACCCTCTGGAAAACAATGAACCTTAATGGCGGCAATGGATGGGGTTAGCAGCATGTAGGCCAATAGATCTTTTAACTTAACATCATTTTTATATACCATATTTAAAAAAGAAATTGGGCAACATAGGTAACAACATTTCATATAATATCAATAACATAAAATCAATTACATTCAGGACAAAACAATATTAACAGTTTACATTTACAGAGCAAAAATTTCCCCCTTCCTCCCATCACTCCCTGGCACCTTAATTTACGCAGACTATTTTTTACCCCTTTGCTCTTCAATACACTTTCCTTCTAGTTTAATTCCCTGATGGAATTATCTTTGTAGGTGTAGTGCTTCTATTTCCACTGCTGGAGTTTTCCCACAACATTTTTGTGGTATTAAAATGTGATACGTGATAGGTGAACAAGCAGAAACTTAGATCACTAACTTTTTGGGACTTCTTTACCAAACCGTGTTAGCCGCTAACACGGCCGATAGGGCACGCTTTCTAGATGCGGTTGCAGGCAACGCGGGGCAACTGCAGATAACACAGTGATTTTCTGCGCTGTTTGCAGAAAGAGCGTTATCTGCAGAAGTGGGTGGGATTAGGGTGGAGCGTGGGCGTGTCTGCAATACACGGTTATCGCAGGCCTCAATAGCGTTCAGTAACCGTCAGATCTGCAGACGAGGGTGCAATTCTCCCCACCTCAATGGGTGGCCTTAGCTCTATCCACGATGCTGCCAGACCATATTCTCTGCACATTTGGTGGGTTCTCTGCTGGGGAACTGCTTTACACCACCCAAATAGATGATGCACGGCTTTTACGGGTCTGTAAACCATGTAAAGACCTTTGAATATCAGATCTATGTCTTTGTAAAATACTAGCAGAAATCCTGAAGAAATAGGGCTTAGACTGCGTGCTGAGATTTAACAGGCACAGGATGCTGTTGTGGCATTGCGTCACTTTTAACTAGCTCCTTTACTCTGATAACTCAACAGAAGGGGTTCATGCTAACAGACCACATCTTGCAGTATAAACACTACAGCACAGAAGGGCGGATTCGCTAAGGCTTCCCCCCCCCCCTCCCATTCTAGGGATAAATTCAGAATATGGCAGCAGTCTCAAAAGTCCAACAAAGCACCTCTTTTATTAAGGTGCATAGGCACTTATTTGCCTTTATAAAATAAGTCTGCACAATGACCCCCTAGTAACATACAAATTGACATCTGCTCAGGTATAAATATGTGCACCAATTTTATAAAACACATTTCACACGTGGAAAGAAACTCTTATAAAATTACATGGGGGCATAAGCTTATAAAAAGTAGACCCATGGAAAGATGGAGGGGAATTTTAGAACAGATGTCTAAGTGCAATCTGGGACGTCTAAGACAGAACATCTGAAAACAAAGCAGGCACATCCAGGTGCGGTCATGATGTCACAAAACTGAATGTGCCCGATAGGGACATCTGCAGAGCTGTCTACCCAGACATCCCCAGAACCATATTTCAGAAACCAGATGTATCAGATAGCCTAATGGTTAGAGTAGTGGATTAAGAACAGACCACAGGAAAAAGGGGGTAACTTCTGCAGATGTAACCAGGAACAAACAAACAATAAGCCCTCGAACAAAGTTCCTTTTATATAGCGTAGTTACTCACCTGTAACAGGTGTTCTCCAGGAGCAGCAGGAATCAGTCCTCACATATGGGTGACGTCGGCGCCGACGGAGCCCTCGCGGAGCAATTTTCCCCAGCTTTCACAGAAAGCCTTTGGGAATTGCAGCGCGCATGCGCGGTCGCCTTCCCGCCCAAGGGTGCCATCTTAGCCAGTCTGATGACATAGCTAAAAGACAGCATAAAAATTTGCAAAAAACTTAAGCAGATGATTGCAACTCCACGGGGAGGAGGGAGGGTTGTGAGGACTGATTCCTGCTGCTCCTGGAGAACACCTGTTACAGGTGAGTAACTACGCTTTCTCCAGGACCAAGCAGGAAGTCAGTCCTCACATATGGGACTCCCAAGCTTAAGGCTACCGGAGACCCTAAGCACAAAAATGAGCTCCCTCTAGCTTGGCAGTACAGAAGGATGGAATCTTCGCTGAATTATTACCCACCGGTAGCCCCCATCCGGGATGGAGGGTAGGGGTTGCTCAAACCTCGAAGAGATTTCGGAGGACTGCCTGTCCGAAAGCACTGTCCCTGCGGGACTCCCTCTCGAGACAGTAATGGACCGCAAAAGTCTGGCTCGAAGACCAAGTAGCGGCCTGGCAGATGTCTGCCAGCGGAACAGAGCGGAGGTAAGCCACTGACATAGCCTTCGCCCGAACACAATGAGCCGTGACTCGACTTTCTAAGGAGAGTCCGGCTGCCCCATAAGCCCAAGCGATACAGTCAGCAACCCAGATGGACAGGGTACGCTTGGAGACCGGGAGCCCCAATTTATTGGGGTCAAAAGACACAAAAAGCTGAGCAGCTTTACGGTGCTCCCACGTACGGTCAAGGTAGAAGTTCAATGCCCTTCTACAGTCCAGGGTATGCAGGACTCGTTCAGCTCGGCTGGAGTGAGGCCTGGGAAAGAAGGTTGGAAGTACCACCTCCTGATTGATGTGAAAAGGGGAGACAACTTTTGGAAGAAATTTTGGGTGAGTCCGTAGGACTACCCTATTTTTGTAGAACCGAGTGAAGGGAGGATCAGACACGAGGGCCTGCAATTCACTTACGCATCTAGCGGAAGTGAGGGCTATCAGGAATAAGGTTTTCCACGAAAGAAAACGCAGAGAACAGGTAGCCATCGGTTCAAAAGGCGGACAGGTGATCCGCTGTAAAACCACATTCAGATCCCAGTCAGGTGCTGGCGGGCGCAGAGGTGGTTTTAGTAGAAGGAGACCTCGGAGAAACCGTGCTACAAGGGGGTCGCTGGAAAGAGGTCTGCCGTCCACCGGCACATGGTGTGCTGAAAGAGCACTGAGGTGAACTTTGACGGAGTTGGACTTAAGTCCCATGTTAGAGAGGTAGAGCAGGTACTGCAAGATCACCGACACCGAGCAGGAGAAGGGATCCTGAGACTGCTGTACACACCAAACGGAAAAGCGACGCCATTTAAGGGCGTAGCATTTGCGGGTAGAAGGTCGCCGAGAAGCTAGGACGACCTCTTCCACCTCCGCGGGCAGGAGAAGGGGAGCAAGGACTACCCTTTCAGCCGCCAGGCCATTAGATTGAGAGATCTGAGGTTGGGGTGTAGCAGAGACCCCTGATCCTGTGTTAGGAGATCCGGTTGAAACCCCAGAGGGAACGGATCCTCTACCGCTAATTGCAACAGGAGGGGGAACCACGGCTGTCTGGGCCAGCGAGGAGCCACCAGGATCACGGACGCTTTGTCCCGGAGAACCTTGAACAGAGTTCGGGAGACCAGCGGGATGGGAGGAAAAGCATAGAGAAGGTTTTCCGACCATGAGAGCAGAAATGCATCTGCCGCTACCCGAAGGGGATGTGGCTGACGCGAGCAGAAGCGAGGAAGTTGCCGGTTGAGAGGACTGACAAAGAGATCCATCGTGGGGAGGCCCCACTTCAGAAAGAGTTTCTGGACTACCAAGGGATCCAGACGCCACTCGTGCGGCTGGAGTATCCTGCTGAGTTTGTCCGCCAGGCAATTCTCCTGGCCTGGGAGATAAACTGCTTTGAGAAGAATGCCGTGACTGACGGCCCAAGAGCAGAGCTTTTGAGCTTCTCGGCAGAGAAGGAAGGAGCCCGTGCCGCCCTGCTTGTTCACGTAGAACATGGCAACTTGATTGTCCGTCTGGACAAAGACGGACTGGTGAGAAGTCAGGTGGGAGAAAGCCTTGAGCGCCAGACGAATAGCTCTGAGCTCCAGGAAGTTGATCTGTTGAGCAGATTCCCACGCGGTCCAGAGACCTTGAGTACATGCCCCCTGGCAATGAGCTCCCCAGCCCAGGAGGGAAGCATCGGTCGTCAGCACTTGAGTCGGCTGAGGCGACTGAAAAGGCATTCCGAGCACCAGGTTCGGCCGATGAAGCCACCACTGTAGGGAAGAGGCCAGCGGTCTGGAGAGGCGCACTAAGTCGGCTAGCTCGCCGGTGGCTTGTTGCCACTGCTTGCGAAGGCACCATTGAGCCGGCCGCATATTCAGGCGAGCATTGGGGGTCACGTGGACGGTGGAAGCCATATGGCCGAGTAGTCTCAGGAAGCGCCTGGCGGAGACCAGGGACTGGCTACGAAAACGGCCGGCTAGGTCCATGAGCCGTTGAGCCCTGTCGAGAGGCAGGAAAGCTCGAGCCTGAGGAGTGTGCAGTCTTGCGCCGATGAACTCGAGATCCTGTGAGGGGAGCAAAGTGGACTTTGCGAAGTTTATGACAAAGCCCAAGTACTGCAGAAGAGTCACCGTGCGGTGTGTGGCATTGGTGACTGCCGGAGGGGACGACGCTCTGATGAGCCAGTCGTCGAGGTACGGAAAAACATAGAGGCCGTGCAGCCTGAGATAGGCCGCCACCACCGCGAGACATTTTGTGAAGACTCGCGGTGCGGAGGACAGGCCAAAGGGCAGTACTCTGTACTGGTAGTGATTTCCGGCCACCACAAACCTTAGGTATTGGCGGTGGCTTGGGTGGATGAGGATGTGCGTGTAGGCATCCTTTAGATCCAAGGAGCATAGCCAATCTCCCTGCTGGAGGTAGGGCAGAAGGATTCCAAGGGTAAGCATCTTGAACTTTTCCCGTACAAGGAACTTGTTGAGGTTGCGCAAGTCCAGGATGGGTCTTAGGCCTCCTGTCCTTTTTGGTATTAGGAAATACCTGGAATAAAAGCCTTGACCTCTCAGGTGGTGGGGCACCGGTTCCACAGCCTGGTCCTGAAGAAGACTTGCTAACTCCTGAAGGAGTAAGTCCCTGTGCAGAGGGAGTCGCAGAGGTTCTCCCGGAAAATAAGAGGGAGGGACCTGATGGAAGTGGAGAAGATATCCTTCTCGCACAACTTGAAGCACCCAGGCATCTGAAGTGATGTTGGACCACCTGTGGGCGAAGTGAACCAGCCGGCCTCCGGTGCTGGGAGGGACCAGCTGAGGGGGAGAGGCTATGCTGAGGAAGTCAAAAACCCCCACCCTGCTGAGCAGGGGCTGGTGGTGCAGGCTTGGGGGCTTGCTGCCTACGGGACCCGTTACCCCGTCCCTTGGCCTGCTGACCCTGTTGGGGAGCTGGAGGGGCCTGATATTGGGGGTAGTGTTTGTAGGCAGCCGCCTTTCTCGGGTAAAAGGACTTTTTTCCCGAGCCCTTCTTTTTCTGGGAAGGGGCGGAGGTCTTCCTAGAAAGCCTGATCCTGGTGAGAGTCTCCGTCTCGATTTGTGCAGCCTTTTCAGCCATGGGCTTGCCAAAGAGGTTCTCACCTCTGCAGGGGACATCGACCAACTTGTCCTGCACCCAAGGCTCAAGGTCAGACGACTGAAGCCAAGCCTGTCGGCGGGCACCGATGCCGGCTGCGGCCACACGAGCCGATGCTTCAAAGCCATCATAGGCTGCTCGGGACATGAATTTGGAGCATTCCCGAATACCAGATGTTAAGGCTAGGAACCTCCGCAAAGGTTCCTCGGACAGTCCAGCAGAGAATCCGGCTAGCTCTTTAGCCAGGTCTCGGAGATACATGCCCATGTATAGCTGGTAGGTCTGGACACGACAAGCCCGCATAGAGCCCTGGAAACACTTCTTACCAAGGCCATCCAGGTTACGGGCCTCCCTGCCAGGGGGCACCGAGGAGTGCATTTTCTGGCTCTTCAGCCTATGCATGGCCGATTCCACTACCATGGAATGGTGTGGTAGCTGTGCTTTTTGGAAGCCAGGACTCTTGCGGACTCGATAGATGGAATCGACCCGCTTGCTCAATACCGGCGACGAGGCCGGACTCTCCCACATGCGGAAGAGTAGTCATTCCAGCATGGGAGGCACCGGTACAGTAAAGTGCTCCCGGGCGGGAGAGTCGTACTGAAGGGCGTCGAGCTCTTCGGCTCGAGGCTCCTCCTCGGGATCCGCCGGGAAGGCCAAAGCCTTGGCCATATCCCTGACGAAGTCCGAGAACCGGGCATCCTCCGGAGGGGACTGTTTCCGAGGTTCGGACTCAGGTGAGTCCGAGGGGACACACCGAGTCCAAAAGGAATCAGGTGACTCCTCCTCTTCAGACTCCCAGACCGACTCCGAGGAGGAATCAGTGGGGTCGGCTCGGGCAGGCGGAGGCGTCGGCCGCCCCGACGCCAAGGGAGTTGGCGGCGACGACCTCGGTCCCGAATGGGAGGCCGAGGGTGACCTCGACCGAGGATCGACTCGAGGTCGCATGGACTCGAGGATCGGCTCGGTCTCCGGGGTCGACTTAGACGTCGACGTCCCGGCGGTCGGGGCAGCGGCGCCAGCGAGGCTAGTGATCAGTGCCCGCTGCTGGTCCATGAAGGCAGATAGTCTGCTCTCCAAGGCCGTCAACCTGAGTCCGACCTCAGGTGACCCAGCAGTCCCCGACTCGGGCCCCGACGGCGTCGGGCCCGACGTCGGACCTCTCGGAGGCGAGTCCAGAAGGACCACAGGACTTACCCGAGCAGGCAACTCCGACTCCAGGCGAGGTCGCTTCGGGAGGTGCTCCTTCTCCAAAGACCCGGGACGGCTGTCGGGGCTATGCGACCTGGCCCTCGCGGAGCCAGGAGCGTCCACCGACGCCGCCCTCGCGGGTTTTGTCTTCCGTCGATGGTCTCCGGAGGGAGAACCCCTGTCGGAGGAGCTTCGGCGATGTTCAGAGCTGGAGCCTCTGGATGCCGAGGCCTCCGACGAGGTCCGGGCACGGCTGGGGTCAGCGAAGATTCTATCCCGCTGATGCCGCCGACTGCTCAACGCTTTGGAGGACATTTTGCCACAGGCTCCACAGATCATTTCTTCATGATCCGGGCCCAGGCAGCGGAGGCAATTATCGTGTGTGTCAGTGAGTGACATATTTCTGTCACACTGACCACACCGCTTGAAACCACTGGCAGCCATCGGGGGAAAAAGGGCCCCTGCAAGGTCAAAGGACCGGGCTGCGAGTGAAAAACCGAAAACGAAACTGACCAAAATCAGAAAAACCGAAAAATAAGGGAAGGACTCGCAACGGCGTCGCGAGTCCGGGCAGGAAAACGACCGGCGTCGAACCGAATTGAAAAACAAGTAAAACTCACGAAAATCAACTTTTTTAGCGGGGACACGACGAGTACGTCTGTAGGGCTCCGCGGAAAAAAGAAGACTGGCTAAGATGGCACCCTTGGGCGGGAAGGCGACCGCGCATGCGCGCTGCAATTCCCAAAGGCTTTCTGTGAAAGCTGGGGAAAATTGCTCCGCGAGGGCTCCGTCGGCGCCGACGTCACCCATATGTGAGGACTGACTTCCTGCTTGGTCCTGGAGAAGCATGGTTACCTTCCGCTTGTTGTGGATTAGGAACAGGACAACCAGGGTTCAAAGCCTTCTGCTGCTCTAGTTGAAATTGGGGATGATAAGAGTGCTTTCTTCACTACACTCTCTGGATGTTTTTCAGCCAAAATGAGCACTTTTCAGATGCTTGTTCGTGCCTGAAGCAGGTCTAAACGTAGATGCAACATTGGACGTCCACGTTTCTGAGATCAGGTGGGGATGTCCAGGTTTCTGGGATCACCTTCAACACATCCCCGATCAGACTTAGACGCCCTAACACTGGGGACATCCACAGACTCAGCTTCTAAAATAGCTCTGGAGACGTCTCTGTGCTTTGGACAGCTCTATGTCCCTTTTCATACGTCCAAAACATGAATAGGATTTCCAAAATGTCCCCCCTTCGTGCCTGCTTTTATGTGACCTGCATGTAGGCCTTCTCAGGGCCACGGTCTGGGAGGAGCAGAAGTAGAGAGGGGGTTACATCTTTTACAGAGTAGGTGTTCGTTTGTGTGAGAGCATTTGTGACCTACTGGGGTCATTGTACAAGCTTATTTTATAAAGGCACATAGATGCCTATGTTGCCTTTACAAAATTGCTGCTTTTTTGGATTTTTCACATAGGCAGCCTCCTAGAAAATCCAGCTTTATGGTACGTACATGTGTATTTTATAAAATACACATTTCTATTATAACTCTGCCTAAACTATGCCCCAGAACAGCTATGCAGATTACGTGAAAGTAAGCACAGTATTGTGGTGTATCTACATTTTATGTGCGTAAAACCACACACTGATATATAAGAGGTATTTTACGTACATTAAGTATGCTTTACATGTGCAAAACACTTTATAAAATTACAAAGATGCGCAGAGGAACGTTTTTAGTTTCATTTTTCTATTATTTTTTAAATTACTTTTGCATCCAGTGATCACCAGATGGTGTGGTTCAGTATTAGGACTAGGGCTGTTAGAATCCATTCAAAAGTGGGGATCTTAGACTTTAGGAAGACTAACTTTGCCAAGATGGACCAGAACCTCAGAGAGTCGTTAGCAGGATGGGAACAGCTGGGGGATGTAGAAAAACAATGGGCAAAACTGAAAGGGGATATTTTAAGGGCAATCAACCTTTTTGTTAAAATGGTAAATAAAGGTAAAAGGAAAAAGAGACCGCTATGGCTTTCGAAAGAAGTAGCTGAAAAAGTGAAGAAAAAGAGGGAGGCCTTCATGAAATACAAGAGATCACAGAGAGAGGAAGACAGGCATCTATATTTGGAAAAACTTAGAGAAGCTAGCAAAGTAGTCAGGAAAACAAAGATTCAAAAAGAGGAGGAAACAGCCAATGCAATAAAATGGGGGGATAAGACATTTTTCAGATATGTTAGTGAGAAAAGGAAGGGCAAAAGCGGTATTGTCAGACTCAAGAGTGAAGGGGAGAAATATGTAGAAGCTGATGAGGATAAAGCGGAATTGCTTAACAAATATTTCTGTTCTGTGTTCACAGATGAAGAACCAGGAGCAGGACCTCAGAAAACACCCACAAACAGGAACAGAAGCAAGGGACATCTTGAACAATTTTCAGAAGACTGTGTTCGTGAGAAACTAGCTCAACTTAAAGTAGACAGAGCGATGGGACCGGATGGGATACACCCTAGAATACTGAGGGAACTTTGGGACGTTCTAGCAGCTCCACTGACTGACCTTTTCAATGCCTTGTTGGAGTCGGGAGTGGTGCCAGAGGCATATGTGGTGCCTTTACACAAAAGCGGAAGTAAGGATGTGGTTTAAAACTACAGGCTGGTTAGTTTAACTTCAGTGGTGAGTAAATTATTGGAAACGCTGCTGAAAGAGAAAATAGTGAGGTTTCTGGAGTCCAGCGGATTACAGGATCCGAGGCAGCATGGATTCACCAGAGGCATATCTTGTCAGACAAATCTGATTGATTTCTTTGACTGGGTGACCAGAGAGTTGGATCGAGGGAGAGCCCTAGATGTGGTGTATTAAGATTTCAGTAAAGCCTTTGACATCGTCCCTCACAGACAACTTATAAACAAACTGAGCACCCTAGGGATGGACCCTAAAGTTACTGCTTGGGTTAGAAATTGGTTGAATGGGAGGCGACAAAGAGTACAGGTAAATGGAGCTCACTCTGAGGAGAAGGATGTTACCAGTGGTATGTCCCAGGGATCTGTCCTTGGTCTGATTCTTTTTAACATCTTTGTTAGTGATATAGCGGAAGGGCTGTCGGGTAAGGTTTGCCTTTTTGCGGATGATACCAAAATCTGCAATAGAGTAGACACCTAGGAAGGTGTAGATAACATGAGGAGGGATCTAGCTAAGCTTGAAGAATGGTCTAGAATTTGGCAGCTGGGATTTAATGTTAAAAAATGTAAGGTCATGCATTTGGGCTGCAGCAATCCAAGGCAGCAATATAGTATAGGGGGTGAAGTACTTTTGTCCACTAAAGAAGAGCAGGACCTAGGCATGGTTGTGTCTGATGATCTTAAAGTAGCTAAACAGGTAGAAAAGGCGACGGCAAAAGCTAGAAGGATGCTCGGGTGCATACGGAGAGGAATGGCTAGCAGAAAAAAGGAGGTGATAGTGCCTCTGTATGTCTTTGGTGCGACCTCATTTGGAGTATAGTGTGCAATTCTGGAGACCGCACCTTCAAAAGGATGTGAACAGGATGGAGTCAGTGCAGAGGGTAGCTACTAAAATGGTTAGTGGTCTCCATTATAAAGCATATGAGGACAGACTTAGGGATCTTAATATGTACACCTCAGAGGAAAGGCGGGATAGAGGTGATATGATTGAGATATTTATATACCTCCATGGCATAAATGTTCAGGGGGAGAGCCTCTTTCAATAGAAAGCAAGTTCTGCTACGAGGGGACATGGAATGAGGGTGAAAGGAGATAGATTCAGGAGTGATGTGCGGAAATATTTCTTTACAGAAAGAGTGGTGGATCCATGGAATAGTCTCCCAGTGGAGGTGGTAGAGATGATGACAGTATCTGAATTCAAAAAAGCATGGGACAAACACAGAGGATCTCTAAAGGAAAAAAAGGGACTATTGTAGTTGTTATGGAAGGACAGACTAGAGAGGCCATGTGGTCTTTTTCTGTCGTCATATTTCTATGTGAAAATGTATGCATGAAGCATTCAGAGGAATAAAATTAAATTGAAACTAATGTGCACCCCTATTCAATGTATCATGCTGATAGTAATGTTTACAGCCACAACAGAGGGATTCAATTTTATAAAGATTTTATTTTTCCCTAAAATGGAAAAAAGCTATTACAAGAATAAAAAACAGTTATTAAGAAGCTTGGTTTATGTTTGAATGGTAGGGCAATGATATAAAAGAGCTGAACTAGTCTCCTTGCTTTTGGACCAGTGAGGTCCAGGTGCACCACAGGCAGAATATGCTTGGTCTTGAAGATGGGCAGTTCCCCTTGGTTTGAGTAATCCCCATTTCAGTCATAACATTTCATCAACCTTGATGATGACATCTCATTCAAGCCACCCTGCCACTGATGGCCTTGCTGTGACTGGTACAGGTCAACCAGGGCTGAGGAAGGAGAACACATGTAGTTAAATAATCACAGTCCTGGATGGAAATCTGTTTTTCTGGGGTTTCTGAGCTGGTTGTTCACCCCATCCCTGATTTGCTGCTTCTCCCTCATGTTTGTGGTGCCGTAGTTCTCTTCCACTAGTTCCATAAGTTTGCTCTTCACATTATTGGGAATGGCCATCTTGCCATTGGTTCCAGTGAAGTTTGCCACATGGCACCACTGCTTATATGTCTGTAATGGAACAAGCGAGCGGAAGATCCAGCCTGCGAACCTCAGTAAACTGCCCTGGGAGCCAATGTATAGGTCTCGCACCCGCTCCTTGCTGACCTTGCACATCTCAATATCTGGAAGGCAGATTCTGTTCATTCGGTAAGCCAAAGAAGCTTTTATTCCTAGTTTGCTTGGTTTCTTTTGGCTCGGCCATTTCAATTTGGCTGAAATCCGTGTGATGTCAGCTATGACTGAGGTAGCTGTTTTCTGTGGTGCCTCATTAATCACTGGAAAGTCTTCCCTCAATGGGCTGATGTCTGTCGTACTGTCCTGCTGTGGCAGAAGGACTTCTGTCTGTGCACATCTACTTCTGTACAAAAGTGATGGCCCTATCTTCACACTGCGATCATCATTTCCAAGAGGGACATGCACCGAGTGTTCCTCCTTTTCTTTCTTGAAATTCTTTTGGATTGTGGGGCTCTGGGCCATATTGTTGAGCTCTGTATTTCTGTTATCCACTGAACTATGGATCATGGAACTGTGGTTCACACTATTGTGATTGATGGAGATATGGCCCACGTTTTTATGCTCTATGGAGCTACTGTGTTCTATGGAGCTACCACCTATGGTGGCAATGGAGCTGCAGTCTATATCATCCTGATTTTTAGAGCTATGGCTTATGATCTTGTGTGCTATGGGGCTGAAGCTCTTGGTACTGTGGTTCATGAAGTTATGGGCTATGGTGGTGTTGTATGTGGAGCTATGTCCCTTGACACTATGCCCTACAGAAGTATAACCTAGGAATTTACGGCCCATACAACTATGGTACCTACTATTATTTTCTGTGGAATTAAGGCCCATGTTGTTCTGGCTGATGGGGTTATGGCTCTTCATGTTGTGGGCTTTGAAGCTGTGGCCCTTGATGAGATTGTCTATAGAATTATGGATTTTGTTGTTGCATTTTATGGAGCTACGACCCTTGGAGATGAATCTCGTGGAATTATGATCCTTAATGTTAAAAGGTTTGGCGTCAAAACCTTTAGTGGTGTGGTCAATGGAGCTACTGCCCATAGTGTTGCAGCCCAATGAGCTATGGCTCATGATGTTCTGTTCTGTTGAACTATGGTCCATTTTGGAGTGGGAGTCCATTTTGTTGAGATCTATGGAGTTATGACTCACAGAGCCTTTATCGATGCTTCCATAATTTATTTTGCTGTGCTCCATCTTATCATGACAAGTTTTGTCCATGATACTCTGACTGACCTCTTCTTCTTTCTTCACAACGATGCCTCTTTGCAATGGTTCAATGCAAGCTGAAGGCTTCTGCAACTTCACCCGTTTCTGTCTTCCCAGCATTACTCTTCTCACCTTCTTAAATTCATTGCTAGGAAGGATACTTCCTGGCTGCCTTCCCATCATTTCTTGAATGGTTCTTTTCTTTTTGCCTAAGTCTGTCAATGAAGGCGTCGGATCCTGTACAAAAAGAACAATGCAAATATCAGTTATGGCTTACCGCATTCAAGCAAGCTCACGTAAGCACCTCTTACATTTTAAAAGCACAATAAGCAAGAGATTACTTTATTCACTACCACTCCTTCATTCTTCCCTGCAGTGTGCATGCTCAGCCCCTATGGGTTTCTCCACTTATTTAACTCCCGGTCACTGTGCAATCACTTACTTAGGAGCAGAGCCACTGGTAGGGAGTGATACAATAACATGGAGGTAACAGAATTATAGGGTTCTGCTAGGTCTAGTTATAAGTTAGGCTATACATTGCTCAAGTGGAGGAGTAGCCTAGTGGTTAGAGCAACTGCCTAGTACCCAGACAATCAAGGGTTTGATTCCCACTGGCACTCCTTGTGACCTTGGGCAAGTCACTTTACCCTCCATTGCCTTGGAAGACAAGGCCTGGCAATCTACTTCCAGTGATACATCGCCAAGAAAACCCAGAGGCAGCTGGGTTGCCAGGACAGCACTAAAAAAAACAAAACAAAACATTGCTGACTCTGGCTTACAGTATATGTTCTCAGATCAGAGGCTCTTGCCACCTTTATGCATGTCATCTTACTTGAGACTTCCCAAGCCTGGACGGTTCTCTATTTCATGCATATTTATTGTGGAGATCCTGACAACTAGACTGGCGAGGGCAGAGTCGTCAAACATATGACTTCGCAGTTTCTGGACAAATGAGCCTCTTCATGTGGCCGGAAGGAGTCTCGCAGCAGGGAAAAGTGTCAGAACTTATCTCTGCCACAGCAAGTTTCTTAAAATCTCAGGGGAGAAGCTTCCTGTATGTTGAGCTTGTGCATTGTGAGATCAGCATTCAAGTGCCTCCTGCAAATGTTTAACGAGTTGGCACTGCAGGTGCAAAGCAGTGACAGGGACGTATTAAAAACGCGCAGTAGACCTTCCCTGTGTGAACTCATGATGCACAAGATTGACATACAGGAAATGCCTCCCCAAAGTTCTTAACAAGCTTGTGGTGCCGGTGTAAAGCAGTGACAGATTAGGATGGAGGTGTAAGAGGAGGGAGGAAGCAAGCTGAGGAGGGGCAGGATCCTGAGAGAAGGGGGACAGGCAGAACGAGAGGTCAGGAGGGTGGATGCCTGGGGAGGAAGAGGCAAGAGTATGAACTCAGGGGAGGAGGCAGCAAATGGGCCAAATAAATTAACTGGATGCATGAGTAATAGTGGGTAGATTTTATTTAAAACAAAAACTGCATCCTTTAATATAGAAATATATGCATATGCCCTTCCTCCTCAATGCCTCCACCCACATCAGCCCAGTTAATATATGTTTATTCCTAATGTTGCCCCACATCAAAATGAGTTTGACACCCCTGAGGCAAGGGTTACTCTGGGACTGGCGTGAGACCCAGCTTCCACCGATTAGGTCGCCAGCTCCTGGAGATAATGCAAAGGTAGAAATCCCAACTCCCAAGGAGAGTAGGGAGCACTGGTATTGCTCAGCAGTGATATCAACTCATTGGGTTGGGACATACTTAGACTGGGTTCTGGAAGGAAGCAAAGCTTGTGTCTGAAAGCTAAAGGATTGTCGTTACAATGGCTCTGCTGACTGGGAGGTGGAGAAAAATGGGGAAAATCCAACACATCTACCAAGAAAGGCTGCTGATAGGCTATCATAGAGATGGAAGTCCCAAGCAAAGGAGGAAACAGAGCAACGAGAGGGGACATATATAAACAAAAGCTACAATCACAGCGCGGAAACAAGAGTAAAAAGGTTTACGAACAGATAGGATCTGTAACAGATTCACCCCACCTGCTCTCTCTCTGGGATCGCAGGCTGCAGATGTTGGAAAAGGCGAGTCAGGACGAACATCTGCTGATGTTCGATTCTCGCCATGCGCCTCTCCATCCGCTCCAGTACTGCAAGAACTAGAATCAAAGAGGGGAGAGAGAAACACATTAACTGCAAACCCGGCACAAGCACGAGGATGAATGCAGTATATTTCAATGTATACTCCACCTAGCAATAGTATTGAATAATCACTCTTGGTAATTTTATAACAAAGGCGCCAGGTTAAAGCAGTCAAAATGCTCCTATTTTAATCCTATTTTATAAAGACAAGTAGATGCTTATTATCGGGCCTGGTGCAAGGGTATTGGGCAAACCTTCGGCCTTATATGCCACCTTTCTTCTTGAGATTTTGATAAACTTAATATAATCATCCCAACACCATCCTTCTGCAAACAATCCTATAAAAATGCATCATGGGGCATCATACTTTTACATAGTACTTTGTATGTATGTTATTTGCCAGCTCTCCCGGCAGGTACAAGACTGCTGATGGCCTGACGCAATCTATTGTTTTGCTTTGATTGCTGCTATTTTTTGCTGCCTCTCAGAAGCTGCTGCCCGAAGTGATTGCCTCATCTTGCCTAATGGTTGGTCCAATCCTACCTATTGTCTTTATAAAATACTAGCGTACGTGGCAGAGACTGCGTCTTACGTTAATGCATGAACATTTATACCTGTTTATAGCAGATGCAAATGAAAACGTGTGGCCATTTTAAACATTAGAGCCATCATTCATTGGTTGATTCAAGTCATGTGAGTACTGACAATTAATCACAGGTGTGTCTAATTTTACTGCAATTGGAATGTGGTTCTTCTGTTCAAACTGATTTGAATTGTTTATAAGGGGGCCAATAACCATGTTCTGGCCTATTTCCTACTATTATGCGTCAAATATGTGTGCATATATAGTTCAAAGACATTTCACTGGCCATGTTTATTTTTTAGGAGATAATGGACATTAAGGGGTTGAAATGCAAGGGTGTCAATAATGTTGACCACAACTGTAAAATGGCTTAAGTTTAGCTGGGGAATTCGGTCACACTAAACCTAGCCAGTCAAAATTTTAACTGACTAGATTTAGGAGAATATTCAGCTGGAAATGTTGCTGGTTAGGGTCAGTTGACTATCTGCCTGAAGATAATGACAATTAGGACGATTTCTGAATCTCAGCACCACAATTTCCTGCTGTCCAATTACATATTTTGATGTTCAATGACCTTCTGTCTATGTTTTCCTAATGGAGGCCTCCAGAATTGGGTATAATACAACAGGTAAGGCCTCATCAATGACCTGTACAACATCACACTCACTTCCTTTAAGTACAGTCCTTTCCAAATCAAAGATCAAAGCGAGCGCCAATGGTAGTTCGGTAGCTGCTCCCCTGTCCCAGTGGGCTTACAATCTAAGTGTGTACCTAAGGCAATAGAAGGTGAAATGTCTTGCCCAAGGTCTCAAGAAAGATCAATGGAAGAAGTGAGACTTGAACCTCAGCTTCCCTGGTTCTTAACCTGCTGCTCTAACCACTAGGCTACTCCTTTCTATTTAAAGTAAAGCTCCAGTTTATGTAGAACGTGGAAGTAGGAACTGAAACATCCAGGTCAGGACATTTACAATTCCTCTGGTAGTTTACAAAGGACTCTGCCAAAGAAGAAGCCTTTTGTAAAATATGTATAAGGACGCTGGCAAATACCCATCTATTGGGCATCCCATATGGCGTGAGCAGCAATTAATTAGTGCCACTCGGGGCGTTACACGTGTGTGAGCTGGTGACTACGTGAGTAGGTGCTGGGCTTGCAACCTGCACGTGTATTTGTTGGCTCTTAGACGTATCTGTGCTGGATTTCACAAAGGTGCACTCAGGGCGGCCATTAGGGTTTCTGGCGTCCTCCTGCAACCTGTCAATTGATGCCCTTCTTCCTCATTAGCTGATGATCCGTGGCTATACCCAAAATGCTATCTTTGATAACACCTTAGCTTTTCATGTTTCTTTCACTTTTTGACATTTTATTTTTCACATTTTTAAAAGTTTTCATTTCCTTATTTTTCAGCATTTTGGCACCCCCCCCCCCAACCATGTTTACCTCACTAAATGTGTTGCACAGACCCTGACTGCACTTGTAAACACATACATTTCAGGAGCTTAATAAAAAATCCTCTTTTTAATGAATTTTTGAGGTGGTGGTGGTGGTAGACACCAAGAGGATACCACTATTGCCCCCTCGGAGCTGGCACTTGTAATGAGCAGGTGTAAGAGCCGAAGTGGGATTTTTTTGTAATATACATGTATTCCCATTATAAAATGGGAACTACGCATACAATATTTTGGTCCGCCCAAACCATACCCCTTTGAAATTTCTGTATCGCAGCGCATTTATCCATGTAAATAGCAGCTTTCTGAAATTTACACAGGTATGCAAGCTACACATGCAAATGCTGCTGTTTCCATATGTAGACGTTTCTAAAACTACCTCCAAATTCTGCAGATATGAAAAATAACGGGGTTCTTTGATCAAGCACCGGTTCGTTTGGGAGTCGTACTGGGATGGTTGATAGGTTAAGAACATAAGATATGCCATACTGGGTCAGACCAAGGTCCATCAAGCCCAGTATTCTGTTTCCAACAGTGGCCAATCTAGGTCATATGTACCTAGCAGTATCCCCAAGGGACACAGGTTCCACAATGCTTGTATTGGTTCAAGCATTGATATCCTGGGTCCCTTCTTAATAATGGCTTATGGACCTTTCCTCCAGGAACTTGTCCAAACCTTTTTTAAACCCAGCTACACTAACAGCCTTTACTACATCCTCCGGTAACAAATTCCAGAGTTTGATTACACGTTCAGTGAAAAAATATTTTCTTTTATTAGTCTTAAATAGTTTACCCTGTAGCTTCATTGCATGTCCCCTAGTCTTTCTATATTCTGATAAGGTAAACAATCGATCTACGTTTACCCGTTCCACTCCGTTCATTAATTTATAGACTTCTATCATATCTCCCCTCAGCCAACTCTTTTCCAGGTTAAAGAGCCCTAACCTTTTTAGCCTTTCTTCATAGGAATATCCTTCCATCCCCTTTACCATTTTGGTGGCTCTTCTCTGAACCTTTTCTAAAATCGTTATATCCTTTTTAAGATACGGCGACCAGAATTGCACACAATATTCAAGGTGCGGTCTCACCATGGAACGATACAGAGGCATTATAATATCTTTTGTTTTATTTTCCATTCCTTTCCTTATCATACCTAGCATTCTATTTGCTCTCTTGGCCGCCGCTGCACACTGGGCTGAGGGTTTTAACATGGTATCCACAATGATGCCTAAATCTTTTTCCTGGGTGGTGGTTCCTAATGTGGAACCTTGCATCGTGTATCCATAGTTTGGGTTGTTCTTCCCTAGGTGCATAACCTTGCACATGTCCACATTAAATTTCATCTGCCATTTTGATGCCCAGTCTTCCAATTTATCAAGATCCTCTTGCAATTTTCCACAATCCTCTTGGGTTTTAACAACTTTAAATAGTTTTGTGTCATCTGCAAATTTGATAACCTCACTCGTTATTCCACTTTCCAGGTCATTTATGAATATGTCAAAAAGCAGCGGACCCAGCACAGATCCCTGGGGTACACCACTATTCACCTTTCTCCATTGGGAAAATTGGCCATTTAGCCCTACCCTCTGCTTTCTATCTTTTAACAAGTTCCTGATCCACAATAGTACACTGCCTCCTATCCCATGACTCTTTAGTTTTGCCAAAAGTCTCTCATGAGGGACCTTGTCAAAGGCTTTCTGAAAGTCCAGATACACAATATCAACCGACTCACCTTTGTCCACCTGATTATTCACTTCTTCAAAAAAACATAACAGATTAGTAAGACAAGATCTTCCTTGTCTAAAGCCATGTTGGCTGTCTCCCATTAGGTCATGACTATCTACATGCTGAGTAATTTTATTCTTTATGATGGTTTCTACCATTTTTCCTGGTACTGATGTCAGGCTCACTGGTCTGTAGTTTCCCGGATCACCCCTGGAACCCCTTTTAAAAATTGGTATTACATTGGCGATCCTCCAGTCTTCAGGTATTAGATATGATTTTAATGATAGTTCACAGATTACTAATAGCAGGTCTGCAATCTCGTATTTCAGTTCTTTCAACACCCTTGGATGTATACCATCCGGCCCAGGTGATTTGCTACTCTTCAGCTTATCTAATAGTTGTAATACATCTTCCCGATGTATCGATATTTCCTTCAATTCTTCCGCACCTTTAAATACCACTTCAGTCATGGGTAACATCCCTACATCTTCCTCAGTAAAGACTGAAGCAAAGAATTCATTCAGTCTCTCCGCTATCGCCTTGTCACCTCTTAGTGCTCCTTTAACCCCTTTATCATCTAATGGACCAACTGACTCTCTCACAGGTTTTTTGCTACGAATGTACTTGAAAAGGTCTTTACTTCGCGTTTTTGCTTCCGCAGCAAGCTTCTTCTCAAATTCTCCCTTTGCCTGCCTTATCAATGCCTTGCATTTGACTTGCCAGTGCTTGTGCTGTTTCCAGGTTTCGTCGTTTGGCTCTTTTTTCCATTTCCTGAAAGATGCTTTTTTGGCAACAACAGCCTCTCTGACCCCACCTTTAAACCATGCTGGCAGTTTTTTTGACTTCCTTCCACTTTTCTTAAAGCGTGGAATACAGCTGGTCTGGGCTTCCAAGATAGTATTTTTCAACAACAGCCAAGCCTGATGTACGTCTTTAACCTTTGCAACTGCTCCTTTTAGTTTTTTCTTAACTGTTTTCCTCATTTTATCATAGTCTCCCTTTCGAAAGTTAAAAGGTAGTTCTTTTAAAAACTAAAACCTCCAAGGCTTAGGTGGGAAAATGAGATTTCTTCGCCATGGGAATTGAAATGCAGTACTCCCCAGTGCTCTCCTCTATCGCCCATTGTGTTTAATGTATGCTTGTGTTCATTAGGTGGTGTATTGAAAAGTTAGACTCTTTCATTTTATATCGACGCTAATGGTATGACCAGGGCCAGTGTTAGAGCGTGGCAAACAGGTCAATTGCCCTGTGCCTCCATGCCACAGGGGGGCCCCATGTCTGCTTCAAGCTGAAGAAGGCATAGCCTGCAGGCAGATTTTGGCGTCCCCTCCTCAGTTTCTGCCCTGGATATTACTGCTATCTTGCCACTTCAAACCAAGATAAGAAACCACATAAAAAGTTAGCAAATTGTTTCAAACAAACTGAATCTTGGATGAGGCTACATTTCATGAAACGTAATCCTGAAAAGACTAAACTACTTTAGATTGGCCGTGATTTGATGAGTTCCAAAGTCAGCTCCCATGCTTTCAAATGTCACAGTTCCACTATATCAATATATTAGAATACGGGGGATAATGATAGATTCTGTGCTATCGATGAATGTGCAGTTTCCTTTACTAACAAAGAAAGTATTCTGTACGTTACACCTCATTTGACAAATCAGAGCCTATTTGTCCTCTAAGCATGTAAAAACTGTAGTGCAAGCTATAGTAATATCTCACTTTAACTATAGTCAAAAAAGCACCTTGTTTGTCTACACCATGGATATTGCAAAATACTGCAGCAAAAATAATCTTGTATGACCATAGATGGGAAAGAGCTAAACCATTTCTGATTAGTTTACACTGGCTTCTGATAGTTGCAAGAATAGATTTGAAATGATTATGTTTTGTTTTCAAGACCCCGAATGGATGTAGCCCTTTGTCTATTTTACTGCTGGTATAATTATAATCAGGCTCCATTCCTTATGGTCAGGAACAAATAGCTCTGATGTTTGCCAACATGTAGAAAATGTATTCTTAAACGATCATTGGACACATCCTTAAATTAGAGAGCAGCTATTACATGGAATCAACTTTCGGTAGATTTCAGAAGTCGGTTGAATTATTTTCCATCAACTATTGGAAACCTGTTTTAGAAAATTTTTGATAAACAATTAAAAGAAGCTGGCTTGTTCAGGTATTAAACCTAAAATCAGTTGTTATGGCTTCCAGTTATAATATGAAAGTTAAGAATGTAATCAGAGATATGTTAAGATCATTAACTGAATGAGCTCTTTTGCTACTAGGGAATTCTTGATGAGCAGTTTTGGATGGCTGCTGCTCTATTATGTATTGTGAATTGTGACCGCTGAGTATGAAATCTTGGAAATTAAAACTTTGTTATCTGCTTAGAAATGAATGGAATAGGCAGAATCTAAATGAATAAATTATTATTATTATTATAAATACATATTGGACCTTAATTGTGAATAGTGCGCTGGTATCCTGAAGAATCTGGAATAGGCTTCATGTATGGAACACCTCCTCCTGTAATTGATCTGGGGCTCGCCTTTCTGCTCTGCTGCTGCAATATCAGGTCCTGTTGGTAATTGACCAATGTAAAGCACCATATACCACATCATCCCCCTTTAGTGTAGGATGGGATTTCCCCAAAGCTAAGTTCATGTTGCTGAGGGACATCCTAATGACCACTAACTTCCTTCCTGCTTCCTTCTGTCCTATTCTGCTACAGGGTCAGCACCTACCCACCCACCCAAAGGCACGAATCAATGATGTGATGCATCTTAAGCCCTGAGTCTTTCCTCATTGACATATCGGACAGTAAAGACTTTGTTAGGTATCTAGTGTCTATCCTGTAGCAATCACTCACAGCTGCTAACCCAACATACAATAAGTGAGGCTAGACGATTCTGTGTACCAATAATCCTGTTTCTGTGACAAGCACCATGTGATCTCGCCAGCAGGTGCAGCTCTTGGTACTCACTTGTGCTGGTCCCTGGGATACTGGAAGTAGCGTCCTCCTTCACCCAGGGTTCCTCTCCCTGCTCGATCCTGGACACCACGTCTGGCTTCTTGATGGGAAATCCTGTTTATGAAAAGGACAGAGGCTACAGTGACTCATAAGCTGAATAATACTATCAGGAAACTTTCTGAACAGAATTTTCTAGCTTTTGGTTCAAAATAAATGTAGTTCTTAATGGAGAAGATGCAGGTGGGGCTTACTTTCAAAAACGTTCCTCCTGCTCTGAGTCTTTGGCAGAGCCTTTGGCAAAACAGGGACCATGGTAATGGATAGAGGAACACTACTAAGTAGCAAAAGGTAGGGAATATAATACACATATATAACCTAAGATAGAAAGAATATTTATTTATATAGCACCATCAACATACACAATACTGCATTCACAGTACCCTTCTCGGCCTCTGAAGGAGAACGGGCATTTAGGTTATCATACAATGGTGACATGAATGTGGCTCCCTCTCGTCATTACCATTGTCATTACCACCGTCATGGCCAAGGAAAGGGGAGATGGTTAAAATGAGGAAAACGTCTGCACAATTTTGAATGAGGGCTCATGGTGATATCACCCAACTGAAGGCAATCTCAACTGAGCCTAAAGCCCAAAGGAGCAGGAGGAAACCGCTGTGCTCCAAAAGTTCAGAAATCCTCCAGTGACAGATTTCAGCATACCCTGGGTAACCTTTTCCATATTTAACTCTCTTTATAGTTAGGACGTTGGTTCAGTGGCTCAATTCCCAACTCAGCTCTTCCATTCCTTGGGTCAACTGGGACAGAGGATGGTACAGCCTTCACAGCCCTTGGGAGAGGAAGCCATAGTCATTGTACAATGGTGACACCTAGTGGCTGGATTTAGGTTTTATCACTGCAGGGTTCTGGAAAGTGCATGGCTGGCCTAAAGTAAGTGGAGAAGGGATCCAACTGAGTTGAAAGAAACTGACAGCTCAAACACAAAGATGACTTACAGGCAGAATTCCTAGAAAGATGCCCCAAGACCATGCTTCAGTGAACTTAGAAAGCACCAATCTAATAGTACTAAAAACCAGAGTCCTCCATTAAGCAGCGGCAGCAGTATAAATTTCCCTCAAACATGGAGATCTATAGGGACCAGCTATAGGGCTGAGATGGCCATTAAGTCTCTGTGACTGTGCAGTCTTTGACTTCTCTGCGGAAACTGTCAGTATGGGGCACCAACTAGCTAGACTATGTCCAACCACTCATTCACATGGGCAGTAGAGCAGTCATTACATATTCATGATTTTTAGACTTCATTGATTAAGACATGAGACAAAACCTTAAAATAATGAGTTTTAAAACTGGAAGACTGGCCTTTGTGGAGGGTTCTCACTTCCCAGCCAATAGGCTTCATACAATTGCTGAAAGTGGTAGCATGTGTGAGAGGCTCTGATTTATTGAGGGGAAAGTAGACTTATTCACGAGGGGGTGTAGAAACTGGGTAAAAGCAATCTTCCCGTCCACCCCCACCGCTCCCCAAATTGAAGGAACTGTAAGACACTTATTTTTACCTATTGATGCCAGGGCTTCATAATTCTCCTGCATTGTGGTCTTGTAAAGCTCCTTCTGCCAGTCTTCCAGCTTCCTCCATTCCTCCAGGGAGAAATACACCGCAATATCATCAAATGTAAGCGGTACCTGAAAGTATTAATGCTACATTACTCAGTGCCTTCCCTGGGGAGCAAAATATAGGAGCTCGTGCACTGGTCTCTGATTCAGGTATTGTACTGAAACATGGGTTCAAGGCTCCCTCTGCCAGTGACCTTGATCTCTGGCTGTGGGACTTCTAGGATTCAATTGAAAATGAGTCATTTGCCTTTATCCAGTCTTCCTGTTGAATAAAATTATATATACAGGGGCATATTCAGCACTTGTAAAGTGCATAGCCGCCACCGCTGAAGACTAACCCCAGATATTCAATGCCAGGGTCATATCCAGCCACCAGGATTGAATATCTGGGGTAGCTGCAGAACCTGGAAGCTAACCAGGCAGCGGCGATATTGAGCTGCTGCCCGGTTAGCCTCTGCAGATAAAGTTTAGACCAGCATTTGTAATGCCTAACTTTACCCACAGGTTGCTAACTGGGCAGCAGATCAATATCCCCGCTGCCTGGTTAACGATGAGTGCCACCTCTGCTCCATCCTTGCATACCCACATGCCCTGATGATAACCGCATAGCAGCAGGACGTGTAGCAGTGGCAGTGGCACTAATATCCCTCCCCCTCTCCCATAAACCTTAAGAAAGCCCCAAGCTTTTGGGTAATTCGGCTAAGCAGACCTGTTCACGTCGATGGAGGATATACTGTTTTTGGTGTGACTGAACAGGATTTTATGTGGTGGTAGTCTAGAAAGTGTCTGGGACTACTGGCTTATCAAGTTCTTTTTGACCCATCCCAGTTTCCAGTGTTGAATTAAAACTGCAATACAGCGGAAAATTCTTTGAGGCATGAAGCATCTTTTCCTGATCTGTACATCTCTGGCTCAAGGGCACAACCTCAAAATCCACAAGGTAGATCCAACCGTTGGGAGGATGGGGCCTTGGACACGATTAGATAGAAGCAGCTTTGTCTCTTGGCTGCCAAAAGCTTGGAAACCAAGTTACCACAAGCACAAAAAAGTAACAAAGAATGGGAGAAGAAAGGTCAACTCTGCAACTTCATCAACTATAGGGTACAACTGCGTCACCTGTGGTCTCACTTGAAGGTCAAGATTCATCTTCTAATGGATGCATAAATAAACATAGTCAAAGTGAATTGCTGAAAACTCATACGTTGTCAGGGATGGGATACTCCATCATCAATAATTTACTACCTACATTCTTCTATTTCTTCTTGGATATTGCATGTCTGCAGTGCTCAATAAAGGGAACGTAGTAATTAACCACAGCAGATATAAGCTCTGCAAAATAGAGGGCATTCCTTCTCCAAAGAGAACAGACCCTGAATTAAAGCACAGTCTGATATGCCCTGATGATTTACTACAGGCTCAAGGACTTGGCATGAATTTTGGCTGGTCCAATGGGCTTAGGACCTTGATCTTCACTCTCAATCCTCGAGATCTGCCAAGATGTCAGTTTTTCAGGCCACCCCTCATGATTATGCATGAAGGAGATTTGCATGCATTGGAGGTAGTGGGCATACAAATCTTTGTTATGTACATTCATTAAGGATAACATGGCCCAATCGTGGCCCTCAAGGACTGGGAATGAAGACCAAGGGCTTAGGAGAAATAAAGCGCAAAGCTAAATTTACCAAAAGAATTATCATTTTGTGCATAAGGAGAGGGAGAGGTTTTCCCTTGTATTTATTCTTTTTGAACAGCTACATCAGTTCATAATTGTTGAGAACTATTGCCTGCTACTACACAGTTTAATAGTTTAGAAGGTCTGTGCACAAATAATTACATCAGCCCTAACTGATCAGCAGGCCAGGTGTGCTGGCACCATAAAGCTCAAACAAGTAATTTTCTACAACATAACTATCTGAATTAATATTAATATTTAAATGGAGTAGCCTAATGTTTAAAGTAGTGAGCTGAGAACCAGAGAAGCCAGGTTCAAATCTCACTGCCATGCCGTGTGATGTTGGGCAAGTCAATTAACCCTCCATTGTCTCAGGTAAAAAGGTGACATTTTACTTACCAGTTAATGTCCTTTCCTTGAGTCCTGCAAGACCAGTCCAGACAAGTGGATTGTGTTCCTCTACCAGCAGATTGGTGGAGACAAAGAACCAATGAAAAGCCCAGGTTTCAATGACATCACTCCCAGGCAAAGCAGGCCCTAGAGTTGGTCCAAAGTGTTGGAGCCCTAGGCAAACCTTACGCTTTACACCCTCTCTGGCTGTCAAAATCTATTATTTAGCTTTGAATGGCCTGCTTTTTCTGCCCTCCAGAGGTTGCTGCCCTAGGCGAATGCCTAGTTTGCCTATTGGTTGGGCCGGCCCTGCTGCCAAGCCTCTGTTTGTCTTAGCCACCAGAGGTCCCTTCAGTATTCGACCCATAGCACATGGGAGAAACATGGCAAGCCTCACACAGTCTCAATGGTGGGTAACAAGGAATAAGCAACAGCAGAGAACTATGTACAGGAAAGCACAAACAGAAAGCCGTCAGCATTAAATGAACCCACAGAGCCAAGTATAAAAATCATAGCGGACCCAAGGGAACCGCGGCAGAAGAACAAAGCAAATACTGTTTCAGGGATGGGCCCTGGACTAGTCTAGGAGGACTCAAGGAAAGGACATTAACTGGTAAGTAAAATGTCATCTTCTATATCCTCCTGCTAGACCAGTCCAGACAAGTGGGATGTACCAAAGCTACAATTCCATTGGGTGGGAAGAAACACAGCAGCTCGCAAAACCCCAGAGCCAAAGGCGTGTGGACATCCAAACAGTAATGCTTGATAAAAGTGGAAAGTAATGCCTACATTGCTGCCTGAAAAATGTCTGTAGGGGCTACCGAGCTCCGCTTTGTTCAGGAGGATGCTTGTGATCAGGTAGAATGGGCATGCAAACACGCCGGAACCAGCCAGCTCTGCAACAGCTACGCCGAGGCAATGGCCCCCTTAATCTAGCACAGTAAAGCCGAGTTAGCCATCATGTCATCCTTGCACAGGCCAGAAAACAGCACAAGAAGATGGTCGGCCTTATGAAGGAAATTCATAACTTTCTCTGGTATGTGTAACACCCTCTGGACATCCACAAGGCAAAAATCCTTATCCTTCCTCTGACACTGCTCCTTCAGGAAGGAGAGCTGGCAGACTACCTGGTTCACATGAAAAGGAAAAATCACCTTAGGCAAGCAGAAAGGCACAGGCCGATTAGAAATGGCCTCCTTAGAAAATACAAATAAAGATCTCAGCAAGACAGAGCCAGCAGCTTAGAAATCCACTTTGTGGCACAAATCACAACCAAGAAGTCTTGAGCATAAATCCTTGAAAGTAGTGCACTTCAATGGCTCAAAAGGCACCACCACCAGGGCCATGAGCACCACACACAGATCCCAGGAGGGGATCACAGAATGGAGGGGAGGATGCCGATGCCGATGCCAATGCCAAATCCCCTGGAGAAAGTGTGAGATGTCCAGGTGCAAGGCTAGAGACTTACAGCCACCAGAACTTGGAAACAGGCCACAACTGCTACCTGAACTTTCAGGGAGCTAAAGGAAGGACCTTTCTCCACGCTGTCCTATAATAAGGCCAACAGAGAGGGCTCCTTGGCCCCCTCAGGAGCCAACTGCCGAGCACCACACAATCGCTCAAAGAGGCACCAGATCCACATGCATTCCAGGCAGAGAAGAGACCACCACAGGAGAGTAGCCCTTACACGCTAGCTGTCTCTTTACAAGAGCCATGCCATAAGCGAGAAGTGAATCCTGGTCCTCCAGAACGATCAATCCCTGCCCCAATAGGCCCCAAGAAGGAAACAACAGAAAAGGAGGCGCCTGCAAGAGCCACTTCAGGTCTCTGAACCACGATCTCCTCAGACAATCTGGTGCCACCAGAACAATCCTGCCTCGGTGGGCATTTTATACACTGAAACACACGCCCCACCAGTGACCACAAAGGAAACATGTTCAGCAGGTGCTGAATCGGCCAAGGCTGGATCAAGGCGTCAACACTCTTGGACACTTCTCCATGTGGCGACTGAAGAAGCAGCAAATGTTGGCATTGGCGGGTTGCCAACAGATCAATTTTGTGGCGACCCCAGCAGTGCAGAATCAACTGAAACACCTCCTGACTGAACTCCCACTCTCCAGAATCCAAAGTGACGGCTGAGGAAGTCCGCTTCCACATTGTCCACCCTGACAATGTGCTGAACTGACAAGTCTAGGAGGTTCTTCTCCACCCAGGAGAGCCATCTCCAGAACTACCCTGGCATGCCTCGTGCCACCTTTTATTTATTTATTTATTTATTTATTTATTTATACCGCGCTCTTTAGAATCAGTGCAGTTTACATGTATACTAACAGGTACTTTTTATTTCCTTGTCCCCGAAGGGCTCACAATCTAAGTGTACCTGAGGCAATGGAGGATTAAGTGGCTTGCCCAAGGCCACAAGGAGTGGCCATGGGATTAGAGACCCCAGTCCCTCCGGCCTGAAGTTGCTTGTCCCCATGCGGAAATTGAACCCCCAGCCTTCCGGCCTGAGGTAACCTGTCCCAACCACTGAGCCACTCCTCCCTTATCGATTGACATAAGCCACCGCTGTGGCATTTTCTGAAAACACTTGAACCACCTGACACTCAAGCAGGGGCCGGAAATGCAGAAAAGCCAACCTGATGGCCCTCGCCTCAAGGCGGTTGATGGACCACACTGCTTCCCTGTGGTTCCAATGGCCCTGGGCCGTATGGTCTTGGCAATGGTCTCTCCACCCTCAGAGACTGGCATCCATCGTCAGGAGGATCCAGTAGAAATTGTCCAGCAGCACATCCTTCCTCAGAAGACAGGGCTGCTGCTACCACCACAGGCTGGACTTCACCATCAACGGGAGCAGGAGCCTGCGTTCAAACTTCTGAGAACTCAGGGACCACCGTGCCAGCAAGGACCGTTGGAGCAGCTGCATATGGAGAATGCCCCCATGGCACCATCTCTATGCTTACTGCCATCAATCCGAGGAGCTGAAGTTAATCCCAGAATTTAGAAGTCCACTGTGCACTGAACAATGCCAGGCAATCCAACAGTCTAACTTTTTCCTCTGGCAGGAAAACTCTGTCAACTCAAGTGCCAACATGTGTTTCTAGAAACTCCAGGGACTGGGAAGGCAATGGCTGGCTCGTTCCCTGATTGATCACCCAGCTGAGGCTTTCTAAAAAGGACAGCACTCGGGATGCCACCCAAAGCGCCTCTGAAAGGGACCAGGACAGTATGAATCAGTCATTCAGATAGGGATGGACACAGATCCCTTGCGCCGCAGCTGCTACCACCATGACTTTGGTGCGATGGATAGCCCAACAGGGAGTGTGGCAAACTGATAGTGAGAGCCAAGCATGGCAAAACCCAGATACTTTGCTGATCTGCCTGGATCAGGATATGAAAATATGCCTTGGCCAGATCCTGAGGAGCCAAGAACTCCTCTTGGAACACTTCTTGAATCACAAAGCGCAAAAATCAGGATGCGCAAGTGCTTGTTGACACCCTTGAGGTCCAGGGTGAGCAAGAAGGAACAGTCTTTTTTTGGAGATGGAGTATCTGCCCTCGCCCTGCTCGTCCGGTGGGACAGGCATCACTGTCTTTAGGCACAACAACTTGTCCAAGGTAGTCCACACAGCAGCACTTTCTATCGTAGACCCACAAGGAAAGATGATGAAGACATCTGGAATTGTCTCCTTGCATTCCAGGACATAGCTGAACTGAATGGTGTCTAGCACCCAGTTATCCTTGGAAACTCAGGCCCATTCCTGAAATAAAGGGTGAAGCCTGTCTCCAACTGGAGGAACCAGGTAAAAGGCCCCTAAATCTTCATTGCGCAGCCCAGGAGGGTCCTCCTCTGGGTGGGACTGAATCCCTGGGCCCACATGCTCCATGAAAGGACTGAGAATGAGCCTGAAGCCCAGAAGCAGAGGAGAAGAAAGGAGGTTTTGGGGGTGGGGGGGGTCCAGGCCGGTAACAACAAGAGTTCTGAGACCTCCAGGGATCCGGACAGCATGCCCTCGGTTGATGAGCAGAGGCTGATGAGAGAACGGAACCAGCCCACTTCACAGGCCCCTTGGACCTGTCTTCCAGAAGGCAGTAAGATTTAGTTTTGCCCAGGTCCTTCATCTGCTTCTCCAAAATCGGTTCCAAAAGAAGCTTCCCCTTAAAAGCCAGGTGGGCCAACCAGGCTTTGGAAGATGTATCCGCTGCTCAGTGCTGGAGCCAAATCCAATGCCATCATCTCTGGCCACCAAAAGTACCAGGTCATACATAGCATCAGAAAGGAAGGCCACAGCCCACTCCAAAAGAGGAATAAAAACATCCGGTGGAAGAGACTGAATCCACTGGAGCAGGGCTTGAGATGTCAGGCCTGCACATACCGCAACTGAAGTATAGCAGCTGCTGCTGCAAACTGGTTCTTCAACATGAATTCATCTTTTGGTCCAGAGTATCCTTTAAGACCAATTTGCCTTCCACAGGAATGGTGGTCCATCTGGTAACCACCATGATCCGTTTATCCACCTTGGAAATTTCAACCACACAACTCACTCCCTCTCCAGGAGAGCATGCGTTTTCTTATACACCCTTAGCTCCTTAGGTGGGGAGTTGGAGGAATCCGCTCTGACTGGAATAGGCCCATGAACACCTCCGGGAAGACAGTAGCGGCTTTCTTAACCCCTTGTAGGAGCAGATGCCTCTTCAGTTCCTGCTCCATGATTGGAGCCTCCACCAAGCTAAAAGTGGATAAGACCTTCGGATCAACACCTCCAGTTCCTACTCCTGGAACAGGCAAATAACCTCGGCCTCCTCACAATCCTCTGAAGGCAAGAGTACTTCTTCATCCACATCAGACATCTCAATCCAAGCCACAGCTGACCCCTTTCCTACTGGGGATGCTTTGCAATCAATCAAAGAAGGCTTCCATTCAGCCTGCCCCCATGAGATAATGTGGGAGAAACAAAAGGCCACAGGTTCTGCATGTCCACATCGGAATGATCAGGCCTGCTGAAAAGGGAAAGAATTCCAGGAAGGACAATCCAGACTCTGGAAGCTCTCCTCATGGAAAATGACCCCCCTACACTCAGGAGCATAGCCGCTGTCGATCCCCTAGAGGACGGAGAGAAGCCCACAGCACAGACGCTGGATCCTCCAGTCGGCTGAATATTCTTACCCATAGCACCATCTGCCACTTCCTGCCCTGAGGCAGGCAAGGTCGGGCTAACAACATCCCCTGGCTGAGAAAGAGGGAGTAGACTCTCTAGGGATGACTCAGATGCAGAATGCAGAAGCCAGAGAGGAGGCACCATGCTTGCCACAGACAAAACCTGGAAGAAGACATAAGAGTAAAGGTAAGTGTCACAACAGTGTGCGCTAAGGCCATGGCGGCCCGAAGGGTGTGCGTTAACTGCACTCTTATTACTGCATATGTTACAGGTGCTATGGTAGAATCACATGTTGGAGCTGCTTGGGCAGAACACATGCAAGGACCGTGTGACTGTCAGGTGCACAATAGAGAAAACACTATTAATGCATGCAGAAAATGGAAGGAAACCCTCACTCAGCACAAGCAGTCATTAGCGATCTACCTCGCATTGCATCCCCCCCCAGATGGAATTGTGAGCCCCCAACAAGGACAATGACGAGGTCAAGCTTTGGTACTCACCCCCGAGAGCCCCAGGCAGAGAATCCAAACCAGACTCAGCTCCACTCCCATCAAACTGTTTGGCTGGCTCTGCAGCACTGCATGTAAGGTGGCTGGTGGGCAGATCCCTCTGAGAGCCTTCTGCAATCTTCGGGAGAGAGCAGGGGGAGGACAAAGAAGGAGGGAGGGGGCGTTGAGATTGTGTGAAGCAGTCGTACTCTTCCAGATCCTTCCAATTTCTGACTACTCAACAGGCCCTTATCCAGGGTAAGAGCATGGAGCTGAACCAATTTTCCCTCCTCCTATGACTACTGAAAAGACCGCAGTCTAGTGGAGCCTCCCACGTCAAGCTCTAGTGAGAGATCAATCTGCAGGCTGTTGTTCATGAGCATTTTAAATCAATCTTTCCCTCTCATATCCTCAGACTTTCTTCAGAGAGGAAGAAATCCATCCACCATCTGCTGGAGACAAAGAGATACTGAAGGGTCCTCTGGTGGCTGAGGCGAATAGAGGCATGGGAGTGATGTCATTGAAACCTGGGCTTTTCATTGGTTCTCTGTCTCCACCAATCTGCTGGTAGGGGAACACAACCCAGTTGTCTGGACTGGTCTAGCAGGACGATATGAAGCTTAGATTGTGAGCTCTCTGGAAATAGGAAAAATATCAACTGTATCTGAATGTAACTTGCCATGCTTGAGCTAAATCCCAAAGTCTTTCCCTTCCCTGATTTCTTTAAATTTAGGTTTCATCATTTCAGGGTTCTGGAAAGTGCATGGCTGTCCTAAAGCAAGTGGGAAAGGGGATATAAAATATTGTGAATGAAGGTTCATAGTTCTAGAATGGGTGAAGAAAGGACAACTCTGCAACTTCATCAATGTCAGGATATAACTGTGTCATCTATGATCTCCCTGGCCTTTGTGTGAGGAGAGAAATCTGTGGCATGTTAAAAAAAAAAAGAGGTAAATTAATAATAACCAACAAATTGAAACCCACTAATTGGTGATCAAATATCCAAATACAAAATCTAAAATCCCAATCACAAAAAGCAGGGCTAGGAAAATGTTCTTCCTTACTTATAAAAGAAGATGTCTGAGTTACCGTCTAAGGGGAGAAAGGAACAAACTCTCACTCCCACACCGCGGACTCTCCTTTTAATAATTTGTTATTGAATCAAACAAATAAACCTATCTTATGCCAAAGCGCTCGTAGGAGAGGATGGAAAGGGAATCCTTCCAAGATGTGCATCATGTTTTCAGCCATTTATCAGGCTCCTCCTCAGGTGTTAGAGGATTGCACACTCCGGTAGAGCTTTCAGCGCTTGTGATTTAAAAAAACACAATCCTGCCCATTTTTAAAAAGGAAGGCGTCTGTCGGAAGCTATCATGAGTAATGGAATTGTAACCAATAAAAACACAGGGGCCGTCCATCATAGGGAAGTTCCCTGTGTGATTGGTATGACTCAGAAAAGGCTGGACCAATCAAGCTCTAAATTAAGCCCCATAGATTGCAATTTGAACATCCAAGACTGCTCAGTGGCAGCAATCGACTTCATAAACTGCAGTGAACTAAGCAGTCTTGGATGTTCAAATTGCAAACTATGGGGCTTAATTTAGAGCTTGATTGGCCCAGCCTTTTCTAAATCATACCAATCACACAGGGATCTTCCCTTTCCACCTTCGCCTATGAGCACTTTGGCATAAGATAGGTTTATTTGTTTCATTCAATAAAAACGTATTAAAAGAAGAGACCATGGTGTGGGAGTGAGAGTTTGTTCCTCTCTTCCCTTAGATGGTAACTCTGACATCTCCTTTTATAGGTAAGGACGGAAATTTTCCTAGCCCTGCTTTATGTAATTGGGATTTTAGGTTTTGTATTTGGGGAAAAAAAAAAAGAGGTAAAATCCTGTTTACTCTCTGTTGAAAAGGTTGTTGGTATTTTGATTTTATTTCATTTCTGATGTGAATTTTGTATCTTACTCCCCTCCCTCTCCTTTCTTCTAATCTGTTATTGTTTCATTTATAGTGTAAACCATTTTGAATAGCAATTTGTCCACAAAGATGGGATAGACAATTTATAAATAAACAAATAAATTCTGATTGTCGATGGTCATTTCATTTAAATACGCACAGCTGTTCATCCACAAAACCGGCAGTTAACCTTACAAGTTAAGCGTAATAATACATTCCCACTATTTGTATTCAAATCTATTTGTACTTGCAGTCACTGTCAACTGAGGTGAAAGGTAGGGCATTGGATGCAGAAAAAGCATTCAACAGAATATATTGGCTCATCCTTTTTTGAGTTTTGGCAAGCTATGGATCCCAAACCAATGGATTGCTTGGGTATATAGGATGTATGATAGCCTTAATAATCAGTCTTCTGGTCAATGGATCCTTGACCCCTCTGTTTTGCTATTCAACATTGCGCGCTGCTAGGATGTCCTCTCTTGCCACTTCTGTTAGATCTTATTATTGAACCATTGGCCAACCTGATTCAGGACTCCCAGAATATTAAGGGATTACAGATTGCAGGGGAAGCACATGTTATCTCTTTATATACTGATATACTTATTTTTCTGTCAAAACCTGCCTTTTGAGGGTCAGCATTGATATAAGAACTGAGGCAGGTTGATTTGGTTTGGTTTGGTTTCAGAGTACAATTTAATTTAATTTAATGCTTCTATACCACAGATCCTATACGATCTCCGCAGTTTACAATAAAACATAAGAATTAAAACAATCAGAACAAAATAGAGAGTTAAAACAATATATTACAAAAACAAAAATCTTAAATAACAGGCTACTGAAAATTAACTAAAAGCCTTCCTAAAAATAAAATGCCTTCACCTTTTTCCTAAAATCAAGGTAATCTTGGAGAACCCGAAGTTCTGGGGGAAGGTCATTCCAAATAACTAGGCCAGCCTACCTCTACAAAACACCCTCCACATAACAGCCCGGATCATCCAAGGTGCCTCCAGACATGATCACATCACCCCCATCCTCAAACACCTTCACTGGCTTCCTCTCCAAAGTACTACTACTACTACTGCTCCTGAACATTTGTATAGCACTAGGAGATGTACGCAGCGCTGCACAGACACATGTTAAAGATAGTCCCTGCTTATTAGAGCTTACAATTTATGTCAAGACAGACAATACAGTAGCTGTAGACATGGTATATAGCTAGGGGAAATGGTAAGGAAACACAAAGGAGATCAGGTTAGTCAAGATCCGAAAGCAACAGCGAAGAGGTGAGTTTTCAGCCTGGATATGAAAAGGGTCAGAGGAGTCACCTGACGTACAGACCCAGGTAGTTTGTTCCAGGCATAAGGAGCAGCAAGGTGAAAGGAGCGAAGTCTGGAGTTAGCAATAGAAGAGGAGGGAATAGATAGAAGTGATTTGCCAGAAGAGCGGAGTTCCCGAGGAGGGGTGTAGGGAGAGATAAGAGAGGAAAGGTAGTGAGGAGCTGCACAGTGAATGCACTTATAGGTCGGCAGAAGTTTTAACTGGATGTGGAAATGGATAGTGAGCCAATGAAGTGACTTGAGAAGAGGGGTAATATGAGCATGATGAGGCTGGCAGATTAGCCGCGCAGCAGAGTATTGAACAGATTGAAGAAGAGAGAGATGATTCAGAGGGAGACCAACAAGGAGTAAGTTACAATAATCTAGATGGGAGGTGACTAAGGAGTGGATAAGTGTCTTAGTAGTGTGTTCAGAAAGGAATGGGCAAATTTTGTTGATGTTGTAGAGAAATAAACAGCAGGTTTTAGCTATCAGATGGATGTGTGTGGAGAAGGAGAGAGAAGAGTCAAAAGACGACCCCAAGGTTGCGAGCTGAGGACACAGGGAGGAGTAGAGAGTTATCCATAAAGACTGAGACAGGAAGAAGGGGAGAGGAGAGTTTAGGGGGAAAAATAAGCAGCTCAGTTTTGGCCATGTTCAATTTTAAGTGGCAGTGAGGCATCCAAACAGCAATGTTAGAAAGGCAGGCAGAGATCCGGGTCTGGATTGCTGGAAAGATTTCAGGTATAGAAAGATAGATCTGGGAGTCATCAGTGTAAAGATGGCACTGAAAGCCATGGGAAGAGATGAGTGCACCAAGGGACTGGTTACAGAGAGAGAAAAGGACAGATCCTTGGGGGGTACTCTTATGAGAACCAGGATAGCATAGAGCCCTTAAAACCAAGTGAGGACAAGGTATCGAGGAGAAGGTTGTGGTCAACAGTGTCACAAACAGCAGAAAGGTCAAGAAGGATTAGGATTGAGTAAAGGCCCTTGGATTTTGCCAGGAACAGGTCACTGGAGACTTTGGCAAGAGCCATTTCAGTAGAATTTAAAGGACGAAAGCCAGATTGTAGAGGATCCAGAAGGTCTTGAGAGGCGAGAAAGTCGAGGCAATGGCGGTGAACCGCACATTCAAGTAGTTTAGAAATGAAGGGGAGGTGGACTTCCGGTGACGTCGGGGAGCATGGTGGCTGCTCTCTGAGGGAGCTCCGGGGCGCTGGTAAAATACGCTAAAATTTGAGAGACCCTTACCCGGACTGCAGAATCCCCCGATAGAGCGTCATAATCCCGGCCCAAGAGGAGATGTCGGTGAAAGCTCGGCTGTCCGAATTCCGCTCCCCATACGAAATTCTGGGGGAGAAAGAGGAGGGGGGGCCCGCAGACCGCATGGCGGGCGCGGAGAAGGAGAGGCCTGACATGGCCGGCGATTCTGCTGACGGCCCCGACTCGGTAGAGAGCCTGAAAACGTGGCTCACAGCCTTCAAAGCTGAGTTTAAGGGTGAGATGAAGGCGGAAATGGGCTATTTCACGAAAGAGTTGAGGGAGACGCTGCAGGCGCTTAAACAGGATGTGCGGGAGATAGGGGCCCGCGTGGAGGTGGTGGAGGAGCGCTTAGAGCAGCAGGAGGAGATGGTGCATGAACTGCAGAGCGGCTGGGAGGAGCTGCGGCAGGCACAGGAGACGCTACGGGTGAAGACAGAAGACCTGGAGGACCGATCGCGTCGGAGCAATGTGCGGGTGCGGGTGCGGGGCCTCCCGGAGGAGCAGCGCTTTCAAGATTGCGAAGGGACACTGTCGAGGCTGTTCTCGGCCATCTTAACGAAGGCAGACCCCGATGGGGGGGGAGTGAGTGACCCGGTGCTCATGGACAGGGCTCATCGGAGCCTAGGCCCCCCGAGAGACAACAAACCACGAGATGTGATTGCCTGCCTGAGCTCTTATAAGTTGAAAGAGAAGCTCTTAGCGGCGGCGCGGAAGCTGGGCCCATACCAATGGGAGGGAGCCAAAATCGAAATTTATCAGGACCTCTCGGCTGGCACATTGCAGCGGCGGTGGGAGCTCCGGGAAGTTACCTCAGTGCTGCGCCGGGAGGGGTGGCGATATAGATGGCTCTTCCCCTTTGGCCTGCTGGTGACTGTCAAAGGTACCACCCGCCGCATCCAGAGCGTGGAGGGGGCCTGGCAAACCCTGCGCGAAATGGGGGTGGACAACCTCCCAGAGACACGGCTGCAGGGCCCATCGAGGGGTCAACGCCCGCAAGAGCGTCCCGCAACGACGAAATGGCAGAGGGTGGAGAGCAAGAGTAAAAGTCGGCGGCTCACCAGACTGTCCGGAGGCAAAGAGCGCCCTTTGGGAGGAGATGATAAAGGGGCCTGATTTGCTCCTGGGCGACCCTTATTGTTCCTGTTTTTGCTGGGGATTTGACCCAGGGTCCCCGCAGTGGCTGGTGGAAAAGGGGAGATTGGGAATGAAACGGGGACTTTGGGAGCCTTGGCCCGTGTGCTCAGTAACCCCGGGGCCTTGTGACCATTATTGAGCGGACAGAGACCTTGTTGCTCTCAGTGCCTGTGGATATTGTAATGCCTGCTCACACAGTTTTATGGCTTTATCCCCCAGTGATGGACGGCGTCTGGACGGGAGGCTGTGAGTGATGCCATGCTCTGTATGGGGACACGTGGGACCTTACCTCTGGAGTTGTGCTCAGCTCTGGGGCATGGGCAGGACATGCATGGAGTGGAGCAAGCTCAGTGCTGCCCCAGCTCTGTCTGGGGTGCTCAGGGGGGCGGGGGGAGTGCGGGGGGGGGCCTGTGAAGTGTAAAATGTTTGTTATGCTGTTGATTATGCTGTTTCTCTGGTTGCTGTACAATAGTTCTTAATGTAGATGTTATATATGCGGGAAGGGGCTGCGGGGAGGGGAAGGGCGTTGGGATAGGTGGGAGGTGAGGGATGGGAGAAGGGGGGGGGATGGGTAGAGGGTAGGGGAAATGTGACAGCGCCCGGGACGGTTGCTGGGAGGGGTGGTAGATACTCCGGAGGGAGTGGTTATGCAGGGTGGGATGAGGGGACAGGGGGTGGGGGGGGGGTTGGGGGTGGGGAGGGGGGGGAAGTGGGAGGGGGGATGGGGGGGGTGGGGGGTGGGGAGGGGGGTAAGGGGGAGGGTCTGCAAAACAGAGCGAACGATACTGGGTGGGGTGGAAGGGGGGTGTACGATAAGTTAACATGGGGAGGATAGGTTCCATCAATGTCAAGGGACTCAATAGCCCCCAGAAGCGGCGGCAACTTTATAGAGAGGTCGCAAGGCTTGATTGGGAAGTGATCTTGCTCCAGGAAACACACCTGCTTAGGAAACATGAGAGCCTGATGAAAAATGCCCGTTACCCTCATCAATACTTTTGGGTGCGCGAGGGGGGCCAAGGCGGGCAAAAAGGGGGGGGGGGGTAGCGGTCCTGCTCCGCCGGGACAGTACACTCAAGGTTGATAGGGTACAGCGGGATGAGGCAGGCCGGGGGCGGGGACTGGGGGGGGAGTGGCAGGGTGAGCGGGTTACCCTGGTAAATATCTATGCTCCTAATACGCAGCAAGCGGAATTCTGGGGAGAGGTGCGGGGTTTTTTATCTAGGCATGTCCAAGGGAAGTTAATTATGGGGGGGGACTTCAATATTGCTTCACATCCTCGGTGGGATAGACAGGCGGGGGGGAGGGATGGGAAGGGGAAGGCCCGGAAGATTCTCAAATGTATTATAGCTACACACTGTCTCAGTGATGTGTGGCGACAGCTACATGGTGGAAGTCGGGAGTATACTTTTTACTCTACTCCCCACGATAGCTATAGCAGGATTGACTATGTCCTGGTACCGGACGGGTGGCAGCCCCGGGTCCAAGAGGCGCAAATAGGGAATATCACGTGGTCAGATCATGCCCCGACCTGGGTGAGTGTGGGGAGCTCTCGGGAAGGGGGGGGGGTCCGTTTTTGGAGACTTAATGAGTGCTTGCTTGCTCCGGACTGCGGAGGTGGTGCAGGACGTGAAGGGGTGCTTGCGGGAGTACTGGGAGCTCAATGATACGGGGGATGTGGGAGAGGTGGGTCTGTGGGAGGGGATGAAAGCAGTGGTGAGAGGGAGGCTGGTGATGTGGTCCTCTCGTCTTAAAAAACGGAGACTGGCGAAAGAGGAGGCGCTCCAAGCTGAGATCCACCGGGTGACAGAACTATACCAAAGGCAGGGGATTAAGAGGGACCTTCGGCGCCTTAATCAGTTGCGGACGGAGCTGAGTAAGTTGCAGGTTGACGAGATCGGGTTCCAGCTGACGCGGTTACGGCAACGATATTACGAATGGGGGGATAGAGCAGGGCGCTTACTGGCTAATAAACTACGGAAGCGGGAGGCTCAAACCTCGATCGGGGGGCCGGGTGGGGGCGGCGGGGGAGATGTTGAAGACGGAGCGCCAGATCGGGGAGCGCTTTTGTCAGTTCTACCGGGCCCTCTATAAGAAACCGGAGGGTGAGCGAGAAGGGGCTAGAGAGGCTTATCTGGATGGGGTGGAGTTGCGGTCCTTGGCTGAGGAGGCGACTCAAGCCTTAGAGTGCGACATTACCAGGGAAGAGGTGGTGCGGGTCCTGAAGGAGCTGCCGACAGGGAAAGCTCCGGGGTTGGATGGATTGACGGGGGCCTTTTATAAAGTTTTCCGAGAGGAGCTTTTAGACCGGCTGGTTCGGGTGGTTAATGGGGTGCAGAGGGATGGCGGAGGTCTGTCAGCGGATATGCTCACCGCGGGAATCACGGTGCTGCCTAAAGCAGGCCGAGACCCGCTATACTGTGAGTCGTATCGGCCCATCTCCTTACTGAATGTAGATGTTAAAATAATTGCTAAAGTACTGGCCAATCGATTGGCGCCGTTGATGCCTGGGTTAATTGGGCTGGACCAAACCGGATTTATCCAGGGGCGGCAAGCATCGGATAATATCAAGAGGGCGCTAGAGGTTGTCTGGGGACTGCAAGCTCAGGGGGTAGAGGCCATGCTGCTGTCGGTTGACGCCGAAAAGGCCTTTGACAGGGTGGATTGGGGCTTCCTCTTTCTTACAATGACGCGGATGGGTATAGGTCCCAAGTTCTTGCGATGGGTGCAGGCTTTATATAGGGGTCCTCTGGCTAGGGTTAAAATTAATGGGCGATACACGGGGACCCTGGCACTGGAGCGGGGGACTCGACAGGGCTGCCCGATGTCCCCTCTCCTTTTTGCTATTGCTATCGAACCCTTAGCATGCGCCATCCGGGCCAATGGTCGGGTGCAGGGACTTCAGCAGGGGGATGAACATCATAAGATCTCGCTCTTTGCGGATGATGTCCTTTTGGCAGTTACACAGCCCGAGGACTCTTTACCCGTCATCCTGGAACTGCTGGGGCAATATGGGGAGGTGTCTGGGTTCAAAATGAACCCCGACAAGACGGAGGCCCTGAACTTAACACTGACGGAGGCCCGCCTGGCGGGGATCAAGAGGGCATACCCATTTCGGTGGAAAGAGGGGGCTATTCGCTACTTGGGGGTCAATATTACCCCGAAGCCCAGCGGGCTCTATCTAGCTAATTATAGTAAACTATGGAAGGAGATAGAGCGGGACCTTCAGTTGTGGGTAGGGTATGAGGTCTCCTGGCTAGGCCGGATAGCTGTTGTAAAAATGAATATTCTCCCGCGCATACTCTACTATTTTCAGGCGTTGCCAGTGGCAATTCCTGGAACACACATGCGGCGTCTACAGCGGCAGGTGAATCAGTATATCTGGCGGAGGCGCCTCCCCCGGATTGCGTGTGCCGTCCTTTATCGGCGGCGGGAGGAAGGGGGTCTGGGAGTCCCCAACTTGCAGGCTTACTACTGGGCCGCCCAGGCACGGCATGTGATGGATTGGAGGGGTGGGGGGGAGGGAAAGACTTTTGTTGCCCTGGAACGGCACAGCGGCCGGGGTGGGTCCTTAGAGGGGCTCCCTTGGATGGGTCAGGGGGAGCGGGGGTTAGGGGACGGTGATAGCCCGTATGTGCGACATGTGCTCCGGGAGTGGGACAAGGCTAGGAAGGGGGTTGGGGAGGTTGGGGGGAGGGGTTTCTCGTTGATGCGGGAATTGTGCCAAACGGCGGACTTCCACCCGGGGAGGGAGGGGGGTTGTTATCGGCGGTGGGCGAAGGGGGGCCTGCGCTGTTTCTACCAGTTTCTAGATGGGGGCGAGTGGGTACCGTTTGTGTCCTTGCAAGAACAATATGGGCTAAGAGAAGGGGACCGATTTTATTATGGGCAGGTAGTTTCCTTCCTCCGGCAGAAGCTTGGGAAGGAGGGGATGGTCCGGGACTATACCCCCTTAGAGATGGTTTGGTATGGGAAGCGGACGTCCCCAGGGCTTACCTCGGCCCTCTATCGGGCGCTGCAGGGGCCCTTGAGGGGGAAACATCGGTACCAACAAGAGTGGGAAAGGGACTTGGGAGTGGAGCTGGACGAGGGGCAATGGAAGCAGGTGTACGACCAGTTGCGGCTGATGCCTTGGTCGATAGCCATCAGGGAGAACTGGTGCAAGGTGACCATGCGGTGGTACTACACTCCGGACCGCTTGCATAGGATGTTCCCTGGGGTGTCTAACCTGTGCTGGCGGGGATGTGGGCACGTTTTATCATATATGGTGGACGTGCCCGACCATTCAGCTTTATTGGGGGCGGATCCGGCGGTGGGTTGCAGAGGTGGTGGGTCGGGAGGTACGGCTTGACCCGGGGGGGGTTTTGCTAGGGTGGTGGAGGGAGGGGGGGGCCTGAAGGGGACCAGAGACAGATACAGGCATGCTTGAGTGCGGCCCGCTGTGAGCTGGCTTATCGCTGGCGACAGAGGGAAGCGCCTCAGGTGGGGTCTTGTGTGGAGCGCTTGCGACAGGTGTATTTGATGGAAAAGTTGACCGCAGCGCGGCGACACCGGGTGGACACTTTTGACCAAAGGTGGGAAAAGGTATGGAGCTATCTCAGCAAAGATACCCAGTAATTGGAGGGGGGCAAGGTGGGGAGGGGGGTTCGGGCTGGCTAGGGGAGGAGGGGGTGGGGGGGGTCCGGGGGGGGGGCGGAGGCGCTGGGGGTAGGGTGGAGGGGGGTGGGGGGGGATGGGGGGGGGATAGGGGGGGGGACCTGAGCTGTGGGTAACTAGGATGGCTAACGGTTAAAATCTCTCACAATAAGGTGCTGGTCCTGCAGGGAAGTGGGGGCTCACTAGTTGGCTGCTCACTGTATTGAATTTTGTCTATGTATTGAACTTTGTCTATATTTTCCTGCAGAGTGCTTGTTGTTTGTTTTCTATTCATTGTGAATAAAAACTTTAAATATATAAAAAAAAAAAAAAAAAAAGAAATGAAGGGGAGGAGGGAGATGGGTCAATAGTGAGAAGGACAGGTAGGGTCTAGTGAGGGTTTCTTGAGGAGTTGAGTGATCACAGCATGCTTGAGGGCAGGGAAAGTTGAGTGGAGAGTAATAGGTTGAGAATATGAGATGGAAGGGATTACAGTGGAGGAGTTGAAGCTAAGGAGATGGATTGAAATAGGATCAGAGGAGAAGATAGTGAGTTGGATGAGGAAAAAAGATGAGTGGTTTCCTCCTTAGAGATCATAGAAAAGAAAAAGGATAGCAGAGGTGGGGGGGGGGAACTTGGGAGTGAAGAGGGGGAGGAGGAGGAGTAGCTGACCTTGTGGGGAATTTGAGTGTGATCTTCTGGATTTTGTCATGGAAGTAGTTGGCCAGGGTTTGAGCAGAAAGAGAGGGAGGGGTCGGAGGCAGAGGCACCTTGAGGAGAGAGTTGAGAGCTGTAAAGAGACGGCAAGGGTCAGAGGCAAGAGAATTAGTCAGATGAACATAATAGTCTTGTTTGGCAATTGCTATGGCTGACTGGAAAGAGACAAGCATGAATTTGAAGTGTAGAAAGTCCGCAAGGGTGCGGGATTTGAGCAAAGCATGCTCAGCTGAGCGGGCACAGGAACGTAGATAGTGGGTAGTGGAAGTCAGCCAGGGTTGAGGTGCAGTATGCTTTACAGGATGTGGCATGGGCAGAGCAAGAGAATCCAGAGAAGAGTGCAGTGTTATAGGAAGCTACTGTCTCATCAACACACTCAGATGACATAGTGGAGGAAAGAGGTGATGAGACAGTGGGGGAGAGAGCCAACGGGTCAATAGCATGAAGATTTCTAAAGAGGTTGGAGGAGACAGGGCGAGATTAAGGTGCTGAGTGATGAAGAGTGAAGCTTAGCAGGTAATGGTCCGATAAGGGAAGAAGTGAAGTACAGAAGTTTGACGGTAGGCTATTAGAGAAGAATACAAGGTCAAGGCAGTGGCCTTGCTGGGTGAGTAGGGGCAGTAGAGCAAAGCTGGAGGTTGAATGATGAGGTAAGGGAGAGGAGGTTTAAAGCATAAGGGTCAGAGGAGTTATCAGCATGAATTTTAAAATCCCTGAGAATAAGGGAGGCGGGAAAATTAATTCAGAACGAAGAAAAGCCATGAGTCAAAGTCAGAGAGAAAGGTAGAGGTGGACTTGTCAGGGGGTCGATAAATAACAGCTAAATGGAGAGGTAGTGGAGTAAAAAGCCAGATGGAATGGACTTCAAAGGAGGGAAAGGAGTGAGACTGAGGCAGAAGGAGGGGTTGAAATTGACAGGAAGGAAAGAGTAGAAGCCAAATACCTCCACCACGGCCAGTGGGACGAAGTGTGTGGGAAAATTGATAGCCGCCATGACAGAAAGCAGCGACTGACGCTGAGACCTCAGGGAGCAGCCAGGTCTCAGTTACAGCAAGCAGATGGAGAGCATTAGAGATAAAGTGAAGGTGACGGGATGATTGACGGGTGAGGGATAGCCACCAATCAGAATACTATACAAAATTCTCCTAATGATACACAAAACCCTCACCTACCAATCATTCCCTCACCTTCACTCCCTTATTGCCCCACTACAGATACGAAGATCCTCCACAAGGAACACTCTAACTATCCCCCAAGCAATAACAAAATGCACCCAACAGACATGTACCAGATCCTTTGAGCTTACGCTCCTTCATCCTGGAACTCCCTTCCCGACTCCATAAGAAACACCACAGACATCCCCACCTTTCGCAAGCTCCTCAAGACCCACCTGTTCACCCTCCACTTCAGACCCACCACCACCTAACCCCCCCTTCGAGAACCCCTCCACCATGAAGAGCACACTGTATATAGTTAAAGGCAGCAAACCCTGCCCAAACTTGTGACAGTAATCTTCTGTTACTTAATCTTTATTGAATAAAGTTTCTCATTCAACGTAAATGCTGTTTGACCTGTTCAAAGTTCCATGTAAACCCCTTTGACCTTTGTGAATAGTGGTATATAAGTCCTGCAAAATAAATAAATATTCAAAGCCCAAACTCCATAGCCAGATGAAGGAGCCAGGTACTTTAACTGTCCAGTCACCTGGGATCTCAATGAACGTAAGGGAGCAAAGATGACTCCTCCCTCTCCTTCTCCACACATATCCAACCGATAGCTAAAACCTGTTGCTTCTTTCTCTGTAACATTGGCAAAATTCATCCCTTCCTTTCTGAACACACTACTAAGACCCTTATCCATTCTCTCAACTATTGAAACCTCCTTTTTGCTGGTCTTCCTCTGAATCATCTCTCCCCACTTCAGTCTGTTCAGAACTCAGCTGCATGGCTAATCTCCCGCCAGTGTCCCTATGCTCATGTCACCCTGTTCTCAAGTCACTTCACTGGCTTCCTATCCGTTTCCGCATCCAGTTCAAACTTCTGCTACTGACCTATAAGTGCCTTCATTCGGCTGCTCCTCACTACCTTTCCTCTTACTACTCCCTATCCCATCCTCGGCAACTCCAGTCTTCTGGCAGATCCCTTCTATCTGTGCCCTTCTCTTCCACTGCCAACTCCATACTTCAGTCTTTCTACTTTGCTGCTCCTTATGCCTGGAACAAACTACTTGAGTTGGTACATCAGGCTCCAACTGTGGCCCTGTTCAATCCAGGCTAAAAACTCACGGCCCGATATTCAAAGGTCTTTACATAGGTAACTTCCTTAGTTACCCGTGTAAAGGCCTTAACCGGGCTTTTCGAAGGGCACCTATCTTTAAGATGCAGAGGCTATGCGGGTAGCATCGAAAATCACTGCTACTCATGTAGCCTCTGCGGCTGCTGGGGCATCCAGGTTATGGGGGTTGGTGGGCAGACTGTGCTCCACCACGGCACATAGCCTGCCCAACTCAATATCGGGCCCTCACTTCTTTGAGACTGCTTTAGGATCCTGATCTCCCTAGTCTCCTGTTCACCTCCTACGTGTTTCGTTACCATTCCCCTAGATATATCCTAGTCCCCAGTTGTTGCATTGTCTGTCTTGATTAGATTGTAAGCTCTTATGAGCCGGGACTGTCTCTTACATGTCTCTTTACAGTGCTGTGTACGCTTTGTAGTGCTATACAAACAATAATAAGTAGTAGTAATAGTAACACCTGACTGTATGTTTTCAAGGTGTTGCAGGATGAATTTATATACTCGGGGATTGAATTGTGCCGAGTTACAAAGATCTAATTAGAAAGAGGAAATGTTAATAAAGGCAGATGTTGATTGCTAATGACCAGTAGTAGAAGTAGTAGTAGTTGCTGTTAGATATTTTGCCTGTATTAGCTGCCATCTTGAGAGGGGTTTTACACATATAACTTGGAGCAGTGCACACTTGGATTTATGTTGTTGGTTTGATATTGTTATCTTGAAAACAGAATACAAATAAAGTAAACAAAAAAAAGATGATCTGCAGAAATAGATGGAGCTTCCAATATTCTCGGCTAGTCAGATAAATTTAGCTAAAACAAGCATTTTCTGCAACTTTTACATATGTTCCAAGATGTACCATGCAAAGTCCCTGCTAAAGTATTTACAGGCCTACCTAGTGCCATTTCCTCCGTATGGTATGGTAGGTTTGCCAGGGTATGCCTGAGTGCTCTTGGGTTGCCCAAGGGATGGCATTACCTTACTTGTGATTGTATTTCTGGGTTCACTTAAGGGAATGGTTTGATCTCTCATTGAATCGGTCATGGATTTCTTTGGAGAACATTCAGTCAGACCAGTTTCCCCTATGGTCCTTGCTTTGGTCTGGGGCACTGCCTGGGTGAGCTCCAACATAGCCCACATACAGCAAGTTTGGCCACAGGTGCATAGATACTCGGGTTTGCATACCAAGATGGTATCTCCAGCCTCACAGCTGTATATGAATCTGCTCATTGCATCTTGTACCTATGCACCTCAACTGAGGCTCTGAAGAGATCAGGGGCTGTTCTTTGTCAGACAGATGTGGGATGAGTAAGGATTTAAACATTTTCGGACTGTCGGGAGTTTGACGGATTGTCACAGTGGGCTTAAACATGCTCTGGACTGATCACTGGACACACAGTATGTGCGCAGGGATTTGAGCAATATGAAAACATTTTTTACAGAGTCAAAAAGAGCTAAGAAAGGGGCCTTCTTTCAGCTAAATACAGCCGTGGGTCGTCCCCCCCCCACCACGGAATAGTTCATAGTTGGGACATAGCCCTATACTTTAATTTGAATGAGAGGGATTGGAGTGGTATCTGGGCCTCTGCCCATCACATCTCAATTTATCTGCGGTGGGTAGAGATAATGTTCACAACATTGTACAGAATGTACTAGACCCGAGTGTTATTACCTAGGTTGGCGTAGCTGCCGTCAGATTGGTACTTGCTTGCACATGTGGTGGGAGCGTCAGGAGCTTAGTTAGTTTTGGACCTTGATTGCCTGCTAGATTGAGGCAATTATCAGTTATATTCACATTTCTCTAGCTTTGGGTTTACTGGGGAAGTGGTGTGGTTCCAGGGTAGCCCTGAGACATCTTCCCCTGGTCTCTCAGTTGTTGCTTACGACCTAATTTACTATTACTATGTATGGAAAGCTCCTTCCTACTGTAGATCAGTGATACAATTGCTAATAATGAGAAGCTGTGTTTTTCCCTGAGAGGTAAAGGGGCAAAGTATGATCATATCTGGGCCTGTTTTTAATCATTCTGTGATCACGCTACTGAACAGTTTGATATTTAATATGTTCTCTTGATCCCTATCCCGGGGCATTTCCTGTACTGCTTGACAGGATTTCACTTGTTTTGCTCTATGTTGAACAAATTGCAGAAACGAAAGAGAAGCCATGATTGTGATTGTATGCCTGAGCATTTGAATAAAGTTATTTAAAAAGATGAAAGGTATGAGAAATGTTTACAAACTCAATTGATCTTAACCGTTTCCAAGATACGCAAATTTATAAACAGCAGCAAAACTACCAATCCCACTTCAACATCTAAAATTACTAATCAAGGACGAGAACAAAGCTGATGGATTCCCAAAAAATATTATATACAGAACACTCAAATTTCCAAGCCAACGCACACACGCACGCTCGCTGACATATTCATAGATGCGCACATATTCAATTCCCTTTCTCAAAATCATTAATGTCCAAAGACGTTTCCACCAAACATTTCCTTCATCACAAGAGATCCTCTGAAAAAGGATTCCTACTCAGGACCGTTTCTTATACCCTTTTTTTGTTTTCAGAAAAACTCCTTTACAAAACCTGAGGGGGGGGGGGGGGATGACAGGAGGGCACAGAAAATCATATATTTCCAGCTGTACCTTGATAGTGACTGCCTTACATACAATCATCTCCACCCCTACCCCAAAATGTTTTTCAGTGCCATTTTTAACGCAAGAAACCCAAAAACATGCAGGAGAGCTCAAGAACCCACAAAAAAAATTGAAAACAAAGCACATCCCCACACCTGACAGAGCAGCAGACATGGCTCTGGACTCAAATCCTGCCTACAGAGATCCCGCAGAACTCAAAAGATCGGAACCTGCAGTGTGTCCCAGTGAATCTAAACTGCACCGCAAGCACATCGGTTCCAGGCTCCACCCAGGGGCAAGATTTCATTTGCAACAGAGGCTGCTTTCAGGTGCCATGCATGCAGCGTCGCTGGTCTGGGCACTTCTCTGGATCTGTACTTTTACATTGTTTGTAGAAATTACGGAAGCCAGGATGAGAGCTTTGCCGTGTGACGAGCATATTAAATGCTTATTAAAATTACTTGATTTTAAATTGAGCTCCACCTCTTCCATTCTATTTATTCTGAGCAGTTGACTACACTTTGCAGCCTGATGAAATGCAGTACCAATGTAAGGAAAGAGGAAAACACAATCATAGTCGCCCACTGGCAGTTTGAGACATTGCCGCTGTGAGCTAATCAGATGGGGAATTAACAGAGAGAGATCACCGATACAGAAAAGCCTTGTGGGTTCATATATGAATAGTTAGAGAGCGGGTCCTAAAGTGGGGGAGCTAGGAATGGAGTTCGCCTAGGGTTCCTCGTATTTTTACGCCAGCCCTGCTTAGGCTACTACTACTACTACTATTAATCATTTGTATAGTTCTATAAGGTGTACGCAGACACATATAAAAGATTGTAAGCTCTGATGAGCAGGGACTATCTAATCAAGACAGACAGTACAATAGATGAGGACAAGGGTACAGTAGGGAAGGGTAAGGAGACCGAAGGAGAACAAAGGATTACGATCCAAATGCGGCCTGAAAGAGGTGAGCCTTTAGCATGGATTCGAAAAGGGAGAGAAATGAAACCTGACGTAAAGATTCAATTAGCTTGTTGCAGGCATAAGGAGCAGCAAGGTGAAAGGATCGAAGTCTGGAATTGGCTATTGAAGAGAAGGGCACAGAGAAAAGAAAGCCAGAGAAAGTGTGGATTCACAAGGAGGGGTATAGGGAGAGAGAAGAGAGGAAAGGAAGAATGCACTTATAGTCAGAAGGAGACGTTTAAATTGGATACGGAAACAGAAGAGAAGTCAATGAAGTGATTTGAGAAGAGGGGTTATATGAATAAATTGGGGCTGGCGGAAGATTAGCCGCGCAGCAGAGTTTTGAACAGACTGAAGGGGAGAAAGATGACTCAGAGGGCAACCAGCAAGGAGTAGGTTGCAATAGTTGAGGCGAGAAGTGACTAAAAAGCGGATAAGTGGTTTAGTAGTGTGTTCAGAAAGGAAGCGGCAAAATTTGTTAATGTTGGAGAGAAAGAAACAACAGGTTTTTGCTATCTGTTGGATATGTGTGGAGATTTAGAGGGAGCAGTCAAAGATAACTCCAAGGTTGCGGATTGAGGAAATAGGAAGCAAAAGAGTGTTATCAACAGAGTTAAAAATAAGAAGTTCGGTTTTGGCCATGTTCAATGTCAAATGGCAGTGAGACACCCAGGCAACGATGTCAGATAGGCAGGCAGATATTTCTCTTAAACTTCAAGCCCATGTATATCAGGTGTAGATAAATAGATAGATCTGAGAGTTGTCAGTATAAAAATGATATTGAAAGCCATGGGAGGAGATGAGAGCACCAAGGGACTGGGTATGGAGAGAGAAAAGGAGAGGGTACATCAACTGAAAGAGGGATAGCAGTAGAGGAGGAACCACCAGAACAGACACTGAAAGAGCTATGGGAGAGATAAGAAAAGAACCAGGACAGTACTGAGCCCCTAAAACCAAGAGAGGACAATGTATCAAGGAGAATGGTTGAATGCTTGGCAATTAAGATTTAATGCAAAGAAGTGCAGTGTCGTGCACTTGGGTAGCAGAAATCCAAGGGAAATGTATGCGATAGGGGGTGAGAGGCTGGTGGGCATGGATCAGGAGAAAGACCTTGGTGTGATTATTTCTGTAGATCTCAAGGTGGCAAAACAGTGTGACAAGGCGGTGGCAAAAGCCAGGAGGATGTTGGGCTGCATACAAAGAGGAATTACCAGCAGAAAGGAAGAGGTACTAATGCCACTGTATAAATCACTGGTGAGGCCTCACTTGGAATACTGTATTCAGTTTTGGAGACCATATCTTACAAAGGATGTAAAAAGACTGGAAACTGTTCAGAGGAAGGCGACCCAAATGATTTGGAGCCTGCGTCAGAAGCCTTATGAAAAGAGACTTGAAGACCTAAATATGTACACTCTGGAGGAGAGGAGGGACAGGGGAGATATGATTCAGACCTTTAAATACTTAAAGAGTATTAATGTACAAACAAACCTCTTCCAAAGACAGGGAAGCTGTAAAACTAGAGGGCATAACATGAAGCTGCAAGATGGTAAATTGAAAGGCAAAGTCAGGAAATACTTTTTCACTGAAAGGGTGGTGGATGCTTGGAATGCCCTCCTGATGGAAGTGGTGGGGGCAAACACAGTGACAGAATTCAAAATGGCATGGGACAGACACAGTGGATCCCTTTACAGCAACAGGATAAAATCAAAATAAACTGAACCATCTAATTTCTCAACAAATAGGGGTGTCCTACATGTAGCGGTGGGTTCACCCCTAACAAACAAAGACATGGGGAGGGGTGGCCTACACAGAGTGGCAGGTGCATCCCTAAACAAAGACACGGGGAGGGGTGCACCTACTCCTGCCATCTTACTGGGCAGACTAGATGGACCATACTGGTCTTCATCTGCCGTCATTTAATATGTTACAATGTTACTATGAGAAGGTGGTGGCATGGCCAACAGTGTCAAAAGCAGCAGAAAGGTCAAGAAGAACGAGGACTGAGTAAAAACCTTCAGATTTAGCCAGGAACAAGTGGCTGGAGATTTTAGTAAGGGGTGTATCAGTAGTGTGTAAGGGACGAAAGCCAGATTGAAATGAATTGAGGAGGGCTTGAGAGGACAGAAATTCGAGGCAAGGCAGAGAACTGCATGTTCAAGAATTTTAGAAATGAAGGGAAGGGAGTTGAGTCAATAATTAGAAGGACAAGTAGGGTCAAGGGAAGGTTTCTTGAGGAGATCTGAGGGGTAGGAAAGAAACATGTGTCTAACACCAGCCCCATTCCTCAAAGCATAAGTCTAACTTTCAATTACTCATATCTAGAGGGTCTGGCACGACTGCTAAAAAGAAAACCTGTCAGTGACTGCACATTAGCACGAGTGTTGTTTACTTCCTCCCTTCCTTCCCTTGCATGTGGTGCCTCTGCCTTATTTGCTACCTGCAGCTGGACAAGGTAAAACTAGACCCAGAAGATCCAGCAACTCACGGATCCAATCTATGTTGATATCACATAGATCCAGAGGACCCAGGGGATCCAGTTTTTTACCCAGCCCCCCTTGGAGCCATTATCAGTTAACCAAGCGCCATAGGCTTCCATTTTGGTCTGGTGACATTGTTAGTACAAAGCCAGGGAGCCAATACATACATATACACGAAGAACATCCTCCATCTGTATGTTTATAAGAGTGTAGAAGTACCAAAAATGAATAATATCACCAACTGTTTAGTAGCTGCTGAAAAATGGTTGGCTGGGCATCAGATGAGACTCAGATCCCTAGTAGGAAGTAGTGGAGAACTCATGGTGAATCTGCTGCTTTTATGTTGTTTTATTTGGTATCTTACTGATATTTTATAGGTTGTTTTAATTCGCTTTATTTTCTTCTTTTTTTATATATACTTTTACTTCCTTGCATTATGTAAACCGCCCAGATGGGCACTTGCCTGATTGGTAGTATAGTAATTTTTTCGAAATAAAAATTAATTAATCAATTAAATGAATTAAAGACAATCTGGTTTCTAGAAAATCTTCTTCTGCCCTGCTGTCACCATCTATTGCAAGAGTGAAGTTATAATTAAGGAGTCAATTAAAATTATGGGAGTAATTTCTTCCCAAGTTAAACTTCTCCATTTTATCACAGCATGATTGGCTATGTGCCCTTATGTAGATATGTCATCTCTTTGGGTATTAGTGCACGCTTTTATTGTGAAGCGAATAGACTATTGTAATTCAGTCTACATGGACATTATGATTGCCAATACAAAAATTAATCAATTGATGCAGCCATAAATTTGTTAGATAAGATGAAAAGATTGGATCGGGTGACATTTCTACTGCAGGACGAGCATATAGTCTCTGCTGTGGCAAGAATCAAATTCATTATTTGCTGCCTTTTGTTCTTCCTTATGCAACAGTGACGGTGTCAACAAGGTCTTCACAAATGAGTCTGTGGACAGCGTCATCACCAGGCAGAATTAGGTTGTAACAAGATCCTTTTTTGCATATGCTGTGGAATTTATTATAGGCTAAAATTAGGAGTGAATCCTCCATGCAAAGATTTAAGGGCATGTTTACTCAAGGTTAACAAGCATTAAATGCCGCTGTATCCTTAAAAATAAAAGGGCCCTGGTAGCACTAAATGTTTTAGGGCCACTTGACAATCGTGATGATAGCATGATCACATTTGATTTAATAAATGGAAGAAAGATGGCAAGGGAATCCACAGTACTACCTTTAACTTTCAAAAGGGAGATTATGATAAAATGAGGAAAATAGTTAAGAAAAAACTAAAAGGAACAGCTGCAAAGGTTAAAGATTTGCATCAAGCCTGGGCATTGTTTAAAAGTACTATCTTGGAAGCCCAGACCACGCTTTAAGAAAAGTGGAAGGCCAAAAAAACTGCCAGCATGGTTTAAAGGTGGGGTCAGAGAGGCTGTTGTTGCCAAAAAAGCATCCTTCAGGAAATGGAAAAAATGAACACCGGAAATAACATAAGCATTGGCAAGTTAGATGCAAAGCCATTCATAAGCAGCAAAGAGAGAATTTGAAAAGAAGCTTGCCGTGGAAGCAAAAACACTTAATAAAACTTTTTCCAAGTACATTCGTAGCAAACAACCCGTGTGAGAGTCAGTTGGACCACTGAATGATAGAGGGGTAGAAGGGACACTAAGATAAGACAAGGTCATAGCGGAGAGACTGAATGAATTCTTTGCTTTGGTCTTTACTGAAGAAGATGAAGGGAAGTTACCCGTGCCTGAAATGGTATATAAAGAAAGAATTGAAACAAATATTGATAAACCGGGAGGTTGTATTACAACTGTTTGATAAACTAAGGAGCTGCAAATCACCTGGACCAGATGGTATACATCCAAGGGTGTTAAAAGAACTGAAATATGAGATTGCAGACCTACTATTAATAATCTGTGAACTATCATTAAAATCATCTGTAGTACTTAAGGATTGGAGAATGGCCAATGTAACTCCAGTTTTTAAAATAGGTTCCAAAAGGGAAACTACAGACTGGTAAGCTTGATGTCAGTACCAGGCAAAATGGTAGAAAACATTATAAAGAATAAAATTACTGAACATGTAGATAGCCATTTTATTTTATTTATTTAGATGGATTTAATATATCGCTTTATCATTAAATCAAAGCAATTAGCACATCAAACAATCAAGAGGAAGTATAGAGTGAGATACATCGACATGAGTGGTGTGGGATACGGTGTGAGAGATTTGCTGGTGAGTTATATACATAGTGAGCTATATACATACAAGGCTGGTGAGCTATATACATAGTGAGCTATGAACATGGTCTACAGTATATACAATTAGTGGGGGCTGCGTGTGTTGGAGAAGGCTGGATCTGGGTCAAGTGAAATCCTTGTAGTGTTCTGTGAAGAGTGTTGTTTTAAGCAGTTTTCTGAAGTCCTTGAGGTCCGTGGTTGATCTCAGCTCGTCGGGGAGAGAGTTCCATAGCGCGGGCGCCGCCAGGTTAATGGGAGAAAGCCCACAACGAGCAGAAGCACAACGATGACCAAAGTGGCTAGGTGAACCTTTTATTGAAGATCCCCGACACGTTTTGGCTTACGCCTTCCTCAGGGGGACTTATAAAACAGAAGAAATCATTATATTAAAATAATACATAATGTGATATAGAAACAACCAAGGCATGATAAAACACATAAAAATACAATGCAAAAGAAAATTAAAATTAAAATTAAAACTGAATGATTTTCCAAAATGTATTACACATAAAGTGTAAAAACATGACATACATAATAATTAACAAGATTGTGAAATTAATAATTAAAACAATATTAATAACACAATACTACAAACACAATATAAACAAGTTAAAAATGGTATAAGAGAGACACAGGGCAGAGAGAACAGGCTACTCACTAAAAATGGCACCACAGTGTTATGCAGAATCAGGAAACAATGTGATCTTCGGTCTGATTCCTAATTATGTCAGTAAACCATAAGGAATAAATATACAAGTCAATATAAACGGGTAAGAGAAAACTGAAAACTAGGATACTTAAAAACCATGCTGTTAGGTTCCTGTGATAATTGTGAAATCCAAATTATAGTTTAGTGCAGACAGACTGTAAAATCCCCCAATTGGAGGGTACTAAAAACCTCGTTGTAAAATTATGGTTACTTAATGCTCTTCTTTGATTAGAACTTCGATAAGATTTATCATAAAATCAAATTTTACTAAGAGGAACTTTAATTCATATTTACTCACGATAGGCAGAGAGGACTGAGGCATAGTGTGTTCCCCTGAACTAAAGCTACCTACATACTATGTGTTATACTTTAAACCGCTTTTTCACGCCGAATAGGCGGAATTAAAATCAGACAACGCTGAAGAAATGTGAAACTTAATGACAAAGAGAAAATTGTATCCTGTGTATCTGCCTTCGTGTTATTAGTCAAACAACTTAAAAACAATAAATGCTCCGCAAGTGTTCCATTAATAACAATGCTAGCTGTAAGAACGTGAAGGAAATGACTTAATCAGTGACCCTATATGTTCTATGCCAAAAGTAATAGGGCACTATTTTCTTACATTAGTGGGGTCGTCATAAGAGACGTATTGTGGACGCACGGAAAATTTAACTCAATCTGTGCCATCGTGCATAATCAGCTGGAACATCGATCCCTATATATTTAAAAATGCTATACACACAAATTGTAAAAACTAAGCATACTTAATAAGAGAACGTGAAATAAATAACTAAAACAATAAATAAATAAATAACTAAAACAATATTAAAACAACGTTAATAACACGATACTAAAACCGCAATATTAACAAGTTAAAATGACATGAGAGAGACGCTGAGCACAGAGAGTAGGTTACTCACTCTAAAACGTACCACGGTGTTAAACAAATAATTATACCACTGGATGAACAAATATAAAAGACATTTCAAAAAATAAATAATAGATAAAAGTAATAAATAAACATCTAAAAAACGGACATCTAAAAAAACTTTGGAGCACTGCATATTGTGGCTACCTGTTGTGATTATGAGATCCAAACTTGTGGTTACTTTGTGCACTTCTTCTAATTAAAAACGATAATATTTTTTAATGGAGGTGAATTTTGCTAAGAGGGACTTGAATCTATACTTACTTAGAATGAGCAGCAGAGACTGTAACTCAATGTATTCCTCTAAAGCGAGTAAAATGATATGTTGTATGTTGTGTCTTAAAAACGCTACTTTTAGCGCCAAAATGGGCGGAGTTAACATCAGCCAATCGCTGTAGGAAGTTGTGATCCTAATGACCATAACAATAGTGTTTTAAATTCTATCTTATATTGTTGCCTGTACTAATTTTAAAAATTTTTTACAACAATTTAATGCAATAAATATATACGCTCCGTTTAGAACAGGGGTGGGCAAACTTTTTGACTCGAGGGCCGCAATGGGTTCATATATTGGACCCGGGGGCCGGACCAAGAGTAGATGGACGGTGTGTATGTGTGAATTAATATAAATTAAATTTAAATTTGTAACATTAAATGTTTAGATTAATTTAAAGTAGAAAAGCATAAAAAGAGTTATTTTACAAAACTTTTATGCAATGTATTTCTTTCATAAAATAGTACCTTCAATTTTAGTGGGAACAGTGTTGTTGGTCTCCCTTTTTTGTTAAGGCATCAAAGTCAGGAGATAGCTTTGTTGCAATTCGCAGAATAGATCTGAGGTGTTGGTCAGTTAACTGGGATCTGTGACGGGATTTATTGATGTTCATGACGCTGAACGTCTGCTCACACACGTAGGTCGAGCCAAACAAGGCCAGATACCATGCTTTTTATCCCAGGGGTAAGCAGTGGATTTCCCCAGTCACTTTAATAATGGCTTATGGACTTTTCCTCCAATAACTTTTCCAGACCTATTTTAAAACCAGCAACACTAAAAGCTTTTACTACATCCTCCAGCTACTGATTCCAGAGTTTGATTATCCATTAAGTGAAAAAATATTTTATCCAATTAAGTTTTAATGTGCTATATTGTAGCTTCACTGTGTGTCCTCTAGTCTTTCTACTTTTTGAAGGCGTAAGCAACTGATCTATGTTTACTCATTCCAGTCCACTCATTATTTTATAGAGATCTATCATATCTCCCCTCATCCATCTCTTTCGAAGCTGAAGAGCCCTAACATTTTAAGCCTTTCCATGTAGGTGTATCCTTCCATCCCCATTATCATTTTTGTTGCTCTTTTCTGTATCTTCTTTTCTCTTTCTATCCTCTCCCTTGGTAATCCTCATGGCTTTCAGAACCATTTCTGGATGACTCCCAGATCTATATTTATGTACCAGAGCACTCACCAAGAACCCAGTAGTAAATTTCTGCCTGCTTCTACAAAACTGTTGTGTGGATGCTCTATCACCACCTGAAAACTGAACATGGCCAATAGGGATTTTCTTAATTTTGTCTCCCGCTTAAACCCGCCTTAAACTTTGCCTTTTACTCTCTGTCTTGGTTACTGTAAATAAAACGACTGAAGCAAGGGGAGATATGTTGCAAGGCTGGATGTTCTCGGGCATAGGGTTATTTAACAGCAGCCTTATGTTTTTGGAAGATGAAAAAGCAGGACGTTAATACATTCTTAATGCTAGTGTAAAAGAAGGTAAAATAGTTACTCCAGAGTCAACTACAGAAGCCATTCAGACTTGGTTGATTTTTTTTTGTTCGTCTGGTTGTCTTGCCTTCTTTCAACAGAGAGTTGAACTAATGTAAACTTCCACAGTCCAGATGAGTCATTGACATACCAACAGAAGGTGGATGACATGACTAAATGAATATATTTCTTAGCACAGTAAGGCAGCCTCCTCCATCCATAATAGAAGCATTCCCAAAAGCACCCTTCAGTTACATCCAGTCCTAGAAGTGATGTGGTTGCATGAACGTGGCTGCGTTCCCCCCAGGCACTGTGGAGGATTTAAACAATTCTGCTGCGGTTTTACTGCTGTCTCCTTGCTCCTACCTGTCGCTGTTACTGCCTTGCTCTGCCTGTTTGCTGTTTGCCTTCTGCCAACTAACCTTCTCATTATCTGCTTCCAGGTAATCTCCTCCATCCCCAGAAACACCCTCCAGTTACATCCGGTCCCGGAAGTGATGCAGTCATGTTCCCCCAGGCACTGTGAAGGATTTAAACAACTCTGCTGCAGTGTGCAGCAAGCGCGCGCCCAAGGAGCAGGATGTGCTCCTGAGGCGTTCAGGTTACGAGTTTGATTACGCTGAATAAATTAGCTAGCGCTCCGCGGGCCGGATTAAAAGGTCCGCCGGGCCGTATACGGCCCGCGGGCCGTAGTTTGCCCATGCCTGGTTTAGAATGATACTTGCTGTAGGAACGTGAAGAGGGTGCCCTGATCGGTGTCATCATGTGTTCTATATCAAAAACTATTGGGGTTTAATTGCCCTGTATTAATGAAATGGTAGATACATTTTAAACTATTTTATGTGAAGTAAAAAGAATTTGATTGATCACTACCGCCATGCATGTATAACTTGAAAGACCACCAATGTTACGAAATCGATCCCTTTATGCTCAAGAGATTGTACCATAGAGATTATTGCAAAAGGTAATGCTGGTCAGTATAATGTGCACTGCTTGCCTCGGTGACGAGTGTGGACCTTAGAAGTGTTATGACGACATCAGAGATTATTTTTTAACATTAACGTCGCCCAATATAAATTGCATATAAACACTGGCCTTGCTTTACCCTTATGCAAAATAGAATACAAAACAAAGGTTATCCTTCATAATATATCAATAAAAAACCTTTGATAATCTGAAAATGTTGAAATATCATCGGAAAATACTACTACCTAGCGTATTATCTTCTGGTGAGATGTGACATGAATATGCAAACTTATAAAAACACAGACAAATCTGCCTCTTGATTAAGACCGTTGGGTTCCAAACTGTTAAATTCATAAATAAAACGCTGTTCTAATTTGAGAAGAGTCTTGTCTACATCACCCCCCCCCCCGCCAATGAGGAATGACTGTTTTTAAAACCACGTATTTTAAGTCCTGTATTGAGTGTTTCATTTTTATCCAATGTGAAACTAGTGGGCGATCTGGGATCCCCCTTTGAAGACAACTTCTATGTTCAATGATGCGGGTGCGCACCTGGCGCTTAGTTTTTCCGATGTAGACCAAATTGCAGGGACATAAAATTAAGGCAAGGGTTTGTGATATGTGAGAGCAGAGGGTACAAGAATGTTGGCCAAATTCGGGTTACGCTTGTGGCCTATAAGCGTAACCCGAATTTGGCCAACATTCTTGTACCCTCTGCTCTCACATATCACAAACCCTTGCCTAACATCAAAGGCCATTACAAATGTGGCAATTGCTCAGTTTGCCCGCACAATATCACTGCTAAGAACTGGTTCACTCACCCTACTACCAATCACAAGGTATATATCCACTCTTTCTCAAATTGCAAAACAGAAAATGTAATTTATTTAATTTTATGTCCCTGCAATTTGGTCTACAAGGGTAAAGCAAGGCCAGTGTTTATATGTTTTACTCGCTTTAGAGGAATACATTGAGTTACAGTCTCTGCTGCTCATTCTAAGTAAGTATAGATTCAAGTCCCTCTTAGCAAAATTCACCTCCATTAAAAAATATTATCGTTTTTAATTAGAAGAAGTGCACAAAGTAACCACAAGTTTGTAACATTGTTTTACAGTACCCTTCTTTGGGTGTTTTAAAGTCTCTCTCCATCAAACTCCAGTTTGGATCTCATAATCACAACAGGTAGCCACAATATGCAGTGCTCCAAAGTTTTTTTAGATGTCCGGTTTTTAGATGTTTATTTATTACTTTTATCTATTATTTATTTTTTGAAATGTCTTTTATATTTGTTCATCCAGTGGTATAATTATTTGTTTAACACCGTGGTACGTTTTAGAGTGAGTAACCTACTCTCTGTGCTCAGCGTCTCTCTCATGTCATTTTAACTTGTTAATATTGCGGTTTTAGTATCGTGTTATTAACGTTGTTTTAATATTGTTTTAGTTATTTATTTCATGTTCTCTTATTAAGTATGTTTAGTTTTTACAATTTGTGTGTATAGCATTTTTAAATATATAGGGATCGATGTTCCAGCTGATTATGCACGATGGCACAGATTGAGTTAAATTTTCCGTGCGTCCACAATACGTCGTATAGAGTAATTAATCTCTTATGCACGACCCCACTAATATAAGAAAATAGTGCCCTATTACTTTTGGCATAGAACATATAGGGTCACTGATTAAGTCATTTCCTTCACGTTCTTACAGCTAGCATTGTTATTAATGGAACACTTGCGGAGCATTTATTGTTTTTAAGTTGTTTGACTAATAACACGAAGGCAGCTACACAGGATACAATTTTCTCTTTGTCATTAAGTTTCACATTTCTTCAGCGTTGTCTGATTTTAATTCCACCTATTCGGCGTGAAAAAGTAGCGGTTTAAAGTATAACACATAGTATGTAGGTAGCTTTAGTTCAGGGGAACACACTATGCCTCAGTCCTCTCTGCCTATCGTGAGTAAATATGAATTAAAGTTCCTCTTAGTAAAATTTGATTTTATGATAAATCTTATCGAAGTTCTAATCAAAGAAGAGCATTAAGTAACCATAATTTTACAACGAGGTTTTTAGTACCCTCCAATTGGGGGATTTTACAGTCTGTCTGCACTAAACTATAATTTGGATTTCACAATTATCACAGGAACCTAACAGCATGGTTTTTAAGTATCCTAGTTTTCAGTTTTCTCTTACCCGTTTATATTGACTTGTATATTTATTCCTTATGGTTTACTGACATAATTAGGAATCAGACCGAAGATCACATTGTTTCCTGATTCTGCATAACACTGTGGTGCCATTTTTAGTGAGTAGCCTGTTCTCTCTGCCGTGTCTCTCTTATGCCATTTTTAACTTGTTTATATTGTGTTTGTAGTATTGTGTTATTAATATTGTTTTAATTATTAATTTCACAATCTTGTTAATTATTATGTATGTCATGTTTTTACACTTTATGTGTAATACATTTTGGAAAATCATTCAGTTTTAATTTTAATTTTAATTTTCTTTTGCATTGTATTTTTATGTTTTATCATGCCTTGGTTGTTTCTATATCACATTATGTATTATTTTAATATAATGATTTCTTCTGTTTTATAAGTCCCCCTGAGGAAGGCGTAAGCCAAAACGCGTCGGGGATCTTCAATAAAAGGTTCACCTAGCCACTGTGGTCATCGTTGTGCTTCTGCTCGTTGTGTCCTCTGTGTTGTCTGCAGGAGCCTTGCTCTCCTTTTGCCTTATAATGGGAGAAAGCCAACATGGATTTAGCCAAAGAAAGTCTTGTCTTATTAATCTGTCATATTTTTTGAAGGTGTGAATATGTGAATAAACAGGCAAATAAAGATGAGCCGATTGATATAGTGTATCTGGATTTTCAGAAAACCTTTGACAAGGTCCCTCATGAGAGACTCTTGGCAAAATTAAAAAGTCATGAGATAGGAGGCAGTGTACTATTGTGGATCAGAAAGCAGAGAGTAGGACTAAATGGCCAATTTTCTTAAAGGAGAAAGGTGAATAGTGGAGTACCCCAGGGATCTATGCTAGGTCCACTGCTTTTTAACATATCATAAATGATCTGGAAATAGGAATAACGAGTGATCACATTTGCAGATGACACAAAATTATTCAGAGTTGTTAAAACGCAAGAGGATTGTGAAAAATTGCAAGAGGACCTTGAAAAACTGGAAGCCTGGACATCCATACGGCAGATGAAATTTAATGTGAAGAAGTGTAAAGTTATGCATCTATGAAAGAACAACCCAAACTATGGTTACACAATGCAAGGTACTACCTTAGAAACCACTATCCAGGAAAGAGATTTAGGCATCACTGTGCATAGTACATCGAAACCCTCCACCCAGTGTGCAGCGGTGGCCAAGATTTTATTTTATTGAATGTTAGGAATCATAAGGAAAGGAAAGAAGAATAAAACAAAGAATATAATACCTCTGTATCATTCCATGGTGCAACCGCACCTTGAATATAGTGTGCAATTCTGCTCGCCGTATCTTAAAAAGGATAGAGCTGAATTAGAAAAGGCACAAAGGAGAGCGACAAAAATGGAAAAGGGACTAGAAAGATACCCCTATGAGGAGAGACTTAAAAGGTTGGGGATCTTCATCTTGGAAAGGAGACGGCTGAGGGGGGATATGACAGAGGTCTATAAATTAATGAATGGAGTGGAATGGGTAAACGTAGATCAGTTTCTTATGCCATCAAAAAGTAGAAAGACTAGAGGACACACAATGAAACTACAATGCAACCCATTTAAGACTTATAAGAGAAAATATTTTTTTACTCAACGCGTAATCAAACTGGGATTTATTATTGGAGGATGTAGTAAAAGCTGTTAGTGTAACTGGGTTTAAAAAGGGTTTGGACAAGTTCCTGGAGGAAAGGTCCATAAACCATTATTAAAGAGGACCCGGGAAATCCCCTGCTTGCCCCGGGACAAATATTGTTGAACCTATGTGCCTCCTGGGGAACCTGCCAGGTACTAGTGGCCTGGATTGGCCACTGTTGGAAACAGGATACTGGGCTTGATGGGCCTTGGTCTGACCCAGTAAGGCATATCTTATGTTTTTATGCTACCATTTAAGGTCACTTTATGCAGGTTTACCATGCTATTTGCTAGTTTGTTTTTCCTTATGCACCAGTGAGGGCACCACCATCACCAGGCAGAATTAGGCTGTGACAAGATCCTTTTTTGCATATGCTGTGGAATTTATTGGCTAAAATTAGGAGTGAACCCTCCTTGCAAAGTTTTAGGGGCATGTTTACTCAAGGTTAATAAGCGTTAAGTGCTGCTGCATCCATACAATAAAAGGGTCCTGGTGACACTTAAAGGGTGTTTGCTAAACGGCGGTAGTGGACTCCATGCAATATCGGAGCAGCGGCCCCATTGATTTCTGGGATTCTTGGGTTAACTCTGGTTGCCTATGGTTAGGTGAGCTCCATTATTACCCATCCTTCTGTTTTCTTATTTTCTCACTGCAAATTTGTATCTTTTTTCCTTTTGTGGTTAGACATATGACAAACTGGATTATGAGTCATTTTATGGTACTATTTTTGCATCATACACCACTTAGATGCCGTTGGATCATAAGCACTATATTAAATGTGATAAAACAGACAGACAATCTTGGGCCACCTCTAAACCAGTGCTTCTTATCCAGTGTGTCGGAGCACACTGGTGCGCCTTGGGAAAGTCCTTGGTGCTGATAGCCAGAGATGTGGCTAGGCAATAGCTTATGAAATGCTTGCCCCATCTCCATTGGACAGTATCTCTGAAAATAGCCCTCTGCTTCCTGCCCCAGCCTCACCTTTCCCAAGCAGAACACAGAAAACAGGAGAACGTGAGGTAACCTTGGAGCAGATAGAGCATTCCAGGACTGGAGGAAAGGAGTGTTACTGCTGCAGCACGCACTCCAGATCAAATTATAACCACTAACTGCTCTCCCTGTTCCAGTCCTTGTCTTTTCTATCCTAGATGCAGTACAACAACTTTTATTTTCAGGTTAGCAATTGTAATGTGTGATCTAGTAGGTGTAAGCTTCCTGGAGTAAACTGGATGTTCTAGAACCCTGTGCAAAAGCTTTGTTGGGAATAGTTTGACTATGTTAGCTAATCTAATATTTCTCTGGTATATATGGTTGTGGTCAACAGGCATTTAAACTAGGGAAAGGGGGTGACGGATGGAGATGGACAAGTTCAGTACGTCACTCCCAGCAAAAGCAAAACAATATTGGAAACAGCCACACTTTTGAACACGTCATCAATGGCAAGCAAGAAGGGGTGTGTAGAATAAAACCCATGCAAAAGGCAGGCAAGCCATTCAACAAATACTGGAAAGCAATGAGTACAAATGCACGAAGCCTAGCCAACAAAGTTCCTGATCTGGAAGCCCTAATGGTGGAAATGGACTTGGACATTGTGGCCATTAAAGAAACATGGTTTAACAAGTCACATGAATGAGATATAGCCATAGCTGGCTATAATTTATTTAGAAGAGATAGAGAGGGTAGAAAAGGAGGAGAAGTAGCCTTGTATGTCAAAAGCAATATTAAAGCAGAGGAGGTGGGGAAAAGAAGAAGCGCTGTAGATTGTGTTGGAAAGAGGAGATGGCACTATCATCCATACTGGTGTGGTCTACAGCCCTCCAACTCAAACTGAAGAAATGGATAGCGAATTGATTGTTGATATTGCAAAGATAGCCATGAAGGGGGAAAAGTGATCATATTGGGTGACTTTAATCTACCCAATGTAGATTAGAGTACTCCTTCTATAAATCTGGAAAGAAGTAAAAAAAATTGTGGATGTCTTCCAAGATGCGTTACTTAAACAAATGATGATGGAACCAACCAGGGAGAGCTCCGTGCTGGATTTAGTGCTCACCAACGGAGATAGCATGTCGAATATCCAGATGGGTGCCCATGTGAGCAGCAGTGATCATCACACGGTGTGGTTTGAGATAAAAGCCAAGGTGGAATCCAATCACAGCAATCTCACAGACTTCAAAAATGCTGACTTCAGTAAAATGGCCAAGTACCTGAAGGAAGAGTTGGTAGGGTGGGAGGGGTTAAGGGAAGTGGAATTGCAATGGGCTAAACTAAAGAAAACAATAAAAGGTGCAACAGATACATATGTAAGGAAAGTAAATAAAAACAAGAGGAAAAGGAAACCTATTTGGTTCTCCAAAGAAGTGGCTGCTCAAATAAAGGCAAAAAACACAGCTTTCACAAAATTCAAAAAGTTCGCAAACAGAGGAACACAGAAAAGAATACAAGATCAAACTAAAAGAGAAATAAGGATAGCAAAATCAAAGGCAGAAGAAAAGATGGCTAAGATGTGAAGTGTGGCGACAAGACTTTTTTCAGGTATAGTCGGGAGAGAAGGAAAATCAAAGGTGGAACTGCAGAACTCAAAAGTGCTGGGAATAGATTCGTGGAAAATGACATTGAAAAAGCAACAATGCTAAACAAATACTTCTGCTCTGTTTTTTCACTACAGAAAATCCTGGAGAAGGACCACCTGTGATTGACAAATATACAAATGGGAATGGAGTAGATACCACACCATTTACAAAAGATGATGTGTTAGAACAGCTTGCAAAGCTGAAAGTGGACAAGTCTATGGGACCAGATGGGATACATCCCAGGATACTGAAGGAGCTCAGAGAAGTTCTTGCAGGGCCTTTAAAAGATGTATTTAATAGATCCTTCGAGACATTTCCACAGGACTGGAGAAGGGCTAATGTGGTACCTCTCCACAAAAGTGTTAATAGGGAAGAAGTGACAAACTATAGATCAGTAAGCCTTACCTCAGTGGCGGACGGGAAAACTAACGGAGGCGCTTCTGAAAGAGCGAATAGTGGAATTCCTCAAAACCAACAGGTTGCATAATACGAGGCAACATGGTTTTACCAAAGGACGATCTTGCCAAACAAATCTGATTGAGTTTTTTGACCGGATGACCAGAGAACTAGATCAAGGGCATGCGATGGATGTGATCTACCTAGATTTCAGCAAAGCCTTTGATACTGTTCCTCATAGGAGGCTTATCAATAAACTCAACAGCTTGGGGATGGGTCCCAAGATGGTGAACTGGATCAGAAATTGGTTGACTGACAGATGACAGACGGTGATGGTAAACGGAACTCACTCAGATGAAAGGAAGGTCATTAGCGGTGTGCCCCTGGAATCGGTCTTGGGACCTGTACTGTTCAATATATTTGTGAGTGATATTGCTGAAGCGCTGAACGGAAAAGTCTGTCTTTTTGCAGATGACACCAAAATTTGCAACAGAGTGGACTCCCCTCAGGGACTGGGGAACATGAGGAAAGATCTACAAAAGCTGGAAGAATGGTCTAATGCTTGGCGGTTAAGATTTGCTGTGAAGAAGTGCAGTGTAATGCACTTGGGAAGCAGAAATCCAAGAGAATTGTATGCAGTAAGGGGTGAGAGATTGATGTGCACGGACCAGGAGACAGACCTCGGTGTGATTGTTTCTGATGATCTCAAGGTGGCGAAACAGTGTGACAAGGTGGTGGCAAAAGCCAGAAGGATGCTGGGTTGCATACAGAGAGGAATTACCAGCAGAAAGGAAGAGGTACTAATGCAACTGTACAAGTCATTGGTGAGGCCTCACTTGGAATATTGTGTTCAGTTTTGGAGACTGTATCTCACAAAGAATATAAAAAAGGCAGGAAGTGGTTCAGAGGAAGGCAACCAAAATGATTTGGAGCCTACATAAGAACATAAGATATGCCATACTGGGTCAGACCAAGGTCCATCAAGCCCAGTATCCTGTTTCCAACGGTGGCCAATCTAGGTCATACGTACCTAGCAGTTCCCCAAAAGACACAGGTTCCACAATGCTTGTACTGGGTAAAGCATTGATATCCTGGGTCCCTTCTTAATAATGGTTTATGGACTTTTCCTCCAGGAACTTGTCCAACCCTTTTTTAAACCCAGTTACACTAACAGCTCTTACTACATCCTCCGGTAACAAATTCCAGAGTTTGATTACACGTTGAGTGAAAAAATATTTTCTTTTAATAGTCTTAAATAGTTTACCCTGTAGCTTCATTGCATGTCCCCTAGTCTTTCTATATTCTGATACATAAACAATCGATCTACGTTTACCCGTTCCACTCCGTTCATTAATTTATAGACTTCTATCATATCTCCCCTCAGCAGTCTCTTTTCCAGGTTAAAGAGCCCTAACCTTTTTAGCCTTTCTTAATAGGAGTATCCTTCCATCTCCTTTACCATTTTGGTGGCTCTTCTCTGAACCTTTTCTAATAACGCTATATCCTTTTTAAGATACGGCGACCAGAATTGCACACAATATTCAAGGTGTGGTCTCACCATGGAACGATATAGAGGCATTATAATATCTTTTGTTTTACTTTCCATTCCTTTCCTTATGATACCTAGCATTCTATTTGCTCTCTTGGCCACCGCTGCACACTGGGCCGATGGTTTTAACATGTTATCCACAATGATGCCTAAATCTTTTTCCTGGGTGGTGGTTCCTAATGTGGAACCTTGCATCGTGTAACCATAGTTTGGGTTGTTCTTCCCTAGGTGCATAACTTTGCACTTGTCCACATTAAATTTCATCTACCATTTCTGGACTTGATGCCCAGTCTTCCAATTTATCAAGATCCTCTTGCAATTTTAGAAGACTTATGACAAGAGACTTGAAGACCTAAATATGTACACTCTGGAGGAGAGGATGGACAGGGTAGATATGATTCAGACCTTTCAATACTTAAAAAGTATTAATGGACAAACAAACCTCTTCCAAAGACAGGGAAGCTGTAAAACTAGAGGGCATAACATGAAGCCGCAAGGGGGTAAACTGAAAGGCAATGTCAGGAAATACTTTTTCACTGAAAGGGTGGTGGATGCTTGGAATGCCCTTCCGATGGAAGTGGCGGGGGCAAACACAGTGTCAGAATTCAAAATGGCATGGGACAGACATAGTGGATCCCTTTATAGCAACAGGATAACATCAAAATCAGCATAACTATCTCTTATATCTGAACAAATAGGGATGAGCTACATGAAGCGGTGGCTTCACCCCTAAACAAAGGCATGAGGAGGGGTGACCTGCACGGAGCGGCAAGTGCACCTACTCTTGCCGCCTTGCTGGTCAGACTCGATGGACCATACTGGTCTTTATCTGCCGTCATATACTGTGTTACTATGTATTATTGGCATCTTTGCAGTTCAACCCCTTAATTCCAATATCTCCTAAAAAAAAACCCCAAAAAAAACCAGCCAGTGAAATGGCTTTGGATTATATGTACACACATATTAGACACATAAAAGAATCAAATAAATTACATAGAACAAGACCAATTAAGAAAGGAAATAGTAGGAAATAATATCAAAACTGGGACATTGCCAAAACATGATTATTGGCACCCTTATAAACAATTCAAACAGTTTGAACAGAAGAACCACATTCCCATTGCAGTAAAATTAGGCGCACCTGTGCTCAATTGTCACATGACTTGAAACAATCAATGAATGATGGTTCTAATGTTTAAAATGACCACATTCACTCCCTGTTCCATTTTCACAATGGTGAAGACAAAGAAGCTGCCTGAAACCATCAGAAACGCCCTTATCACCAAATATCAAACTCAAAGGGGTACAAGGCCATCTCCAAAGACCTTGGAACTCCTGTGTCTACAGTTTGCAGTGTTATTAAGAGGTTTCCTGCTCATCGACATATTGGGAAAAGGACCTCCCAGGACAAATTGGGAAAAGGAAAATCAATCCAAGAAGTCTTTGAAGTTAGTGCGAACTGTTGGAAAAACACCACGTACAAGATCCAAAGAGCTTAAGGCTGACCTGGAGCAATCTGGAGTGGTGGTCTGAACCCGTACCATACGTTGCTCACTAAACAAAGGAGTTCATGGGCAAAGGTCAAGGAGAACTCCATTGCTCAAAGAGACATAAAAAGGCACGCCTGATCATTGCCCAAACACACCTTGAGAAACCACAATTCTTCTGGGAAAATGTTCTGTGGACAGATGAAACCAAACATGGGCTCTTTGGCAATGCAGACCAGAGATACATTTACAGGCGAAGAAATGAAGCTTATAAGGTAAAACACCACCCTTCCTACAGTTAAACATGGTGGAGGTGCATAATGTTGTGAGGCTGTTTTGCTGCCTTGGGAATTGGAGGCCTGGAACATATTAAAGGAATCATGAAGTCAGAGGACTACCAAGGTATTTTGGAGTGAAATGTGCTACTTAGTGTTGAAAAGCTAGGTCTGTGTCGAAGGTCATGGGTCCTCCAGCAGGACAATGACTCAAACATACATCCAAAAGTACAAAAGGATGGTTAAAAAGTTAAAAATGGACTGTTTGAAACTGGCCAGCCATGAGTCCTGATCTCAATCCACCCGAGAACCTTTGGAAAGAGCTGAAATCTGCCATTGGTAGAAGGAATCCTGGAAACATTCATGAGATGGAACAAATCGCAGTTGAAGAATGGGAGAAACTACCAGTAGAGAGATGTATGAAACTTATAGATGGCTACAAGTAACATTTAGAGACTCATCACTGCCAATGGTTGTGCAACCAAATATTAGTGAAGGGTGCCATTAATCCTGTCCAGGTTATATTTTGTTTTTTTCTCAGAAATTACTATGTCTAAGTTGCACAGACATATTTTATTGTTGTATATCTTTGAAGATATTATTACAATGTTATGATGACATACAATTGGAATATTTCCAATTATTTCTCAAATTATTGTACAGAATATACCTAAAAATGCAAGGGTGCCAAAATAATATTGATCACAACTGTAATTAATTGTCTTGTAGGCAGGACATATGCACCAGCTCTGAGGCTTTTATACTGAACCCTAAAAATATTGTGTAGTAGCCAAACTGAAAGATTGTGCTTTTAGGTATAGTTTGAGAGTAGATCAGCATAATTTTTCCTAGAGAGAATCCACGGGACTCCCCTCATCCTCCCTACTAAATTGCTTCCTACTAGCACCTCTCCCTCCCATTGGTAGGGCAGCAGTACTTCTTAGGGGGACAATTTCTCCAAACGAGGTAGTTTTCGTATACCGTGACAGTAATGAACGTCACTCCTAAGCCAGGGTGTGTGGGGGAGTCTTATCCGGCGCCTTCTCTGCTGGCTTCAGTCTGGAGTTTGAATGCATGAAACCCTGACATCTCACATGGCTGCTGGCCTCCTATGTTAAGAAGTGAGACTGAATCCGGCAAAACGAGGCACTCGCAGGTTAAACATGCTGCTCTCTTTTCTGCTGGTGGAAGGGGCCAAGCAGTGAGAATCACGCATACAAGGCCAACCCAACTACTAAGCAAACTGAGGGGGGAGAGGAGCAGTTACAGTCAAAGTAAAGCAAAGGGTCCTAACAGCCACACAAACTCGGTCAGTGTGAGATTTTCCTTGCAGAAAGAAAGGGTGAGATGTAAATAATCCATTATCCTTTGTAAGTGGCTTTTTGAAATCTCCTTCATTTTACATATATTTATAAAACAAGTTTAATATTTAAAAGTGTGATGTCCAAATATGCATTTTTCTGGGATGGATGGTGTTGAGATGATTACAATTGAATCTGAAAGTGGAGGAGTAGCCTAATGGTTAAAGCACTGGCTTGGGAACCAAGAGACTAGGGTTCAATTCCCACTAGCACTCCTTGTGGCCTTGGGCAAGTCCATTGCCTCAGAAGAATCCAAGTTTTCAATGGCCCCGTTTAACATACGTTACCAAGTTTAAGTTACAATGTAAACCGCTTTGACTAAAATGATAAAGCGGTATAAAAAAACCTGATAAATAAATTTGCTAATCAAAATCTTGGGGGGAGGCAGGCACAAGACTGAAGTTTTGCCTATGGTACCTAATACCCTTGGCACTGGCCCTGCCTGCAAAATTTGGTCTGCATGCTCTGAGGACTGAACCAATTCAAAAGTGTGCCACAAAATGAAAAAGCATTGCCCTCTGTCTATATGTCCATCTGTACATACGGGTTGTATGTGTATGTGGACACAGATAAGGGTGAGGAGGACAGCCCTGGTTGTGGCAGAATGAATGTGTCAGTACGGACTCGGCCTCCACTGGCTGGAGAACAGGCAGATCCTGCAGCACCAAAGACCACTGTGTGGACGCATGCCTAACCCTTGCCATCTAAAGAAGTCTCAACAGTCAAAGTGGCGAAAGACCAGGCTAGTACAAGGAAAGTGAGAGGAACAAGGGCAAGAAGAGTGACTTCAGGGCAGAGGGAGGAGAAAGAGGGAACCAGAGATCATTTATTGGTTTTTCATTTACCCAGTGGGGGGGGGGGGGGGGAGCCAGGGGCTCTCACTTCTGGCTCAGAGCACTCGGCACCCACCGGGTGGGACATGTTCCAGGGACAGTGGCAGGTGGGGAGTTTGACTGGGGCGGTACACTTGTCAAACCGTAACGCAGGTGTGCTAAGGCGAGCTCAGGGAGGGCAGAAACCTCCCGTGGAGCAGAAGGGCAAAAGCTCAATTCATCTTGAAGCGGGGCCTCATAATCCTTCTGACTTTTTGGGTTTTAAGCAGGAGATGTCAGAAAAGTTACCACAGGGATAACTGGCTTGTGGCGGTCAAGCGTTCATAGCGACGTCGCTTTTTGATCCTTCGTCGTCAGCTCTTCCTATCATTGTGAAGCAGAATTCACCAAGCGTTGGATTGTTCACCCACTAATAGGGAATGTAAGCTGGGTTTAGACCGTCGTGAGACAGGTTAGTTTTACCCTACTGATGATGGGTTGTTGCGATAGTAATCCTGCTCAGTACGAGAGGAACCGCAGGTTCAGACATTTGGTGTATGTGCTTGGCTGAGGAGCCAATGGGGCGAAGCTACCATCTGTGGGATTACGACTGAACGCCTCTAAGTCAAAATCCCCCCTAAATGGAATAACAGCGCAGCGCCACAGAGCCACCAGTGAGGAGAGTCACTCGCTTCAGGGCCAGAGTGCAGACAGAAGGGGGCCGCCTCTCTCCTCTAGCACAATGCATGTTCGTGGGGCACCCAGTGCTAAATCATTCGTAGGCGACCCGATTCTGGGTCAGGGTTTCATACATAGCACAGCAGCTTTCTCGCTGCTATCTACTGGTTTTCTTCTTGGGAACCTGCTAGGTACTTTCGACCTGGATTGGCCACTGTTGGAAAGAGGATACTGGGCTTGATGGAGCTTGGTCTGACCCAGTATGGCATATCTTATGTTCTTATCCAGAGTGGGCAGTTCAAGTGTGAAAATGCAGAACCTTCATTCATGCAAAACCCTCCTTCCACTCAGCTGCATTAATGTGCTCCACCCCCATGCAACCCAATCACACATATACATGCACCCCATCTGCTCACCTATCCCTCCCCTCCAAGACAGTACCTAGGCAATCCCACTCTCACATATAAGCACCCCACCCAAAGAAATGTGCCTGTTTGCACAGCTTCCAGCATGCACTTTGCAGCTTGTTCTCTTGGGAGAGGAGGCCTCTTACCTCGTCCATCTCTTCTTCCTCCTTCCATTTCCTCATCCTTTCCATCTCTCACCTCCACATTCCTTACCTATCAACATTTTATTGCCTACATTTTCTCTCCCATCTTCATTTCTCTGCTCATCTTAGGGTAGTTCACTCAGTTTCCCCTCACTCCTTTCTCCTCAGCTCTTCTTCTTATCACCCACTTCAAATAGCTCAACTCAGCTCCCTCTCTTCCCCAAACCCCTGCTAGCACCGGCAGCTAGGGGACAGTGGCATAATCAACAATGTTAGAAAACTTGCATAAGCAGGGACACCACCACTGCAGCCCTCAAACCCTGCATCCCCTACACCATACCGCTGTTTTCTCTAAAGTGGAGGGATGGGATGGATTTGGGGGAATGGGGGGTACTTCAGAATTGCGCTGATGGGGAAGCAGGAAGTAGAGGATTGCTACGAATTCTATTGCTCATTTTAAAAGGTCCTACTGCTTAGCTAGTCCTTCAATAAAATCGACTAGGCTGGCAAAATACAGATTCATTGGCAACCTTAGTCTCTCAATCAGCCTCTTGCCTTTCTACAGCCTTTGACCCCCCCCTCTCCCACCTCTCTGGCAGAGTGGAGTCAGTCACACTCCCCCCTCCCCCGGCCTGCATTCCTTTTTTGACAATGTGAGGTGCAGAGAAGGAAGGGTAACCCCAGACCACCCACCCCAAGCTTCACCTTCTGCACTCTTGGGCTACCAGCAGAATATTCTCTGAGGCACCCAGCATCTCCTCTAGCTATTGAAGCAGTAACCGGCATGGAGTCCCTTGACAAATCACCAAAAACAAGGGTGCACACACCTAACTTAAAACAGCAGACACAAAAAAGGTGTGCCGGTGATTACTCTCAACACAAATTTTAAATTTTCTTTATACATAACAAAACTACATTTCTTTAAGCCATAAGTATCCCACTGATTTAGCTGTATGCAGAGCATTATTAAGAGGAATCGTAATAATGAGCCCAGACTTTGCGACCCACAGTGCCTGGTCTTAATGGCTCAACTTAAAAGCACCCTCCTCCCTTTACGCACCACTGCATTGCACAGACCTGAGTTCAGTCCACTTGACCATGGTAGAGTCTAGTCTGTCAGCCCCCATTTTGTTCTAAGAAACATAATACCAGGCCACTGCTTCAGCCACCCTCTCAAGCCCAGCTCCACCAGTGATACAGCTAAGGACAGTAATTCAATCACCACAGACACCTGAGATACAGCGAAAACAAAATCCCTCATCCCTGGCAGCTGTATAGAAAAGGCCCGATTCCCTTCAATATTTGACCACTGCTGTCCTGCAAGCACCTTCTCAGGGAAGCTCTATCACTTGCTTTCTTGTTCGGCATTATTTTTATTTTGACTTATCATTTATAGCACTGCACCATGCCTACAGCACCTGGTGGTAAGGCATATTAGAAAGAACATACAATTTGTCATACTGGGCCAGACCAATGGCCCATCAAGCCCAGTAGCCTGTTTCCAAGTGGCCAAGTACTTGGCGGGATTCCAAAAGAAAGACAGATTCCTGGATTTCCCCTAGTCCACTTTAATAATTGCTTATGGACTTCTCCTCCAGGAACTTGTCCAAACCTTTTCTAAACCCAGCTAAACGAAAAGCTTTTACTAATCCTCCGTCAATGAAATCCAGAGCTTAATTACATGTTGAGTGAAAAAATATTTTCTCCTATTAGTTTTAAAAGGCTTCATGGCATGTCCCCTAGACAATCTGCTTTTTGAAGGAGTAAACAACCGATCTGCATTTATCACTTACACCCCATTTATTCTTTTATTGATCTCTACCATATCTCCCCTCAGCAGCCTCTTCTCCAAGCTGAACAGTCCTAATCTACAATGTAACCCATTTAGGACTAATAAGAGAAAATATTTTTTCATTCAACGAGTAATCAAACTCTGGAATTTGTTACCGGAGCATGTAGTAAAAAGCTGTTAGTGTAGCCGGGTTTAAAAGAGGTTTGGACAAATTCCTGGAGGAAAAGTCCATAAACCATTATTATAAGGGACCAGGGAAATCCACTGTGGAACCGGTGTACCTTTTTAGGAATCTGACAGGTCCCTATGACCTGGACTGGCCACTGTTGGAAACAGAATACTGTTTTAAGCCTTTCCATCCTCTTTATCATTTCGGTTGCCCTTCTCTGTACCTTTTCTAATTCCGCTGTATTTTGTCTTGCACGCAGTACTCAAGGTGTTTGTTCTATAAGGTTACTTCAGTCTCCTTACAGGAAGTTCAAGACAGCTGCTGCAAAGGCTATGTGAAAGGCCTGCTGTAAACTCTGTGCCTCTATCCGCTGTAAGCAACCCTACCTGATCAGACATGCCTGTAGCCATTCCTTTTCTTTTCGCGCCCACATCCATGAGAGGTTTAAGAGGCCTCAGCGTGGCTTCCTGACTGATGTGCTCCACTTCCCCTCTTTCTCTGAAGCAGCTGTAGTGTATCGCTCTGCAAAGGAAGGGAGGGTTGGGCATGTAAATAGGGGGAGGAAATCCTGCAATGTGAGAGCCCTGCTGTGCACTGCATCTCTGGGAGATGGAGTCTTTCAGCAGCTAGCAGAGCCTGAAGGTATGCTGCGGGCTCCTGCACACCCACTTCCTTCTCACTGCCCATCTAGGCTTTCACTCAGGGTCACTATGGTTATAGCTCTGAGAACTTCTTGTTACCAGAGAAAGCAATTGATAGCAGACGGAAATAAAGATCATTGAACGTTTTATCATGTCATTATGCTTATAATATAACAATTACCCCAGAGGCCAGAGCTGCCAAGTTATCCAGTTCTAGGAGGGAGATTTTAGACCAGTCCTGGATTTCAGGTGACCCTTTTATGATGAATTATGGCTCCTGCAGCTCTGATTTCAATGGACAGAATCAAGATAAGGACTACAAATACCACAGCGCTTTAGGATGTAAGTCTAAAAAGCAGCATTGACCAAAACATCTCCCTCCTAGAACTGGGTATTTAGCAGGTCTGCCAGAGACGCTCTCGAGAGTCAGTACAGAAGACACGAAAGACAGGGTTAAACGCAAAGGCTCTGGGCAAATCTGAGACCAAACTTAACATGCTTCGAACAGCAACAAATTGAATACTGTACCAATGGCAACGGTTATGCTCTGCAGATACAGAAAGCCTTTCTGTGATTCTGCAAAAGGAGAGGAAAGAGCCAGAACACGAGCAGTAGCACCTCAGGGTTTGCTCACAGGCACCAAAAGTACCGCAAACACAACAGGTTCCCCCCCCCCCCCCCTTGTTATCACATAAGCCATGCATAAGCAATGCAGTGTAAGAAAGCAGGGAGATTTTAGGACGCTCCTGGATTTCTGCCCCATCCCAGGGCATCCTGAGATCTTCAGCACCATTTTGGACAGATACTATCAAGAACTACAAATGCCACGCTGCTTTGGGTTGTAAGCTCAAAAGCAGGACTGATCAAAAAAATCTCCTTCTTGGAATTTGGAAACTTGGCAGCTCTGCTACGGAAAGGCAAGGAGTTGCATACAGTCCAACCACAAACGTCTGATTGCCACTTGGCTCCAGCTTTGGCCAGCAGGGTTGATCCAGTCCAGGGTTTACCCCATGGCAGGCAGAGACTCACGTCAAGAGTCTGTGGCAGCTCCTGCAACTTAGGTCTTAAAATCTATGGGTTTTTTTAAAATTTACTAGTCTAATTTTCCACATATTTCTGCTCATATTGTATTGAGGTGCCGTTTCTTCGTTTTGCATGACATTCCTTTACATTTTCATTGTAACTAGGGTTGCCAACTGGCTCCAGATGCGCCCGACAGGTTTGATCCAGTTCTGGGTTTACCTCATTGCATGCAGGGATATGTAGTTCTGATTTCTCCATTGCACTCCATAAGAAAAGAAAAACTACAAGTAACTGCATGCAATGGGGTAATCACAGTACAGTAACAAGCCTGTCGGGCGCATCAGGAGCCAGTTGGCAACCCTAATTGTAACTGTCTGGGGGAAAAGTGCTGCTGCAGTCTCCTGCGTGTAGGGTTGCCAACTGGCTCCAGATGCACCCGACAGGCTTGATCCAGTCCTGTGTTTACCCCATTTCATGCAGGGACTTGTAGTCTTGCTTTTCTTATGGAGTGCAATGGGGAAATCAGAACTACATGTCCCTGCATGCAATGGAGTAAACCCAGGACTGGATCAAGCCAGTTGGGTGCATCTGGAGCCAGTTGGCAACCTTACCTGCATGACGTCTACCTGTCCCTCCCCTCTCAAGTTACATTTCTCCCTCTTTTCTCCTCGCAGATGCACATTTGGGGTTTGGTTTCAGGGTTAGGTTGGGCTTACAGTTTTAGGACCCTTGTTCTTTCTTGCTTTTTAGGCATTATGTAAATGCAAATGCCTGCTGGGGAGGGCTGATTCATTTTTTTCTTTGGGAGTTTGTGTCCGTACACATGCTTGTTTGTGCATGCACAAGGTGACATGTTACTTACCAGTTAATGTCCTTTCCTTGAGTCCTGCTAGACCAGTCCAGACAAGTGGGTTGTGCTCCTCTACAAGCAGATTGGTGGAGACAAAGAACCAATGAAAAGCCCAGGTTTCAATGATATCATTCTCATGCCTCTATTTGCTTCAGCCACCAGAGGTCCCTTCAGTATTCATCCCAAAGCATATGGGAGATACCCACATTTGAGGTAGTGTGAGGCTTGCTATGTAACAATGAATAATCAACAGTAGAGAACTATGTACAGGAAAGCATAAACATAAGGTCATCATCAGAAGATGAACTTGCAAAGCCAAGTATAAAAATCATAGCAGACCCAAGGGTACCACAGCAGAAAAACAGAACAAAGCAGTTTCAGGGGCGGGCCCTGGACTAGCAGGACTCAAGGAAAGGACATTAACTGGTAAGTAAAATGTCACCTTCTATATCGTCCTGCTAGCCCAGTCTAGACAAGTGGGACGTACAAAAGCTGCAACACAACTGTGTGGGAAGAAGACACAGCAAATTGCAAAACCCATGAGCTGAAGGCCGTGTCCACCCGCACATGGACATCCAAGCAATAATGCTTGACAAAAGTGGAAAGTGATGCCCACACTGCTGCCCAACAATGTCTACAGGGACTACGGAGCTACACTCTGCCCACAAGGCTGCTTGTGCTCGAGTAAAAATAGGCATGCAAACCCTCCAGAACCAACCATTTCCACAACAGATACGCCAAGGCAATAGCCTCCTTAATCCAGCATCCCAAAGTTGACTTGGCCGCTGCTTAACCCTTGCACGGGCCAGCAATACAAAAGAAAGGTCGGACTTACGAAAGTACCAGGTACCAGAGGAGTGCCCTCTGAACATTCACTAGATGCAGTTCCTTCTCCTTCCCTGACACTGCTCCTTTAGGAACCAGGCAAACCACATGGTTTATGTGAAAGGAAGAAGGCACCTTAGGCAAGAAGGTACAGGCTCCTCTTGAAATGGACAGATAACGATCATGGCAAGACAGAGCCTGCAGATTGGAAATCTGCCCTGTGGAATAAACTGCGACCTCGATGACAGTCTTGAGTGTCAAATCCTTGAAGGTAGCATACTTCAACGGCTCAAAGGGGGCCGCCATCAGGGCACTAAGCACCAGACACAGATCCCAGGAAGGGATCACAGACCGAAGGGGAGGACACAGATGCCGAACCCCTTGGAGAAAACGTGAAACATCCAGGTGCAAAGCCAATGAATTATCTGCCACCAGACCATGGAAACAGGCCAGAGCTGCCACCTGAACTTTCAGGGAGCAAAGTGAAAAGCAATTCTCTAGGCCATCCTGAAGAAAGGCCAACAGGGAAGATACCTCGGCTGCCTCAGGAGCAAACTGCCACATGCCGCACCATCACTCAAAGAGGCACCATATCCATACATATGCTAACTTGGTAGACCTCCTCCAGGCACCAAGAAGAGTAGAGATCACTGTTGGTGAATAGTCTTTACACGCTAGCAGTCTCCTTTCATAAGCCATGCCATAAGCGAGAAGGGAGCCGGATCCTCCAGGACGATCAGTCCTTGCCACAATAGCCCCCGAGATAGAGGCAGCCAAAGAAGAGGCAACTGCATGAGCACATCAGGTTTCTGAACCATGCTTTCAGGGCCAATCCAGCGCCTCCAGAAAAATCCTGCTCGGGTGGTGCTCTATATGCCAAACCACATGCCCTACCAGGGGTCACAGAGGAAACACATACAGCAGCCACTGACTTGGCCAACACTGGGTCAAGGGCATCGATGCCCTCTTAACCCCATTCCTATGTGGCCACTGAAGAAGCAGCAAACTTTGTCACCAGAGCGAGTCACCATCAGATCCATTTCAGGGCAACCCCAGTGGTGCAGAATCAACTGAAACACCTCCTGACTCAACTCCCACCCTCCAAGATTCAGAGAGTACTGGCTGAGGAAGTCTTTCATACTGTCCACCCCATTAATGTGCTGGGCCGACAAGGCCAAGAGGTTCTTCTCCACCCAAGCAAACAGGAGATCCATCTCCAGAGCCTGAGCTCCTTATGTTTTCCAGGTTGGTAATGACTATAGTCCCAGGAATCTGACCAGCGCACCCTTAGTGGTCAGGTGGAGACTGATGAGAAAGGGGCACCAGCCCACTTCATAGACCCCTTGAACCTGTCTTCCGGGAGATGGTAAGATTTTGTTTCGCATAGGTCCTTCACCAGCTTCTCCAAATCCGTTCCAAACAGAAGCTTCCCCTTAAAGGCCAGTTGAGCCAACTGGGCTTTGGAGGATGTGTCTGCTGTCTAGTGCCAGAGCCATATTCAATGCCATGACATTGTTGTCAAGGCACCATCCCTGGCCGCCAAATGTACCAGGTCATACATGGCATCAGAAAGGAAGGCCATAGTCGACTCTAAAAGAGGGGTAGTATCATCAGGCGGAAGAGGATGAATCTACTAGAGCTGAGCTTGAGACATCAGGCTGGTACATACTTCCAGCTGTAGAATAGCCACGGCAAACTGGCTCTTCAGCAAGGAATCCCACTTGCGGTCCAGAATATCCTTTAAGGCCGATCCACTTCCAAAGGAATGGTGGTCCATCTGGCAACTGCCGTGACCTGCGCATCTACCTTGGGAATGCCAAACCACTCAATGTGCTCCTCCTCTGGGAGAGCAGAGATCTTCTTTTTCTTTTTTTTTTATTGAGATTTCAGTCAATTACAATAACCAAGTAAGTAAAGGTCAATCAGAAATACAAAAACAAGAGAAAGAAACTGCCTCTTGCAAGATATTACAAAGGAAATAAACATCCATGATACAGTCCACATCATGAAACCATGCTGCTCTAACACTCCAAAAGGAAAAACAAACAAATAACAAGGAAAAAAGGGGCCTAAGTCCCAGCAGAGATCTTCTTATGTACCCTTAACCCTTTAGGTAGAGAGTTGGAGGAGTCCAACTCCAACCGGATCATATCCTTGATCACCTCCAGGAACAGGAAGACAGCAGTTTGACATTGAGAGTGTAAATGTCGGGAGCCGTATGAATGAGGATTCTTTGGTAAAGCAATTTTGTTGGATGCTGCCTCCACTTCCCATGACAATATTTGATGCGGCTAAAGTGCCGCATTCATCTAATGTTTGCCTCTTGAAGCAGCTAAGATGCGAAATGTTGCCAGCATCGAGGCCTTATTTGACTGTTTGGAGTTAAGCAGTACATTGAGAAGGTAAGTTATAAATTACCGTCAGTTCTGGAACTGTTCTGTAATCACTTTATTATTGAGAGGATTGGAGTGATGCATGATGTTATTTAGGGATTTACAAGGCGACTGCATGTCAAACTGCCTTGTTATCAATGTCTCGTTGAATTAAGACACTGAAGTCACTGCTCCTCCATTTGTTTTTATGAATTTATAACGGATTAGCATTATGCTTTTCTGATAGCAGAGTTATTTTGATTTTTGGTGATTTGTTGACTGCTGTCTAGTGAGGACTTAGTTTTTGTCAGCGACTATAAAAAGGTAACAGCTAGAGAGTGTCTTCATGAAATCTTTGGGCCCGATATTTTTCTGGGACGGCTACGCGCTGCTAGGGCGCATAGCCGTTGCTGCCAACCTTTAACTCCAGATATTCAATACCGGGTTCATATGCAGCCCCAGCATTGAATAGCCAGGGTCACTGCACAGCCTCCGCAGCCTCAGAGGCTGACCAAATAGCAGCGATATTGAGCTGCTGCCTGGTTAGCTCCTTTGGGTAAAGCTAGGCACAGCTTTTGCTGCGCCTAGCTTTATCCATGTGTCGCTAACTGGGTAGCGGTGCAATATCTCCACTACCCGGTTAGCGACTGTCACCGCGCACGACACTCCCCAGAACACCCTGATGCTAAGTGGTTAGTATCAGGGCATGTAATAGCATTAGTAGGGATATTCAGCAGCATTAACCGTGTTAGTGCTGTTGAATATCCTGTTCAGCAGCATTTACATGGTTTACAGCTCACTAAACCATTTAAATGCCTTTGAATACTGGACCCTAGGAGCTTAAAGATGTTGTAAGTTGATCTATTGAGAGAAACTCACTGTTCCGTTCTGCAACCTATGAAGCGCTATAGACCTTGAACGAGAGTGTTTTTTCACATACTACCCATACAATCTGACACAAAGCTACACACATGAAACAAAAATGCAGCGGATACTCTTGCACACAATACATCACCATCCATCTCACTGGCCAGCAGTAACTTCCAAAAACACAATGGTCTTGGTCTTCACTCCCAGTCTGCAAGGGCCATCAGTTTGCCACGTTTTCAGGATATCCCTAATGAATAAGCATGAGAGAGATCTGTATTCAATGGAGGAAGCGGGCAAGCAAACCTCATATTAATTAGGGATATCCTGAAAACCTGACCTGTTTGTGGCCCTTGAGGACTGGGAGTGAAGACCAAGGGCCTAAACAGTGGGCTAAGACACACATAAGCTTGTGAAGGGTAATTTTATAAGGAGGTGACTAATCTGAAGCAGTTAAAGAGAGCTTATTTGGGTCCTATTTTACAAGAAAAGTAGGCACCTTGTTTTCTTTATAAAACACTAGCACATGTGGCAGAAAACGTGCCTTGAATGCAGATACGATCATTTAAACCTGCCTGGGAACAGGTGTAAATGATTAAGAAACATAGAAATATGACGGCAGAAAAAGACCACATGGCCTATCCAGTCTTTACTTCCATATCAACTACAATAGTCCCCTTTTTACCTTTAGAGATTTTCTGTTTGTTCCATGCTTTCTTAAATTCAGATACTGTCCTCATCTCTACTACCTCCACTGAGAGTTTATTCCACACATCTACCACTCTTTCCGTAAAGAAATATTTCCGTATATTACTCCTGAGTCTATCCCCTTTCACCTTCATCCTATGTCCCCTCATTGAAGAGCTTTCTTTCAATCAAAAACTTCTCTCTGCCCCGGCTATGTGACCCCCTCCTTCCGAGCTGCACCACTCCCCCATGAGCCAAGTCGTGCCATGCCGCTGCCAACCCCCCAAGCCGAGCCACTGCAGAATCGGTGGGGGTCGGTGGAGAGAGGAAGGCTCAGCTTGGCAGGGTGGCAGCGGAACGCAGCAGATGATGTGCTTCGGCACACATGGTGCCGCTTCTGACCGCCCTCTGACACAATTTCCTTTCGGAGGGGGTCAGAAGCGGCAGGCCACATATGCCGAAGCACATGGCGTGCTGTGGGCACTGTGCCAATGCTGTCCACAAAGGTCTGCCACCCTTGGCGGTCGTCTAGCCCACCTAGTGGACGGGCCAACCCTGTTTCCTCCTGTGCATTTATGCCACAAGATAAACGTCTCTTATTTATTTATTTACTTCTCTTATATACCGCGCTATTAAAATCAGTGCAGTTTACAATTGAACAAAAAACATACTGCAATGTCACACGACAATTGAGTTTTTACATTGAACATGGACGAGATAACCTGGAGGTAACAGGGGTAACTAATTACAGAGTAATTATTCATGGAGTATGGTGAGAAATTATACATATAGTATAGCTTGGTTTCAACATATTTATAAGAGGTTTAATCAATAAGATGTGTGATCAGTACCAATAATAAATAAGAGAGGGGATATGGTGGTAGAGCTAGTCATTTTCTTTATGGTGTTGGATTTTGGGTGGGGTGGAGTAGGGTGTAGGATGTGAGGATGGGTGGTTGTTTCTGGGATTGGATTCTGGGTAATGGATGAGGAAAAGGTGTTGTTGAGGGCTTTTCTAAATGACAATAGGTCTGGGGTGGAACGGAGCTCAGTGGGGAGGGCATTCCAGGTCATGGGTGCAAATAGGGAGAAGGCTCTATTGGCAGTAGCCTTTTTGCACTTAGTTAGAATGTTGGGGATCTCTAGAGTGTTTGCTTGATTAGATCTCCTGATCCTGTTGAACAGCCGTCTTTGAATGAGTTTGCTGATGGGTGAGGTGATCTGGTTCCTTAGGGCTTTGAATGTTAGTACTAGGGACTTATACTGGATTCTAGCCTGAAGTGGAAGCCAGTGGAGATCCATCATGACTGGGGTTATATGTTTAGCTCTTGATGTACCTGCAAGTACCCTTGCTGCAGCATTCATTGCAAGGCGAAGAGGTCCTAGTGTTGACTGAGGGAGGCCATGAAGGATAATATTTGCAAAGTCTAGATGTGGGAGCACCAAGGCTTGGAAGATAGTTCGGTAGTCATTAAAGTCCAATAGGGGGCGCAGGTGACGTAGTATCCGGACCTTATGGTAAATTGCTTTCGTGATGTTCTTCACATGTGTAAACATGTCGAGTCGTTGGTCAAGCGTGATGCCGAGATAGCGGATAGTTGATTTTGCTATCAACTCAATATTGTTTACTTTTAATGTGGGGGGTGGGGAGAACATCTGGTTCTTGGTGAGGAATAAGACATCTGTTTTACTATGGTTGATCCTTAAATTTTGTGTTGTAAGCCATTGTGATACAGCTTCGAAGCAGCTTGATATAGGTGAAAAGTCAGGTTGATCAATCAGGAATGGTGAGTAGATTAGGACGTCGTCTGCGTAGACTAGGCACTGGATGTTGAAGGAGCGGATTAGGGTACAAATTGGTTGCATATATATGTTGAACATTAATGCAGATAGGGATGAACCCTGAGGTACACCTTGATTGAGAGGGAATGGGTCAGAAGTCATGGGACCTGTTCTGACTTGTTGCCATCTGTTAGATAGGTAGGACTTGCACCATGCTATAGCTGAGCCTTGTATTCCTTTCTCCACAAGACGGAGTATCAGAGTTTCATGGTTGACTGAATCAAAGGCTGCAGCAATATCCATGAAAATGAGGACAAATCCCTGGCGGATGTTATCAAGTCCTGTAACTAGATCATTGAAGAGAGTTGTGAGGATGGTGTCGACACCATGAGCTTCTCTGAAGCCATGTTGAGATGGATCCAGTGGAGCTACATCGTCAATATGTTGTTGGATTTGTCGTTGAACTACCTTTTCAATGATTTTTACCATATCTCCTCTAACCCACCTTTCCTGCCCGAGACACAAAGGCCCCGCAAATTGACGCCTGCAAGGCTAGGGCGTTAGCGTCGAAAGCCTGTTTCAGCAGGACCTCCAGCTTACGATCCTGAACATCCTTGAGGGCCGCCCTGCCCTCTACAGGAATGGTTGTTTTCTTAGTGACCGCCGAAACCAGCGCGTCTACCTTTGGCATGCGGAAGAAGTCTTTCTCTTCTTGAGGAACCGGGTAAAGACGAGAAAGACTACGGCCTCCACGCAAACTAGCCTCGGGGCACTCCCACTCAGACTCTATCATCTTCTTAATCATTTGGTGCATGGGAAAACACCTCTGCTCCGGTCTAAAGCCTTGCAACAACGGATCTTCTAAGGGCTCCTGCTGCGTAGCCGGCGGCACCAAGTTCAAGGCAGCAAGGGACTGCACTATCAGCGCTCCGAGCTCCTCCTTACGAAAAACCCTGAAAACATTTGGGTCCTCACTAGGCCCGAGTTCCCCTTCCTCTAACTCCAAAGGCCAGGACTCCAGACCTTCCTCAGAGCCGAGCTCACCCTCCTCAGGAAGAGAAGGACATGATATTCCAGGTTCCATCGCTACTGGAGGGAGCACTGTCCCCTGCTGAGCTGAGGAACCCTCACCTGGATCAGCCAACCCAGGCTCCAGCAACAATGTCTCCTGAAGCCCTGCTGCCGTGCTGACAACAGGCTGAGACAACTTTAAAAGATAGGCTCTGTGCATAGCCAGTATAAAATCTGGCGAAAAAAACGAAATTCCTGTCTCCTGGGCCGCAGGGGTCAAGAGAACCTCTGTCTCCGCCTTAGCAGTAGACCTGTGCGATTTGGCCTTCCTTTTCCCGGTGCTTTTCAAAAGCGCGGGAGAATCAGCTCCTGATGAAGGCAACGAGACAGCCGACCCCGATTTCGGCAATGGCGCCTGAAGCCTGTCCCCCGACAGATCTGCCGAACCAGGCACCTCCATGCTGCCCCAAATTACAACGACAAAGGCAATCCTGCCTGAAACAAACGCCACCGAGGAACTCCCGCGAAAGAAAATGGCGCTCCCGCCTAAAACCGCCGGAGAGAAATCGCCGCGAAATAACCCCGAGAAAGAAAACTAAGTCAGCGAACACCAGGCTGAGGCAGACAGAAGGAGCTCTTACCTTGAGGAGCCCACGAAGTGCCTAAAGACCTGCTGCTAGCAAGGCACGGAGGCACAGGGACAGTGTCGGGAAGAGGATACTGGGGCTCCCAGCTCCCATCTACCCCTGAGACTCAGCGAATCCCGCGGAAGCAGGCTCTGCCTCCGGTAAACTTAGAAAATAACGAAAATAAAATAAAATCAAGGAGAGGATCGCTGAAAGGTGAACAGGAACACTTTTGTGCCGAAAGCAAGGCCGATCCCGCTATGGAGCTCTGCTAGAGCCAGTGAGCAGGGATCCCCTTGAGAATCTGAGCTGTCCCCTACTGTTGCATCCGGTCAATAAAACCACCAAATTCTGAAAATAAAGCACTAGCGTTGCCAATTCATCTCTTCAGGGAGCCTGCCAGATAGACGTCCGTTCCACTGCTGAGGACTGAAGACTGGCGTTCAAGCACTAGAGGGAGCTATAGTATCTGCCAGCAAAAGTTTCAAAAATGCAGTCCTCAGCTGCTAGAAGGGATTGACCACCCATCAGTACCTGGACTGGCCCGGAGAGACGAAAAGGAAAAAAATATTTTCTTTTATTAGTCTTAAATAGTTTACCCTGTAGCTTCATTGCATGTCCCCTAGTCTTTCTATATTCTGATAAGGTAAACAATCGATCTACGTTTACCCGTTCCACTCCGTTCATTAATTTATAGACTTCTATCATATCTCCCCTCAGCCATCTCTTTTCCAGGTTAAAGAGCCCTAACCTCTTTAGCCTTTCTTCATAGGAGTATCCTTCCATCCCCTTTACCATTTTGGTGGCTCTTCTCTGTACCTTTTCTAAAATCGCTATATCCTTTTTAAGATACGGCGACCAGAATTGCACACAGTATTCAAGGTGCGGTCAAGAGGCATTATAATATCGTTTGTTTTATTTTCCATTCCTTTCCTTATGATACCTAGCATTCTATTTGCTCTCTTGGCCGCCGCTGCACACTGGGCCGAGGTTTTTAACATGGTATCCACAATGACGCCTAAATCTTTTTTTTGGGTGGTGGTTCCTAATGTGGAACCTTGCATCGTGTAACCATAGTTTGGGTTGTTCTTCCCTAGGTGCATAACCTTGCACTTGTCCACATTAAATTTCATCTGCCATTTTGATGCCCAGTCTTCCAATTTATCAAGATCCTCTTGCAATTTTTCACAATCCTCTTGGGTTTTAACAACTTTAAATAGTTTTGTGTCATCTGCAAATTTGATAACCTCACTCGTTATTCCACTTTCCAGGTCATTTATGAATATGTCAAAAAGCAGCGGACCCAGCACAGATCCCTGGAGTACACCACTATTCACCTTTCTCCATTGGGAAAATTGGCCATTTAGCCCTACCCTCTGCTTTCTATCTTTTAACCAGTTCCTGATCCACAATAGTACACTGCCTCCTATCCCATGACTCTTTAGTTTTGCCAAAAGTCTCTGATGAGGGATCCTTCAAATGGCGTCTGTGAGTGACACACGGTACAAACAACGAGCTGTAATTGAATTCTTGGTGGAGGAGAAAGAAAGTGTGAGAAACATTCACAAACTGTTGTGTGTTGTGTATGGAATGGGCTGCCTTTTAGTCTCTGGTTCATAGTGGTGAGCCCAGGTTTCGTCAACTGTGATGATCCGGGACAAAAAAGGCCTCCCCCTCAGCATCAAAATGCTCTAACAAATCAGAGCAGATGTCTTTCCTTTGGCGTTTGTGTTCGGTTGTGAGACTTCGCGGAACCCATCTTGCACACACCTTTGAATATCCCAAAGAGTCAATAATTGCCGTTGCACTACCTCTACTGACGGAAAGCTGTACGGACAATTCCCGACTCGTGATGCGCCGATCCGCACGAATAATGTCATCAGCACACTGCAACTTGTCTAGACTGGTGGCTGAGGCAGAACGCCCAGACCGCGGCCGATCTTCCAGTTCCGTTTTACCACCTCCTGAAGCCTTTACTCTCTTCACCCATCATCCAATGGTGCTCCTATCTATCGCAGAACTTCCATACACCTCTTCAACTCACACACCCTTTACCTTAATATCCTTCCCTGCTTTATATCTCCCACTCCTTCACCCCAAACTTGTTGTCTCTTCTCTACCACCATCCCTTCACCTCCTAGTCTGCTCTCTGCTTCCCATTTATTCACTTAACCATCCCTCTCGCTCTGCCACCAATTCCTGACCCTCCCCATTGGCTATTTCTCTCTCCTCCTGTCTTCACTTCCTCACCTATATTCACCTCTAACACATATCTCTTCCTTTTAGCTTTTTCCCTTTATTTTTCTGTTTCTCTATCCAGATTTCACTCTTCCTCCTTACCAACCAGTCCTTGATATTACTGCATATACCTACAGCTTTCTGTCACTGCAGTCCTCCCATTTCCCATCACTCTCTCCTTCCCCGTACTCTCACTAACTCCCCTTCTTTCTCCTCCCCCATGCTCCACATCTTCCCTCTCTCCTCCTCCCTGGGTTCACCATCTCTCCCCTCCTCCTATCTAGTGTCTTACATCCAGCATCCCCTCTCTCACTAGCCCCCTTCCTGCATGTTTGACATCCCCTCTCTCTCCCTCTCCTTAGTCCTCTTCCTCCATGTTTGGCATCCCCTCCCCCTATGCCTGGCATCTCTTCCTCTCCCCCGTGAGTCCAGCACCTCTTCCTTTCCACCTCCCTTTTTCCCTATGGATCCAACACCTCTTCCTCTCCATCCCCCCTGCCCCATAGGGGGTAAAAATATCTCTTCTTCCCCTCTTCCCCATGGTGCTTTCGCTAATTTGCCTTACAATCAAATCTCCCTGGCAGCAATTCACAAATGCTGCCTCTCACCATCTCTGAAGACCTTCCCTCTGCTGCGCCAGGCTGTCTCGGCTAACAGGAAGCTAAGTCAGAGGGAGCGTGACATGGCAGAGGGAAGTCTCCAGGGTCAGCAAGAGCATTTGTGAATTGCTGCTGCTGATGCTGGGAAAACTTAATTTTAAGGCAAGCCGGTGAAAACACATGGGGGAGAGAGTAGGAGAGAAATGGTGGGAAGCCAGAGAGCATGGTTGTAGTGGTGATGCAGCGGACAGACTGCAAATGTTCGGCGCCTGTATCTTGACTCCCTGGCCCGAGGAAAGGGCATGCCAGGGCCTGTCCTTGCCATGCTGCAGTGGTTCCCACCATCCTCTCTTCTCTCCAATGCTGCATGCAGGCCACAATCCCAGCAGAGATGCACTAGGGTTGCCAGCTGGCTCCAGATTCGCCCAACAGGGTTAATCCAATCCTGGGTTTACTCCATGGGGCAGAGGAAGGCCTTTTTATTTGGGGGGGGAAGCCCCCAAGCACTGCCCAAACTCCACCCTAACTATGCCCCAAGCCCCGCAGGCAGAGACTCTTCCTGTTCTGCCCATGAGGTCTTTACCATGATCATGACTTTTCTTCTGCCTGCGCAGGATGGGATCCCAGTGATCAACCTGCTACTTGCCATGCCTTGATTTTTGGTGGAAGCAGAATCCGTGTGGCCCACCCTTTCCGATGCCTATGGTTTAACCCATTACCTGCACTGACTTGTATTCTTTAAGAAAAGCAAGATTACAATTGGGAAAGCAGAGCTACAAGTACCTGCAGGCAGTGAAGCAAACCCTGGACTGGATCAACCCTGTTGAGTGAATCTGGAGTCAGTTGACAACTCTAAGAAGCATACAGTCTCACAGTGATAGCGGTTGTGCAGCTGGTGCTAAAATTCAAAAGGGGTCAGCCTCTGCTGTTTCACTGGCTGCATGTGCCACTTCCTCCCTTGCTTCTTACCGCACCTCAGTTGAGACAGGGGCAGCTCATTTGGGGGGCAAAGCTCCCCCTCAAACTCGGGGTCTAAAAGCTAATCACAAGAGGGCACAAGGCTTAAGTTTCACCTAGGCACCTAATACCCTAGCACCCGCCTAGCATCCAGGTCACAAAACAAAATCAAAGTTACCTCTACCCAGAGCTGCCCAGTTACCCACTTTCAAGGAGACTTGTTGATCAGTCCTGGCTTTCAACAATTGTCCCCAGTTCTACCCATTCAAATCGGTGCTAAGGATCCCATAATGCACCAGCAGGAAGAGATCAGAAATTCGGGACTGGCTATAGGTTCCCTCCTATAACTGGGTAACTTCACAACTCTGTCAGAATAAGAACAGGCCTCTCCCCCCTTTTCCTGAGCCTCCAGACAGAAAAGAGCAGGACCCACTTCCTCCTTACTGCTCGTGGGGGAACAGAGACTAACTATAAACAGAGCGTCGCGCCAAAACTGAACCTACCTAACTCCCAATGCCAGCAATAGAAAAGCAACAATCTCTTAAATATAAGTGGGGAGGGGTGGCAACTCCCAATTTGGATCCTCTGATTGGCTTGTGGCGGAAAACCAGCTTGCAGCTAGTACTACCAGTACCAGCAAGGGAGCATGCGCAAACTCAGCTTTCCAAGCAGAATTTAACAAACCTTTTCCCATCCTCACAACTGGGACTGGAGCTTGCAGGAATTCCCATCCCCCCTCCCCTCTGACCGCAGCCCTCAGAAAGGCAAATGAACGAGGAGGTCTGCGGTCGGTGGTATCGCAAGCGCTGCTGGGAGTTGTAGTCTCGAGCCCGGGTAGCTATCTCCCAGTAACGCATCGGTGCTGAAGCCTAGCTCTCCCCTGCCCAACAGGCAAAGCCGCTGCCTAGTCGTTCTGTACCTTGCTGAATGGGGGCAGCTGGAAATCGGGTCCTGGGCAGCTTCCCCCTCTCCTGAGAGATTCAGGAAGCAGTGGTGGTTATACAGAGCAGTGGTGGTTATACAGACCCTGCAAACCTCTAAATAGGGCCGGAGGGGGAGGAGGAGGAATCTGCAGCTTCTTCCTGGACAAACTCGCAAAAGGACAATGGCAGATGGAGCTGCAGAGCAGGTAAGCAGCTTCAGCCCTCAGAAAATGAAAGACGTCCAATTTCTTTCTGAGGGGGGACTAGTTCTGGTGATCAGGGAGAGAACAGAGAGACTCCTACCTCTCTAATCTAGAACAAAATGCAAGCTGGCTCTTCTTTGCAGCTGGAAAACATGGAAATTTACCTGGGGCTTATTTCTTTTTCTGTAGCAAATGCATCAGAATAGCGTCTGAACACACGGATGCTATTGTGACGGATTTTCAGAGCTGCCAAGTTACCTACTTCCGGGAGTGAGATTTTTTGCCAGTTCTGATTTTAAGTTTGCATTGCAGTGCAGTATGGTATTTGTAGTCCTTGATTTGACTCATTAGAATTAGTTTTGCAGGGCCCATAATGCATCAGAATGAGCGTGTCAGAAATCCAGGACTGGCTTAAAATCTCACTCCTGGAACTGAGTAAGTTGGCAGCTCTGTATTTTCAATAGCTTCTGCTATAAACCCAGAATCAGCAAATAATTTTTAACAGAAGCACCCAAAGGACCTCCACCCTCAGGGTGAATTGCACTATGATTTATGCAAAATCCAGAGTTGCTAAGATAGTTCCAGGAATGAGATTTTAAGCCAGTGATGCATTATGGGATCTGCAGCACTAATTCTAATGGGTAAAATCAGGGACTACAAATACCATACTGCATTGCAATGCAAACTTAAAATTGGAACTGGCTAAAAAATCTCACTCCTGGACGTGGGTATCTTGGCAACTCTGAATTAGCGCATATATCAAAAGAGTTTATAATTTAGCAGTTACTTACTTTGCCTCTCACATTCTATCATGTTCTGCCTACCCTTGACGTTCTTCCCTGTTTTTCTTTCTATTGCACTTTTCCTTCTAACTGACCTTTCTCCATATCTTCCTAACCCTCTATCAGTCTGACATAGTTGTCATTTATAGCACAGGCTTCTTCTTCCAGGGACAGTGCAAAGGTATTAAGCAACCTAGCAAAACCTTTAGCTTTGTGCTTGCTCTCTTCTTCTGTCTTCTTTCCCCTCTCCCCATGCCCCCCCCCCTCCCCCTATTACCTTTTGGGCTAAGAATAGTTGAGGATTTAGCAGCTGAGATTTAATGCAAAAAATGCAGGGACATGCATTTGGGCTGAAAAAAATCCAAGGGAGCAGTACAGTATGGGGTGAAGTACTTTTGTCTACTAAAGAAGAGCGGGACCTGGACGTGATTGTTTCTGATGATCTTAAGATAGCTAAACAGGTAGAGAAGGCGACAGCGAAGGCCAGAAGGATGCTTGGGTGCATAGAGAGAGGAATGGCCAGCAGAATAAAGGAGGTGATAGTGTCACTGGCTCTCTTCAAATTCTGGCTAAAAACCCACCTCTTTAAGGCTGCTTTTGGATCCTGATGTCCTTCACTCTCTCGCTCACTACTTGTGTATAGCTTACCATACTCTAGTCCCCAGTTTTGCGGGTTTTTTTCATGTTGATTAGATTGTAAGCTCTGATAAGCAGGGACTGTGTCTTACATCTTTATGAACAGCACTGCATACACCTTGTAGCACTATACAGATGATTATTATTAGTAGTAAATCTTTGGCGAGTCCTCATTTGGAGTATTGTGTGCAATTCTGGAGACTGCACCTTCAAAAGAATATCAACAGGATAGAGTCGGTGAAGAGAGTGGCAACCAAAAGGGTCAGTGGGCTTCGTCGTAAGGCATATGGGGACAGATTTAAAGATCTCAGTATGTATGCTTTTGAAAGAAAGATGGAAGAGGGGAGATGTGATGTGCATTTATGCCACGGAGGTATTTAAATGTCTAAGAGGAAAGCCTCTTTCGATTGAAAGTAAGCTCTGCAATGAGAGGGCATAAGATGAGGGTGAAAGGAGATAGACTCAGGAGTAATATGCAGACATTTTTCTTTACGTAAAGAGTGGTAGATGTGTGGAGTAGTCTCCCAGTGGAAGTAGTAGAGGCCAGGACAGTATCTGCATTCAAGAACGCATGGAGCAAACACAGAAGAGCTGTAAAGGGGGAGGGGGGATGGAGACTGTAGCAGTTGGTATGGAAGGACAGACTGAATAGGGTATATGATCCTTATCTGCCATCTTGTTTCTGTGTTTGTATCTAGTCTAGTGTAGTGTATGCCCTTAAGTTCAGATAACGTGTGGGCATACACATTGCGTGAAGGAATAGTCTACTGGTTAGGGCAGCAACCTGGGATCACATCCCACTGAGTCTCCTCATGGCCTTGGGCAAGTCTCTTGACCCTCCATTGCCTCAGGTAGAACCTTTGATTGTGAGTCCTCCAGGGACAGGAAATACCTACAATCAGGTACTGTAACTCGCCTTGCAATGGCGTAAGCTAAATAAATAAAATTTACCGGTTAGCATATCTGCTGTCTGGCTAAATCGCTTTGAATATAACTTTATTGATATGATCTCAACATAATACGTCAAGTAGTTAACCCTTTCATGGCTGTTGTTGCCATATGGCAACCTTCAAATTTTCCCCCAAATTTTTCACCGGATTCTATATTTCCAAAAACCCCGCACACTGTGTGTGAAATGTGATGTGTATCTGTGCTTGACATCTGAAAAAAACTGTTATTTAAACTATCACACCCAGCAGTAAATGAAACTGATGCCAAGACTGTTTTTAATTTTCAGCCATTCGGGACCGTAGTTGCCATATGGCAACAGTAAATATTGTTTCTTAGAAATAACATTTTTCAAAAAAACTTTATATTCTGCGTTATTTAGCTCAAATCTTAATAAAAAAACTGAAAAAAATGTCGGTTACAAAACAATTATGTGGACGCAAAAGAGTTAAAGTATAAAATTGAAAAAATAATTTACAACATAATAGTAATAATGGTAAGATAAAATTTAAAGGGTACAGAGAGGAAACAACAACTAGGCAATTCCCAGGTTTTGGTGCTAGTCCGTATTACCTCTGTGAAGTGGCAGAATATAACTTATTTTGCTACTATTTTTGCTGTTGTGGTAGTGAGTGAATAGTGTGTTTAGACCCGTAGTTCAGGGGCCTTCATAAATTATTATGCCAAGGAGACAGATAAATTAAAAACGTACTTGTTCATCCAGCATTTTAACCACAAGATCATGTTGTGGTTAAGTGCCGTCGAGTCGGAGTCAGTTCGCATTGTACATATGTAAATAGTTACCCTTGTTTCTATCCAAGTTCTGGTACCTGTTAATTGTAAACACAAACCAAATGGGTTGAAATGTGTATGTAATTGGTTCCATGTAAACCGCACTGATGGAAAATAGTGCGGTATATAAGAGAATGTAAATAAATAAATAAATGGCGACCCTCTGGATAGCTATCCTAATTGTGTTCAGTCTTCAGTCAGGCGGCTCATTGTTGACAGACTGGTACCTATAGCTGCTGTTACTGTATCGATCCATCTCATTGCTGGCCTTCCTCTTTTGCGTTGACCTTCTATCTTGCCAAGCATGATGTCTTTCTCTAATGATCTCTCTCTTCGCATGATGTGTCCAAAGTATGAAAGTCAAAATCTTGTCATCTGAGCTTCTAAAGAAAGCTTAGGTTTGATCTCCTCTAGTACTGATTGGTTTGTTCTTCGGGCAGTCCACAGTGTACACAGTATTCACCCCCAGCACCATAATTCAAAGGCATCAATTTTCTTCCTGTCTATTTTTTCACTGTCCAGCTTTCACATCCATATGATGTTATTGAAAATACCATGGCTTGAACAAGTCGAATCTTTGTATGGAGAGAGACATCTCTGCTCTTGAGAATCTTATCTAGGTCTTTCATAGCCATTCTGCCAAGAGCAATGCGTTGTCAAATTTCTTGACTGCTTGTTGCTTCTTTATTGATAGTTGATCCAAGTAGGTTAAAGTTGTTCACAATTTTGATTTCTTCTCCTTCAACGATGAACCTGTTGATTATGCCAGTTGTCATAAGACCGCACCTATGCCAGTTGTCATGAGACCGCACCTTGAATATTGTGTGCAATTCTGGTCGCTGTATCTTAAAAAGGATATAGCGATTTTAGAAAAGGTTCAGAGAAGAGCCACCAAAATGGTAAAGGGGATGGAAGGATACTCCTATGAAGATAGGCTAAAAAGGTTAGGGCTCTTTAACCTGGAAAAGAGACGGCTGAGGGGAGATATGATAGAAGTCTATAAATTAATGAACGGAGTGGAGCGGGTAAACGTAGATCGATTGTTTACGTTATCAGAATATAGAAAGACTAGGGGATATGCAATGAAGCTACAGGGTAAACTATTTAAGACTAATAAAAGAAAATATTTTTTCACTCAACGTGTAATCAAACTCTGGAATTTGTTACCGGAGGATGTAGTAAAGGCTGTTAGTGTAGCTGGGTTTAAAAAAGGTTTGGACAAGTTCCTGGAGGAAAGGTCCATAAACCATTATTAAGAAGTGACCGAAGATATCAATGCTTGACCCAGTACAAGCATTGTGGAACTTGTGTCTCTTGGGGAAACTGCTAGGTACATATGACCTAGATTGGCCACTGTTGGAAACAGAATACTGGGCTTGATGGACCTTGGTCTGACCCAGTATGGCATATCTTATGTTATGTTCTTATGTTGTCTTCTTTACATTAAGGTGCAGGCCCGTTTTGAGACTATGTTCTCTGATTATGAGAAGCAAATGTTTCAGATCATCTTCACTTTCAGCCAGTAATGTGGTATCATCATAGAAACATAGAAATATGATGACAGAAAAAGACCACATGGCCTATCTAGTCTGTCCTTCCATATCAACAACTACAACAGTCCCCTTTTTACCTTTAGAAATCCTCTGATAGAAACATAGCATAGCGAAGGAAGGTTGTTGAGTCTTCCACCAATCTTCACACCTCTGTTGTCTTCATACAATCCTACTTCTCTGATGATTTGTTCTGCATATAAATTAAACTGGTAGGGGGAAAGTATGCAGCCTTGTCTTACACCTTTGCTTATTTTAAACCATTCTGTTTCTCCTTGTTCCGTTTGAATTGTTGCTTCTTGTTCAATGTACAGATTGTGCAAGAGAACGATCAGGTGTTCTGGTATACCCATGCTTCTTAATGTGGCCCAGAGTTTCTCATGGTTTACACAGTCAAAAGCCTTGCTATAATCAATAAAGCACAAATAGATATCCTTTTGGTATTCTTTAGTCTTTTCAAGGATCCATCTCACATCCGCAATGATGTCTCTCGTTCCTCGCCCTTTCCTGAACCCTGCTTGCACTTCAGGTAGTTCTTGTTCCAGGTATGGTTGTAGTCTCTTTTGAATAATCTTCAGTAGAATCTTGCTGGCATGTGGGATCAGAGCGATTGTGCGATAATTTCCACAGTCAGTTGGATCACCTTTCTTTAGTATTGGTATAAACACAGATCTTTTCCAGTCAGTTGGCCATGATGTTGTCTTCCAAATTTCCTGGCAGAGTCTTGTAAGTGTGGTAACAGCTGCATCAGATTGCTGTAATACTTCTATGGGAATGCCATCAATGCCTGGTGCTTTGTTCTTTGATAAGGCTTTCAATGCTGCTTCAACTTCTTCTTTCATCACCAATGGTTCCCGATCATAAAGTACAGGTTGAAACGGCTGTTGGTCCACTTGATCTTTATCATATAAAAACTCTGTATATTCCTTGCACCTTTTCTTGATCTTCTCAGCATCATTCAACATAGAACCTTTGAGCATCTTGTAACATTTCAATTCGAGGCTGGAACTTTTTCTTTAACTCTCATAGCTTTAGGAAAGCCGATCTTGTTCTTCCTCTAATAGTTTCTGCTTCTATTTCCTTGTATGTGTCATTGTAGCACTTTTCCTTGTCCTGTCTTGCTGCACGTTGGAAATCTCTGAGTTCTGTGATTGTTTTTCTTTCTCCTCTGGCTTTAGCTTCTCTGCGTTTCTGGGAAATTTTCAGAGTTTCTTCTGTCATCCATTTTGGCCGTTTTTGCTTTTTCACCTTTTGAAGAGACTTCTCGCTTTCTTCCAACACAATCTTCTTGATGTCATTCCATAACTCTTCTGGAGCTCTGTCATTTGTATCTAAAGCAGCAAATCGATTTTGCAGGCAGTCTTTAAATTCCAGTGGTATATTCTCAAGGTCATATTTTGCTGCATTCATGAGTGGTTTGCTCTTTTTCAACTTTAGCTTGAGTTTGCATACTAGTAGTTGATGATCTGCACCACAGTCAGCTCCAGGTTTTGTCTTTGTTGATGTTACAGAGCTTTTCCATCGTTGACTTCCACAGATGTAGTCAATTTGATTTTTATACAATCCATTGGGTGAAGTCCATGTGTACAGTCGCCGCTTGTGTTGCTGGAAGAAGGTGTTTGAGATGAATAGATCGTTGGTCTTGCAGAATTCTATCAGTCTTTCTCCAGCTTCATTTGTTGCCAAGTCCATATTTTCCAACTACTTTGCCTTCTTCTTTGTTGCCAACTTTTGCATTCCAGTCACCCATGACTATCAGGATATCCTGTTTGCATGTTCTGTCAATTTCAGCTTGTACTTGTTCATAGAACTCTTCAATTTCATTCTCTTCTGCAGCTGTTGTTGGGGCATATACTTGAATTATAGTTGTGTTGATAGGCATTCCTCATAGACGAATAGAGATTAAGCATTCGCTGACTGCATTGTATTTCATTACAGTTCTTGCAAGTTTCTTCTTTATTATAAATGCAACACCATTTCTTCTTTGTCTTTCATTTCCAGCATAGTAGACTATGTGATCATCTGATGCAAAGTGCCCGATGCCAGTCCATTTCAGTTCACTGACACCCAACAGATCAAGTTGTACACGTTCCATTTCATTCTTGACCACCTCCAACTTCCCTTGGTTCATGCTTCGTACGTTCCATGTTCCAATGTGTAAGACATCTTTACAGCTTCTGACTCTCATTTCATGCGCAGCTACATCAGCAGTCAGACGTCCCGAGGGCTTTGATCCAACCACATCATAAATGCTGACTTTACTCTGAAAAGTCTTCAGCTCTTCCGCAGTAGCTAGTTGAGTGCCTTCTGACATGGAGGTCTCATCTTCCAGCACTATAGCACAATTTGTTTTGTTGTAACTATCCATTGGGTTTTCATGGCAAGATACAGAAGTACAGAAGAAGCTGGGCCAGTGGTAGACATGCTGGGACCCAGGACAGGAATTTGAGAGGGAGCCATAAAGCTCACTAATAGGCTGTACCTTTTTTAGTTTGGGGCAGGCTTAGGTCCTCTGTGGCTTGGGACCACTGTTCCCTCTAAGTTGTGCGCGTGTGCGCGCGCACACACCTCGCTGAGTGAGCGCACATACTTTACAACAGAGCGCACAAAAATTACAGCTCTGATTCTGGTAGAAAACAACACAGACGTCTTAAAATTTAAAAGTTATGATTGTAATTACTAGAAATTTCCCGCTTCATTCTCTAATCGTCTATTTTCATTTAATTTGATTAAAATCAATGTGGTGTACATACTGTATTCTGAAGTGTAGTCAAATTTTAAAGTATATAACTCCGAGTATCGTTATGTGGCGCACAAAAATTTAACCTTCCTTCAAAAGCTGCACACAGCTGATATTTTATGCACAGACAGCCTACAGAAAATTAGAGGGAACATTGCTTGGGACCCTAGGCCAATTGTCCTGGTTGAACCCCCCCCCCCCAAACACCAGCCCTGAAAAGAGGTCTAGGTGGTGTGGAAAAAGGAAAGAGAAGCAGAGTGGTGGGAGTAACTTAGGAGGGGACAGACAAAAATATGCCAGCTCCTCCTTTCTTTTCCTGTTCCTACAGATAATTTTAAATTTCAACTATATTACATAGTGGATTAGGTTTGAAGTTTTCTTGTAGTGTCCTGATCCTGGTGCCGTGGTTTTAACTTTTTTTCTTGGCCACAGAATATCCCTTCAGTAAAAGTGATACCAAAAACAAACATTACCAAATCTGAAAGGCTTACCTTTCTCTGGGTCCCTCTCCACCTCAAAGAGATAGTCCCTCTACCAGTGAGCAAGACCAGGCCTAACTAGGCAATTGCCCAAGCTAACAGTATTCGGGGGGGAGGGGGCAGTCCAGTCACCAGTTGCCTTCCACAATTTTCCTCTGTCCTCTCCGCTTCACTCTCCACTGCCAAAACAGCAGGAATCAACAAATGCTCAGTGTCCGCAGTGCATGCAAGCTGGATTTTAAGACTGGTTGGCAGAGGCACAGAGGAACTAATCCCTGCAATCGATCTACGTTTACCCATTCCACTCCGTTCATTAATTTATAGACCTCTATCGTATCTTCCCTCAGCCGTCTCTTTTCCAGGTTAAAGAGCCCTAACCTTTTTAGCCTTTCTTCATAGGGGTATTCTTCCATCCCCTTTACCATGTTGGTGGCTCTTCTCTGAACCTTTTCTAATAATGCTATATCCTTTTTAAGATACGGTGACCAAAATTGCACAAAATATTCAAGGTGCGGTCTCACCATGGAACAATAGAAAGGCATTATAATATCCTTTGTTTTATTTTCCTTTCCTTACGATACCTAGCATTCTATTTGCTCTATTGGCCGCAGCTTCACAATGGGCCGAGGGTTTTAACATGTTATCCACAATGTTGCCTCACCTTTGTCTACCTGTTTATTCACACCTTCAAAAAAAACATAACAGGGCTCTTTAACCTGGAAAAGAGACTGCTGAGGGGAGATATGATAGAAGTCTATAAATTAATGAACAGAGTGGAACGGGTAAACCTAGATCGATTGTTTACGTTATCAGAATATAGAAAGACTAGGGGACATGCAATGAAGCTATAGGGTAATCTATTTAAGACTAATAAAAGAAAATATTTTTCACTCGACGTGTAATCAAACTCTGGAATTTGTTACCGGAGGATGTAGTAAAGGATGTTAGTGTAGCTCGGTTTAAAAAAGGTTTGGACAAGTTCCTGGAGGAAAGGTCCATAAACCATTATTAAAAGGGACCCAGGAATCAATGCTTGACCCAATACAAGCATTATGGAACCTGTGTCTTTTGGGGAAACTGCTAGGTACGTATGACCTGCTGTAGATTGGCCACTGTTGGAAACAGGATACTGGGCTTGATGGACCTTGGTCTGACCCAGTATGGCATATCTTATATGTTATGTTAAGCAACCTTCAGCTATGTCCCCTCCCTAAGTGGCCAGCAGCTTCCCCTCCCCACATGTGTTGCATCTTCCTCTTCTATAGCAAGGGATGCTCGTTGCCTGTGCACAGATTGAGGAAGGGGTGAAGTACCAATTGCAGCTCTGCCTGCCCACTTCCCCTGACTTTACCTCTATATCCATTGCTTCAGTGTAAGTGGGGACAAAGGAAGTCCCTGCTGCGAAACTATGACTGAGTCTCTTACTCTAGGAAGTCATCCATCTGCTTGCAACCCTGCTCAGTCGGGCTCTGCCATCAAAGCCACTGTCCCATTAATGTTGTTTTGGCCAGGCAAACCATCGTGTACTAGGTCTGGGAAACTAATGCAGAGCAACATGGGCATCATGCTACTTCTCTTCAGTGTCCATGGTTAGGCACCTCATTGCAGTCCCTCTTTCCTCCATTATCTGCTCACTTCCTTCACATTAACTGAACGTAGAAAACGTAGCAGGGATTAGTTCCTCTGTGGCTCTGCCAACCAGTCTTAAAATCCAGCTTGCATGCACTACGGACACTTTGAGCATTTGTTGATTCCAGCTGTTTTGGCAGTGGAGCGGAGAGGACAGAGGAAAATTCTGGAAGGCAACTATGGTGACTGGGCTGCCCCCCCCCCCCTCCCCTGCAAATACTGCTAACTTAGGTAATTGCCTAGTTTCTTCTAGTGGTAGGCCTGGTCTTGCTCACTGGTAGAGGGACTATCTCTTTGAGGTGGAGAGGGACCCAGAGGAAGGTAAGCCTTTCAGATTTGGTAATGTTTGTTTTTGGTATCACTTTTACTGAAGGGATATTCTGTGGCCTAGAAAAAGTTAGACCACTGCACCAGGATCAGGACACTACAAGAAAACTTCAAACCTACTCCACTATGTAATATAGTTGAAATTTAAAATTATCTGTAGGAACAGGAAAAGAAAGGAGGAGCTGGCATATTTTTGTCTGTCCCCTCCTAAGTTACTCCCACCGCTCTGATTCTCTTCCTTTTTTCCACACCACCTAGACCTCTTTTCAGGGCTGGTGTTTGGGGGGGGAGGGGGGGGGTTCAACCAGGACAATTGGCCGAGGCTCCCAAGCCACAGAGGACCTAAGCCTGCCCCAAACTAAAAAAGGTACAGCCTATTAGTGAGCTTTATAAGAACACATAAGAACATAAGATATGCCATACTGGGTCAGACCGAGGTCCATCAAGCCCAGTATCCTGTTTCCAACAGTGGCCAATCTAGGTCATACGTACCTAGCAGCATCCCCAAAAGACACAGGTTCCACAATGCTTGTACTGGGTCAAGCATTGATTATCCTGGGTCCCTTTTTAATAGTGGTTTATGGACCTTTCCTCCAGGAACTTGTCCAAACCTTTTTTAAACCCAGCTACACTAACAGCCCTTACCACATCCTGCGGCAACAAATTCCAGAGTTTGATTACACGTTGAGTGAAAAAATATTTTCTCTTATTTGTCTTAAATAGTTTACCCTGTAGCTTCATTGCATGTCCCCTAGTCTATCTATATTCTGATAGCGTAAACAATTGATCCACGTTTACCTGCTCCACTCCATTCATTAATTTATAGACCTCTATCATATCTCCCCTCAGCCGTCTCTTTTCCAGGTTGAAGAGCCCCAACCTTTGTAGCCTCTCTTCATAGGAGTAGCCTTCCATCCCCTTCACCATTTTGGTGGCTCTTCTCTGTACTTTTTCTAATAATGCTATGTCCTTTTTAAGATACGGTGACCAGAACTGCACACAATATTCAAGGTGCGGTCGTACCATGGAACGATACAGAGGCTTTATGGCTCCCTCTCAAATTCCTGTTCTGGGCCCCAGCATGTCTACCACTGGCCCAGCTTCTTTATTTCCCTACCTCCATCAACCTTGTCTCTCTCCCTTCCAAAATAGGCACTCCTGTAGGCACTCCTTGTGGCCTTGGGCAAGCCACTTTAACCCTCTGTTGCCTCAGGTGCACATAGATTGTGAGCCCTTTGGGGCAAGGGAATGTATCCAGTACCTGTTTGTAGTGATTACATAATGTAAACCGCTTTGATTGAAGGATAAGGCGGTATAGAAAACTGGTTAAATAAATAAATATATACATATATGCATGTAAAGGAGTGGAGGAGTGGCCTAGTACCCAGAAAATAGTAGGGGAAGAGGGGAAAGCAGAAAAGAGAGGGGAGTAAAAAGAAAGGCTAACAATATTAAACTTAGGAAGGCTGCAAAACAGAGAGGAAAAAATAGCAGGCAGAGCCCTGTCAGCCTGAAAGGGGAGGGAAGTGTGGGGGGGATAGAGATCCTTCAGAGTTCATGAGTAGTGGCCTATGGGAAGGATGGTGGAAGAGCTAGGATTTAAGACTCTTCTTAAACTTGAGAAGGGAGGATTCCTGCTGGAGGTAATGGGGGAAAGAGTTCCAGAGGAAGGCAATCAAAAAGGAAGAGGATAAATGGCAAGAGCCTTCAAGATGAAGGGATGGGGAGGGAGGGAAAGTAGGTGTGCTTGAGCAAAGTGGAGGGAGCATGAAGTGGAGAGGTAGGGGGAAAGTAAGCCGTAAGCACGATGTACTAGAACAAGGATATTGAATTTGAGGCAGGTGGAAACTGGAAGTCAGTGAGGCGTGATCGGGAGAGAAGACGTATGATCAGAGTGTGAGGCACCAAAGAGAAGTTTGACAACGTTAGATTGGATTGACTGAAGACACTTGATGGCGTAGAGCAGGAGGGAGTTGCAATAGTCCAGTCTAGATAAAATCAGAGCAAGAACTTAATGTTCTGAATTGGACAGCGGAGAGGAGGGAACGAATAGAGCAGCTGCAGCATAGAGCATAAAAGAGGATTTTACTACAGAGTCATTTTGAACTTTGAAGGTAAGGGACGAGTCAACAGTAACACCAAGGATTTTGCTAGAATCCTGGAAAGCAACAGGAGAGCCAAAGAGGGAGGAGAGTGGGGAGGGGAGGGGGTTAGGACAAGAGAAGCAGATGGCTTTACAATTTGAAATATTCATTAAGAGTCAGTGGTCCTCAAACCAGCAGCTGATGGCTTCCAGACAGCCTTGGAGAGGAGTAAGGTCAAAAAGAGGAGATTTGATGGTAAACAGAATCTTGACCTCAACAGCATCGATAAAGGGCTACAATCAAGAGAACGGATGAGGAGGGGGAAGATGCTGATCAGGGTAGGGGACCAAGTGATCCTTTGGAATACCCCAGACTGGAGAGAGAAGGAGACAGAGTTTAGAGCCCAAGGAAACTTGAAAGGTGTGGTGATCAGGGTAACAAGCATCCCAGTGAAGAACCATGCCACGTAATCCAACATCATGAAGTTGATGGAGAAGGGAGCGATTGTTATTTCTGCTGGATGTGTGCGAGTATTTTATAAAGACACAAAAGCACATATGCAGCCTTCACACATAAACGACCTGTTATGAAATGACCCTAAATCCCAGTCATGGTAGCACAAGGCCATAAAACATAAAGTAAGGTTGATTAAGTTGTAGGAAGCAGGTTGACCCACAATAAAAAATCTTATTCTTGACATGCTGGCAGAGTTGAGGGTCTCTAGTTTCTTTTTGTAGATAAATCATTTTATAGATCTTGCTTTCCCCCAGTCCTTAGAGAATTGACAGGGATTGAGACTCTATTTTAACTCCTATAGCAGTACCAAAGATTTGATTAGAGGAGCAGTGAGGGAAATTATTGAAGCTATGGTGTTTGAAACTGTAGGGTTTGGGGGGAATCCTTGGTTCTCCATTTAGATGGAGAATCATCTTAAGGTATGACTTTGAGATCTCAGAAACTTAATTCAAATGAATATTTTTTTTCAGTGCTTGAATGGGAGACCTCAAGGGAATATTTGACACAGCAGAAAGTGAGAGTTAGGAGTCATTGATGATACTTCTTCCTCTGGGCCAGTATTGACTCTTGTTCTTAGCTTGATCTTAGGGAAGAGAGTCTTCTGTTGACTCGGTGTGGTGTTAGGGTACACTCTGCTCTGAGCTTGTTGCTGACAGTGCTATCTTTTGAATGAGGCGTTAAACCAAATTTCTGCATGCTCCAGTGGATATGAACATTTCTCATGGAGCTTTTTCTTGAGAACAGGTGCATTAACTCTATTAGCCTGGCCGAATCTGAATGCATATTGTACATTCTAGCACCTGCTGAAATTTCCATCTTTAGAAATGTTTTGTCCTGGATAAAATCCCTTTGCCTCATGCACAGTGTGCATCGTCTAAAATTCTATAGCATTATGGATTTATGCACTGTGCATATGTACAGTTAACACACCTGTCTTTGTAGTAAACCTACAGGAGAAGGAAGAGTGTGATCACTGCTTTGTCTTTTCAGGTGCCGATGACCTTTGCTGATGTTGCAGTCTATTTCTCGGAGGAGGAATGGAAAGGGTTAGAAGTTTGGCAGAAGGAATTGTACAATAACGTGATGAAGGAAAATTATGAATCTATGATATCATTGGGTAAAGCTTTTCTTATTTTCCCTAAAGAGCATGTTTACTAAAGGTTTTAAGTGCGTTAATGATGTTAATGCACATTAAGTGCCCACTGTCCTTTTATGTCTATGGGTGCCCTGGTACGTAACACATGTTAACGTCATTAACACACATTAGCCTTTAGCAAACCCTGAAAGGGTTTATCTAATATAGGGCAATAGCTGTTAACGCAGAAAAAGCGCATCGCTGTAACAGCTAATGCAAGCCAAAGGCATATAGCACAGGGAATTTTCCCATGCTCTCTGCACTCTGCGCATTAGCAGCATGTATCGGTGGAGTGTGGCTGCGCCTGCCACAAGTGGTTACCGTGAGTGTCAGCGACACGCGGTAACTACGTGTTTTGCAGACATCGTGGGTGCAGCTAACGTCATCTCAGCAGCTGGCGTTAGTTGCATCTCTGATGCTGCTGCACCGTGATCTCAGTATTTTCACTGCATTATCTTCTAGGGAAATGCCGTGCACATCCCTTACAGGTAATGCATGACTTTTGCAGCTAATGCGGTGCTATTTGCACTGACACCGGGCATTAGCTGCAAAAGCCTATTGCCCTTTAGTAAACATACCCCTAAGTGTTGTAAAAAAAATAATAGAAATTGAAAAAAATCTCTGGGTATTCCCAGTGCTACAGTTTTTTTCTGCTGTTTCCAAATAATATTTGCAAGTGATGACAGCTTTTTCTCAGTTGACAAGCAGCAGGAGTAAGCTACACAAGTGGGTGACAGGTCAATTTCTCATCAATATATCATTTGATTTGACATCATCAATTTCCCACATGTTTAAGAATCAAGCCAATGGTTTATAAGAAAGTAAGATAATGCCATACTGGGTCAAACTAAAGGTCCATCAGGCCCAGTATCCATTTGCTAACAGTGGCCAATCCAGGTCACATGGATTTCTTTAATCCATTTTAATAATGGTTTATGGACTTTTCCTCCAGGAACTTGTCCAACCCTCTTTTAAACCCATCTAAAATAACAGCTTTGACTACATCCTCTGGCAACGAATTCCAGAGTTTGATTTATGTGTTGAGTGAAAAAATATTTTCCCCACCTAGTCTTAAATATGCTATATTGCAGCTCATTGTGTCTCCCCTAGTCTTTCTATCTTTTGAAGGAATAAACAACCGATCTTCATTTACCCATTCCACTCCATGCAATCACAAGATGCCCAAAACAGATAATTGCAAAGATTCAATATGATATGTAGGTCTACAGCATTGTGTCCCTAACTATGGCATCTGTATTAAGATGTCACCTAGAGCCATGAAGCTCCAAAAATTGAAGCTTTAATCTAGACATCTTTGGATTGATGAGAGAGACTCGAGAACAACCCTGACTGCAGGCAGTCCATCAGCACCAGTTAGTGTCCTCTGAGCCGAGACCCAGGACAGGATCCAAGAATAGGGAGCCATCCTACTGTTACCACTCATTGTAGAGAAGGATTTCTTCATATTGAGTTTGATCTTGTGTCATGCAAAGGCACTGCATTTTTCTCTGATACACGCATAGGAAACCGAGGCAGCTGCATGTCCCACTTCCAAGAAATTGCGTCAAGAAATGAGCTTGGCCTCTCTACCAATGACTGAATACACTGCAGTAATCTCCTTAAGTGCATCCCTTTTGGTTACCCAAGAGGTTTTGTCCTTTTTACTGTGTCTCTGGGTTTGGTATCTGTTACTTTTGAGCAGGAACTGGATGGGTGGATCCTTGAGGCTGTCTCTCTTGGTGGCATCAATATTGAGCATGTTGGCATTGACGTGGAGCCCGATTCCAGTAGAGGCACATCTGGGCTGTCCGGATGGCCCCAAGCAAAACGGGGTCGTTTGGACCCAATTTTGGACTGCAGGAGCAAAACGTTCCCATAGTAGCTAGAATCAGGCCAGAGGACAGCCCGGCATGTCCCTGCCGCCTACGGGGACATCCTCCCTGCAGGCACCCCCAACTCCAGCGTTTCTGGCACCCCTTTTCCCTGCTGCCCGACCCAAGGCTGGCCTACTGTAGCCTGGATTGGGTGGCAGGCCCCCCCCCCTCACCCAGCCCCAGGGGCGATCCCCGGCCTCGATCATGGCAAAAGTGCTGATTATGTCACCTTTGAAGTGGAATAAGCAGCACATCCTCATGGGCCTGGCAGCAGTATAGGGCCGTGACCTGAATTGGCACCATATGTGCTGCCGGGCTGGCCCACTCTCGCTTCACCCCAAACCTGCCCCCTCCCACTCTCTGCTGGTTCTCTCCGTCCTGAGCATCAGGACGTACAGGGAGAACCGGATGGGGATTCGGGCCCAGATGGCCCGCAACCCGCATTTCTGCATGAGGCCCTATGGCACAAATAGAGCCAGTTTCTGAGATACTTGCTCTGCACAAAATGTTGGCTGTAACATTGAAACCACAGCGCCATATCTGCGTCCAAACTATAACCAATGAACCTCTGAAAAGTAAGCTTTATGAACATCTTTTTGGCCTTCTGCTCAGGCTATAACAGTTTTTCCGTGAACTCTCTAAGCCAGAATGAGGAGTCGACGTCTCCTCAAATCTGAGACTCGTCGTATCTTGGAATCTGAGGGGTCTTGGATTTTCCTATAGGTCCAAAAACATTGGACTCTGAACAGGACCAGTCCCCGACTCTTCCCTCAAATTTCTCTTTGCAACAGGCTAATAATAGACCCTCTCTGGAAGATCTTTCCTACTCGGCATTGTTGCAAAAGATGACTAAGGTCATCTCATTTAATGTGAAGGAACGAGAGAGGTTTTTAGGGCATCGGAGTAGTGAAGAAAGCCCAAAAGGTGTGCCCTTAATGAACAGGTGGCCGTTTCTATTCACCAGCTCTTAAAGGATATACGGAAGTGCACGTTCGAGGTCTCACTCACACTATTTCCTGTGATTGGAAAAGCAAATACTAAGAAGGTCTGGAAAAAAGTCTAATAAGTGTAGGAATCATTCCTTTGTTCCACCAGAGTGGGAGTATAAGATTTACTGTATACCTTTTTGATGATATCTGTTGTGGTGTTTGCCGTGGAAGGTGGAGGGCACCTCTGATTTGGTGGGTTCTAAGTGGTGATAAATATGTGAATAAATAAACTGTTTTGCTTAGCTCCCGTATAATTTCTTATTAGATCTACATGATTAAAACACATGTACTCCATTCTGCAAAAGGTTCTGAAATTTGATGAGTTTCTTCCTCCAGAGAACCAAGAGTACTTTGTTGATGCAGTAAAGCAATGAGAGGAGTATGGGCAATATTTGGCCTATTTGACCTAAGGTACTTTCAAATTTGACCTAAGGAGCTTTTAAAATAGCTTTGAGGATCTCCACCATGGCTTTTGTATCATGTGGACTCCCATGGCTGTGAGTTTCGGGCTTCAGGAGACATGCACGTGAAGTTCACCAATATGGCATGCAACAGAGATGATTATTTTTGGTAAGAAGGTCAAGGAAATGGTGGCTCTTACAAAAAACACTGGTCAAAACTTAAGACTTTCACCACTGCCACTTCTAATCCACTCCCCACATTTAAGAAGTACTTGAGTATCTCATTGAAGAGGCAGTATTTTCCTCTATGAAAGGAATACCCTCCTTACTCTCGACCTTATCAATAACCAAACTCAAAGCCTCGCCATTCTGCAAGCCAGGCAAAATCATACTTGTGGTTTTTGATTGGTTGCAGCGTTCATAGCCAGTTGACCATCCTGTCTGTAGTCCACTGTCCTGTACTGCCGTTATCAATACCTCATCTTTAGGTTTAAGTTCTCCTCTCCTTAACCATTCCTGTGTTTGATCTACTTGTGACTGCCAAAATAACTTTCTGTATTTCATGTTATAAATGCACTTTGACCAGTTGTTTCTCCTTGTTTGCTAGTCTTAATTATTTAAGATTTTATGTTTGTTATGTAAATTCTGTTGCTTCTTTCCCTTCGTGTTCTGGTGAATTATCATTCATTGGAATACTTTTCCAGGCTTAAGGATGGAAACTGATTTTGGCCATTGATTTTCTTATGCTAGTACCTTTTAAGGCCTGGCATCTATTGGTGCTGTCTGGTAATCATGAAGGCCTATGGTAAGAGCTCTGTATATACTCACTACGTATGTGTATCTTACCTTACTCTAGTTCCCAGTTTTGTGCTGTTCTTCATCTTGATTAGATTGTAAGCTCTAATGAGCAGGAACTGTGTCTTATATCTATGGGGCTTGTTTACAAAGCCGCGGTAGCGGTTCGCGATTGTTATTGGAGCCGCGGCCCCAGTGGGGGCAAAACGATTAAAAGATGGGGCCTCGGCTCCGATAACGATCGCGAACCACTACCGCGGCTTTGTAAACAAGCCCCTATATGTACAGTGCTGCATATACCTTGTAGCGCTATACAAATGATTAGTAGTAGCCTATTTCTGTAAGGCCCATATCACCTTCAGCTCTTGGAATGTACATTCTGTGTACACACTGGTTCATATAGATTATGGGTGGGTTTGGAGGAATTTTCTTGTTCTTAGATCCAACTGTTCAAGGTCTTTGTGGGCCAGTCTACCATGCCAGAATTGTAGGACAGCACAGGGATTGCAGGATGATTGATGGCCTATATCTTGTTCCATGCAGTTAAAGCACTTTTTTGAATATCCCACCTTTTACTCCATTTTTTTGTTGCAGACTTTCCTGAGCATTTCTTTAAGAACATAAGAAAAGCCAGACTGGGTCAGACCAAGGTCCATCAAGCCCAGAATCTTGTTTCCAACAGTGGCTAATCCAAGTCGCAGGTACCTGGCAGGTTCCCAAAAAGGAACACAGGTTCCACATTGCTCGTCCTGGGATAAGCAGTGGATTTCCCAGGTCCTTTTTAATAATGGCTTACAGACCTTTCCTCCAGGAACTTGTCTAAACCCTTTTCAAACCCAGCTACACTAACAGCTTTTACTACACCCTCTGGTAACGAATTCCAGCGTTTGATTATGTGTTGAGTAAAAAAATATTTCCTCTTATTAGTCTTAAATAGGCTACCCTATAGCTTCATTGCATGTCCCCTAGTCTTTCTACTTTTTGATGGCATAAACAATTGATCTGTGTTTAACCGTTCCACTCCATTCATTATAGAGCTGTATCATATCTGCCCTCAGCCGTCTCTTTTCCAAGTTAAAGAGCCCTCTCTTCAAAGGGATATCCTTCCATCCCCTTTACTATTTTGGTGGCTCTTCTCTGTACCTTTTCTAATTCCTCTATATCCTTTTTAAGATACGGCACACAATATTCAAGGTGCGGTCGTACAATGGAACGATACAGAGGCATTATAATATCCTTGGTTTTATTCTCCATTCCTTTCCTTATGATTCCCAGCATTCCATTTGCTTTTTTGGCCCCTGCTGCAAACTGGGTGGAGGGTTCCAATGTATTATCCATGATGACACCTAAATCTTTTTCTTGGGTGGTGGTTTCTAAGGTTGTACCTTGCATTGTATAACCATAGTTTGGGTTCTTTCCTAGGTGCATAATTATAATTTTGCACTTTTTTTTTAAAGTGCTGTCAAGTCCATGCTGACTCCTGGTGACCCAGCTGCCTCTGGGTTTTCTTGGCAATGTATCACTGGAGATAGATTGCCAGGCCTTTTTTCCCCGAGGCAATGTAGGGTAAAGTGACTTGCCCAAGGTCACAAGGAGTGCTAGTGGGAATTGAACTCTTGATCGTCTGGGTTCTGGGCTGTTGCTCTCCCCTCTAGGATACTCCTCCATCTACCATTTGGATGTCCAGTCTTCCAATTTATCAAGATCCTCCTGCAATTTTCCACAATCCTCTTGTGTTTTAAGCTCTCTGAATAATTTGGCGTCATCTACAAATTTGATCGCCTCACTTGTTATTCCCATTTCCAGGTCATTTATGAATATGATAAAAAGCAGCAGACCCAGCACAGATCCCTGGGGTACTCCACTATTCACCTTTCTCCATTGGGAAAATTGGCCATTTAGCCCTACCCTCTGCTTTCTATCTTTTAACCGTTTTGTTTTGACTAGATTGTAAGCTCTGATGGGCAGGGATTGTCTTTTGTATGTCTGTGCAACGCTGCGTATGACTGGTAGCGCTGTAGTAGTAGTAATAACCAGTTCCCGATCCACAATAGTACACTGCCTCCTATCCCATGATTTTTTAATTTCGCCAAGAGTCTTTCATGAGGGACTATAAGTAATTTATGCTAGATTGTTTCACTGTCTTCTACTCATAGATATTTATGTACGTCTGTCTGCTCAGGTTCTTTTGTGTTACGGCCAGAAAAATATTTTCCTTTTTGTTAGGTAGCCTTACCACATGGGTCCGGGCTGATGTTATCTAAAAAGCTCTTTATTGCTCAGTTATTCTGTAAGTCTAATCACAGAAGCTATAAAGTGTCCAGCCCTGTATAAAGATCAAGTGCGATGTTATCTGTGCATCATTAGGATTCCAGGGATTAAGATTAAATCTGTATTCCCACAGAAGTTAATAAGGGTTCTCAATGGATTCGGTGTCAGAAAAAACAAGAACGGTGACAGGGAATTTCCCTGAAATATTCTTCCACTACTATTTATTTATTTAACTTTTCTTCTATACTGCATTTCAAGATAAACTACTACTAATCTTCCATCAGTCTCGCTATGCTCATGGTAACCCCTCTTCTCAAGCCGCTTCATTGGCTCCCTATTCGTTTCCGCATCCAGTTCAAACTTCTGCTGACCGATAAGTGCCTTCACTCTGCAGCTCTTCACTACCTTTCTTCTCTTACCTATTCCTACACCCCTCCTCGTGATCTCCATTCCTCTGGCAGATCCCTTCTCTCTGTGCCCTTCTCTTCCACTGCCAACTCCAGACTGATCTTTCCATCTTGCTGCTCCTTGTACCTGGAACAAACTGCCTATGTGTCAGGATTCATCTCTGGCCCTTTTCACATCCAGGCTAAAACTCGCCTCTTCGAGGCTGCTTGTGGATCCTGATCCGCTTAGTCTCCTGCTCGCCGACTGTGTCTCCTTACCATTCCCATAGACATCTCCTAGTCCCCAGCTGTTGTTTTGTGTGTCTTGACTAGATTACAAGTTCTGATGAGCAGGGACCGTATCGTACATGTCTCTGTGCAGCGCTGTGTACGTCTTCTAGTGCTATACAAATGACCAATAGTAGTAGTATTAAGTCTTGATGTTAGGGATGATATATTGTCATTCCTGATTCAGATGGAGTATCATGTGCCATATTTTCATGATAAAGCTGATGTACGAGGGTTGCTCAGAAAGTAATGCCCCACATGTTTTTTTTCTTAGTCCAGAATGAAGATAGAGGTGTGAAACTGAAAGGGTAGTACCTTGGAACGTCAAAGGACACATGTGTGTAATTTTACAGTCGTCCGACAAACAGCGAGGCGGTAGTGATCCTTCAAATGGCGTCTGTGAGTGACACACGGTACAAACAACGAGCTGTAATTGAATTCTTGGTGGAAGAGAAAGAAAGTGTGAGAAACATTCACAAACGGTTGTGTGCTGTATATGGAAGTTCTGCGGTAGATAGGAGCACCGTTGGACGATGGGTGAAGAGAGTAAAGGCTTCAGGAGGTGGTAAAACGGAACTGGAAGATCGGCCGCGGTCTGGGCGTCCTGCCTCAGCCACCAGTCCAGACAAGTTGCAGCGCGCTGATGACATTATTCGTGTGGATCGGTGCATCACGAGTCGGGAATTGTCCGTACAGCTTTCCGTCAGTAGAGGTAGTGCAATGGCAATTATTGACTCTTTGGGATATTCAAAGGTGTGTGCAAGATGGGTTCCGCGAAGTCTCACAACCGAACACAAACGCCAAAGACATCTGCTCTGATTTGTTGGAGCATTTTGAAGCTGAGGGGGAGGCTTTTTTGTCCCAGATCGTCACAGGTGACAAAACCTGGGCTCACCACTATGAACCAGAGACTAAAAGGCAGCCCATTCCATACACAGCACACAATTGTTTGTGAATGTTTCTCACACTTTCTTTCTCCTCCACCAAGAATTCAATTACAGCTCGTTGTTTGTACCGTGTGTCACTCACAGACGCCATTTGAAGGATCACTACCGCCTCGCTATTTGTCGGACAACTCTAAAATTACACACATGTGTCCTTTGAAGTTCCAAGGTACTACCCTTTCAGTTTCACACCTCTATCTTCATTCTGGACTGAGAAAAAACATGTGGGGCATTACTTTCTGAGATCAATTCGGAGTTCACTCCGTACCTTTTGAGGCTGTTGGAAGCTTTTTTTTTTTTTTTTTTTTAAATAATCTATACCTACTACTGTAGATACTGAGACTTTGATTTTTCTTCATGGTTATTTGTCACCGTAGATGTGAGCCTTATAGGCTGGGGGAAGAACTGGGGTCTGGGGCAACTGAGGCATAAACAGTGGGCCTAGTGGAGAACTAGTGTGTCCAGGTCTAGGCCGAGGACCAGAGCCAGCCATTTAAGGCTCCAGCAGTCCTGGCCTCTTGCTTGGGAGAAGACGGTTCCTTCTGCACATAGATCAATCATTGAACTACCCGCTGCTGACTTTTCCTCTTCCCTCTGCTTTCTGCTTAATCTTCCGCTGTCAGTTCTTTATCATTCATTGGTATCTCGTTCATTTCCTCCCCCATGTGCCCTGGCTCTCCGGCTCTTCCTGTAGGTCTGGAGCTGTTTGGTTATTCTGGTGTCTGTCTTGTACTTTCTTGGTCTCCTCTTTCCATTTCATCATCTGCTCTCAGTTGTATCTTTGCTTAGATTTGTCCAGTTAGAGACCTTAAATTTGCCTAAGTTGCTTTTTTTTTTTTTTTCTTTTTTACGCCTTTTGCTCTGAAGATATTGCCCTCTTCTAGCTTTTGGCTTGCTTTCTTCGTGTCCCTGCTTGATTTAAATATAGGGTTAGCGGCATCAAAACTGTACTCGGTCCTCTTAACTCTTTCATTCGTTTTTGCAGTTTATCTCCTGCCGTGGTGAGTTCATGAACAGGTTCACCGTGGCCTGTAGCTGCACCAGGGACGTCTTCACCTGAAGGCTTTGCACAATTGCTACCATAATAATAAAACATATCATTTTATAGCGCTACAGGACATTTTTAGCATTGTACAGTGGTGTTAAGTATTCAGACACAATATGACCCTTTCCCCAGTAGATTGCAGTCCTAAATGCACACCTGAGGCGATGGGAGATAAAGTGACCTGCGCAAGGTCACAGGGCGTATCAGTGGCACAAACGGGGATTGAACTTGTTATTAGTCCAACGCTCTAGCCACTATAGTACTTCTCTCTCCTGTCGGTATCATTAACCCTAAAGCTTGCGCTAAGGATGGATGTTTTTATCCTTGGTGACAAGTAGCTGGTGAAGGGCTCCACAAATCATGGGGGCCAGGTTGCCATGGCGACTATAAATTGCACTCCAGCACCCGGGATTTGATTGCCTCCCTCCTCCAACCATCACCTGATGTCTCACCGTCATTCCAGAGTTCTTCGTTCTTCCACCATGATCGGCTCTGCGTATAGTTTGAGCCGCGCAGTGAAGGAAATTTGCTGATCTCGCCGTTTCAAGTCTCGTGAGATCAACAAATAGCAAGAACAGCAAACATCCTTCACTGCACAGTCAAACTATGCAGAGCCGATCGCAGTGAGAAAGAAGAATACCGGAACAACAGTGAGATGGCTGGGGAGGGGGGCAATAGAGAAAAAGAGAGACATCAGATGATGGCTAGGGGGTCTATTATTTTTGTTTCACGTATTACCAGACCATGGTGAATAGGAAAAGAATCCCCAAACACTTTTCCACAAGAACAAGGCATACCTCAAGGCTCCGCCCTCCTATTTAATCTGTATCTACAACCCATCATTGAAATATTCCGAAAACATAACATCCACTGCTACATCTCTGCGGATGACATCATGCTGTCACTCCCGATAAATGTAAACAACCCCACCTACAACCACCTAACTGAACGCATCAGAGAAACTGACTCCTGGTTAAAATCCAACAATCTCATCCTAAACTACAAAAAGACCGAGGCACTTCACATCACGAGGAACCGAGATGTAACACTACCCCAAACCATCACCATCAACAGTACCAAAATTGCAGTCAAGCAAGAAGTCAAATACCTCGGCATAACCCTCAACACGTCACTGAGTATAATACCCCACCTGAAACAAACAGACAGAACAATTCTATACAAACTGAAGACCATACAGCATCTAAGACCCCTCCTTGAAGAAAACGACTTCAGAGCTGTCATCCAAGCCGTCATCGCCCCCCCATTTTGACTACTGCAACAGCCTGCTGCAGGGTCTACCAGAAAAAAACATACACATACTCCAACGAACACAAAACATCACAGCTACAGTAGAATCACCTGCAAAGCCAGACTAACCGACCATGTCACACCACTTCTGTATGGCTTACACTGGCTCCCAATAGAAAGCCGAATAATATACAAACTACTCCTGACTACATTCAAACTCATCAACAGTGTTGCACCCTCCTTTCTCTCAACCCTCCTCCATACCCCTGCGAACACCAGATCCCGAAGGGAAAATGCACATACGCTCCATAATAGTCCCTCCCTCTATCCGCAAAACGAAACAAACCACCAGCTCCAGAGCTTCTTCATACACTGCTCCCAACCTCTGGAACTCCCTCCCCCTGCACATCCAAGCAACAAAAGACCTCAAAGACTTCAGAAAACAGCTCAAAACTCACCTCTTCTCCAAGCACTACGGTAGTGAAAGCTCGCACCTAAAAGCCCACACACCGACAGACTAGCCCATCACCCATTACAACCATGACGAGGCCTGCCTAAGACCAACCAGTACAAACACAAAGACCTCCTGCACGGAGTCAACCTGTACATAGTTAGTTAGTTATGTTCTTAAGCTATTATATCTAAACTTGTTTAGAAATCCAAGCTATCCTGTGCAAAAGTTGTCCCCCGTTCTGTGTAAAATGTTATCCTGTTCAAAAGTTGTCTCTTCTTATATGTAAAATGCTGTTGAGTTTCTTGTAAATCGCCCCTGATCCCTGGAAGGGGCGGTATAAAAAAATGTACCAAATAAATAAATAAATAAAATGGTGACGTGAAACAAAAAGGAAGTTGCCTCAGGTGCAGCTATAAAGGGTCACCAATAAGCTACTGACAATGTACTCACCAGAGTTGGTGGGAGGGTGAGTGGGAGAAGGGTCACTGTCTTCTGTTGGCACTGTGAAATGAGACATAGAAGGCATGAATTGTTAAGCTTTCTTTTCCCATAAAAAATGGGAAAACAGTAAATCAGGTCCTTAAAAAATGGAGCTGCGATACACCTTTTGGAGGGTTGAAGAGGGGCACTGTGACCGAGATCTGAATGGCCAATTCACAAATGTTTAAGCTGGCTCCTAGATTCCAAGAACATTTGTCAAGGCCTGGGTTAATATGACTTTTTTTTTTCCTTTTTCTTTCTCATCATACTTCAGTACTAGCGGTTGGCTTGCTGAAATTTAATGTAGATGTTATACGAGGTTGCTTAGTTGAAGGTAATTGGCAAATCGTGGTGAGAGAAATTTAGTTGCTCCCCCTCAAAAATGCACAGTGGTTCGTTGGCATCTCCACACAGACCTTGACGGATTCTAGAGGTGTCGTTCCTTTGCCTTTCTTGAGCGCTGAATTCTCTAAAATCAGAGCTCTGAAGTATTTGTTTACTTTTCACAAACAGGTTATCCAGTTGTGAAGCCTGAGATTGTATCGAAGATTGAAGTAGGAGCAGAGCCGTGCATCATGGATCGCTATGACTTTAACATGGCAGAAAGTGCTAGAACTGCCACCCCCGGTGAGTAGTCGCTTGGTTACAGCTGAAGCAGAAAGAGGTGGTCTGCTGGGGAAATAGTGTATCTGCTTCAGGAAACTGTAGCTGTGGTCTTTAGCTCAGAGTGGTGAGTGTGTAACCATCCCTAACTTCCCACTCAAAGGGGATTGTGCCCAAAAATCAGCCTGGGCATGGAGATCCTGTCTGTGGCCCCTCCTCGTCCCTCAGTTCCTCTCTCTATCGTCCTCTTCTCTACCTGACTTTGATGTTGCAGACTCCTACCTTAATTGATGTAAGCAAACTGCAGCAGTGGCTCATGGGGGGGGGGGGGGGCGGTGGCCAGTCCCCCAGTAAAGAAATCTGCCCCTGAAGGATATGGATCTCTGTGCCTGTCACTATTTCTGTACAGGAGTAACCCTCACCTCCAAGATTGTCCTAGTGTGCCAGCACACCTCTTCTCCACTTCCACCCCTAACCAAGGGCACTTTTCACAGACAGATCTGGCCCTTGAAAGCCACAAACAGTTCTCTTTCCAGTTTAAATCATAGTAGGGAGATTATTGGGGTTCTTGCCCCAAATTTATGCACTTGCATAACTGTTCATTGTGGGTATCCTGAAAACCAGACCTGTCTGTGACTCTTGAGGGTCTAGATTCGTTCAGGCCCTGCTCTGTTGCAGACCATACAGGGGATACACCACAAATAATGGTTCTTGAAACATGCCCTCTAGTTTTCAGAGAGGTCTGCATATTTCGGTTAGTCTTGGACCACCAAGCTTGTCAACCCACCCCCTTTCAAGTACCTTAGTATTTGGCATGTAAAGTAACCTGTGCATTTCTCTTGTCAATTCCACAGACTGTGAGCTCCTGAGCAAAGAGAAACATCTGAGCCTCTTCTATGAAGAAGGCACAGCCAAACTAGAGCACCATGAGATGCCGCTGGATCCTATAGGAGAGATGGGATTTCTGTGCTCGGAGGACAGGGAAATGTTGGAGCCTTGGGCCATTTTGGAAAGAGAACTGCCGCTGTTTCCAGTGACGAGACCAGAGCTAGCCAGTGAAAGTAAGCTCCTCTCTCTTCAGCAGGCAGACCTGGACCTGCAGCAGGAAAAAATGCACATCTGTAGTCACTGCGGAAAGAGCTTTAGTTGCTATTCTGCCATCCTCCGCCATCAAAGGACCTACAGGGGAAAGAAGCCTTACCAGTGTGCGGAATGTGAGAAAAACTTCATTCAGAGGTCCGATCTGGTGAAACACCGGAGAACACACACGGGGGAGAGACCATACCGCTGTCTGGAATGTGAAAAGAGTTTTGCTGAAAGGTCAGCACTCACGAATCACGAGAGAACTCACACGGGAGAGAGGCCATACCAGTGCATGGAATGCGGGAAAAGCTTTAACCAGAGGTCGGCTCTTACAAAACACCGAAGGACTCACACCGGAGAAAGACCTTATAAATGTACAGAGTGCCAGAAGAGCTTCATTCAGAACTCGGATCTTGTTAAACATGTGAGGATACATACAGGAGAGAAGCCTTACCAGTGCACTGTATGCGAGAAAGCCTTCGCAGAGAGCTCTTCTCTTATCAAACACACCAGGACCCATACCAGGGTGAGACCATATAAATGTTCTGAATGTGGTAAGAGCTTCGTACAGAGCTCAGCTCTCTCGAAACACCTAAAAACCCACTCCAAAGACGGAACCAACCCATGTGCTGAGGTGAGGAAAAAACAATTCGTACACTTGGGTGATCAAAGTCCAACTCTGGTGGTGGGAGATGGGGTGCCAGATCCATGTTCTGAATGTGGGAAATGCTTCACCAGTTGGTCGTCGTGGGTGAGGCACCGTGAAAGTCACACACGAGCAAGGCCCTTCCACTGCTCCGTGTGTGTGAAAAGCTTCATCCAGAATTCAGACCTCGTTAAACACTTCAGAACTCATACAGGGGAGAGGCCATACCGGTGTGCTGAGTGCGAGAGAGGCTTCATTCAGAAATCGGATCTGGTTAAACACTGGAGAACCCACACAGGGGAGAAACCATTTCAGTGTGCTGAGTGTCACAAAAGCTTTGCTGAACGTTCAGCTCTCCTCAAACATTCTAGAATCCACACGGGGGAGAAACCCTATAAGTGTCCTGAATGTGAGAGAGGCTTTGCTCAAAGATCAAATCTTATATTGCATCGGAGAATACATACAGGGGAGAGGCCATATAAATGTACTTCCTGCGAGAAGGACTTTATTCAGAACTCAGATCTCATTAAACATCAGAGAACTCATATAGATAGTAAATGTAAGGAAAGCTTTGTTTCAGACTTGGATTTGCTGACTGGTGAAAGAAACCAAGCAGGCAAGAGTCCATACCAGTGTGCAGAATGTAATAAAAGCTTCTATCACTACTCATCTCTTGTTAAACATCAGAGAACCCATTCGGGAGAGAAACTACATCCGTGTACCATATGTGAGAAAAGCTTCGTTCAGAACTCGGACCTTTCTAAACACCTCCGAACTCACACAGGAGAGAGGCCATACCAGTGTATTGCATGCGATAGAGGCTTCATTCAGAAGTCTGATCTGGTTAAACACTGGAGAACCCATACTGGGGAGAGACCCTTTCAGTGCAGTCAATGTGAGAAAAGCTTTACTGAACAATCAGCGCTTGTAAAACATCACAGAACGCACACCGGCGAGAGACCCTATAAATGTAATCTTTGCGGAAGGGGGTTCACACAGAGATCAGCTCTTACTAAACACATAAGAAGTCACACAGGTGAAAAACCATATCCATGTACTGAATGTGGGAAGAGTTTCATTCAGAACTCTGATCTTGTGAAACACAGGCGAATTCATACAGGGGAGAGACCTTATAATTGTACTGAATGTGAAAAGAGTTTTACGGAAGGCTCATCGCTTATCAAACACCTGAGAACACACATGGTGGCGAGACCATCAAAGTGTCCTGAATGTGCAAAGGGCTTCAGGCGGAATTCTGACCTTGTGAAACACATGCGGAGTCATACAGTAGACATGCCAGACCACCATTCTGAATTCGGACAGGTTTTCAGTGCCAGTGCTGAACCAATAATTCACACTACGTTACAGTCAGGAGAGAGTACTTATCATTGTGCAGGATGTGAAAAGAGCTTTGTTGTCAAGGCCGCCCTTCTTAAGCATCTTAGAGTTCATGGCAAAGAAAAACCATACAAATGTGGTGAGTGTGAGAGAAGCTTCCTTCGCACCTCTGACTTGATCAAGCATTTGCCAATTCACACAGGAGAGAGGCCCCATCATTGTGGGGCATGTGAGAAAGCCTTCATTCAGAGCGCTGACCTCATTAAGCACCAGAGGACCCATTCGGGGGAAAAATCTTACCAGTGTGCAGACTGTGAGAAGAGCTTTATTCATAAGTCAGCTCTTACGAAGCACCTGAGAATCCACACGGGGGAGAGACCTTATCTGTGTACTGAATGTGGAAAAAGTTTCATCCAGAACTCTGATCTTGTGAAGCACCTGAGAATTCACACGGGTGAGAAACCATACGGATGCACAGTGTGTGAGAAGAGTTTTACTGAAAGGTCGCCACTTATCAAACACTTGCGAATTCACAGTAGAAAGCGACCCTACAAGTGTACAGATTGTGAGAAAACTTTCCTTCGGAACTGTGATCTGCTGAAGCACCTGAGCTGCCATACAGCGGGGCTGGGAGGTGACTTCCAGCCAAGCTTTACATGGAATCCTACCATAGTAAATTCTCATCAGAGCAACCCTGGAAGTGGAATGTCTCAACATGCTGAGTATGACGGTGGCTTTCAATCTCTGAACTGTGACTCCAAAGAGCAAAGACCTTGTATCAGAGAGAAAGCAGTCCCATAGACTGACTATGGAAAAAGCTTCACCAATCATTCCGTCCTGATGAAGCACCTACAGTTCCACGTGGGGGAGGGGCCTTCCAATTCATGCAAAAAGAATTTTATTCGGAAGTCTGACGTGGCTAATCATCAAAGAATGCACATAGGAGGCGAACATTAGCAGGACATTTGAGAGATTCCGATCATACTGCACATACCCTGGCTAAAGAGTGAGGTTCATGACTGTCATGGTATGCACACAACTAACCTATCTGGAGACATTGCTCCCCCCCCCCCCAGAGAAAACTTAATGCATAGGACTTTAATTAAAGGAAAAGGCAGCTCTCTTTGTCAAGGAGGATGAGATGAAACCTCTGCTCGAGCCATAATAATTAAGGTGGCTCAGATCCATCTGTGTGGGGTTTTTAGTACCACAGAAGGAGGTATACCAAAGAGTCTGCCTGTATAGAGTTGGGGAGTTGGCCATAAGCAGAACTGGAGGGGGGAATCTTGCTTATTCTTTCCTTCCGTTGCTACCCATCCTTACCTCCCCCCCCCCCCCCCCACATGCACATATTTCTATTTCTGCATTTCTTGAGCTTTCTGGATGCCTCTTTTAGACAAGTGGTCTACAAGTCGCTTGGCCTGCACTAGGGCAGGAAGATGGGTGAAAAGCCCGAGAGAGCGAGGATAGAAAAGAGTAGGCATGGGGAAAGATGTGCAGAGAAGGGGGAGAGAATAGCAGACATACACAGGAAAAGAGACAACAGAGCAGAGGTATAGAGGCAAGACAGAGGGAGACTTGCACATCAGAAAAGATGGGGAGGGAGAGAAGAGAATGGGAATGGAGAAAGGGAGAGGATTTATGATAACAACCTACAAGAAGGTGAGATAAACAGACTGGGAATACATTTATTTATTTTATTTATTTAACTGGTTTTATATACCGTTTTTCTGCAAGGCAAAACGGTTTACATTGAACAAGTAGTAACATTTACATGGAACAGTTGGAACTATGTACAGATAACTGGTATAAATATTACATTGTTGCAATGAACAAAAGAACAAAATGATTATTTACATATGGCATAGCAGCTATGCGGTGAGGCATTGTGTTTGCCTACTTATGGGGGTGAGTGGTGAGGAGGGGCGGGGTATGATCTTGTGGGTGGTTTGTGGGCAGTAGATGTGTTGAAGTATTCTTCGAAAAGAAAGGTCTTAAGATGTTTTGTGAGGAGAGACTCATAAAAGGAAGCAGGGGGGGGGCCCAAGGATTTCTGCTGCCTCTCCCCCCCCCCCCTCCCACCACCGAATCCATCTTCTCATCCTGCAGCGGCGGCCTGACCCAGCTTTGAGTCACTGCTGTAAGATGAGAGAGATGGATTTGGGAGGTGGTGAAGGCCCGACTCTATTTTGAAAGCAGTAGCGTCTCAAAACAGATTCGTGCCGCCCACCAGGGCCTGCTGCCATAGGCGGCCGTCCTGTCCATCTAGTGGACAGCCCGACCCTGGAGGGAAGGGAGAAGGGAGAATGGAGATATAGGGAGGAGAGAGACGCATGAGAAGGGACAGATGGAGGAAGGCAAGAGAGAGGAAAAGGATGTGGACAGAGAGACAAAGGGAGAAAGAACAGAGGGCAGAGACCAAAGGAACAGGAGGGGGGCCCCCTTGGGCTGGAAAAGGGTGAACGTGGTCCCTGCTTACATAATTAATAACAGAAGATGTTGTAAATTTAGAGACTGGTTGATCTTATCTTGGTGATAGGCAAGTTGATGGGGACACTACTGAAGGCGAGCTATCCACAGTCCAAAGACAGCATGGTCTTACCAGAGGCCTATCATGCCAAGCAAAATTGATTCATTTTTTCGGTTGGGCGACTAGAGAATTAGATCAAGGGCATATACTGAATACGGCTTATTTGGATTTCAGCAATAAACTGCGGTATGGGGATGGGGCCCAGTGTGATGGACTGGATTAGAAACTGGCTGAACAAAAGACAACAGAAGGCCGTGGTAAATGGAGCTCACATTTGAGGAGAAAAAGATGATTAGTGGAGTGTCTCAGAGGACCAGTCCTGAGGCTAGCTCTTTCAATATCTTTGCGAACAACTTTGTGGAGGGGGTTAGAAGGAAAACTTTGCCTTTTTGCAGATGAGATAGAGACCTAGATGGAGTGGACATCCTTGAGAGAGTAGATTGAAGAAAGTTTGAGGAGTAATAAATGCTTGACAGTTGAGACTCTATGAAAAACAAAAAGGAACTGCCTACTTGGAATGCAGCGATCTAAGGGAATGGTACATGGCGGGAGGTAAAGAGCTGTTCTGCTCCAACCAGGAGAGAGACTTCAGAGTAATAGTGTCAGCTGATCTCAAAATGGTGAAACTGTGCGATAGAGTGTTGGCAAGGCCCAGAGGGATATTTGGGTACATAAGGAGATGATAAGGGCTGAATACCAGATTATTGGTGAGCCATTTGGAAAATTACCTCTAGAGAACATATGCACTTATATTTATAACCTGCTGTTTGGCAACACTGATCTGTTCAGAAGGCCTCATCTGAGAAAGGATAAAGAGAAATCAGAGATGATTTAAAAGAAAATAAACCAACATAGTGTGGAGTCTGCACCAAAAGCCATAGGATACGAATCCGAAGGACCTAAAGATATGTATCTTAGAGAAGAGGAGAGACAGGGATATTATAGTGCTATTTAAATATGTGAAAGTTTTTATTAAAACCATATAAAATGTAAACCATTTTTCAATGGCAAGGATGCTGTGGATCTAGGGCGTATGATAAGGTAGACCCAGGAACAACAGGAATTGTTTTTTTTCATGGAAAAAATACTGGAAGCCTGGAATGCTTTCTTGGAAATGGTGGTGTAAAACCCAGAGAATCCCTGGGGGCAAGAGGGTGGTAATAAAGCACTGGGGTAGCTTGCACAGAGTGGCAATTACAGTCTTAAACAGCCTTGGAGTGACTGCTTTGTGCTTTCATGAAGGCGCTGGGGCAATATGAAGGAAGCAGTTACAATCCTGTACAGCAGTGGTACAATAGTGTCGAGCTTCCAGAAAGGCTGGGACAATCTGCATGGAGGAATTAGGGTTAAAACTCAAAATTAATGTGAATAGGGAGGCCAGATCTACCTATCATCACCACAACATAACTAGCCTTGATGGCTGTAGGGGTTCGTATGAAGGGGCCTGTTTACTAAAGTTTTGCTCCCATTTTGTGTCTATGGGGAAAAATGCTTATTACATGAGGCCTTAAGCTTGGTAATGAGACAGAGCAGGCGAATTAGGGATAGGCTTAAGTTTTGCTTTTATAACAAGCAAAGTTGAAGATTGCACGGTCTCTAGTGAAGGTGGCCACTTTGGCAGATTTTGGGCATGAGTTGGACAAATGTAGAAAGCAGAGGTGAAAAAAGGGCTGAAAGGATAGGTAAGAGACCGATGAAAGGGGGGATGGTGTTGAGTTGCATATGGGGAATTATGTGTGTATCCACCCCATTGGAGAAATCACAAATGAACAGGCTGGATGGACTCGTTTATCTGCAGTCCCAAAAGTAAAGCAAATAGAAATGCTGATTTCCTTTGAAGGGGCTCAAAGAGAAATGATTATTGTTCTGCATAAGTCTGAGAATAAACCACCAAAACACCCCTGTGAGAACACACTATAATACTTTTTGTTGGATGTTTCAGGAAAGGAACATATATCAAAACTATGTCCACCACTCAGTCACATCCTTTTAATAAATATTTATTTAAAAATCAAAAAGAACTCCGCTACTTAGCTGGATCAAAAGTGTCGAATCTCAAAATCTTTGGAGCACGACGTGCACGTTTCGGGTCTATAACCCTGTTTCAAGTGCTGCCACCACCATATTCTTCAAATCAACCGCCATCAAACGCTGAAACCAGCTGTTTCCTCATAAGGGTCAAAAGCTTTCAAGAATGGCTAATTTTGCTGTCAATCACATCAAAACACCAATGAAACACCAGGAACACCCCATTAACTCAAGGGAATCCTGCGTTCACCGGATGACGTCAAGAAATACTAAACCAATCAATTTCTTTGTTGAGGCCATCAGGATGTACAGTCCGTAATTGAAAAATCCAACGTTGCTCACAGCTCTGCAATCTATTGATACGATCCCCACCTCGGGGGTCTGGAGGTATATGATCAATCACAGACCAACTTAAATCCTGGAAAGCGTGACCGAAGGTAAGACAATGATGGTGGCCTTTGTAAGGGGAGCCAATTTAGGGGATATGGTGGCTCATTCTGCCGTTCAGGTGGATAGACCTCCCATACCATCTCCTCAACATAATGGCCATACTGCTTGCGGTAATTGTGGTTACTGCTCTTCTGCTTTAACGGGAGTTTCCTGGATTTATCCTGTGACTGGTCAGTCTTTTAAAAGGCGGTGGGAAACAGACTGCACCTCTTCTTTTGTGGTCTATGTGATCTATTGTCTGTGTCCCCTGGCATATGTAGGGAGGACAACGCGGACGATTAAGATTCGGTTAAGTGAACATGCCTCCCGCCTCTGGCAAAAAATAGAAACAGCTCCGATGGTTGAACATTGTCTTACCTTCGGTCACACTTTCCAGGATTTAAGTTGGTCTGTGATTTGATCATATACCTCCAGACCGCCGAGGTGGGGATCGTATCAATAGATTGCAGAGCTGTGAACAACGTTGGATTTTTCAATTACGGACTGTACATCCTGATGGCCTTAACAAAGAAATTGATTGGTTTAGTATTTCTTGACGTCATCCGGTGAACGCAGGATTCCCTTGAGTTAGTGGGGTGTTCCTGGTGTTTCATTGGTGTTTTGATGTGATTGACAGCAAAATTAGCCATTCTTGAAAGCTTTTGACCCTTATGAGGAAACAGCTGGTTTCAGTGTTTGATGGCGGTTGATTTGAAGAATATGGTGGTGGCAGCACTTGAAACAGGGTTATAGACCCGAAACGTGCACGTCGTGCTCCAAAGATTTTGAGATTCGACACTTTTGATCCAGCTAAGTAGCGGAGTTCTTTTTGATTTTTAAAAAAATATTTATTAAAAGGATGTGACTGAGTGGTGGACATAGTTTTGATATATGTTCCTTTCCTGAAACATCCGACAAAAAGTATTATAGTGTGTTCTCACAAGGGTGTTTTGGTGGTTTGTTGCTGAGTTATTAATAGTTACCACTGAATTGGGGGTTTGTTGAGTTAAGTCTGAGAATAAGCAAGAGGGGGTAGGCATTCGGCAAGATGGCCTAAATGGGATTGGCAAGCAAAAAAATGACGGGCATCATGACTGGGAAGGGTGTTCAGCAGCTGAAAGAGCATCGTGGTTCAGGAAAGGAGGCAGAAGGAAGAAGTCGCAACTGGGCCTAATGAGGGTCAGCAGTGGATCAAGACCTTGGGGATAGAGGGGAGTTCCAGTTAATAACATTTATTTAAATTCCAGCGTTTAATAAACAGCGTTCCTGTGAACCTGTGTAGGAGTCCTTTACCTACGCTGCTGCCGGTGGAGGGGGGAGTGCTGCACGTCATGACTAAAAGTGTGCTATCACATCACCTCCCCCCGACTGGCAGCAGTGTGGGTGGAAGACTCCCATGAAGCTTCATGGGAACGTTGGTAACAAACCTTTTTAAAAAGATGAAACATCAGAGAACCCATAGCCAAGAGACCACATCAATGTACAGAATGTGAAAAAAGCCTCACGACTAGGTCAACTCTTAATACCAAAACAGCCCATATAGAACATAAAGATGAATGGAGAAAAGCGGATTATATTCACTTAGGCAGGAGAGAACTTGGAACGAAATAAGACCTTTCTTATCCTGCTAGACCAGTCCAGACGAGTGAGTTATGCTCCCTTTTCAGCAGGTGGAAGCAGATGAACAACTTTCCGTGCTGTCATCATTTGCTATGTCCTCTGGCACAGCACTGAGAGAAGTCAGTATTATCGGCCTCCAGCAGGTAGCAAAGTATGTGGACTGGTACAGCAGTGCATACAAGCCTGATTCTCCTGGCCCACACTATGGAAGGGCCCAGCGGTGCTCATAGTGAGGGTATGCCCTTGACTCCTCAAGCTGACAGGCACCCAGGATCCAGCACTCTTTCCCATGGTTTACTAGCGCTTGGTGGGCCGAAAAGGAGCAGGAAGGCTCCATGGGAACCCTGAGGGGGGTTGGTAAGTTGGGCCCAGGTCCCCCTTCCCTCTTGCTGTCCTTATATGCATGCCCCGTGTTTTTCCGCTTTTGTGGGCGTCTGGGGATTCCCTGATTGGGTTTCTCTAGTGAGCCCGATGGGCCTTGGTATTCCCTTTTTGGGGCTCCCTTTTGCTGTGACCAGGCTCCTTATTTTCAGTGCCAATTTTTTTTCTTTTTGCCACCACAATTTTCAGTCATGTGGCCGATGTAAACCCTCGCAGTTAACGCAGGAAGATGGAACCCCCATCTGTCCAGCCCCTTGATCCATCAGCATACAGTACAATACACACCATAACACATCTAAAACACAGTTCATTTGATTGTTGTGGGTCAAATGGCTGCAGCTTTTATTGATTGGTAATAGCTTATGGGGCTGGGATTGTGCCTGGTCACCTGAGCTGGTGTTTGCTGAATTGCTCTTGTGAGATGCCATCCACCATGGCACAGTGTGTGTGGGGCCCACCTTACCGAGCTGAGCTAGAACCACACCTGTGCTTGCAGTCCAGCTATACAGGCATGGGCTGCCTATACCAGGGTGTCCAACAACCTGGAAGGGGACTTGCCGGAATGCCCTATCTTGCTGCCAGCTAGGGCACCCTACCGTTTGGTCAGGACTCATGGATGCCTGGTGTTCAGCTTGGGTAACTGCCACGGATGTAAGAGAGCTTTGTTTCCTGGGTCCCCAAATACAAGATCCCCGCCCCAAGGTGAATAATATCTGTGAGCCTCGGATCATCGGGTGCTGACTGCAAGGATTGCTTCCAGCGTCTCCTGAATATCATTGAGAAACAGATCGAGGCTGATGTTGGAGAGATGTATGTGGTCTTTTCTGAAGTTGCCAGATATTGGAGGGTGCACCCAATCATGACAGATCTGCCAACCTCTGGCATGTATCGTACAGTAGCCTGTTTATTTATTTATTTAATGTCTTTTTTTTATACCGTGCTCTTTAGAATCAGTGCGGTTTACATTTAACAACTTGTGCAGTGCAGGCAGGACCTACACTGCACTTACAATGAACAGGGGTTTCTAAACGGGACTGACAGGGTAACTATGTACAGGCAAGCTGGCTGTCACAGGTGACGTGGTCAGCTCAAGCTGTTAACCTTTTTGAGTTCTTTTGTTCCATAACCTGGTACTTGCCCAGGTCATACTATACTTATAGGTTGTATGGCAGGGTGCTTGCTGCCAAAAGGAGATAGTCTTTGATTGTGTCGCGTTGTTTGCCAGAAAGGGTCCCCAAATAGTTTCCCCCGAGATGGGTGACTATGACGTCTGGATGCGTGTGTTCACAATTGATGCTGAAGGAAAGGGTGGAATTGCACCCAGCTCATCCTGGATGTTCTGAGCCAGATGAGGGGAAGTCTGTGCTTAACCAAATCGCAGGTATGGTCCTAACCATTATTTGGATGCCCTCCTGGCTGCCCAGCAGATGAAGGCATGCCCAGTGACCCATACCTTGCACTCTATTCTGTAGCCTGAAAGACATAATGGGCAAAGATCATTGAGTATGACTGGATCATGCTGCTAGGGCAGTGGACGTTGGGACGGTCACTGTTCCTGAAGCCCCCTGCTGAGAGCATATATGTATATAGGGTTTAGGTGTGCGATCAACAGCACCCGGAGTTCTTGATCATCTGGATAGGCAAACTGTCCTCAGCCACCACTGCTGCTGCCCCTTTGCAGAAGGAGTAGGTGCCAAGGAGATGCATTCTAACTCCATTGGATGCCAGGGTTTTCTTGAATACTGCTGCAAACTGGAAGATAGTCAGAGGGGTGCTATTGAGCTGAACTAGGAATTGTCGTGGTCTAGTAGGATGCATCGCCAAATAGCTGCACATGTTGGCCCTTGAGCACGATTGTTTGCCCTTTCTCCTTTGGGTCATTTTTTACCCTACTGATGGAGAAGTGCAGTAGGCCCTCAAACAGTGCTATGTCAGAAATCTGCAGACCAGACAGTGATTTGCAGTTCTTGGAGGGAGTGATCAACTTGTTGATTTTGAAGATCCCAAAGAATGCTACAGAGAAGGCTGTGTGGAGCAACTGTGTCTCATAGGTGGGCATATGGTCTGCAGAAGTCCAAAGCTTTTCGAAGAGGTCGTGGAAGACTGGCCTCCATTTGGTCACTTCATTGAGCCTTAAGCCCAGTCTCTTAGCAAGGTTCTGGTGAGGAAGTTCTCGGCAGGGTTACCTCATTCTGCAAGCTTGGCAAAAAAGGAAAATCCAGGGATGTGAGCCTGTACCATGTGTTGAGACAGGCCCTGTGCCCTGGCTATGGCTATGTAGTCAGCCAGTAAGCTTGGCTCGGGGTGGTCTTTGTTGCTAACCTTTGGTTGCCAGAAAATAAATGATCCTAGTAAACCCACAGCGATATGCCATTCAGGTGTGAGGGCCAAAGGCTGCTGGAAGAGTTGGAGTGCTATGTCCTGGTGAGGTCCCATATTGATTCTGGCAATGGCGTTGGAATTTTGTATGCCATTGGTGCCAGCCGTCAGAAAGTGTCCCACTGAAATCATGGCAGGGAATCGGCAATGTTATTATTTATGCCAGGTACGCATTATGCTTGTGCTGTGATGTTGAATTGTAATCTTTTTAATATAAACTTTCTTAATAATTCAGCTACTAGAACACACTAGCGGAGTGTTAAGAGCTGTGACTGCTGCGTCATTTTGCACCAGAAAATCACTTCGCGGTTGTGAAAGTGTAAATGTTACCCCATAAATAGCAACACATAAGGGAAATGGCTTGAGCAATATTATATCATATTGGTCAGATCTACCAGTCACCCAACTTTTGGGCCAAGGCGCTGTGCACTAGGCACCCTTGAAATAGACTCTGAATCTGGAGGCACCCATGACATCAGTGAATAGATTGTGATCATTGCTAGTGAGAGGGCTGGTTAAAAGACTCAGGAATTGTGACCAATGATCCAAATCCTGCTTTATACTATGAGAGACTCGTAGTTGTTGATGACTTTTTTCTTCATCCTGTCATTGCATGGATGAGGTGTTTCAAAAATTGGTGCCCTGTGGGTATTGTATCACATTCAAAATTGAGAGATCCAATTAGAAAGTGCTGCATCTTAAGGGTTATTTTGTGTAATCCAGCCAAAGCTGCTTCGTTTTGTTTCTCTAAGCTCAACGACCTTGGAGTCAGGGAGTCTAGTGAGGCCACCCTTGGTGTTGATCCCGATGCCTAAGAAGGAGAGACACTGCATGGGACCAACCATATTTCTTTAGGCAATGAGATGCCAAACTGCTTGGCTAAGGCCTGGAAGGTACTTAGACGCATGGCACAAGTGTTGAAGTGCTCGAGGCCGACAAATAGAAAATCATCCAATGATATATGACTAAAGCACTGTTGCTGCCTATTTTTCTTCTGGACGACCCAATGAAGGAATGTACGTGTTGCAGGAGACTGAAGAACCCCATTGCTATGCATCTATTGAAATAGTACAGCCATGGAACTGGAAATTGAGGAATGGAAAGCAGGTCAGGTGGATTGGAAGTAGGCGGAAGGCAGACTATATTTGGCCTTCATAAGGTACATGTTCCTGCCTGATGCCTGAATAGCTGCTAAAGCAAACACTTTATCCTACAACCAAACACAACTGATTAGATTTGAGTTGGGTCTCAGCTGTGTTGTATACAGTGAATAGATTCTTTGCAAGGTGAGGAAGATTAGTAAATCTAGGTGTATGGGGTTTTATCAAGCTTATTGTGAGTTAAGTTTAAGTGGTTGCTTTTGTAACAATTGACTGTAATTGAAGGTGTCAGCTGTATGGCTGCAGTTGGTGGATATATGAAGGCAGGCATGCTGGGTGTTCAAATTATAATTCAAATTATAATCAAATTACATACAAGCATGAACTGCAGCAAGTAGGTGACTGGCTGTTTGGTAATAAGCTCTTTTCTGTCTGTCTGGTTGATGGACTTTCTGAGAATGGTTAAGTAATAGGCGGTGATTTTTAGTGTGGTCTACTTAGGACACACTATTAGGCTATACATGAACAGTTACCTTGTTTGTTTGTTTTTTTTTTAGATGAAGTTTCATGGATTCATTCTGCCCCCCTGATGAAGCTAAAGCAAAATGCCGTATAGGCGTCTAGAGTGGCGTTAGGGAGACTGAAAGATAGGTTATGTTTGCTGAGTAGTATCCACTGCTATTATGCTAGATTTTTGGCAAGCTGTGAAAAAAAACCACATGAATGCTGCAGGCAGTGTGAACAAGGTCTACGCTGTTGAATTTTGTGGGATTACATTGTTGCAATCCCACTGATAATTTTGTGATTTTTGAATGAGTTTTTTTATAAAAGCCTGATGTGAGGGAGTTTTTTGATCTATTTGAGCTTGGTCCGAGGCTAGTGTTTTAGACTTGGATCTGACATGCTCATTGGTTCTGAGATCCTTTGTCTCCCTGTGGAAGTAGGTATGGAGCACCAATTGTGTTTGATTGTAGGATGACGTTTTTGCTTTGGATGATTCTTCGTTCTTCATTCTGACATTGGGACTTGTATTTTTTGAAGTTGCTAAGGCTTAGGCAAAGGAAGAGTACTGTACTGTGCAAGCATCAATCGGTATAAAGTCATTAACATAATCTCCTTTCGTGAAAGACAGGTTTTGTATCAGCTTGTACTTCCTGGGTCCCTTTTTGGGGATGACTGTTAGTAGGGAAATGTGCGAATGGGGGGAAGGGGGGGCCCATGAAGGGTCTCGCCATCTGCTGCAGAATGATCTCGGCCTTGATTTTGTGTCAGTGTGTTTTGGATATACATTCAATAGTGGTATCATAGCATCAATGCGGACAGGAGTGGGCATTCTCTGAAAGACACTGTTGGGTTTGATTTAGGAATGGTCTTCGGCTGGGACTTACGGGTGAGGTGTGGCACACTGGAGGCACATATATCAATACTTGCAGTCGCGAAAGAAGCATGTGCCTCTGTTAAAACATCTGCATACATTTCTATCCGCTGGCGATTTGTGGGTGACTGAGGAAGACCACTTCTGAAAGTTTGTCCATACTTGTGAGATGTCCCCCACAACCCTATTCCAATGTTGTCAGCAGCCCAGGACATAGCAGATTTCATCTCCATTTTATCCTGGAAATGCTCGTCGTACAAGTGCCAGGCATAACCCTCATATTCTCTCCACACATTTATTATTTATTTATTTAACATTTCTTATATACCGCCTTTCATGATATCAAGGCAGCTTACATTGAACAGGGCATTATAACTTGGAGATAACTATTTTACAGGGAACGTGGGCAATGGAGGGTTAGGTGGCTTGCCCAAGACCACAAGGAGTACCTGTGGGACTAGAAACATTGACAGTCATGTCCAAATAAGCTAGCATAGGGCCAATTTGCAAAGGATCTTTCCTGCAGGTGATGCTTATCATTTAAGCGTGTGCAAGTATCCAGTATGTGATGTGCAGAACTGGATGGCTAGCTGGGCACAGGAGACCACATGTCTTTGCTCTCTTCTTGGCATTTTGCCTGTGCCTGCCTTTGAGTAACTTGAAGATATTGAAAAATTCCCTTCTTAAGCCCGGAGAACCGTCTCCCCTAGTACCGTTATTCTGGGAGCTAAAATGGGAAATGTATTGATGCCTCTGGCCCATTAGGCCTCTATAGAGGATGAAGAGGAAGAGAATAATGAAGAGGAGGAGCTGGAAGATGAAGAGGATAGTATCTTCTGTGCTTCCTTTTCTTTTTATGTAAAATGGGTTTCTGAGGAAGTTGAGCTGGTTTTGGATTTGGACTGCCTATGGGCGTTGCCTGGGTGGGGATGTTTAAGATGATTCTCACCTGTTGGATAGCTGATATGCCTGGTGCTTCTATGGTATGCTCTGTTGGTGTGGCAGTTTGCCCCTGTGTCTGCGGACACCTGTCGGATGGAATATTCTCTGGTGGGCATGTTGTGATGTTGGTGTTTCGTTGCAGTCCTGCTGGGAGGATGGATGGGCCTCATGCTGTGCCAAGTGTGCTTCCTCTGTAGAGCTGCTTAGCAGAGGTGCTGCGCCTAATTCCGGGAAGGGCTGTGGGAAGACCTGCTGGATGAGCTGTCTGGGGTGTATTTGTGTCCCTTGCAGATATGTATTGTGAGACTCACTGGTGATGGTGGTAACTCTTCGATCTTCCCTTAGAACACGTGGCAGTCTCGCTTGCACTGGAGGAACTGGAATGCCATAGTCATCGCTTGTGAGGCGTGCAGTGACTGTAGTTGTGGCACTGATGCTTCTGGGAGGCTCTGTAATCAGAGGATGTGATTGAAGATGCACAGCGCACGCTGTGGTCTTGATCATGTGGCATGAGATCTGAGTTCTGTGAGTTGTGCAGAGTGTGGTTGCGGGAGGGAGGATCCTGGGAATGGGTACCTAACTGTAGGTGACAGAGAGTGGATTGGTAGGGTTTGCATAAACTGTGGAGAGGGGATGTGGGCGATTTGGCTAGCTTAATTCTGAATATTGCACTGTGGTCTGCAGGGCATATGGCTCATGGTAATCATTATCGTCCATCGGGTGCAATCTGCATGGGGCTTTTCTGGATGAGCATTGGCTATCGGATGAGTCCACATAGTGTGCCAGGGATTGGCGAGCCCAGGAGTCGCTGCTGTAGATCTTCCTCTTGATGGGCTGGAGGATTGGGCTCAACTGAGTTGGAACATGGAGTTCTTCCTGGAAGGCCATTGCTGACTGCTGCCAATCAAGGACAGTCCCTGGGAGGGGCTTTGGGAGCAGGGGCATCCCTGGTGGGCAGAGCTTGGAGTGGTGGTCGTGGATCCAGTGTAGCCTTCTCTCAGAATAGTGGCCCTAAAATGGGCTGGTGACTATGCAGAGTAGTCAAGGGCTAACATGAGTACTGCATGCTGTAGGTCACTGGGATCAGTTGACGGCTGGCATTCCACTGAGGTGTCCGGTTGTGTGATCTTGGAGGTCGTGGAACTGGCAGCTTCTGATGTTCTTCTGGCTTTTCAAGATATCTTGTAGTGCTGGTGAGTGAGCAAGCTTGTCGCACTGCTGGGAGAGATGAGTCACTGGGTATGGAGTCACCTGGAGACTGCTGTGAGGGAGGTCAGAGCCTGGGGTGTTCAGTTGGTCTGAACTGCAACTGATGGCGGAGGCGATCAGATCAACAGTGGCAGCTGGAACAGCAACAGTCCCTGAGGCTGATGTTCACAGGAGGTGATCAGGGCCGTAAACATGCAGAAGCTGCCTTCTTGTTTCTCACAGCAGTGGCGGTCAGAGCATTGGTGAGCCTCAAGGCCACAGATCACCCCCCAGAATTAAATGTTTGTCTGTTCACCTCTGTTCAATGTAGACCCTTTTGTCTTGTCCCTAACCACCTTGATTGAAGGAAAAGGTGGTATACAAAACTGGCTAAATAAATAAATAATCACAGCAGTGATTGGGGCAAGAAACGTGCGACAGTCTTCTCCCTGGCTCGTAAAAGGAGGACCCACAAGATATCTATCTCACACTAGAAACCTAACCCTCCAAGATAACCCCAACAACAAACTGTTCCCAATATGCTAATCTAATCACTTAATAAAGCCAAAGACTAACAATAATGACACAATTTTAAAGAGACCATCAGAATGGGCTAATGAGTGTAAAAAACACTTAAACAACACCCCCAAACACCATCATCGGTCTCATGCCCACGTGCTGTACTAAAGATATATATTTTTTAAATATTTTTAATGACCTAAAACTGTGGTTCTCAACACAGTCCAACAATATATAACAAAAGCCCAATCAATCGGTCAGCCGAGATCAGAGGCAGGCAATTTAAATCAAAGTAGCCCATTCAATTTCTTGATTTAGTCCTCATGGAGCCACCAACTGAAGACGAAATACCCATTGTTGTTCTTGTAAATTCAATAAAGAATTATGGTTATCCCCCCCCCCTCCCCACCTACAATGTTCAGGCACCTAATCAATGACATGCCAGCTAAAGGAACTGTTATCATGTGTATATGATATAAAATGAGATACCAAGGGGGCAGTTACAGTTCTAGTATTTAATCTGCTCAGATGTTCTGTTAACTGGATTTTTATAAGTCTCTTCTTACGACCAACATACACTTTTGGAGAGGTGCAAATGATGACATAAATCATATAACTGGAAGTATATTAAGCGTGATGACAAGCATAATAGGTTTTCTGAGAAACTGGATCAATCTAAGAAGGACCACAAATTGCAGTGTTCCCCTGGAAGCGGCAAGATTATTTTGAATGGAAAAAGCACGTGTCCTTCGATCGGTCATCAGAAGATTCTGAATATAGTAGTGATGGGGGTTTTATACAGAGAGGTGATCATGGTGATTTTTAGACCATCATCGATTCTGGCGAGGTCATGGCAGAAGTTGGCGAAGAGAGCATTCAACCGAAGACGATTGGGTTCAATCGAGGCCAGTGACATGATCTCAGACTCAGAGGAATCTGGAGTCATAAATTTATCTTCACGATCCTTATCTCAGCATAATTGGCTGTTTTAGATAAAGAGCTTAGCTTTATTCCAACTGTCTCTTATGATCCCTTTAAATACCGTTTGGCAATTTTTCAGTTAGTTTGGAAATTACAACTGCGGGTTTTATTTTTCATGGATCAACTTAATGTAGGTGAAAGAGCTATATTGTATAATAAATCTAAATGGTGCCCCCCTGGGATGTTGGATCTGGCAGTGGCTACATTTCAGTCATTATTGTTGAAGAATTTAGAAGAATATGAGAAGACCATGTCTATGATACATTTCCGAAACTTGACAAAAGATGAATGGCGAACTTTGAATAAGTTATATGATCTGTCTATTGTGATAACACTGGTCAACAAATTTTTACAAAAGCTATGTTACTGAAATAAAAATAGTCATTTCTTATCAATTTTTATATGCTGAATACGAAGAGGACAGTGAAATTGAAAAGTTGGCTCTAGTTTTTTTGTAATCTACAAGAATTAATGTTTACATCACGAAATGCATGTCAATAGTAAATATAATAGGCCTTCGGTTAATACCTGTAAAAAAACAAGTCATAGACTACTTCTTAGATTTTTTTCGCCTGTCTCTTGTACAGCTGTTCGGGAGCTTCTCCGGGAGTGTCCAGCAGTAGTCGGCCAGCATTGTAGTGGACCATTTTCCCTGGTATCTTTGCTCCATCGTTGCGATATCCTGATGAAAACGTCCGCCCTGTTCATCACTAACCATACCACAGTTGTCAGGAAAGAAATCGAGATGGGAATCAAGGAAATGGAACTTTAGAGACATATTGCAGCCACGTTTCTGATACTGCATCAGCATGTCTTCTACTAGTTCCTTGTAGTTTTTTGCCCTAACATTCCCGAGAAAGTTTGTTGACACTAGGCAAAAAGCATTCCATGCTTGTTTCGCATCACCCTGCAGCAAGTTGTTGAACCGGTCATCTTTGAAGAGCTCTCGAATCTGAGGACCCACAAAAACTCCCTCTTTAATCTTTGCTTCGCTGAGTCGAGGGAATTTTTCATGCAGGTATCGGAAAGCTTGCGAAGTGCGGTCCATGGCTTTCACAAAGTTTTTCATCAAACCTAGTTTGATGTGAAGGAGTGGTAGCAGGATTTTGTGAGCCTCAACCAGAGCTGGGTGCTGGATATTCTTCTCTCCAACTGTTACATTTTGTCTGCGATTCCATTCTTTCCGCAAGTAGTGCCAATCCCTTGCTAGGCTATCCCACTCACATAAGAAACACATGTATTTTATATATCCCTGCTGCAGTCCCATTAAAAGGGCAACTACCTTCAAGTCACCACAGGGGCGCCAGCTGTATGTTTATTTATTTGATATACCGCCCTACTTTATCAATCAGGGCGGTTTACAATTCACAAACAATTAGAAACAGGCACAGGGCCAGAAAGGAGGAAAGGAAGTTACAATTGTTGATATAATAGAACGAGAGAAAGGATACAGGACTATACGTAGGGGACAGGATCAGACAAGAGGGGAGGGAAGGTCATAGGCCAAGGAAAAGAGGTGGGTTTTTAGGTCTCGCTTGAAGGTGGTGTGATGGGGTTCTAACCACAGGGAGGTGGGGAGTGAATTCCAGAGTGTGGGGCCGATGAAAAAGAAAGCAGAGGAGCGGGTGAGCGAGGGAGGGGGAAGGGCGGTTAAGGTGGAAGGAGCAGGGAGTGTGTCTGGGGGTGTGGAATGTAATAAGGTCTGCCAGGTATTGTGGAGTACTAGTGTGAAAAGCCCTGTGAACTAGAGTAAGTAACTTAAACTGAGTGCGAAAGGAGTGGAAGTCAGTAGATGCTTTAAGTTATCATATGCACTGTTCCCTCTAAGCTGTGCGCGTGTGCGCACGTGCACACCTCGCCGAGCGAGCGCACATACTTTACAACAGAGCGCTGTGAGATGGCTGCCTAGGGTGAGAACTTACACAATCTTCACGATGCATATATTCATATGATTCTTGCAAGGTATTGTGGGTATTGTAGTTCATTCACTCCCAAACACAGCTGATGACAATAATTTGAGTTGTGAAACCAAGTGGTAAGATCAATAAAATACTTCTTTTATTGATGGGGTTTAATTCACCCAGCACATGTATGCTTGATAGCACTATAAATGAGGTTACTTGCTTGCAGTGTTTAAAATGGATAACAAAAAGTCACAAAGTAAACCAGAAACAACCTTCAGCTTGTCAGGCAATTAGCTAATGTTTTCTTAGCAAATAATTACCAAATACAAAGGCACAAAGTAAAGAATAAACTTTGTTGGTTAGGTTAACTTCTGCTTATTTTTCCACGCCGATCTCAGCAGTGATTCTCCCTTGCTCACACACACAATCAGGTGCAGCCCTAATTACTATCAATGGACCAGCTGAAAGCCTTTAGCTGGCTGGCTGCTACTGTGTGAACCCAAATCCTGCTTTAAGAGCTGTTTGCAGTGGAAATAAAGAACAAAGTTAGGTTTCTTTGTGATGGCTGATGTGTTTGCTCATAGAAAACTAGCAATAGCATTTAGATAAAGAACAGTCCATGTAAATAGTTTCATCTGCTGTATTTTCCCCTGCATCAACAATCATAGGGTCAATATCATACATTGGCACAGATGAGTCTTTCATTAAGGCACTATCATGAGAATGCTTATTCCCTTGCTGCCATTCTCTATTATAGATAGGGTCTGGATCAGTGTTCATACCTGAGGCTCTCCTGCTATCATTATTCCTCTCTGTATAGCCTGGCCAATATGTAATCCAATTCTGATGTCCAGCCTTCCAATCTTGATCCCTGGACACTGGATCTTCTCTCACATACCTTCTGGCCTTGGTCTGAAAGTCCCTTCCACATGCAGTCTTCTCTCTTCCAGGTAGCCACTGGTGATTCCTATCTCTGCCACTCCATTCCTCTGGCTGAATCCAGTCCAATGGACTCTGCTGGCTTTTGGAATACCTCCCAGTATGAGTACTGCCTTGGAATCTCCCAGACCTTCCAATGGCCTTTCTTCTCTTCCTTCCAGAGAGTTTCCTTCTCTCTCTATCTGCTTGGCTTGGCTTCTGTTTCTCCAGGTGATACTGGGGCTTCAGCTTATAGCCGTTGCTGTCTCTGTATCTCTTCCTCCCTCTGTAGCTGAAGCTCTCCCTCAAGCTGTTATCTGAAGAATAAGCTCTATTCTTATCCTGTTCTAATGTGTGCTGCTCCCTAACACAGTGCAGCTGTCTTGAATCAGGCCCTGCCCTTTGAGATGAGTGCTTAGGGATTACCTCATAGCTCTCTTGATTGCACACACATTTCCTCACTTCAGCCCCTCTCATGGCTGCTGGAAACCTGGTGCATTCTGGGACTGGTAGTCTTTTATGTGAAAACTCTGTTTTCTCACTTCTACCAGAACTGACAGGTTGCTTGTTCAGAGTCACATCATCTTTTCTATAGCTCCTACCTGAGCTATGATAAGCTTCCTTATCACATACCCCCCTGCTTAAGTTATTACGGACTGGTTTTACTGGTGAAACGTCTTCTCTACAGTCCGTAATACGGGAAAGTGCATCCGCATTCTTGTGTAACTTCCCGGCACGATGTTCAACCTGAAAATCAAACGCCTGTAAGGCCATGTACCAGCGTGTCAACCTGGCATTGTGGTTCTTCATTTGCTGCAACCACTTAAGTGGGGCATGGTCCGTGACCAACTGGAACTTTCTCCCTGTAAGGTAAAACCTTAACGCCTCCACTGACCACTTGATAGCCAAACACTCTTTTTCTATCGTGGAATACTTTTGTTCAGCCAGTGACAACTTCCTGCTCAGGTACATCACAGGATGCTCCTCTCCATCATGGCACTGGGATAGGACTGCTCCTAGCCCTACATCCGATGCATCGGTTTGAACCAGAAAGGGTTTCTTGAAGTCTACTCCTTTCAGTACCGGTCCTGTACACAATTTTTCTTTTAATACTGAAAACGCTTTTTCAGCTTCTGGTGTCCACTTTATCTGGTTTGGACAATTCTTTCGCAGCATATCCGTGAAAATGGCACTTTTCTCTGCGAATTGCGGTATAAACCGGCGGTAGTATCCAATAAGTCCTAAGAAACTTCTTAGTTGTTTCTTGGTTGTTGGAGGAGGAAAATTCCTGATGCTATCTATTTTGCTTAATAGAGGTTTAATTTTTCCTCTTCCCACTAGGTGGCCTAGGTATTTTACCTCCCTATTTGCAAAGGCACACTTCTTCGGGTTTAAAGTGATTCCCGCTTGCTTCATAGAGCACAAGACTGCCCTGATCCTCTTCAAATGCTCCGCCCAGGTGTTACTATGGATTATGACATCATCCATGTATGCAAAAGCATAACTTTGGTGGGGTCGAAGTACCTGATCCACTAACCTTTGGCAGGTAGCCGCTGCTCCATGCAGTCCGAAAGGCATCCTCTTGAACTGGAAAAGGCCAACGGGGGTGCTGAACGCAGTTTTCGGCTTCGACTCCCTGGTGAGCGGGATTTGCCAATATCCTTTTGTCATATCAAGGGTGGTTAAGTATTGAGCCTGTCCCAGCTGGTCTAGCAGCTCCTCAATTCTTGGCATTGGATATGCATCAAAAACTGATATGGCGTTTACCTGCCGGAAGTCAATACAAAATCTTAAGGATCCATCAGGCTTCGGCACCAGGACTATGGGGCTATTCCAGGGACTCTTTGACTCCTCTATTACCCCCATGTCCAACATCTCCTGGACTTGTGCCACTACCTCCTGTCTTTTGGCTTCAGGCAAGCGGTATGGCCTTTGACGAACCAATTTCCCAGGTGGAGTTATTATTTCATGGGCCACCAAATGGGTCTCCCCAGGTATGGGTGTCAACACATCTGGGAATTCCTTAAGCAACTTCCTAATTTCTTCCTGTTGTACCATTGTCAGGTCCTCACCTATTTGGGGCTCTGATTTTTCTTTACAATCAGATACCTGGGGTCCCAAATCTTCCTCTTCACTCACCTCCCTCTCTCGGGCACAGGTGGCAGCTAAGCTTTTAACCCCTTTGACATCAGTAGAACCAAAACCTTTGGCTCCACGTTCAGAATTCTCTAGGGATGTGACCTCCTCCACAGGTGGAAAACCCAGCCTCTCACAGATCAATTGGGCAATTTTGTCTCCTGTCTTCACATGATACTCATTCTGTCCAAAGTTAAACAACAGAACTTTAATATTGCCCCTGTAATCGGGATCAATTACTCCCGCACCCACATCGATGAAATATTTAAGGGCTAATCCGGACCTTGGGGCTACTCTCCCATAACATCCAATTGGTATTTCCACTTGGAGACCGGTGTCCAACCAGGGCTCTCCCTTGGCTAGGTACAATCACATTTTCTATGCTGCACAGGTCAAACCCAGCAGACTGAGGGGTTGCCCGCCTAGGAGCTTGGGCCTTCTCAGAGACCTTATGGTACTTTAGGACGAATATCTGCTTTGGGGTAGCTTGGTCTTCTGGACGCTTAACCATCTTTTTAGCTGGGGTCTGAGGACTTCCAAATAAAGGCCCGGGAGCTACTACCATTAAACCTTCTCCCTCCTTTTTTCCTAGTCCTTCCACTAGACCCTGCTTAAATCTTGGCCAGTCTCTTCCTAGAACCAAATCAAAGGGTAGCCTAGGCACCACTGCTAATAGGACTTCCTCTTGTTTCCCTAGGCACTTAACCTTTAGCCTATAGGTGAGATATGATGATGCAGCACCATGAATGCATCTGATGTGAACTTGGCTTTCAGGGGTTCTAGGCACAAATCTTTCTTGGGCCTCTATCCTCTTCCAAAGCCTTTTTGACATCATACTCTGGTCTGCCCCAGAGTCTAATAATGCATTTGTGGTAATTCCTTGCACATCAACCATCAAAAGAAATCCTTCCTTGGGCTGTTTTAAATCCAGACCCATTAAACTAGTGTGTGTCTGGCATCTCTTCTCTAAGTGTCCCACTTTTCCACACTTGAAACATTTCTTTCTATTCCACTGTGTCATCTGGTTTGATACAGTATATTCATTTTTAGAAACATTCTTAATTATTCCTTTTTCTGATACAGCACATCTAGCCTCAGCATCCATCTTTAGAGGGCCACCCATTCTATGGCAAGCCTGCGTGGCTTCCAAGAATCTCTCTGCTAGCATGGTTGCTTCTCCAAGATTTTGGCAATTTTGCTGTATAAGAAAAACATTCAAATCTTTAGGTACCCCAAGCATAAATTGTTCCAGCATTATAATATCTAATAACATTTCTACTGTCTTTTGCTCAGGCTCCAACCATTTTACAGCTAAACTTCTGATTCTCTGACTCAGAGCCCTGGGTGTCCTCACCCACTTTCAATGTAACAGCTCTAAACATTCGCCTATACTCTGAAATAGACAACCCTAGGCGATCTCTAATAGCTGCCTTTACATCCTTATAAATCAAAGCCTGGGCTGCTGGCATTGCTCTGTAAGCTGCTAGTGCCTCACCAGTTAATGAGGCTGCCAGCCTTACTGCCCACTGGGTCTCTGGCCATGCTAAAGCCTGTGCCACTCTTTCAAAAGACTCTAGAAAATCATCAACATTATCTTCTGGAGTTAATTTCCCAAAATTAAATGCCCCAATCCCTTGATTGAGTCCCACAGTGTCCACATGTGGTGCACCAGTACTAACTGCTGGTCTTGCATCTGTTCCACTTTGGCTCTGCAGCTGAACTAGAGCTTGCACCAGATCAAGCACTGGTTTCTGCTGTTCCATTAAGGCCTTCATAGCAGTGTCCTGGGCCTGCTGTGATAGCTCCTGCTGCTTGCTGAATTGGGCTGCCATCCACTGAGCCATCTCCGTCGGATCCATCTTGACCCCTGTAAGAAAAGAAAAAAAAAAAAAAAAACCAAAGAGCAGCACCTTCCAACCAGGTGTGTTTTTTTTTTTTTTCAACTTTTTATTTTTATTTTTTTTTTTTAATTACCCCCTGTGCTTACACACATCCACCACTAGACATGCCCAGGTACATATTACCTTGTCTCAGTGATGAATCCAGCTTTGCACAGGGTCTTTTCCTCTGGGACAGCTTCCTGGAACAACCACTTTTCCTCCAAAGTGCAGACGAGGGAAAAAATCTTCTTACAGCTTTAAACTTGACTTTTATTTGTAATCCACAACAAGTAAATCCTCTTGGTGCAAGAGCAATCCTAAAAACTACGCCATTTGTCAGACGGCTGCCTAGGGTGAGAACTTACACAATCTTGACGATGCATATATTCATATGATTCTTGCAAGGTATTGTGGGTATTGTAGTTCATTCACTCCCAAACACAGCTGATGACAATAATTTGAGTTGTGAAACCAAGTGGTAAGATCAATAAAATACTTCTTTTATTGATGGGGTTTAATTCACCCAGCACATGTATGCTTGATAGCACTATAAATGAGGTTACTTGCTTGCAGTGTTTAAAATGGATAACAAAAAGTCACAAAGTAAACCAGAAACAACCTTCAGCTTGTCAGGCAATTAGCTAATGTTTTCTTAGCAAATAATTACCAAATACAAAGGCACAAAGTAAAGAATAAACTTTGCTGGTTAGGTTAACTTCTGCTTATTTTTCCACGCCGATCTCAGCAGTGATTCTCCCTTGCTCACACACACAATCAGGTGCAGCCCTAATTACTATCAATGGACCAGCTGAAAGCCTTTAGCTGGCTGGCTGCTACTGTGTGAACCCAAATCCTGCTTTAAGAGCTGTTTGCAGTGGAAATAAAGAACAAAGTTAGGTTTCTTTGTGATGGCTGATGTGTTTGCTCATAGAAAACTAGCAATAGCATTTAGATAAAGAACAGTCCATGTAAATAGTTTCATCTGCTGTATTTTCCCCTGCATCAACAATCATAGGGTCAATATCATACATTGGCACAGATGAGTCTTTCATTAAGGCACTATCATGAGAATGCTTATTCCCTTGCTGCCATTCTCTATTATAGATAGGGTCTGGATCAGTGTTCATACCTGAGGCTCTCCTGCTATCATTATTCCTCTCTGTATAGCCTGGCCAATATGTAATCCAATTCTGATGTCCAGCCTTCCAATCTTGATCCCTGGACACTGGATCTTCTCTCACATACCTTCTGGCCTTGGTCTGAAAGTCCCTTCCACATGCAGTCTTCTCTCTTCCAGGTAGCCACTGGTGATTCCTATCTCTGCCACTCCATTCCTCTGGCTGAATCCAGTCCAATGGACTCTGCTGGCTTTTGGAATACCTCCCAGTATGAGTACTGCCTTGGAATCTCCCAGACCTTCCAATGGCCTTTCTTCTCTTCCTTCCAGAGAGTTTCCTTCTCTCTCTATCTGCTTGGCTTGGCTTCTGTTTCTCCAGGTGATACTGGGGCTTCAGCTTGTAGCCGTTGCTGTCTCTGTATCTCTTCCTCCCTCTGTAGCTGAAGCTCTCCCTCAAGCTGTTATCTGAAGAATAAGCTCTATTCTTATCCTGTTCTAATGTGTGCTGCTCCCTAACACAGTGCAGCTGTCTTGAATCAGGCCCTGCCCTTTGAGATGAGTGCTTAGGGATTACCTCATAGCTCTCTTGATTGCACACACATTTCCTCACTTCAGCCCCTCTCATGGCTGCTGGAAACCTGGTGCATTCTGGGACTGGTAGTCTTTTATGTGAAAACTCTGTTTTCTCACTTCTACCAGAACTGACAGGTTGCTTGTTCAGAGTCACATCATCTTTTCTATAGCTCCTACCTGAGCTATGATAAGCTTCCTTATCACAGCGCACAAAAATTACAGCTCTGATTCTGATAGAAAACAACACAGACGTCTTAAAATTTAAAAGTTATGATTGTAATTACTAGAAATTTCCCACTTCATTTAGTAATCATCTATTTTCATTTAATTTGATTAAAATCAATGTGGTGTACATACTGTATTCTGACGTGTAGTCAAATTTTAAAGTATATAACTCCGAGTGTCGTTATGTGGCGCACAAAAATTTAACCTTCCTTCAAAAGCTGCACACAGCTGATATTTTATGCGCACACAGCCTACAGAAAATTAGAGGGAACATTGATCATATGTCTCTTTCATGTGGACGGCATGCGCTTCTGGAATAGATGGAAGACGGTTTCCATTGTTCAAAAGCACAGCCTTCAGACTCAGTTTCGAAGAGTCTATAAATAGTCTCCAGTCTTGTGGGTCATGAGTGATTTTAAGGTATTCATGAGGCTTTCAATATCGGAACAGAATACCAGATTCCTTTCCGACTTCGTATAGTACACTGCTGACGTTAGATGGCTTCAGCAGCCATCTGGCAGTAGTATTGCATTGCATCAGAAAATGATGCAATCAACTCTGGATGATGTGGGCATGCTGGTATTATGCAATGTGATGCAATATTACATCATTCAAGGCTTATTTGGGGTGTTGTTGATGTCCTACTGGATAAATTTACACGGTGAAACGTCAAAAATGAACTACATGCAATATCTTCAAAACAAGAGCCATTAAAATTTTTTAAATGTTATATTTGTGTTCAGCTCACCAAGATACTACAGATTAGGGCCTTTTAAAGTCAGTAACGATTTCAATGTTGACCAGTGTAATTCAATGAGCCAACAAAGGGGGCAGTATTGTGCTTCAGTTCCATTCACAATATCATATTGAAGTGCTTCATCAAATCTCTGATATTCACTATTACCATAAATTAGATGGTAATCTCTTAAATGATTTGGCCACATGAATAAAGGACACAGTGGCTCATGCAAAAACATGGGGCATGCTATTGGATAAAGAATATGAGTTTCTTATTTAAAAACTCCCAAAGACACCATACATTTATATGCTGCCTAAAGTGCACAAAGATTTGGTTGCCCCTCCGGGGCATTCTATAGTGCTTTTGCAGGGCACCATATTAGAGCCTTTGGCTAAATTTGTGGATTTTTTTTTTAATCCAATAGCTAGAAAAGTGACTTCCTTTATGCAGGATACTTCTTATTTTTTACGGTTGTTAATGACCTGTTCTGCATTGGTGGACCCATTGATTTTCGTGACCATGGATGTTAATTCGTTATATTTGGTCACTCCTCAGCAAAGTGCATTGGAGGTGGCTGGTTGTCATTTGAACATTTCTCAATTGGATCATCGGATTTCAGCCGATTTTCTAATGGAATTGCTAACACTGGTATTGACGTGTAATTACTTCTATTATAAAGGAGATTATTACATCATGGTACTGCTATGGCAGCTTCGGTGGCCCCTTCTTTGGCAATGCTGGTCATGGCTGACTTTGAAGACAAATAAATGTATTCTTCATTGTATTACTCCAGTGTGATATTTTGGTGCAGATTTTTGGATGATAGTTTTTGTCTGTGGTCAGGTACAAAGCAAATACTGTCGGGATTTGCTGCTTGGTTAAATTCTGTAGATGACCATCTAAAATTTACAATGAAGTTTTCCACTACCAGCACTGAAGTTTTGGATGTGCTGGTTTTTCAAAAGGATGGAATATTGCACATTACACTATACAGAAAGTTTGTTGACCACACTAATTTATTTGCAGTACCAGAGTTGTCATCCTGTTGGGTTAAAGCAAAATCAACCCGTGGGACAGTTTCTTCATCTTAAAAGATTTTGTTCCTCTCAGGATCAGTTTTTGCAGAAAGCAACGCAGTTGAGGTTATGGTTTATTACAACGGGCATATCCTGATGCATGTGGGCCGTGAACACCTTTTGCTGTATTAACAGCGGACAGATGATCAACAGTTGACCTGCATCTTACCTTATATGCATGGTATTGGGAAGATTACCACGATAATACGGTCACATTGTGGGGTATCAACTATTCATCCAGAATTAATTGATCCTCTCTGTATTGCTTACCACCATGGGCAGAACATTGCAGAGTGGCTGACACTTCTTTAAATAAGACAATGAATAACGGCGATCATACACTTTGTATGCGGTGCCTATGTTGCACAACTATGATTTGTGGCCCTTCTTGGACTGATCCAGTTTCTCAGAAAACCTGTTACCCTCGTCATCATACTTCATGTACTTCTAGTTATGTGATTTATGTCATCATTTGCAGTTGTCGAAAAGTCTATGTTAGTCGTACGAAGAGACACTTTAAAGTCCAGTTAACAGAACATCTGAGCAGCTTGAATACAAGAACTGTAACTGCCTTGGTATCTCATGTTATATCATGTGCAAATGATAACATTTCCTTCAGTTGGCGCGTCATTGATGTGGTGCCTGAACATTGGAGGGTGGGTAACCGTGATTTTTTATTGAATTTATGAGAACAACAATGGATATTTCGTCTTCAATCATATGGGCTAAATCAATAAATTGAATGGATTACTTTGATTTAAATTGCCTGTCTCTGATCTAGACTGACTGGTTGGGCTTTTGTTATATACAATATAGTTGGTATCACTTTCTGTGGGATAGCAGCAATTTTTTGAAAAGTAATGGTAGTCACTGTGGAAGGATCTTTGATGCTGCGAGCTCTGTTATTGGAAATTTCCCCTGAAGCAAGGCCTGTTTTATGGGCCTGAAACACAAATTCATGTCGGGATGGTTTTGTAAGCAAATAAGTAGTATTTTTTTATTTTACACTGGGTGTTTTTCAAAAAGTAAAAAATTATATATTTTAGAGCATTAATAAAAATAATAATAATAATAATATTAAATAATAATAAATATATCTTTAATACTGCACTGGGTATGAGACCGATAATGGTGCTTGGTTCTGTTGTTTTAAGTGTTTTTACACTCATTAGCCTTAAAAATTGTGTTGTTATTGTTAGGCTTTGACTTTATTAAGTAACTAGATTAGCATATTGTGAACCTTTTTGTTCATGAAAGGAGGAAGGAAGCATTTTATCATACATATGTAAATCGCCCACAGTCCTGCCACGCTATCATGTCAAACACTGTGATGGTTGGCACCGGCGGGAGCTTTTCTCACCACTGCTTGGCCGATTAAAGGACACTGAAGCAGCAGGAGTGCAGGAGGTTGGGGGGCCCCTCCTGATGGGTCTGCTGCCATGTTAAGCAGCAGTCCTATCACATTTGGGTTCAGGTCCTTTGATTTTATTTTAATGTGGTTGCTGTTTCTTGCCCCCATTGTGGCTACAAAGCCTGGGGCACATTTTCACTGGAATTCTGGGACCCCCTCATGGGGCGTGATGTGCCTGTGGCCTCTGCTACTCCTTTCTTTTAACCTTTTCCACCGATGACCTCCACAGCCACTTCGGATGGCAGCTTAGGCCTGGTGAAAGCAGAGCATATTGGGTGGCCCTCCTTGTGACCAGCTTGCACTACAGCTCTCAGGCTTTATTCAGTTTGGCCTGTGTGTCCTCTCCCCTTTTGGCATGGGTAGCTAGAGGGGTTATGGCCCTTGCTTCACCCTTGTGCTCCTCTGTTCCTTTGGGAGATTTATATTTATTTATTTATTTTTATTTTCTTATATACCACGCTATTCTGCATCAGTGCGGTTTACATTGAACAAACTGAAATTACATTGAACAGGGCATTATAACTTGGAGATAACTATTTTACAGGGAACATGGGCTATGGAGGGTTAAGTGGCTTGCCCAAGACCACAAGGAGCACCTGTGGGACTAGAAACCCCAGTCCTTCTGGCCCAAGGTTGCTGTCCTCTAGTGGGATTTGAACCCCCAACCTTCTGGCCTGAAGTACTTTGCCCCAACCACTAGGCCACTCCTCCACTGGTTGTTTCCCCTCTGGTTGTTAGCCAAAGGTCTTACTTGAATTTCTGGTCTCTGGAAGGTGAGTCTGAGGAGTATGGAGTGGTGGTCTTCCCCAGGGGCCAGTTAGGATCTCTGTGATCCTCCTTTTTCTCTGCAGTTCTTGTTTATGCCCTTGCAGGACATTATGGTGGCTCTGCAGATTTCAGAGTTGGCTTTCAGGCAAGGTTAGCAGGTAGGTGCACTTTATACTTGGCGGGGGGAGGGGGCATCTGCCGAACTGCTACAGTCACGCTGCCCCACTTTCCCCTATGCAGCAGTGCATAGGACTTTAGGGATAAACCCCCTGGACTGAACCCCAAGGATCCTAAGGTCTGGACATTGCTGTTCTCTTGGCCTCATGGTAAGTTGGATCATCACTTCTGGTCCTGTTGGCAGAGGGAACATAGTGCAGACTTTCCTGGTAGCGGGAAGTGCTACATTTGAGGAGTCTCAGTGTTGGAGGCTGGAATTCTGTAAGAAAGCCTTGGCAGTAAGCACCTTTAGGCTTTTGGATGGTGCTATGTGTTCTCCTGGAGCCTAATACTTTGAGTGCTCCATCTTCTGTTGGTAGCCTTGTGGTTCCAGCCACAGAGCTCTGGTTCTTTGTTCCTGAGGTTGCAGGTTTGTTCTCTGGAACATCTAGCCTTGAATTAAATGTGCATTCAGCCCAGTCTTCTTCCAGATGTTAGGAGACTTGCAGTGGGCTACTTCTGCTGGTTCAGAGCCTCTCCCAGATAGTGGTGGTGGTACTGGCCAGTTGGTAGTGCTGGCATTAGTTTGATGCTGGCTCTAATCTGTGGTGGAGCAGTCTCCATTAAGGGTCACTTTCTCTCCAGGAGAAGAAGCTTGCTTATAGAGAATCCTGGAAGACAGACATAGAATGTCCAAGGGTCCTGGTGAGGTCATACTTAGAGCCTATTTACCCTTGGATGATGGTGAGCTCTTTGGAGCCTCCATTGCAGTAGAGGCACTTCTTATAGTGCTTTCTGGCGTGCTAGAGTTGCCTCTGTTTGTCTTTCTGGAAGCCTATAATTTTATTTATTTATTTGCTTTTATATACCGCACTTAGGCCATAGGGAGTGTAACTCTGTCTTTCTTGGTGAGCGAACCCATACCATATTAAAGCAGTGAGTCTTCGGGGTCCTTAGGCAAGATCGGAGGTTAACGCCTTCCACAAGCTGTCTGTCTTCTGCCCCGCAACTTTCTGGTTCAGGCCAGACAGGGACTTCTAATGTGCCCTATTTGAAATATGGCTGTACTTACAGGGTGTCCCTGTGGCTCTCTACTTTGGTGGGGGATGTTTGTGGAAACTCTTCAGCGCCCCCTATAATGATAGGTTGTTTTCTTCCCATACCCCCCTTAACAGGGCCACAGCCAATATCCCTGATGCATGCAGATCCAGGAAGGGAGGTTCCTTCCAACTTGTTGTGGTCCTAGAGCCAGTTGTCTTCAGACTCCGTGTCTCCTTCGAGTGTGTCAATACATTAGTGCTTTTCACCTCTTGGCTCTTGCTATTTGTCACTTTCTCTTTGTGACCAGCTGTTTCTTTGCTTCTGTGTTCTAGGTCTCCTCTTGATTTCGGGTCTTGCCTTGGACCTAGATGTGGCTTCTCATCCCTTTGCTAAGATAATAATTGTGGTAGTTGTGCCTTTCTGCTTGTAGAGAGCCTGGCTATGCATATCTGGACGTCTGGATGGCCCAGTCACTCGCTTTGGTGAAGGGCAAATATGACACAGGCCTGCTGAGCTCTGGCTAGAAAGACTGGGGTTGGCAATTAACTGTCCTAAGAGCATCCTACTTCTCTCCCAGGATTGGGACTATCTGGGGATCAGTTCTATAATTTTCTTTCTTGTGACGGTGAGTTGTTTCAAGCCTCAGATGACTCAGAGCATGTGATTCTTGGTCAGCTTTACAGGCCTGGGTCCCCTCAGGTCTTTGGGGATGTGACATTGACTTAAGAACTGGACCTCTGCATAGAACTTGTTGCAGGGATACAGCCTAATCAATGGGTCTTTATGTTCCCTTCTTCTGCCTTTGAGGAGGAGATCAAGAAGCAGTTAAAGTACTGGTTATGATTCCATTATCTCGGGTTTGGGATGCTTCTCATCTTGGAACTTAGCTGGAATGGCTGAATGTGTGAGGCTCAGTCAATTTGGCCTAGGGATTCTGCCCCCCCTCCAGAGGCCTCCTAGGGGATCTTCTGCTGGACGCCAGAGATCATTTGGATCCTAGATGATAAGGAAGATGAATTTTACATACCTGATAATTTACTTTCCTTGAATCCTGATAGACCTGTTCCAGGACCCACCCTGGAAGATTCCTATTGCAGACTGAGAAGTCTGCCGTCTTTGGTTGCATTATCTATATCAGTGCCTGGAAGACCCTTTCAGCAGTGTTGGGGATCCAGATGCCAGAAAAAGGCCTAGTCAGTCCTGTGGTCTAACTCCAATTTCATCATGGTAAGAGAGCTTAATACTTGTTCATGCTTTTTTGTGGCAAAGCTGTTTATGTTTAATGATGTTTTATGAGTCTTTCAGGGTTGTTTTCAGTCTTGTTTACTGCTTGTGGTTTATGTCAGTGTTGTACCAGAGGATACACCGAGTGATGACATCACTGAAAGTTGTTCAAGTCTGCCTCCACCTGTTGGTAAGGGAGCATAACTCATGCATTTGGACTGGCCTAGCAGGATTAAAGGAAATCAAATGATCAGGTATGTAAAATGTATCCATTTACTCTTGATAGCAGGGAAAATTACTCTAGCTTTCAGTTTGCTGCTGATAAGGTATAAAATTATCTTCTCAGAAGGACAACGCTATAAAAGTTCTTATTGCAGGAAACCTTTACTGGCATGTTTGTTCTTATTAAGCACAAAAGAACATGAACGATAGGAAGCACTCATGTACAGCCTCTCTAACAAAAGCTTCAGCCAAAGATAGGAATAATAATACTTATAATTTTTATACTGTTACTGGACGTATGCAGTGTTGCAAGTATTCAGATGCAATATATCCTTACCCCAAAGAACCTACAAGCTAAGTGCGTACTTGAAACACAGAGAGAAAAATGACTCACCTAAGATCACAGCAAGTGCCAATGGCAGATGTGGGAATTGAACCTGGCTTCTCTAGTTCTCAGCCTATTGCTGTAAACACTGGGACACTTCCTCTCCTTGGTCAGCCCTATCAAACATTTGAGAATTCACACAGGTGGGGAATGAAAACGTTTTTCTGTTAGGTACCATCAAGTTGATGCCGACTCCGCTAAAGGCTATATATAAAGGAGCTTGAGCAGAAATGTATATAGAAGTATCTAGGAGCAGATGAACTTGGATTTGGAAAGGTGAATAATTAAGTTGCAAATGCAGATCCAGCACAAAACATTTAGAAAGAAGATCAGCAAAGAATACTACAGGTGACTGAAATTTAATATTGAAAAGGGCCTTAACAGCACAGAATAAGATACAAGCTATCAAGTAACTTGCAGTTTCCACACTTTCATATAGTTTTGGAATCATAGACTGGTCCTAGAAAGACTTCATCCAGTTGAATGCAAGAACAAAAAAATTCCTCCATGCACACCAGTTAATCTATAAGAATTGGTGTACGCCAAGCCTATAAAGAGCTGAAGGCGGTATGACTATTAAAGAAATAGATTGCATATATAAAACTACTTTTATAGGCACTGTTACATATTGTCTGTTTGCCACTCTAAGCAACTTTGCTCATGGATTGTTCATTAATTATGATGTGAGCGCTCACTCCTTCAACCGAGATCTTAGTTCAGTTGTTATTATTGTTTAATTGCTACATTGTTAATTACCTTCTATGTAAAGTTACATTTGTTAAACCTGTTCCATGTAAACCGTTGTGACTTGTAAATACAGCGGTATAAAAGAGCTGCTAAATAAATAACTGCATCGTCCTATCCAAATACTCAAAAAGTATGAAAGTAAACAATTTCTATTCTTAAATTTGGGCAAACAGTCCAAAGGACAGAAGGAATGAGTGAGATTCCTCCAGCACACATGGGAACAGAAACAATAGAATTTGCAGAACAAGAGAGAAATAGCTTGATTATTGCAATTCCATTCTAATAGTTTAAGGCCTATCACAGCTACAGAAAATCCAATTGCTTTGGAACACTGCTGTTAAGGAAATATTGCGTCATTTCCTTGATGAAGGAGCAACATTGTGCACACTTTGAGATTATCATTATTACCTATCTGGCTGTGCATCAGTTCCCGTTTTCATTGTTGATTATTCACGCCCTAAATTCCCTTCAGATCATCTTAGACCTGTCTTCCTTGTGTCCTAGCACCAACCAGAGCTCACGATGAATCAACCTACAAGTTGGCCTTTTTCTTCCTAGCACTTACATTCTGGAATTGACTGCCACTCTCTTTACGGCTTGCATCGTTCTACTATTGCATTAAGGCTGGCCTAAAGACCTGGCGTTTTGGACTTGCCTTCAAGGAAGGACCAGACTAGGAGAGTTTTAGTGATAACATTCTGAGCAGTAATGATGATTATTAAGTGACTTATTCATCTGTTTCTTTTTCAATCTCCCTTACTTTTTGTATCAGTTTTTATACATTTTAACCTGTTTATGTTTTCTTTTTTGTCTTAAGCTTTGTATAACTGCCGTGATATAGCAGTGTAGGCAGTGAAGTATTTTAATAAATAATAAATAAAGTGAAAATAAAGCAATTAATGAAAACAAGTGACAAATGCAGGACATACAGAGTCACTTCAGCAACCACCTATAGCTCAGAACCTGACAGAGGAATGGCTAAAGAGAGGTAAGTATATGGAGCATGGTCTGTCCTATTCATTTATCCATACAGTGCTGTATATGCCTAGTAGTGTTATATAAATATTGACTAGTGGTAATTGATAAGTACAGTACAGTTGACTCCAGAGAATATGGTTTATAGCAAAGAATCTGGAAAATGTAGACAAATGCAGATTCTGTAGCATAGAACTGGAAACTACACATCTTGTTGCTGCGTTTGGTGTGCTAATGTTAGAAGGCTTCGGTACAGAAAGACATGATATGATAGTTTCCAGTGGATGAGCCATGCTATGTAAACAATTTTAACATTGCTGTAACAGAAAAACACTGGGATCGTGACCATGACAGAAATGCAAAGAATGAATATGTTGTTGTTATTAGTATTTAGCTCACATCATGAGACTTTTCTGTGCCAGCAGAAAAAAGCTTGATGCTTGAAAAATGGGCATTAGTGGTAAAGGCAAATAGAACCATATTACAAATTAGTATAGAACAGCGATGGCGAACCTGTGGCACGCGAAGGCCTTGCAGCTGGCACGCGGGAAGGTCCGCATTTAAAAAAATAAAAAAAAGCTGTCTTCTGCCGCTTCCGGGGCCGCCGCGGCAAAATCGAGTGTGCCGCGGGGCCCTCCAGATCCTGCCTTCCCCGGTATCAGTCCCTGTTTCCAGCTTGTCACACGCGCCGGCTGTCAGAGCGCAAAGGGAACTAGTTTCCCTTTCGCGGCTCTGTTAAGCCCGCGGGGGCTGATGGGAACTTCCCATCAGCCCCCGCGGGCTTAACAGAGCAGCGAGGGAGAAACTCTCCCCTCGTGCTCTAAAAGCCGGCGCGTGTGACAAGCTGGAAACAGGGACTGATACCGGGGAAGGCAGGATCTGGAGGGCAGGCTCTGCCAGGCACAGGGGGGGCCCCGCGGCACACTCGATTCTGCCGCGGCGGCCCCGGAAGCGGCAGAAGACAGCTTTTTTTTATTTTAAATGTTGGCTGGGCTGGGCTGGGCTGGGCTGGGCTGGGGGGATTAGGAGTGGTGATGGGCGCTGGGGGGTTAGGAGTGGTGATGGGCACTGGGGGGGGTTTAGGAGTGGTGATGGGCACTGGGGGGGTTAGGAGTGGTGATGGGCACTGGGGGGGGGTAGGAGTGGTGATGGGTGCTGGGGGGTTTAGGAGTGGTGATGGGCTATGGGGGGGGGCTTAAACTAAAAATTGGGTGATGGATTAGGACTGGAAATGGGCTGGTGGGATTAGGACTGGACGTGGGTTGATGGGGGTTAGGACTGATAATGGGCTATGGGGGGCTTAAACTAAAAATTGGGTGATGGGGGATTAGGACTGGAAATGGGCTGGTGGGATTAGGACTGGGAGTGGGCTGATGGGGAGGTTAGGACTGGTAATGGGCTATGAGGGGGCTTAAACTGAAAATGGGGTGATGGGGATTAGGACTGGAAATGGGCTGGTGGGATTAGGACTGGGAGTGGGCTATGGGGGGCTAGGACTGGTAATGGGTTGGGGGGGTTGCTAGGACTGGAAATGGGCTGAGTGGAAGGGGGCTTGAATTGCAAATAGCTGATGGGGGACGGGGCTTGGAATGGAAATGGGCTGAGGGGAAGTGGGGGGCTTGAACTGCAAATAGCTGATGGGGACGGGGCTTGGAATGGAAATGGGCTGAGGGGAAGTGGGGGGCTTGAACTGCAAATAGCTGATGGGGAGGGGGACTTGGAATGGAAATGGGCTGAGTGGAAGGGGGCTTGAACTGCAAATAGCTGATGGGAAGGGGGGCTTGGAATGGGCTCTTAGGGGAGGGAGCTAGGACAGGAAATGGGCTGATGGAGGGGCTAGGATAGGACTGGGAATTGGGTGTTGGGGGAGCTAAGTATGGAAATGGGCTGTGGTGGGGGCTTGGATTGAAATGGACTCATGGAGGGGCTAGAACTGGAAGTAGGCTCATGGGAGGCTTGGATTAGAAATGGGCTGAGTGATGGTGGGGCTAGGAAAGGACTAGAAATGGGCTGATGGGAGGCTGGTATTGGAAATGAGCTGATGAAGGGACTCGGATAGGATTGGAAATGGACTGATGGGGGGCCAGGACTGGAAATGGGCTGATGTGGGGACTAGAAGGGAGCGGATACTGGGTGGGGCTGGAATTAAAAGGGAGCTGATGTTGGGGGAGATTAGAAGGGGATGGGGCTGGGAGAGTGAAATGGAGAGGGGAAAAATATTTTGTGTGGGAGGGAAGAAAAATGTACAATTGGCCGGGTATTGGGAGACTAAAAAAGGAGAAAGATTATTATGTTAAAGCAAATGAAGAGAGAGAATGGAAAAAAACTAGAAGAGAAGAAAGGAGAAATGGACAGCAGACGATGGAGAGATAGCAGAAGACACAAATAAACCAGAAGAAAGTGGCTGGAACAATTGCAACTGAAAAAAATGCACAAAAGGTACAAAGATATCTCTTTATTTTGAATTTATTAACTGGAATATGTCAGCTCTGGGAAATGTGCATCATTAGTGTCCGTGCTTTGTTTAGTACAAGAGGAAATTAATTTATAGTTTTATTTCTACAGTGTTGTTGAACATTCCAAGTTTGGCTTTTGGGGTTCCCAGTTTAATTATTGCCTTCCTGTTTCTAAATTGAATGAAATCATTAAAACATTATAAATTGCCAATAAATTGAAATGAAAACCAAAGGATTGTGAATCAAATTGATTCTCTGACAATACAAAGATTCCAAACTTTACAAATGATGTTACATAGTTCAGGCAACTTTATAAAGAGTTTTTAGATACTAAAATCTTGTTGTTAAGGTTTAATTGACGTGCTGGCACTTTGAGGAAATTCTTTGGTTTTGTGCGGCAGTTTGGGCACTCGGGCTCAAACAGGTTAGCCATCACTGGTATAGAACAATCACTAGGTATTGGTTATTCTATTTTGTGGCCACCAGAGGGCGCCAGAGCTAACTCACCAGCTCTGGAATAACTGATCACGTGTTGCTTCGTATTTCTTTACTACTGTGGAGAGAATTCCAAAACACGCTCAGTTTGCACTTATAAATGTTATTACACAAGTGTTACACAACTCAAAACAGGTTCAACTTAAATCAGGATAGCTTATGACAATACATTCAGTTGTTAGATATTGCTTGAGTTCAGTATGCAAATTCTCAGAACCAAAACACAGTTTCTTTAAGTGACCCACTTTCTCAGCAGAATTCCTGCGAGACTTAAGTTCTCCAGTCTCTAATCATCAGGGCACAATACACTAAAGAGAGTTCATTTACTTTGTCTTCCTTCCTTTCATTGGAAGCCCTTTGACGTTAGTTTAGTCTTTAAGCAGTTTCAGTCAGCAACCTTCACAAGGTATAGAAGCACTGGAGTCCATGCCAGGTTTTGCACCCAGCCCGTAGCCAGACAGCACTAATCAGCTCTTCTCACTTCTTGCTGATTGCATCATTAGCATTCAGCCAAACCATCATAAAGACAGAACTTCAACATTGTTTCAGTTTGCATTTAGCTATTTACCTCATATTGAAGTCAGTCATAAAATAAGCTCACATATTATTTCTCCAAGCACTTTTAGTTTTACGCTTACCCTGCAGTAGCATACCACACCAGGGGCATTCCAAGTCCCCTTGGCACCCAGGCCGGGTGCCCCCATCCCCACACCTCAGTCGTGGCTCAGCACATTTTGAAATCCATTTAGCAATAGTATATTTGAATGGCATATTTGGGGCAGTAAACCACGAAAGGTTGTGATGATTTTCTGGCGTCCTTGGTTGATGTTTTAGATAAAAGGATAATATCGTCTTAGAATTCGAAGTGCGCAGTGTCGCTACCTCATTGTGTGTGAGGCTTAATGAGAAATATAGGAGAAGCAATGGACTGGTTCAAGTGAAAGTCCAAAACCTTTTTAGGAGGAATTTCAGATAAAGACAAAGTATCACCCTGTTGAAACATTTTGCATATAGTAGTTTTGACTGGAGCTTATATACTCTTCTGACCAAAGTGACTGAACCCAGGGGCAGCCCAAGGGGGGTGCGGGGCCTCATTTGCATAAGGTGTCTCATTTGCATAAGGTGCCTCATTTGCATAAATATTTGCATAATGTTACCATACACTAACTTTTAGTAAACATGCCTCTTAATGAGTGTATGGATAAAGAAAGACTAAAAGGTTTCTACATTACTATAATCCAGTACCAACCGCCAGGCACATTAGGAACTACTACAAACACTGCCCATTTAGAACCCATAGCAAACCATAACCCATTACCTGTTGTAACCCCCCCCAGCCCAGTACCAGTCCTAACACCCCCCCAGCCCATTACCAGTCCTAACGCCCCCCACAGCCCATTACCAGTCCTAACCCCCTATCAGCCTACTTGTAGTCTTAGCCCCCCCCATAGCCCATTTCCAGTCCTAATCCCCCCATCAGCCCACTTGTAGTCGTAGCTCCCCATAGCCCATTACCTGTTGTAACCCCCCCATAGCCCAGTACCAGTCCTAACGCCCCCCACAGCCCATTACCAGTCCTAACCCCCTATCAACCTACTTGTAGTCTTAGCCCCCCATAGCCCATTACCTGTTTTAACCCCCCCATCAGCCCATTACCTGTCCTAACCCCCCCCCAGCCCATTTCCAGTCCTAATCCCCCCATCAGCCCACTTGTAGTCATACCTTCCCATAGCCCATTACCTGTTGTAACCCCCCCATAGCCCATTACCAGTCCTAATGCCCCCCACAGCCCATTACCAGTCCTAACACCCCCCATCAGCCCATTTCCAGTCTTAGCCCACCGCCCCATAGCCCGTTTCCAGTCCTAATCCCCCCATCAGCCCACTTGTAGTCGTAGCCCCCCATAGCCCATTACCTGTCATAACTTCCCCCATCAGCCCATTTCCAGTCTTAGCCCCTCCATAGTCTATTACTTGTCCTAACCCCCCATAGCCCATTCCCAGTCTTAACCCTCCCATCAGCCCACTTCCAGTCCGAACCCCCTATAGCCCATTACCAGTCCTAACCCCCCCATCAGCCCATTTACAGTCCTTACCCCCCTCCCTCCCTCCCTCCCCATCAGCCCATTTACAGTCCTTACCCCCCCATCAGCCCATTTACAGTCCTTACCCTCCCTCCCTCCCCATCAGCCCATTTACAGTCCTTACCCCCTCTCCCTCCCCATCAGCCCATTTACAGTCCTTGCCCCTCCTTCCCTCCCTCCCCATCAGCCCATTTACAGTCCTTACCCCCTCCCCATCAGCCCATTTACAATCCTTACCCCTCCTTCCCTCCCTCCCCATCAGCCCATTTACAGTCCTTACCCCCCCCATCAGCCCATTTACAGTCCTTACCCCTCCCTCCCTCCCTCCCCATCAGTCCATTTACAGTCCTTACCCCCCCATCAGCCCAGCTAAGTTTAAAAAAAGAAAAAAAACCCCAGAAACCGGCTGCTGCTGCTGCCGCTGCCGCCGTGGCAGCGGCAGAATGGAGAATCCCGCGGGGCCCCCCTGTCCTGCAGTCTTCTATGCGGCCTCAGCGCGGGCTTTTCAGAGCCGCGCGAAGGGAGAGTTTCCCTTTCTCGCGGCTCTGTTAATCCCGCCGCGGGGCTGATGGGATTTCCCATCAGCCCCGCGGCGTGATTAACAGAGCTGCGAGAGGAGAAGCTCTCTCTCTTCGCGCAGCTCTGACAGCCGACGGAGGCCGCATAGAAGACTGCAGGACAGGGGCCCCGCGGGATTCTCCATTCTGCCGCTGCCACGGCGGCAGCAGCAGCCGGTTTCTGGGTTTTTTTTCTTTTTTTAAACTTAGCTGGGCTGATGGGGGGGGGGGTAAGGACTGTAAATGGGCTGATGGGGGGGGGGGGTAAGGACTGTAAATGGGCAGCCGGTTTCTGGTTTTTTTTCTTTTTTTAAACTTAGCTGGGCTGATGGGGGGGGGGTGGTAAGGACTGTAAAATGGGCTGATTCTCGATTCTGCCGCTGCCGCTGCCACAGCGGCAGCCGCAGCCGGTTTATGATTTTTTAAAACTTTGCTGGGATGCAAGATGTTTTTTGCGCGGGGCCCCCTGAAACGCGGGGCCCTGTGCAAAAAACATTCTTGCTCAATGGACGGACCGGCCCTGACTGAACCCAGTAAGACGGCCTTTAAAATTGGATATTTGGGGAGATCGTGTGATGCAGCGGTGTTCGAAGATATGACTCAGCCCCACATAATCTCCATCAGCTTTCATTTAGCATGATTTAGCCCTCCAAACATAGCTTAAAAGGTATGTAAACCCCCGGTGTTGACTACTGGGCACTTGGCTGGGCTTTTGCTAGTCAGTATAGTTTCCAAAATGCTTAAAGATTGGGAGAAGGGACAGCTGCTGACGCCAAGATGGCGGAGGGGTTGTCTGCACCAGGTTCACCGTCAATGGAGCTGAAGTCCCTGGCAGTGGAAGTTACTGGGGCTGTGCTGCAGGCTTTGGAGGGCAAATTTCAGGGCTCGGCTGCACAGACAGACAGGGGCGGCCCAAGGGGGGTGCGGGGCCTCATTTGCATAAGTGGCCTTATTTGCAAAAATATTTGCATAATGTTACCATACACTAACTTTTAGTAAACATGTCTCTTAATGAGTGTATGGATAAAGAAAGACTAAAAGATTTTTACATTACTATAATCCAGTGCCAACCGCCAGGCACATTAGGAACTACTACAAACGCTGCCCATTTAGAACCCATAGCAAACCCGCCCTATCCTGACAGCATTACCAGGACTCACAAAGCACCATACCCTACCTATCAAAAGGCAACACTGCAAATATTAAACCAATACATTTCAGAGAATACTGGGGAAAGAGAACAAGTGGCAATGTCAAATAGGAATTACATAAATAGAATACCTCAGCTCAGTTACACATGCAGAACATAGACCATCACCAAACAAGGAATCACAATTTAGAAACAGGAAGGCAATAATTAAACTGGGAACCCCAAAAGCCAAACTTGGAATGTACAACACTGTAGAAATAAAACTATAAATTAATTTCCTCTTGTACCAAACAAAGCGCAGACGTTAATGATGCACATTTCCCAGAGCTTTCATATTCCAGTTAATAAATTCAAAATAAAGAGATATCTTTCTACCTTTTGTGCATTTTTTTCAGTTGCAATTGCTCCAGCCACTTTCTTCTGGTTTCTTCATGTTTTCTGCTAACTGTCCATCGTCTGCTGTCCATTTGTTCTTTCTTCTCTCTTCTAGTTTTTTTTTTCCATTCTCTCTCTCTACATCTGCTTTGACATACTAATCTTTCTCCATTTGCTCTTTCCTCATTCCTATTTCATCCACACAAATTTTACCCCTCCATCCTCAATCCCCACTTACTCTCCCAATACCCGGCCAATTGTAGATTTTCATCCCTCCCACACAAAATATTTTTCCCCTCTCCATTTTACTCTCCCAGCCCCATCCCATTCTAATCCTCCCCCAACATCAGCTCCCTTCTAGTTCCAGTCTCACCCAGCATCCATTCCCTTCTAGTCCCTGCATCAGCCCATTTCCAGTCCTAGCCCCCCATCAGCCCATTTCCAGTCCTAGCCCACCATCAACCCATTTCCAGTCCTAGCTCCCCCATCCATTTTCAGTCTGAGTCCCTTCATCAGCTCATTTCCAATCCTAGCCCCATCAGCCCATTTCTAGTCATTTCCTAGCCCCACCATCAGCCCATGTCAAATCCTAGCTCCCCTCCACTCAGCCCAATTCCAGTCCAAGCCCCCATGAGCCTACTTCCAGTTCTAGCCCCTCCATGAGTCCATTTCAATTCAAGCCCCCACCACAGCCCATTTCCAATCTTAGCTCCCCCCAACAGCCCATTTCCAGTCCTATCCTAGCTGCTCCATCAGCCCATTTTCAGTCCTAGCTCCCTTCCCTCACAGCCCATTTCCATTCCAAGCTCCCTCCCCATCAGCTATTTGCAGTTCAAGCCTCTCCTTCCACTCAGGCCATTTCCAGTCATAGCAACCCCCAACCCATTACCAGTCCTAGCCCCCCATCAACCCATTTCCAGTCCTAACCCCCCATCACCCCATTTTCAGTTTAAGCCCCCCCTATAACCCATTACCAGTCCTAACCCCCCATCAGCCCACTTCCAGATCTTAACCCCATCAGCCCATTTCCAGTCAGCCCCCCCCCCCATAGCTCATTGCCAGTCCTAAACCCCCCCATCAGCCCACAGCCCATTACCAGTCCTAACCACATCAGCCCTCCTCAAGTCCTAACCCCTCCCCATCAGCCCATTTCCTGGCCTAGCCCCCCAGAGCCCATTATCAGTCCTAACCCCCCCATAGCCCATTAGCAGTCCTAACCCCCCCCCCCCAACAGCCCACAACCCATTACCAGTCCTAACCCCTCCCCATCAGCCCCTTTCCTGTCCTAGCCCCCCCATAGCCCATTACCAGTCCTAACCCCCCATCACCCCATTTCCAGACAGCCCCCATCAGCCCACAGCCCATTACCAGTCTTAACACCCCCCTATAGCCCATTACCAGTCCTAACCCCCCCCCCCAACAGCCCACAGCCCATTACCAGTCCTAACCACATCAGCCCTCCTCAAGTCCTAACCCCTCCCCATCAGCCCATTTCCTGTCCTAGCCCCCCATAGCCCATTATCAGTCCTAACCCCCCATAGCCCATTACCAGTCCTAACCCCCCCATAGACCATTACCAGTCCTAACCCCCCATCACCCCATTTCCAGACAGCCCCCATCAGCCCACAGCCCATTACCAGTCTTAACACCCCCCTATAGCCCATTACCAGTCCTAACCCCCCCCAACAGCCCACAGCCCATTACCAGTCCTAACCCCTCCCCATCAGCCCATTTCCTGTCCTAGCCCCCCCCCCATAGCCCATTATCAGTCCTAACCCCCCCAAAGCCCATTACCAGTCCTAACCCCCCATCACCCCATTTCCAGACAGCCCCATCAGCCCACAGCCCATTGCCAGTCTTAACCCCCCCCCCCCCATCGGCTTATGGCAAAATTTAAAAAAAAAAAAGCTGGCTCTGGCTGCTGCCGCTGCTGCTGTCGCGGCAGCAGCAGAATGAAGTGTCCCGCGGGGCCTCCTCTGCTCGCTGAGCCCCTCTGCAAGGGCTTTCAGATTCGCGAAGGGAGAGTGTCTCCCTCGCGTCTCTGTTAAGCCTGCAGGGGCTAATGGGAAATTTCCCATCTGCCCCTTTAGATGCGAGGGGCTGATGGGAAATTTCCCATTAGCCTCTGCGGGCTTAACAGAGACGCGAGGGAGACACTCTCCCTTCACGAATCTGAAAGCCCTTGCAGAGGGGCTCAGCGAGCAGAGGAGGCCCCACGGGACACTTCATTCTGCCGCTGCCACCGCGGCAGCAGCCAGAGCCAGCTTTTTTTTTTTTAAATGTAATTTAAAAAAAAAGCAGAATGTTCTTTGCACGGGGCCCCCTGAAACGCGGGGCCCTGTGCAAAAAACATTCTTGCTCAATGCACGGGCCGGCCCTGCAGCCAGATAATGTGGCTGCTGCCTTGGAGATGGTTGGTGGCCAGCTAGCCGAAGCTGAGAAGTTCAGTGAAGGAAGATGAGATGCTGGTGCTGCGTCAGAGTTCGAGGCCGTGAAGAAATCCCTGGCACAGCTGTTGGATCAGTTGGATGATCATGAAAACCGAGGAGGCAGTGTACTACTGTGGATCAGGAACTGGTTAAAAGATAGAAAGCAGAGGGTTGGGCTAAATGGCCAATTTTCCCAATGGAGAAAAGTGAATAGTGGTGTACTCCAGGGATCTCTGCTGGGTCCGCTGCTTTTTGACATATTCATAAATGACCCGGAAAGTGGAATAACGAGTGAGGTTATCAAATTTGCAGATGACACAAAACTATTTAAAGTTGTTAAAACCCAAGAGGATTGTGGAAAATTGCAAGAGGATCTTGATAAATTGGAAGACTGGGCATCAAAATGGCAGATGAAATTTAATGTGGACAAGTGCAAAGTTATGCACCTAGGGAAGAACAACCCAAACTATGGTTACACGATGCAAGGTTCCACATTAGGAACCATCACCCAGGAAAAAGATTTAGGCGTCATTGTGGATAGCATGTTAAAACCCTCGGCCCAGTGTGCAGCGGAAGCCAAGAGAGCAAATAGAATGCTAGGTATGATAAGGAAAGGAATGGAAAATAAAACAAAAGATATTATAATGCCTCTATATCGTTCCACGGTGAGACCGCACCTTGAATATTGTGTGCCATTCTGGTCGCCACATCTTAAAAAGGATATAGCATTATTAGAAAAGGTTCAGAGAAGAGCCACCAAAATGGTAAAGGGGATGGAAGGATACTCCTATGAAGAAAGGCTAAAAAGGTTAGGGCTCTTTAACCTGGAAAAGAGATGGCTGATGGGAGATATGATAGAAGTCTATAAATTAATGAACGGAGTGGAACGGGTAAACGTAGATCGATTGTTTACGTTATCAGAATATAGAAAGACTAGGGGACATGCAATAAAGCTACAGGGTAAACTATTTAAAACTAATAAAAGAAAATATTTCTTCACTCAACGTGTAATCAAACTCTGGAATTTGTTACCGGAGGATGTAGTAAAGGCTGTTAGTGTAGCTGGGTTTAAAAAAGGTTTGGATAAGTTCCTGGAGGAAAGGTCCATAAACCATTATTAAGAAGGGACCCAGGATATCAATGCTTGACCCAGTACAAGCATTGCGGAACCTGTGTCTTTTGGGGAAACTGCTAGGTACATATGACCTAGCTTGGCCACTGTTGGAAACAGGATACTGGGCTTGATGGACCTTGGTCTGACCCAGTATGGCATATCTTATGTTCTTATGGGCTCAGAGGGAAGTCAACAGAAGGTCTATGGACACAGCACAGTCCCACCTCTATTGGATTCAAAGTCTTCCTCCCTTGAAGCCCTTTTTATTATAGAAAAAGAGGAAGTAACACAGTCATTAATCATAAACATGAAATAACACAAGGTGTCACTAGAACTCTTTTACAGAGTAAGAGCTGATTAGTTACATTTATGATTTCTCGATAATTTTCTGAACTCTGCTGATTTCTCAAACTATATTTAATTTCCAGTAAAAGTTATGATCAAAGGTCCCTAATTCTCAGAAAGGTCATACCTCCATTCCTACAATAACGAACAATTAAGCTATGGTGTTTGCCATATATTGGGGTCAAAGTTAGTAACATCGCTTAGTATAAAAAAGGGTTTGGACAAGTTTCCAGAGGAAAGGTTCATTAACAATTTTGAACCGGAGAGACTTGTGTTTCTGCACTTCATACTTGGGGCAGTGAGCAAAAGGGAATGGGTTGCTTATGTTTTTTTCAAGTCACGCAAATTGGCTGAGCTTGATTGACCCATTGGTTTGATTTGCCTCAGCATACGGTTCTTATGGGCTCACTATTCAGCGGTAGCAGCTAGCACTGCTAAAGTGGTTAGCCTCTGCTGCTGACGTTAGATCCAGATATTCTGTGTTAGGGCCATATCTGGGTCCTGGCATTGAATATCTGGGTTGCCCAGATTGTCTTGAAGCTAAGCAGGCAACAGCGATATTCAGCTGCTGCCCAGTTAGCTTCGACAGCAAAGGTTAGGCTAGTCTTTACTGCACCTGACTTTCACTGTGTTGCATTAACTGGGCAGTAGCTCAGTATCACAGCTGCTCTGTTACTGCCGAGTGCCACCCCAAAAGCACCCTGGTCCTAACCGATTAGCATCGGGGTGTGTAGCAACGGCACCCGTGGATATCCTGGCCAAGGGGATTAACACAACAGGTTGGCTAACCATGTTAATCCCTTTCAATATCGAGCCCTATGTTCCTAAACTTCCTGGGTCATTTTTCAAATGCCCTCATCCAGATAACCACGGACGTTATCCAAATAAGGGCACTGAGAGATTTAACAGCACTATCCAGAATGCGCTGCCACCTATCTCTGTTGACCATCTTGACACTATCTGGTTAATGCAGGGGCAGTTCATGGATGGAGTGAGGGCAAGGCAGCTGGATAATTGCAACACTTATCTGGTAATTTACATAAAGCTGAACAATGCTGTCAGTAGAACTGCCAGGACCTGGTCTTCTACCTAAGTCTCCTGCTTAATTTTGCAGCAAAGGTATACATTTTAAGGATACAGTGACCTTTGCATGGTAGGCTGATACATAGAAGTAAGATTTCGGTTTGCATTGTCCGTTATAAGCCTGCTTCACAGGGTGGGGCTAATTTAATCAACTCCACTGTTTGACCCAAGTACCTGATCATCTCTAGCCATCACAGCTCCAAGAAGACTTCACACAGCTAAGCTTTACAATTGCCTGTGTTTTTTAAATATAACTTTTAACTGTTAGATATACGTTTTTAGGAATATTCTGACTTCCTACATTCCTTTTATAGCCTTTAAATCAGATATCTGAGTGTACCGTCAGTCCATATAAGGTCTATTGGCCAGGGACACTTAAGTTCCAACTCACCCTACCCCTCACCCCACCCAGCCCAGGGTTGCATTGCCTATATAGTCAGGAAAACACAAAATACCTATTAACAGGTCAAAAGGTATCACCAACAAAATCTATACCCGGTCAAGCAAAATAACCAGCATAACAGATCTAATTTATTTTTTTGTCGGAATGGCCAACTCAGTAAATAGGAAGCAGCCTCTCACCACCGTGGCCCGTACATTTTATTTAAAGAGAACACATTTTTTCAAAGCAGCATTTTTACTTAGCTGTATAATGATTTTGTATAGGCTGCTCCAACAATACCGCAGACAGCAATTATTCAAAAGACGTGTCACGTTTCGGGGTTTACTCAATAATCCCCCTGCTTCAGGTCAAACCACTGCATGGTGAAAAATCAGCCTTTAAACACGTTTCTGAAAAAAGCGGTTTTTATACCCACGCAACGCCAACATTCGCTCAGCTGTTATACATCCCACCATTCAGGTGAGTTTAAACTAGAGGAGCCAATCAAAGCAACCAGGGGAAGAACCACGAAACAGAGACCTCCTCCTGAACTGAAAGGCTGAAGAATAACAGGAATTTCTATAAGATCGTGTGCCAATCTAATTGCATATTCAAACCCATTGGATAAACTGTGTTAAGTGTAAAAATCCATGTTTGTTCCAAATTTTGCAAAATCTTAATCCGATCTCCACCCCGAGGATTAAGTGGTACACAATCAAGTGCTCGCCATTGGAGCACTTCAAAAGTATGTGACATATCCAAGCAATGATCCACCATCGGAGCTGTCAAAGATTTTGTTCGAAGCCGAGAGGCATGTTCTCCCAGTCGTGTCTTGAGAGGTCTTGATGTCCGACCCACATAATATAAACTACATGGGCATATAATCAAATACACAACAAATGTTGAGGTGCAATCTGTGCGCCAGCGGGCCGGATAAATCTTCTGAGTGTGGCCATCAAGCTAATTTAAGCCCAAAATTGTATTCAAACAGAAATTGCAAGATCCACATGGAAAATGTCCTGTATGATCATGGGAAGTGAGGGGGCGATCTATAGCCGCCGTCGTCTTCACTAGTATGTCCCGTAAATTGGCCTTTCGGGAATAGGCAATCTGTAATTGTTTTCTAAAACCGGTATGTAACCCCAAAATAGACCAAAATTTATGAACTAGTTTTATAACTGCTGATGTCCCTTTCATGTAAGGGAATATACCCGTGATTTTATCCTGTGGCAGTTCTTGAGCCGGGGGCTCAGTGAGCCATTCCCTATGAGTATAACGAGCCTGTTTGTATGCCGACCTAATCACCTTCCTGGGGTAACCCCTAGAAAGCAAACAAAAGCTCAGATCTTTAGCGTGTAATTTAAAATCAGACAACCTGGTGCAATTTCGACGAAGGCGCAGAAACTGGCCAAACGGTAAGCCTTTCTTTAGCACTAGAGAATGAAAACTGTCATAACGCAATAGAGTGTTTCTTTGAACTGGATTACAGATTGCCTATTTAAAGGCTGATTTTTCACCGTGCAGTGGTTTGACCTGAAGCAGGGGGATTATTGAGTAAACCCCGAAACATGACACGTTGTTTGAATAATTTCTGTCTGCGATATTGTTGGAGCAGCCTATACAAAATCATTATACAGCTAAGTAAAAAATGCTGCTATGAAAAAATGTGTTCTCTTTAAATAAAATGGACGGGCCACGGTGGTGAGAGGCCGCTTCCTCTTTACTGAGTTGGCCATTCTGACAAAAAATAGATCTGTTATGCTGGTTATTTTGCTTGACTGGGTATAGATTTTGTTGGTGTTGCCTATATAGTCGTCATATACATTGACATCTGTCCTTTAATGAGGTGTTACACCCACCTTTTTTCCTTCTTCTGGACCACTTAATCATCATGTCGTGTATTCAATGCAAAAACTGTGGGGCTTTCATTCTGAGAAGAATCATTTGTAACCTAAGATCTTGCCCCATATGCCTCAAGTTAGCTGCTATGCATAAAGAATTGACTCTATAAGGGAAGAATTAGCCACAATTAAATATACCTCCTCTAGGGTACAAACTGAACAAAATCCACCACCGCTCCCACAAAGAATCAAACGGCCCAGGAACAAATGGATGACAGTGGGCTCTGGTAGGTTGCGACCTGTAACGCAGAGACACCCTATACATCAAGAGATATCCCTGCATAATGCCTTCTCTGCCTTGGATAATGAGGATGCCCAATCCGTGGAAACTGAAGTGCCTTTAAATGAGAGAGTCAATGCCCAATCTACAGATAATTCACTAAATATGAAGAAAAACATTACAAAATCACAAAACAGAAAACTGCTACTATTTGGAGATTCCATCATCAGAGGCATCAACTTGGGAACACAGTTCAAAGGAGAGAAGATGGTCAAATGCCTCCCAGGCTCTTCAGCCAGAAGGAATATGAACCAAATTGCTGGCATACTTAGTGCAGAAAGTGAGCACTCCAAAATTGATGTTGGCATCCACTTGGGTACAAATGACCTGGCTAGAAACAGTGCCTCTGCAGTTCACTGGAACTTCTAGACTCAAGCCCATCATTAATACTATAGCATTCTCAGAAGTTCTACCTGTTTTTGGTAAGGGGCAGAAAGACTGCAAAGCATAAACAACTTTAATACATGGCTACAAACCTGGTGCAAACAAGAAGGATTTGGATATATAGGCAACTGGGGAAACAGATGGACCAACAAGAGACTATACTGTGCTGATAGACTACATCTCTCCGTCACAGGGAAAAGGATCCTAAGTGAAAAATTCAGGCAGTATGTGGACAAGCATTTAAACTAGGGAAAGGGGGTGACGGATAGAGAAGGACAAGTTTAGGACATCACTCCCAGCAAAAGTATAACAACATTGGAAACAGCCACACTTTTAAACCACACATCAATGGCAAGTGGGAAGAGGAGTGTAGAACAAAATCCATGCAAAACACAGGCAAGTCAATCAACAAATGCTGGAAAGCAATGACCACAAATGCTCGAAGTCTAGTCAACAAAGTTCCAGACCTGGAAGCCCTAATGGTGGAAATGGACTTGGAAATTGTGGCCATTACAGAAACATGGTTTAACGAGTTGCATGAATAGGATATAGCCATAGCTGGCTATAATCTGTTTAGAAGAGATAGAGAGGGTAGAAAAGTAGGAGGAGGAGTAGCCCTATATGTCAAAAGCAATAATAAAGCTGCTGAAATGCAGGGGATGTGGGGAAAGGAAGAAGCACTGTGCATTGTGTTGGGAAGAGGAGATAGCACTGTCATCCATACTGGTGTAATCTATAGGCCTTCAGCTCAAACCGAAGAAATGGATAGCAGATTGATTATTGATATCGCAAAGATGGCCACAAAGGGGGAAGTGATCATATTGAGTGACTTTAATCTACTCAATGTGGATTGGAGTATTCCTTCTGCAAATCTGGAAAGAAGTAAAAAAATTGTGGCTGCCTTCCAAGATGCATTACTTAGACAAATGGTGATGGAACTGACCAGGGAAAGCTTGATGCTGGTTTTAGTGCTCATCAACGGAGATAGTGTGTCGAATATCCAGGTGGGTGCCCATGTGAGCAGCAGCGATCATCACACAATGTGGTTTGAGACAAAAGCCAAGGTGGAGTCCAATCACAGCAAGCTCAAAAAGTCCTAGACTTCAAAAACACTGACTTCAGTAAAATGGCCAAGTACTTGAAGGAGGAGTTGGCAAGGTGGGCGGGGATAAGTGAAGTGGAATTGCAATGGGCTAAACTAAAGAAGGCACTAAAAGGGGCAACAGATACATATGTAAGAAAAGTAAATAAAAACAAGAGGAAAAGGAAACCTAGTTGGTTCTCCAAAGAAGTGGCTGCACAAATAAAGGCAAAAAACACAGCTTTCACAAAATTCAGAAGTTCGCAAATAGAGGAACACAGAAAAGAATACAAGATCAAGCTAAAAGAGACAAAATGAGAAATAAGGATTGCAAAGATGTGAAGTGTGGCGAGTACTTTTTTCAGGTATATTCAGAAGAGGAGGAAAATCAGAGGTGGAATTGCAGGACTCAAAAGTGCTGGGAATGGATTTGTGGAAAGTGTCATTGAGAAAGTGAAAATGCTAAACAAATACTTCTGCCCTGTTTTTACTAAAGAAAATTATGGAGTAGGACCACCTTTGACTGACAAATATACAAATGGGAATGAAGTAGATACCACACCATTCACAGAAGATGATGTGTTGGAACAGCGTGCAAAACTGAAAGTGGACAAGGCCATGGGACTAGATGGGATGCATCCCAGGATACCAAAAGAGCTCAGAGAGGTTCTTGCAAGGCCACAAAGGATGTTTTTAACAGATCCTTGGAGACGGGAGAAATTCCACAGGACTGGAGAAGGGCTGATGTGGTACCTCTTCACAAAAGTGGTAATAGGGAAGAAGTGACATATTACAAGCCAGTAAAAGCCTTACCTTGGTGGCAGGAAAAGTAATGGAGGTGCTCCTGAAAGAGTGAATAGTTGACTTTCTCGAAACCAACAGGTTGCATGATCCGAGGCAACATAGTTTACTAAAGGACGATCTTGCCAAACAAATCTGAGTTCTTTGACTGGGTGTCCAGAGAACTAGATCAAGGGCATGCAATGGATGTGATCTACCTAGACTTCAGCAAAGCCTTTGATACTGTTCCTTATAGGAGGCTTATCAATAAACTGAACAGCTTGGGGATGGGTCCCAAGGTGGTGAAATGGATCGTAAATTGTTTGACTGACAGATGACAGAAGGTGATGGTAAACGGAACTCACTCAGATGAAAGGAAGGTGATTAGCAGTGTGCCTCAGGGTTCGGTCCTGGGACCGGTATTGTTCAATGTATTTGCGAGTGATATTGCTGAAGGACTGAATGGAAGTGTCTGTCTTTTTGCAGATGACACAAAAATGTGCAACAGAGTGGACTCCCCTGAGGGAGCGGATAACACGAGGAAAGATCTAGGAAGGCTGGAAGAATGGTCTAATGCTTGGCAGTTAAGATTTAATGTGAAAAGTGCAGTGTAATGCACATGGGAAGCAGAAATCCAAGGGAATTGTATGTGACAGGGGGCGAGAGGCTGGTGTGCATGGACCAGGAGAAGGACCTCGGAGTGATTGTTTCTGAGGATCTCAAGGTGGTGAAACAGTGCAACGAGTCAGTGGCAAAAGCCAGAAGGATGCTGGGTGGCATACAGAGAGGAATTACCAGCAGAAAGGAAGAGGTACTAATGCTACTATAAGTCACTGGTGAGGCCTCACTTGAAATATTGTGTTGAGTTTTGGAGACCATATCTTGCAAAGGATATAAAAAGACTGAGAAGGGTTCAGAGGAAGAGAACCAAAATGATTTGGAGCCTGCATCAGAAGCCTTATGAGAAGAGACTTGAAGACCTAAATATATACATTCTGGAGGAGAGGAGGGACAGAGGAGATATGATTGAGACTTTTAAATACTTAAAGTATATTAATGAACAAACAAAACTCTTCTAAAGATGGGGAAGCTGTAAAACTAGAGGGCATAACATGAAGCTGCAAGGGGGTAAATTGAAAGGCAATGTCAGGAAATATTTTTTCACTGAAAGGGTGGTGGATGCTTGGAATGCCCTCCCGATGGAAGTGGTGGGGGCAAATACAGTGAAAGAATTCAAAATGGCATGGGACAGACACAGTAGATCCCTTTACAGCAACAGGATAAAATCAAAATAAACATAACTATCTAATTTCTCAACATACTGGGGTGTCCTACACGGAGCGGTGGGTACACCCCTAAAACTAAGACATGTGGAGGGGTGGCCTGCATGAGCAGCAGGTGCGCCTACTCGTGACATCTTACTACGCAGACTAAATGGAACATACTGGTCTTTATCTGCCATCATATAATATGTTACTATGATCCCTCCGAGCTCTCTTCATAGTCTTGGATTTATACCATCCCCTGTTCATCCCCACCACTCTTCCCAGATCTCCTCCCCTCAACACCAGTCTGTTTGCACCAGCCTTCTTTATCTCCCTTCCTCTTCCTGTCTTCACCAGTCTCTCATTGGAGGAGAGAGAGAGACACTAAGGGACTGGGTGAAGAAGAGGGATAGTCTCAATCAATCTCTCTTTTTCTCTCTCCAGTCAGTTCCCATGAAGCTCAGTCTCTTTCTCTCTCTCTCATCCTAGGCACCTCCTACCAGCAGGACCATACCAAGCCCTGAGCGAGTGGTGTAGCCGCACAGGGCGCAAAGACTTAAAGGGCACATTTCAGCTCTCTGCTGTTGCCTGCTGCCACCACTTTTTCGGCAGCAGGCAGCAGCAGAGAGACGAAATGCGCCCCTTAAGTCTTTGCGCCGGCACACTAAGCAGGTCTGGTCTCTCCGGGAGGGACCAGACCTGCTTAGTGTGCTGGCGACTTGCAGATTGGGCGTGCACCCCCCCTCCCACACCCCAATAAAGTGTCTAAATGGAGGTGCGCACCCGATGTGCAAGTCGCACGGGGTGCATTTCAGTTTCGGTACGGCCCTGCCTACCAGCCTCTCTCTTCCCCACCAACGTTTCTCTCTCTCCCTCCAGCCATTTTATACCTGTCAAATCTGTCTCCCTTTTTCTCTTCGGCTACTCCCCACCATTAGTTTCTCTTCCTTGCCTTACCTATTCATGCGCGGCATTTATTACTTTTCACATGGGGAAAAACAATGATCATAATTTTCCTTCACCCCTGATAAGAGTGAGCATGGCGCAACTGGAAGAGTCCTTTGTGTAAGAAAGCACTCCCCTGAAGAACCTCACAGAGTGAAACACTTGGGCGCCTTAGAAGAACGGCGTTGGGACTTGAGCAAATATTTGCCAGTAATGGAAGTTTTCATCGCCTCCATGATAAGAGGATAGATTTTCACCGTAAAGAAGATAAGTGTCCACGACTTGTAGATAAGAAGTTTTTTGAATGATTTTGTACGACATTGTTTGGACACTTCTTTGCAGTTTGCAGTTTGCATTTTGAACTTGGAGGTGGTGTTTTCAACACAGGCAATGAGAATACACGCATGGGACATTGTTATGTTGTTTATTGGAATACAGAATCACATTTTTTAACATTGAATAGAATGAGACAAGAAAAAAATGACAAAGAGAAAAACATTGGAACATTGAAAACCAAAGGAAACGAGAAAAATAATGATAAAATAAGGTTAACATTGTTATAAACTATTTTAAAGACATTAGCAGCTGGGTCGTTGATGTGCATAGCAGTTTAGCGAGGGTGTTGATTTTCAGACCTTGCACATAACTGCGGAGATTTATACTGAGACCCACGAGCCTTTAAAATTTTTGATATATTAGTTCCTATTAGGTAAATATTTAAGCAATAAATCAAATTTTATTAGTTACCTATTCATGCTGCATTGCAGGCTGATCCTATTCTGGGCAATCCTGCTTCCACAGCTGCCTCTGATTACACCCTTATGACCACCGCTGATGGTCGCATTGGCATGATCAATGGGATCAGCAATTTCAATCAATCAGCCTCCCATTTGCAAACCTTACTTCACAAAACACAAAATACGAGATCAAGAAGACAAAGCACCCAAAAGATACTGACTGTACCTCATGAAAAAGCCAAAAGCAACAATATGCCTGCGCCAGATCTTTTGCATTCTACGCATTAAGCCTATGGAATAGCCTATCTGAGAGAATAAAAAACATCACAGAACTGGCCAAATTTCACAAATGACTAAAAGCCCACCTATTCATAGAACACTTTGGACAACCACATAGCAACCAGTAGTCCACTCTACCATTCCCCTTCCCTCCAGTGATCACCACCTCCAATCAAGCCTCATGAATATCAACAATCTCACCCTCTTTCCCCCCTTGACCGATCTTGGCTTCACCTTCCCCATGCTTAATGTATCCACCATGTATATACTTATCGTTCATTGTGTTAATGATCTCCGCACACCCTTGTATATATGTTGTCGGTCATTGTAACCAGTAAATGTTCTGTTGATTGTAAACCACTTTGACCCAGTGAAAAGCAGTATAGAAAAAACAATTAAATAAAAATAAATAAATGACTACTTTTGCTTCTAGTTTGTGCAGCCACCTTTCATCCCACACCTACAGTTGCTACGTCTTCCAGCCCCCAAAGCTACTGATGCTGGCTACTGCTATCTCCACAGAGACTGCTCCTCCTACCTCTAGATTATGGCACCATAAAAATACTTCTTTTCTCTTCTCTGTCTTATGTGGATCCCCTGTAATGGCCTCAAGGACCCCAAGCATCTGTAGACCATAGACTGGACACCACTAACCTAGCCCCATTACCTTGCCCACCTTTAGCTTTGTTAGTGTTTGGCGAACACTAAACATTTCTTTAGGGCTGCTAGACATGTGCAACTCTGCACAGATGTGCAAACTAGAAGCAAACTCTTCATGGAATATACAATCCAGTTGAGAAATGTCGGCAGAACTGCAATCCCTTGCCTTTGTAAACGGAAAGAGTAGTTACTCACCTGTAACAGGACTACCCTGTTCCTATAGAAGCGAGTGTAAGGCCTGTCACAGACCAGGGCTTGAAGCTCATTCACCCTCCTGGCCGAGGTCAGGGCCACAAGGAATAGAGCCTTCCAAGAAAGGAAGCGGAGAGGACATGTAGCCATCGGCTCAAAAGGTGGGCGAGTCAGTTGCTGCAAGACCACATTCAATTCCCACTCAGGGACCGGTGGACGGAGAGGAAGTTAGAGCAAAAGCAAGCCTCTGAGAAACCTGGACACCAAGGGGTGAACCGACAGAGAGTGTCCTTCCACCATTGAGTGGTGAGCTGCTAGAGCAGAGAGGTGGACCCGAACCGAATTGGACTTAAGGCCTTGATTGGACAAGTGCAGCAGATACTGAAGCACTACTGGTACAGTGCAGGTGAAAGGATCCTCCTTGCGCTGCTGACACCACATGGAGAACCGTTTCCACTTCAGGGCATAGGTTTTTCTGGTGGACTGCTTTCTAGAGGCCAAGACCACCTCCTCCACTTCTCGGGGTAGGCCCCAGGGAGCCAACACTACCCTTGCAGCCTCCAGGCCATCAAATTGAGAGATTTGAGATTGGGGTGCAGAAGGGAACCCTGATCCTGAGAGAGAAGATCGGGTTGCAGCCCCAGAGGTAGTGGTGTGTCCACGGCTAGCTGGAGCAGAAGTGGAAACCAGGGCTGCCTTGGCCACCTGGGAGCTATCAGAAGTACCGAGGCCTTGTCCCTCAGAATCTTGAACAAGGTTCGGGCCACCAGAGGCGTGGGAGGAAACGCATACAGGAGGCCCTGGGACCAAGAAATCAGGAAGGCATCCGCTGCTATCCTCAGGGGATGCGGTTGCCTGGAACAGAACCTGGGCAGCTGCCGGTTCAGGGGACTGGCAAAGAGATCTATGGATGGAAGTCCCCATCTCAGGAAAATGTTCTGAACCACCAAGGGGTGCAGTTGCCACTCGTGGGGTTGCAGAATCCTGCTCAACCTGTCTGCCAGGAAGTTTTCCTGGCCAGGGAGATAAACAGCCTTGAGAAACATGTTGTGTTTGAGAGCAAAAGAGCACAGGGCCTGTGCCTCTCGACACAGGAGCCTGGATCCCATGCCTCCCTGCATGTTCACATAGAACATGGCCACTTGATTGTCCGTCTGTACCAGAACAGACTGGTGAGCCAAGGTGTGAGAGAAGGCTTTGAGGGCTAAGCGAATAACCCGGAGTTCCAGGAGGTTGATTTGCTGCGTGGCCTCCCATGGAGACCACAGGCCCTGGGTGCACCTGTCCAAGCAATGTGCACCCCAGCCCTGCAAGGAGGCATCGGTGGTCAGCACCACCGTGGAAACGGGCACCTGAAAAGGCATCCCCTGTAACAAATTGTGGGGTTGTAGCCACCACTGTAGGGAGTCCAGGAATGGTTTGGACACCCGCACTTTGTCTGCAAGGCTTCCTGTGGCTTGTTTCCACTGAGTTCGGAGACACCATTGTGCAGGTCTCATGTGGAGGCGAGCATTGGGGGTCACATGCACTGTCGATGCCATGTGGCCCAGGAGGTTTAGACAGAGTCTGGCAGAGACTTGTGGCCTGCTTAGAAACTGGTTTGCCAAGTCTATGAGTCTTTGAGCCATGTCTCTTGGCAAGTAAGCCTTTGCTTGCAGGGAGTCCAACCTTGCTCCTATGAACTCTTCTGGGAGGAGAGCAAAGTTGACTTTGCGAAGATTATGACAAACCCTAGGTGCTGAAGGAGGGAGACAGTTCTGAGGGTGGCTTGCCGGGCCTCCTGGGAAGTCTGACCCCTGAGCCAGTCGTCCAGGTAGGGGAAGAAAAAAACCCCCTGATTCCTTAGGTAGGCCGCCACCACCGCCAGACACTTTGTAAAGACCCTTGGGGCGGAGGTCAGGCCAAAGGGTAGTACTCTGTACTGGTAATGGTTTCCTCCCACAATGAACCTGAGGTACTTTCTGTGGTCTGGATGAATGAGGATGTGAGTGTACGCATCTTTTAGATCTAAGGAGCATAGCCAATCTCCCTGCTGGAGGTAGGGCAAAAGTGTTCCAAGAGTAAGCATCTTGAACCTTTCTTTCTCCAAGAACTTGTTGAGATTCCTGAGGTCGAGAATAGGCCTGAAGCCCCCGGTTCTCTTTGGTACGAGGAAGTACCTGGAGTAGAACCCGTGACCTTGCAGGTGGGGAGGCACTGGCTGCACCGCATGGTCTAGAAGCAGACCGTGAAGTTCTTGAAGGAGGAGGTCTGTGTGCAGAGGAGGTCTTGGAGGCTCTCCAGGAAAGTAGGTTGGAGGCAACTGCTGGAAATGGAGCATGTAGCCCTTGTGGACTATGCTCAATACCCAAGCATCTCCTGTAATGGGTGGCCACCTGTGGGCAAACAGGACTAGACGCCCCCCTGTGCAGAGATGGGACAGCAGAGGTGGAAAGGCTATGCTGTGGGAGTCAAAAACCCCCTCCCTGCTGAGTGGGAGCAGGAGCCGGAGGCTTGGGGGGTCTTCTGCCCCTTGGCCTGCTGACCCTGCTGGGGAGCTGGGGAGGCCTGATACTGAGGGAAAGATTTGTAGGCAGCCGCCTTCCTCGGGTAAAAGGACTTCTTACCCGAGCCCTTCTTCCTCTGAGAAGGGGCAGAGGTTTTTCTGGACAGCCTTGTCCTAGTCAGGTGCTCGCTTTCGAGCTCAGCCGCCTTCTCGGCCATGGGCTTGCCAAAAAGGTTTTCACCTCGGCAAGGGACATCGACCAACTTGTCCTGCACCCAGGGCTCGAGGTCCGATGACTGCAACCATGCCTGGCGTTGGGCCCTGATGCCGGCCGCCGCTACACAGGCTGAAGCCTCGAAGCCATTGTAGGCTGCTCGGGACATGAACTTTGAGCATTACGGGATTCCCGAGGACAAGGTCTTGAACCTCTGCAAAGGTTCCCTGGAGAGGCTAGCAGAGAACCCAGCAAGTTCCTTCGCCAGGTCCCATAGGTACATGCCCATGTACAGCTGGTAAGACTGGACACGGCAAGCAAACATCGAGCCCTGGAAGCACTTTCTGCCGAAAGCATCCAGGTTCTGGGCCTCCCTGCCGGGAGGCACCGCAGAGTGCATCTTCTGGCTTTTGAGACGATGCATGGCCGATTAAACCACCATGGAATGGTGCAGCAGCTTCGCCTTCTGGAAACCAGGGCTCTTATGGAGTCGATAAATGGAATCGACCCGCTTGTTCAAAACCGGCGCCGAGGCCGGTGCCTCCCACATCCGGAAGAGGAGCCATTCCAGCATCGGAGGAACAGGCACAGTAAAGGACTCCTTCGGAGGAGAGTCATACTGGAGGGCCTCGAGCTCTTCAGCTCCTCCTTGGGGTCCGCGGGAATCACCAAAGCCTTGGCCATGTCCCTGATGAACGCCGAGAACCTGGTGTCCTCTGGAGGGGACCTACTCCGGGGCTCGGACTGCGGTGAGTCCGAAGGGACGCACCGAGTCCGAAAAGTATCGGGGGACTCCTCGTCCTCCGTCTTCCATGCAGACTCATCCGAAGAGGAGTCGGGGGGCTCCGACCATGCGGGCCTGGGTGGCACCCGCCCCGACACCGAAGGCACCGGTGTCGACACCCTCGGTTCCGAGCGGGAGGTCGAGGGTGACCGTGACCGAGGACGACCTCAAACCTTCATGGTCTCGAGTATCGGCTCGGTCTCCGGGGTCGACTTAGACGTCGATGTCCCGGTGGTCGGGGCAGATGCACCAGCGAGGCTGGCCATCAGTACCCGCTGCTGATCCATGAAGGCAGACAATCTGCACTCCAAGGCTGTCAGCCTGAGTCCAAGCTCAGGAGACTCAACAGCCACCGACTCGGGCCCCGGTGGCGCCGGGCCCGACGTCGGCTCCCTAGGAGGAGAGTCCATGAGGACAACAGGACTTACATGTCCGGCGGGCTCCATCTCCACACGGGGCATTTTGGACGGCTTCTCCTGCTCCAAGGGCCTTGGACGGCGGTCGGGGGACCGAGACCTGGTCCTCGAGGAACCAGGGACCTCCTCCGATGCCGCCCTCACGAGCCGCTTCTTCCTCTTGAGTTCCCGATCGGGGGACCCCCTGTCCGAGGAACCCCGGCGATGCTCGGGGTCAGACTCCCGAGATGTCGAGGCCTTGGACGAGGTCCGGGCCCGGCCAGAGGCGGAGTCAGAAAAAATCCGTTCTTTCTGATGCTGGCGGCTTCATAGTGCCTTAGTGGACATTTTGCCACATGGGACACAGACCTTAGGATCATGATCCGGTCTGAGGCATCGAAGGCAGCAGTCATGTGTGTCGGTGAGAGACATCAGTTTCTTGCACCGATCACACTTTTTGAAACCACTGGAAGCCATTGGGGAAAAAAGGGCCCCCGCGAGGTCAAAGGACCGGCCTTCCAGGGAAAAGACAAAAAGGGCGCGAACGCCAGCCACGAAGGGCAAAAACCGAAAAAATAGAAGACGGGCTCGATACCGGTGTACCGAACCCGGCGGGAAGGGGAACCGGAGGAAAAACACGATGAAATCGCAAGAAAAAACGTCAATTTTTCAAGGTGACACGGACAGACGTCCGGTGGGCTCCACGGAAAAAGAAAGACCGAGCAAGATGGCACCTTTAGGCGGGAAGGGGACCGCGCATGCGTGCAGTATTCCCAAAGGCTTTCTTAGAAAGCTGGGGAATTGCTCCGCACGGGGGCTCCATCGACGTCGATGTCACCCATAAGTGAGGACTGACTTCCTGCTTGGTCCTGGAGAATAGAATCTACCCTGCTACATATTTCTGGGCCTTCTCCAAACCACTTCCGATATTTTCCTTTTTCATCTCTGTTCCTCTTCCTTTCGCTGACATACCCGATAAAAGTTTTATCTCTCAGCTTTACTAGCTTAATTGTTTCTTCACTCTCTTCATAGCTTGCTCTTCTGACTACATTTTCTGCTTTATTCAGTTTCTTACTACTACTAATCATTTGTAAAGCACTACAAGGTGTCTGCAGCGCTGCACATATAGATGTAAGACACAGTCCCTGCTCATTGGAGCTTACAAGCTAATCAAGAGGAAGAACAGCACAAAACTGGGGACTAGAACGTGGTAAGATACACAAATAGTGAACAAGAGAGCAAGGAACATCAGGATCCAAAAGCAGCTTTAAAGAGGCAGGTTTTAGCATGGATTTGAATAGGGCTAGAGAAGATGCTTGATGCACCAACTCGGGTAGTTTGTACCAGGCATATGAGCCAGCAAAGTGGAATGAATGAAGTCTTGAGTTGGCAGTGGCAGAGAAGAGCACAGATAAAGGGATCTGCCAGAGGAGCGGAGTTGTTCTTCCCTACCTCTCCCTGCTTTCCTGTTCTAATTTTGAGAATTGATTTATTGAAGCAGGTCCATAGATGTCTAATGATTTTAACTTGGTCTGAGAATCTGTGTACATCAGTTCCCATGCAGCAGCTGCTTTCTTACCTTTTCTGTGTCTTGTTCAAAGTTAAAATGAGTCAACTCTGCAAGATGGGAACAGAGCAAAAATTTATTAGTAAGGATGCCCTGGCATGTACTTGGTGTGCCTTTAATAGAGCAGTGATTTGAAAGCCCATGTGCCAGTTCAAAAAATCCAATCTGACAATTCAGAGTATGGAGAATGGTCTCCACCCTGCCAATGTGAGGCCTTGGAAAGAAGATGGGGAGCACCACCTCCTGATTGAGGTGGATTGGGGACACCACCTTCAGCAGAAACCTGGGGTGTGTGTGGAGCATCACCCTGTTCTTTTAGAACCTCATGTAGGGGGGCTCTGCCATCAGAACCTGGAGCTCACTGACTGCGAGCTGATGTGAGTGCTACAAGGATGATGACCTTCCAGGAGAGATACCTCAAGTGGCAGGTAGCCAGAGACTCAAACGGCGGCTTAGTGAGCTGCAAGAGCATCACATTGAGATCCCACTCCACTGCTGGAGGGTGGACGGGGGGTTTGGATAGCATAAGGCCCCGCAAGAACCAAGACCCAAGGGGTTAAGCCATGAGGGGCTTGCCCTCAACAGAATAGTGGTGCACTGCGATAGCGCTCATGTGTACTCTGACCAAGTTGGACTTTAGTCCCACCTGCAACAGATGGAGCAGGTATTGGAATACCACTTGTACTGAGCAGAAGAATGGGTTTGCCTGTCTTTCGGCACACCACATCGGCACCACTTGAAGATGTACATCCTACTTGTGGAAGCATTATGAGAGGCCAAAAGAATCTCTTCCATGTCCAATGGGAGATTGAAGGGAGCTAGTGCTACCCTTTCAGCAGCCAAGCTGTGAGTGACAGGGTCCCCAGGTTGGAGTACAGGAGAGAGCCCCGCCCCTGTGAAAGTAGTCCTGGGGCCCAGCCCAGGAGAGAGAAGAGCAGCAGGAATCAGGGTTGCTTGGGTCACCGTGGAGATATCAGTACTAGTGATGCCCTGTCACGATGGACCTTGAAGAGGGTCTTGGAGACCAGTGGTGTCAGCGGGAAGGCATACAGGAGGCCTTCCATCTATGGAATGAGGAATGTATCTGCTGCCACCCGGGTCAGATGCATCAGGCGGGAGCAGAAGCGGGGTAACAACGTGTTGTCCAGGCTGGTGAACAGGTCTACCAAGGGAACACACCAGAGTTGAAACAGCTGGGAGGCCACTTTGGAATCCAGCACCACTTGTGCAGCTGGAGGATCTGCTCAGCTTGTCTGCCAGGGCATTGTCTTGGCCCGGGAGATAGACTGCTCTTAGGAGCATCCCTCTGCATGTCGCATAGAAGCAGAAGGATACTGCCTTCTGGTATGAGGAAGTATGACCCCTGTACCCCCTTGTTTGTTCATTTAGAACACTGCGACTTGATTGTCTGTCTGGACCAGCACTGACTGGTGCTGCAGCCAGTGGCGGAAGGCTCAGAGAACCAGAAATATCGCCCGGAGCTCCAGCAGATTGATTTGCATCTGGGATTCCATCTGGGACCAGTTGCCTTGCATCTGGAGGCCCTCACAATATGCTCCCCGGCCCAGTAAGAAGGCGTCCATGGTGAGGACCCTCTGGGGGATGGGTGCCTCGAATGGCATCCTGGCCTGAAGATAATCAGGGATCTGCCACCATCCGAGGGAGTCCGCCAGCTGGCAAGTCACTCTCACTCTGCCCCAAAACCTGCCTGTGGCTTGTGTCCACTGAGAGCGGAGGCACCAGTGGGCCACTCTCATGTGCAGTCAGGCATATGGGGTCATGTGAACCATGGAGGCCATGTGGCCCAGCAGGCGGAGGAGAAACCGGGTGGGTACAGAATGGTGTTGTTGTACCTCTATGGCTAGCCCCCTGAGGCATTCTGACCTCTCTTGAGGGAAGAAGGCCTTGGCCTGAAGGGTATCTAGCTGAGCCCCTTTAAACTCCAGGCATTGACTTGGAGCGATGTGGGACTTGGGGTAATTGATGACAAACCCCAGATGCTGCAGGGCGTTGATGGTACGCCCCGTGGTGCATTGTGCCTCTGCGGCGGTTCCTCCCCTTATGAGCCAATTGTCCAAGTAAGGGAAGACGAAAGCCTCTTGGAGACAGAGGTGGGCTGCAACCACCGTGCGGGACTCGGTGAAGACCCTTGGTGATGAGGTCAACCCGAAGAGAAGCACCCTGTATTGTAGTGCTCTCCTTCCACCATGAATAGGAGGTATTTTCTGTGGCTGGGATGGATCAAGATGTGTGTGTAGGCATCCTTTAGGTCTAAGGAGCATAGCCAATCTCCCTGGTGGAGGAATGGTATCAATATTCCAAGGGAGAGCATTTTGAACTTTTCACTCATCAGGAACTTGTTCAAGTCCTGCAGATCCATGATGGGCCTTAAGCCCCCTGTTCTCTTGGGGATGAGGAAATACCTGGAGTAGAAGCTGGTGCTCCCGAGATGCTTTGGCACTGGCTCCACCGCCTTGTCCTCGAGAAGACCTGCAAGCTCGAAGAGGAGCAGGGTCTGGTAGAGGAGAGGTCTTATGAGCTCTCCTGGAAAGGAAGAAGATGGCATTTGCTGAAGGTGGAGAAGGTAGCCGAGGTCGATTCCAAGGCTTCACAGTCACCACAGTCAAGGTCCGAGTTGAGGGGCCCAGGGCCTCAGGAGGACCCATGGTCAGCCATGTGCACTTGCTGGAGAGGACCGATGACCCAAGGAACAGGACCAGGACTTCATCTGAGGCCGATGGCGCTCGATGATCAGCTCAAAGTCCACAGAGGCCCTCAATTTTGAGGGCCCGGTCAACGGGGTGGATGAACCGGATGAACCAGACATGAATGCCCACTGCTGGTCCATGAGGGCAGATATACTGCGCTCTAAGTCAGCCATCCTGGTCTCCATGCCAGTTGGCCCTGCAGTCTTTGACGCAGATACTGAGGGTTTTGGGTCTGGTGTCGGTTCCATCAAGGGGGGAGTCCTCGATGATGATGGCCTCGGGTGTCCAAGGCCAGTCAGTGGGTACCAATGACTCCTTCTGTGTAGCCGCTCCGCTCTGACTCACACCAGGGACTGCAGGGTTTGGAGTGGGATTTTCCTGTCTTCCTGGACCCGGTCTCCGAGGAAGTCTTTGAGGACTTCAACTTCTTGCGTTCCACCTCAGGGATTTCCTCTCGGAGGAACCACAGCTATGGGACTCCGTTGAGACCCATGCTTCATGGAGCACCGAGGTACCGGAGTGGGCCCTGGAGCAGGGTGTTGCTGGAGACTGGTGCGGATTCGGACTTTTGGAAAAATTTTTCCTGCTGCTGGTGACAGCTCTTAAGGGCCTTTGAGGTCATGGTTCTGCAGAGTTTGCAGTCCAAGTCATTGTGTTCAAGGCCAAGGCACCAGTTATGCGGATTGGTGAGAGACAGTATCTTGCTGCATCGATCACACTTCTTGAAGCCATTGGAGGCCATTGGAAAAAAGGGGTCCCTGCTGCTCATTTGGGATCCAAGACCTTTGGCCAAAAAAAGGCATGAATGCCAGTTAAGGGAACTTCAAAGCAAAAAGCAAAAAACAAGGAAACGAACCCAAGGGGCAACACCGAGGCAAGCTGGCTTGGGTGCAGGAAAGTAACCAGTACCCAAACCGGACAGGAATATAACAAAAACCCCACACTTTTTCTGGGGGAAACTGGACAGATGTCTGGAGGGCTCCGCAGAAAAAAGGAGACTGAGGCAAGATGGCACCCTTGGTGGGAAGGGGATCACGCATCAGTGCATTTCCCAAAGGCTTTCTTTGAAAGCTGGGGAGATGCTTCCGCATGGGCTACATCAGCACCAAGGTCACCCATATGTGAGGACTGACTTCTTGCTTGTTCCCGGAGAATAGAGTTATCCTTTGTTGTTGTATGTTACATGGGTTTATAAAATCTTGCAAGACCAGGTTCCACTTTGGGGCCCTTTTACCAGAGTGTACTATGGTTTTGCATCTAATGAACCAGTAAAGTGCAAAATTGAGGCGTATTAAGTGCAAGCAATTGTGTTACCTGTCAGGGGTGTGTACAGCATTTCTCTGGCAGGTGACATACAGCACCATATGGTAACATGGGGCAATATTACCGTGAATGTAGTTGACTTCACTTATAGAACCAGGGCCGGCCCGTCCATTGAGCAATAATGTTTTTTGCACAGGGCCCCGCGTTTCAGGGGGCCCCGCGCAAAAAACATCTTGCATCAGCGATCAGCCCAGCCCATAAAAAAAAAAGCACAAACCGGCTGTTGCTGCTGCCGCCGTGGCAGCGGCAGAATCAAGCACCCTGCAGGGCCCCCCTGCCCTGCAGAATCCTCGTGTCAGCATCAACTCCCTCAGCATTGGCTGCCAGAGCCGCGAAGGGAGATGCTTCTCCTCTCGCGGCTCTGTTAATCCCGCCGCAAGGCTGATGGGAAATCCCATCAGCCCTGCAGCGGGATTAACAGAGCCGCGAGAGGAGAAGCTCTCCCTTCACGGCTTTGAAAAGCCCCAGCTTTGGGAAATGATGCTGACACGAGGATTCTGCAGGGCAGGGAGGGCCCCGCGGGGTGCTCAATTCTGCCGCTGCCACGGCGGCGGCGGCAGCGGCAGCCGGTTTGTGTTTTTTTTTAATCTAGCTGGGCTGATGGGGGGAAGGGGTTTTAGGACTGGTAATGGGCTATGGGGGGGCTAAGACTGTAAGTGGGCTGATGGGGGGTTAGGACTGGTAATAGGCTATGGGGGGTTAGGACAGGTAATGGGCTATGGGGGGGGGTTAGGACTGGAAGTGGGCTGATGGGGGGATTTGGACTGGTAATGGGCTATGGGGGGGGCTAGGACTGGAAATGGGCTCATGGGGGCGTTAGGACTGGTAATGGGCTATGTGGGGGGCTAAGACTGGAAATGGGCTGATGGGGGGGTTAGGACTGGAAGTGGGCTGATGGGGGGATTAGGACTGGTAATGGGTTGTGGGTGGGGGGGATTTGGACTGGTAATGGGCTATGGGGGGGCTAGGCCTGGAAATGGGCTAATGAGGGGCGTTAGGACTGGTAATGGGCTATGTGGGGGGCTAAGACTGGAAATGGGCTGATGGGGGGGTTAGGACTGGAAGTGGGCTGATGGGGGGTAGGACTGGTAATGGGCTGTGGGGGGGGGGGGTAAGACAGAAAATGGGGTGATGGGGGTTAGGACCGGAACCGGGCTGATGGGGGCTTAGGACTGGTAATGGGCGGGGGGGGGGCTTAGGACTGGTAATGGGCTGTGGGGGTTGCTGGGACTGGAAATGGGCTGAGTGGAAGGGGGGCTTGAACTGCAAATAGTTGATGGGATGGGGCTTGGAATGGAAATGGGCTGAGTGGAAGGGGGGCTTAAACTGCAAATAGCTGATGAGGAGGGGGCTTGGAATGGAATGGGCTGTGAGGGGAGGGAGCTAGGACTGGAAATGGGCTGAATGGGGGGGCTAGGACAGGAAATGGGCTGATGGAGGGGCTAGGATTTATTTATTTATTTATTTAGTATACCGCTACTTCCAGCGATCAGCAGCGTTTTTTGATTACAGATTGGAAATTGTCAAATCATGACAGGAAATTTTTGAGGTATAAACACATTGATTAGACAGGAAAGCACAGCACTCAGAGAACTATTTTACAGGGAACATGGGCTATGGAGGGTTAAGTGGCTTGCCCAAGACCACAAGGAGCACCTGTGGGACTAGAAACCCCAGTCCTTCCGGCCCAAGGTTGCTGTCCTCTAGTGGGATTTGAACCCCCAACCTTCCGGCCTGAAGTACCTTGACCCAACCACTAGGCTACTCCTCCACTCCAATGGGCTGTTAGGGGTGCTAAGATTGGAAATGGGCTGTAGTGGGGGCTTGAATTGAAATGGACTCATGGAGGGGCTAGAACTGGAAGTAGGCTCATGGGTGGCTTGGATTGGAAATGGGCTGAGTGGAGAGGAGCTAGGATTTGACATGGGCTGATGGTGGGGCTAGGAGACTAGAAATGGGCTGATGGGGGGCTGGGATTGGAAATGAGCTGATGGAGGGACTCGGATAGGACTGGAAATGGATGGGGGAGCTAGGACTGGAAATGGGCTGATGGTGGGGCTAGGATAGGATTGGAAATGGGCTGATGGGGGGGGCTAGGACTGGAAATGGGCTGATGCAGGGACTAGAAGGGAGCGGATGCTGGGTGGGGCTGGAACTAGAAGGGAGCTGATGTTGGAGGAGGATTAGAATGGGATGGAGCTGGGAGAGTGAAATGGAGAGAGAAAAAATATTTTGTGTGGGAGGGAAGACAAATCTACAATTGGCCGGATATTGGGAGAGTAAGTGGGGATTGAGGATGGAGGGGTAAAATTTGAGTGGATGAAATAGGAATGAGGAAAGAGCAAAAGGAGAAAGATTAGTATGTTAAAGCAGATGTAGAGAGAGGATGGAAAAAAACTAGAAGAGAGAAGAAAGGACAAATGGACAGCAGACGATGGAGAGTTAGCAGAAGACATGAAGAAACCAGAAGAAAGTAGCTGGAGCAATTGAAACGGAAAAAAAATGCACAAAAGGTAGAAAAATCTCTCTTTATTTTGAATTTATTAACTGGAATATGTCAGCTCTAGGAAATGTGCATCATTAACGTCTGCGCTTTGTTTAGTACAAGAGGAAATTAATTTATAGTTTTATTTCTACAGTGTTGTGCATTCCAAGTTTGTCTTTTGGGATTCCCAGTTTAATTATTGTCTTCCTGTTTCTAAATTGTGATTCCTTGTTTGGTGATGGTCTATGTTCTGCATGTGTAACTGAGCTGAGGTATTCTGTTTATGTAATTCCTATTTGACATTGCCATTTGTTCTCTTTCCCCAGTAGGTCATGTATTGTTGTTCTCTGAAATGTGTTGGTTTAATATTTGTAGTGTTGCCTTTTGATAGGTAGGGTATGGTGCTTTGTGAGTCCTGGTAGTGCTGTTATGATATGGCGGGTTTGCTATGGGTTCTAAATGGGCAATGTTTGTAGTAGTTCCTAATGTGCCTGGCAGTTGGCACTGGATTATAGTAATGTAGAAATCTTTTAGTCTTTCTTTATCCATACACTCATTAAGAGGCATGTTTACTAAAAGTTAGTGTATGGTAACATTATGCAAATATTTATGCAAATGAGGCACATTATGCAAATGAGGCCTTGCACTGAGTCTCCGCACATGGCCCCGCACCCCCCTAGGGCCGCCCCTGTATAGAACTAGAGGTAATTGCACTAGCAAGACCTGCAGTTAGCATGTGGTGTTTAACCTTGCACTGTGTGGTGCTGTCTACTTCCATTCTCCACTCTAACCGACCCATTTAGTACTTCATTATGTGATTCTCAGTTTATATGGAAATCAGCCCACACTAACCATTAACAGGGGTTATGGCGCATGGTTACAGTGTGCTCCAGTCTGCATTAACTGCATAGCACAGTTTGGTAAATGGACGTCTTAATCTTGCAGCCTTGGTGATGCAGTATGTTTCTAGTAGAAACGTATGTTCTTCTCAGCAGAACTTGCCTAGTTATACCATCTGTCATAAGTCTTATAACAACCAAACCGTGAGTATTTTGTTATGTAGGTCCCACTGTTTGGAATCAGCTTCCCTAGGAAATTAAACTAAATGAGACTTTGCTTTTTTTTTTTCTTCAAATCTTGACTATTTTCAATTTCTAATGCTTAATTATAACTGACTGCTGTATGACATGTTTTCAATCCACCCGAAATGCTTTAATTGTTGTACTTTTCTTGGTGTAAATAGCTCTGTAGCTTTTTGGAGCAAGCGGTCTATAACGCAAATAAATATTTTGATGGAGTTGGGAACTGACAGCACAGTGTGAGGGTCATAACTAGAAAACACCAGGGAACTGTAGCTATAAAAACAGTCTCAGAGCAAGGATAGTCAGTCGTTTCAGTGACAGTGTAGTTTCTTACAAGTGGTGGGGCTCTGAGTAAGGGGTCCCGCAAACACCAGCTGCCTTAACTAAATGACTCAGGTAGCAGGTAAAACATTAGGAATCTGGAAGCCAAGAGAGAAACATCTTGTGATACAATCACTCAACATGAAGACTATGGAAGAGGATGGAATCGAGGATTGGTACCACTCAGCAAAGAGGAGAACACGAGGAGGATCACTGAGACGTAAATGCTTTTACTCTGCTCTGTGAACTATTTCAGTTTAACTTCCAGGTACTTTTGAAACATTGGTTGTCAGGAAGAAGCCTGACCTCTCAATTTGTCACTCAAGCTATTGACTATCCTTGCTCTGAAGGTGACTTTTAAAGCCCTGCAGTAAGACTCCAACAGTCTTGTCACTTGACATCTAATTCCCAACAGTCCATTGAGCTTTCCAAACTGACTCAAAAATGGCTGCTGTTATTTCTTTCTACAATGTTCCAGCAGTTTCTCCAGTAGTCACCAGTGTTAAACTTTTGCCAACTTCCTGCAACAGGCAGCATAAGACTCAGTGTGCTACTAACCACCCCCCAGCAAAAAGCAGCTACATCTCAAACTTTTGATATTCTTGGGACAGTCCCAAAAGCATTGGAAACACATTTACAAATTTGTAGAAGCAAGCAACAGCAGCCGTCTTTGCGCGTGTGTAGGGATGGTACCCCTGCAATTATGAGGCTGCAGATCTCCGGCCTGCTCAGATGCTAAGCCTGAACAAAAGCTGACCAAACAAGATGGTTTCCTGCTACAAAGAACTTTTGCTGTGCTTATAGTCTCAGACCTGACCTTCACACAACTGCTTGCCAAGTGATTATACCTGAGCATACAGAAGATTATTGTTTCTGTCCAATTAGTTTCCCAGGCCAAGTAGCTTCCACATGCAAGAACATCTGCTTCTCTGATCTTCATCATCCACTAACCATGCTACTGGCCTTGGGATGTCTGAGACTGCATACTGTTATCTTCCCTCATTATGACTCCTGGGTCTGCAGGATGAACACCTGTTCATTACCTTCTGATTTGCTGAGAACATTTTGGACTGACTTGTGCCAGTCACCAGACCTATGACGGAGACTCTACACCAAGTATGCAACAGAGCATTTGCACCTTTTTGTGCTTTTTGCCTTTTGTGCTCTTTTGCTTTTGGGTTTTCTATGCCTTTGTGCCTTGTGTTTACTACCTTGTCTGTCTGCAAGACAGATACACACTATATGTGTGCAAGGCTGTTCTCCTAAGGACAGAGATAAGACTTTCACAGACACCTCTGGTTCTGTGTTCTCATGCAGCTCGCTTCCAAAAGGGCTGGAGCCTGCGTTATCTAGCCTAGCTGCTTCTTTGGACCCCGTGCTGTCCCCGAGACTTCTCGGACCCCAGTCACCAGAGTTCCGGCAAGAGCTAAGGTACCGTCTTATTTCTCTTCCTCCAGGAGGGCAATGGTTAGCTAGAAACTAACTCCTATAATTCCTTGGAGTGCAGAGCGAATCAGTGACCTCTGGTTGCTAATCAGTGATTTATCACTGTCTAACTGTAATCGTTGTGCTGCTATAACTTGCTACCTCATGTTTCTGATAATACGTATATCTATAGCTATATGTCTGTATATTTTTCTACCTTGCTACCCATAATAATCATAATATATATATACAGAAGAGGCTCTTTCATGGCTCATTGCCAGTACGCTCATAGAACTTCAGGCTGCGCATTAGTAGCTAATTTACCCTGTACATAACAGAGCATAACTTATTTTTTGTTTGCTACTAATAAGCCCTACACGTGCAGTATGGAAAGCTGAATGGACTGTTGGGATTTAGAATTCAAGTGACAACACTGTTGTGGAGTATGACTGCATTTACTTGGTAGAAAGACTTTCAAGCATACGGAACAAAACATGGAGACCCTCATAATCCTACACTTGGAAGGGGTGCAATTTAAGGCAGGTTCTAGTATCTGCTTACTAATAAGTCTTTGGAACTGGACCTTGGAGAGACTGGACATGACAATATCCATCTAACTCCTTTCCTTTTCATCCTTCAGTCTCCCTGCTTCGCTACTTTGTGCTAACAAAAATACTCTAAAAAAAAAAAAAAGGTGTAGCAAGTGGGGATGTAGGCATTGCTGCTCTCTTGTGGAACCTATGTATCCTTTGGGGAAACTGACAGATATTTGTGACCTGGTTTGGCCACTGTTGGAAACAGGATACTGGGCTTGATGGACCTTGGTCTGACCCAGTATGGCATTTCTTATGTTCTGTTCTGTACTGTCCTTGAGGAGCAGAGCTAATTACCTTAAGCCCAAGGAGTTTGATTAGAGAGATGCATGCATGTTGTACTCAGGGACTGCTAGAGGGTCATGGATGAGCAATAATTAGAAGTGAGATAGCTGTAACTGGTGACTCATTAATTGTGAACTGTGTTTGATCTATTACCCTCAGAACTTTAGTATGATCATTCTGGAGTGAGGAGTGGATAAAGCAGACTTCTTTTTTTTCCTTATTAAAGTGTCACATTCGTGAGACAGTTGTGCACAAATGTTTAGGCACCCCTAGTCTGACTATATGTTTTGTTGAATCCCTAAGTCAGTGGCTCTCAAACCTGTTCTGGGAGTTGCCCTGATGATGGCCTCAATACTTATATGCCCGTGGGGATCCAATTTCCTACATGTAGATAGAAGGGGGACTTTGCCATCCCCTTCTCTTCTGCCTGCGGGAGATTGGATCCCTGCAGGCAGACAAGCTTCACGGCCATTGTCGTAGCAACTCATTTGGAGGGGCAATGCCTGTGGGCAAAAGAGAAGGGGATTGCAGCAAAGTCCCCTTCTATCTGCACATGGAAGATTGGATCCCAGTGGACAGAGAAGCTTCAAGGTCATCATCGTGGCAACTTGTTTGGGGGGCAATGCCTATGGACAGAAGAGAAGGGGATTGTGGCAAAGTCCCCTTCTGTTCTGTCGACAGGAGATTTGATCTCCCACAGGCAGAAGGGGCAACCCAGAGACAAGCAATCTGCCCATGGGAATCCAAGCCCCCAGACAGAAAAGAAGAGGGAGGCCCGATGGCCTGCAGCACAATAGGTTGGTGTGTGGGGGAAGGAGTTCAAGTGAGGTAGAGAAGGCAAGGACAGTTTAAAGGGCAGGGGGCCTTTTTAACAAAGGAGGACTGGGGGATTTTAGGGCATGGGATGGGAGTTCTGGGCGGGGGGATTTGGTGAAGGGGGAGAGTCTGGAAGTGGATCCAGCAGGAGAGAGGTTGGAGGGGGAGGGGGAGGGAAGAGTGCAAGGTGTTGCCAAAAGGTGCAGTCCCCTCCCCCAGAACACACATAAGCACCCCGCCCCACTCCCACAGCACGTACACGGGCACCCCACCTCTGCACGACATGCACACTCACAGGCACCATCCCTATGCACGACAGACATGCGTGCGCACACACAGGCACTTCACCTTCAAACCACACATACACAGGCACCCCACATTCGCACGGCAGACGCACACACACAGGCACCCCACATTCACACCACACATACACAGGCACCCCACATTCGCACGGAAGACATGCACACACACAGGCACCCCACTTCTGCACAACAGACATGCATACAAACAGGCATCCTCCTGCACAACAGCCATGCACGTGTACACACAAACAGGCACCTCACGTCCACACCATACACATACCTCACTTTCACACAGGTACCTCACCTTCACACACACTTCCACACATACATGGCATGTCATCTCCGCACCACACATACACAGGCACCTCACCTCCACATGACAGACACACAGAGGCACCCCACCACCTCATGACACACATGCACACACACCGGCACCTCACCTCCATAGCAAACACATACAGTCACTTCACCTTCACACCATACACACAGATGCCTCAGCACCCCACGCACATAGAGGCACCTACCACATCTCCCATGCACGTACAGGTACAAAGGTACACCATAGTTGCACAGTTGCATCATACACACACGTACAGACACTTAATATCTGAAGCTATAAAGTGTAGTTACCTGTAACAGGTGTTCTCCGGGAATTAGTCCTCACATATGGGTGACGTCGATGCCAGCGGAGCCCGTGCAGAGCATTTCCCCAATTTTCAAAGAAAGCTTTTGGGAATCCTACCAAAGGCACAGAACCCTCAGCCCCCAGCTCCCACCCAGCCTGGGGGGAGCTTTTGACTCCTCGGGCAGGGCCTCCTCTCCCCCGGGAGACCCTCCCCAGCCCACAGAGGGCTGCCTAGCGCCCTTCGCCCACAGGTGGGCCGGGGTTACCACGGAACAGTGAGTCCTGCAAGTGGTCAGGGAAGGGTATCTCCTCCACTTCCAGAAAACACCCCTGGGATTCTTTCCAGGAGAACCAGTGCGGCCTCCATCAGACCTTGCTGCTTTCAGAGCTCCCAGGCCTGCTCAAGGACGTGATAGTTGAGCCGGTACCCCAGCACATGTGGGGAAAAGGCTTCTACTCCAAATACTTCCTTGTGCACAAAAGAACTGGAGGCCTAAGGCCCATACTAGACCTGCAAAACCTGAAGAGGTTTCTGGTGAGGGAGAGGTTCAAAATGCCTCCTTTAGAACCCTGCTGCCCTATCTCCACCAGGGAGATTGGCTGTGCTCCTTAGACCTCAAGGATGCACACACCCACATCCTGATCCACCCTTCCCACAGAGAATACCTAAGGTTCGTGGTGGGAGGAGAGCACTTCCAGTACAGGGTACATCCATTCAGCCTGGCCTTTTCGCCAAGGGTCTTCACAAAGTGCCTGACAGTCATAGCCACCTACTTGCGCTTATAGGGGGCCTTTGTCTTCCCCTATCTGGACAACTGGCTCATCAGAGGCAGCATGGCCCTTGAGGCTAGCCAGGCCACAATGTAAACAATCAGCTTCCTGTAGCGCCTGGGGTTTGTCATTAACCACCCCAAATCCCACCTCTCCCCGACCCAAAACCTTGAGTTCATAGGTACCCAGCTGGACACATTACAAGCCAAGGCGGCCCTCCCAAAGGAGAGGGCACATCGCCTCATACAGCTGGCAAGGGAAGTACAGGGTCATCAGTGGGTACCAGCTCGCCTCCAGTGACAGAAATCTGCAAGGTGTCACATGGTCTTCAATTCATAAGTTTGCAGCTCACTATTGCTTGGAGAACAAGTCCCAAGCACCTTTGGCCAGGCAGTACTCTGTAATATTCTCGGGGTGTGGGCAACTCCTGCCCTCTGACCCTTTTGTGTTCAGGCTACCAGAGTGATAGTGTCACTGGATGTTAGGGTCTTGCAGAGTCTTTCTAAGGACTCATTTTCTGCAACTCATGGCCACTTGTCTCGGTCACTGCTGGTACTATCATGGGCGGGTCCTTGGCAGCCTGGAGCTAGGGAGTCCCATATGTGAGGACTCCCTAGCTCCCTGCTTGTTCCTGGAGAAAGCGTAGTTACTCTCCTGTAACAGGTGTTCTCCGAGAACAGAAGGAATCAAGCCTCACAACCATCGCTCCTCCCCTTGGAGTTGCCTTCCCTACATTGCTTTATTTTACTGCTGCCTTAGCTATGTCATCTGACTGAGCAAGATGGCAGCCTTGGGCAGGAAGGGGACCATGCATGGGATTAGGAAGGCATCCCCTGCTACCCTCTCTGAGTGTGGTTGGTGTGAGGAAAAGAGGGGCAGCTGTGTGTTATCCGGGGAGGCAAACAGATCTATCATGGATGTGCCCCAAAGGCGGAAGAGGCACTGCGCCACACCTGGATTCAAGCGCCATTCATGTGGATGGAGGAATATGCTCAGCTTTTCCACTAAGCAGTTTTCCTGGCCCAGCAGGTATGCTGCTCTCAGCAGTATTCTGTTGCACATTGCAAAGGAGAGGAGAGCCAACACCTCCTGATAAAGGGGGTGCGAGCCCATGCCCCCTTGCTTGTTTATGTAAAACATGGCGACCTGGTGGTGGAACGCTTGCAAGGCTAGGGAAATGGCCCTGAGTTCCAGAAGGTTGATCTGCAGGAGTGCTTACTCCTGAGACCAGCTGCCCTGAGTGCAGTGGTCCCTGCAGTGTGCCTCCAGCCCAAGAGAGAGGCATCTGTGGTCAGGATCCGTTGTGGGGCTGGTGCCTGAAGGGCATCCTGGACTGGAGGTAGCACAAGGATTGCTACCAATTGAGGGAGTCCACCAGCTGGCATGTGACCCTGATCCTGTCCTGCAGCCTGCCTGTGGCCTGCGACCACTAGAAGCAGAGGCACCACTGGGCTGTCTGCATGTGCAAGCGGGTTAGGGGTGTGATGTGAACCATCGAGGCCATGTGACCCAGAAGGCAGAGGAGGAGGTGAGCTGGTACTCACTGATGACCCTGCACTTCCCTTGCCAACTGTATGAGGCGATGTGCCTTCTTTGGGAGGGCCGCCTTGACTGTAATGTGTCCAGCTGGGTACCTATGAACTCAAGGTTTTGGGGTGGGGAGAGGTGGGATTTGGGGTAGTTGATGACAAACCCCAGGTGCGGCAGGAGGCTACTTGTTTGCCCTGTTGCTTGGCCGGCCTCAAGGGCCGTGCTGCCTCTGAAGAGCCAATTGTCCAGATAGGGGAAGACAAAGGCCCCCTATAAGTGCAAGTAGGCGGCTACAACCACCAGGCACTTCGTGAAGACCCTTGGCGAAGAGGCCAAGCTGAATGGATGTACCCTGTATTGGAAATGCTCTCCTCCCACCACAAACCTTAGGTACTGTCTGTGGGAGGGGTAGATCAGGATGTGGGTGTATGCATCCTTGAGGTCTAAGGAGCACAGCCAATCTCCCTGGTGGAGGTAGGGCACCAGTGTTCCAAAGGAGGCATTTTGAACCTCTCCCTCACCAGGTTTCGCAGGTCTAGTATGGGCCTTAGGCCTACTACTACTATTTAACACTTATATAGCGCCACGCATGCAGCGCTCTACAGACATGAATACAAGAGACAATCCCTGCTCGTCGGAGTCCTGCTCATCAGAGCTTATAATCTAGTCGAGACAGTACACAATACAATTTAGTGCAAAGCATAGTGGGGTCATACAGTTAGGTTATGCAAATGATGAGGGGTTAGGTTAAGATGAGGGATAGAAAATGATGGAGTTAGGTTAAGATGAAGGACAGAAGTCAGGATCTGAACGCGACAGTGAAGAGGTGGGTCTTTAACCTGGATTTGAAGAGAGCCAGGGAGGGTGCCTGGCGTATAGACACAAGTAAGCTGTTCCAGGCGTAGGGTGCAGCAAGGTGAAAATAGCGAAGTCGGGAGTTAGTGGTGGGAGTGAAAGGTTTAGATAGAAGTAGTTTGTTAGTGGAGTGAAGTTGTCAACAGGGGATGTAGGGAGTGATGAGAGGTACTGAGGAGCTGCAGAGTGAATGCATTTATAGATCAGCAGGAGAAGCTTGAATTGGATGCGGAATTGAATGGGGAGCCAGTGAAGTGATTTGAGGAGTAACGTGGGCATGGCGTGGCTGGCAGAAGATTAGTCGAGCAGCATGATTTTGTATAGATTGAAGGGGGAAGAGATGGCTCACGGGGAGACCAGCCAGGAGTAGGTTGCAATAGTTGAGGTGAGAGGAGATTAAGGAGTGGATAAGCATTTTGGTGGTGTGTTCAGACAGGAAGGGGCGAATTTTGCTGATGTTGTAGAGAAAGAAATGACAGGTTTTAGCTATGAGCTGGATATGTGTGGAGAAGGAGAGAGAGGTGTCAAAGATAACCCCCAAATTGCGGGCCGAGGGAACAGGAAGGATCGTAGATCCATTCATGCAGACTGAGAGGGAAGAGGAGGGGAGGAGTTGGGGGGAAAGACAAGGAGTTCAGTCTTGGCCATGTTCAATTTTAAGCGGCGATGAGACATCCAGGCAGCGATGTCAGAGAGGCAGGCAGAGATCTTGGTCTGGATTGCTGGAGAGATATGAGGTGTAGAGAGGTAGATTTGGGAGACATCAGCACAGAGATGGTACTGAAAGCCATGGGAGGAGATAAGTGTGCCAAGGGATTGGGTATAGAGAGAGAAAAGGAGGGGGCCCAAGATGGATCCCTGGGGTACGCCAACATGGAGCGGGGTGGGAGAGGAGGAGCCGCCGCCAGAGCATACACTAAAGGAGCGATGGGAGAGGTAGGAGGAGAACCAGGATAATACGGAACCCTTGAAACCAAGCGAGGAGAGGGTGGTGAGGAAAAGATTGTGGTCAACAGTGCCGAAGGCAGCAGAGAGGTCGAGAAGGATGAGTACAGAGTAGAGGCCCTTAGATTTAGCATGCAACAGGTCATTGGAGACCTTAGTAAGGGCTGTTTAAGTGGAAAGTAGGGGACGGAAGCCGGATTGTAGTGGGTCCAAGAGAGCCTGGGAGGTGAGGAAGTCAAGGCAGCGGCGGTGGATAGCTTGTTCTAGTAGTTTAGATATGAAAGGAAGGAGGGAGATGGGTCGATAGTTAGAAGGACAGGTGGGATTGAGTGAGGGTTTCTTGAGGAGAGGTGTGACAACAGCATGTTTGAAATCTACAGGGACGGTTGCAGTGTAGACTGAAAGGTTGAGAATATGAGAGATGGCAGGGACAACAGTGGGGGAGATGGGGTGTAGGAGATGGGTGGGGATAGGGTCAGAGGAGGTGGTGGGTTTGGAGGAGGAAATAAGGAGTGCAGTTTCCTCTTTGGAGATTGTAGGAAAGTAGGAGAGGGTAGCAGAGGAAGTATGGATGGGGGGGGGGGAATTGTGGAGGGGGGAGGTAGATGAGGGAATGGGGAATTGGAGGGTAATCTTGTGGATTTTGTCATGGAAGTAGTCAGCTGGGGTTTGGGCAGAGAGGGAGGGTGGGACTGGTGGCGGGGAGACCTTGAGGAGAGAGTTGAGGGTATTAAAGAGGCGGCAAGGATCTGAGGCAAGGGAGTTGGTCAGATGGATGTAGTATTTTTGTTTGGCAAGTGTTATGGCTGACTGGAAGGAGTCAAGCATGAATTTGAAGTGTAGAAGGTCTTCTGGGGAGCGAGATTTGGTACAAGCACGTTCAGCAGAATAGGCACAGATGCGTAAATAGCGGATTGTGGATGAGAGCCAGGGCTGGGGAGCAGAACGTCTAACAGGACGTGGGGTGGGTGGGGCCAGAGTGTCGATAGCCGAGGCTAGTGCAGTATTATAAGAGGATACTGCCTTGTCGACGGACTTGGATGACGTAATGGAGGAAAGAAATGGAGAAATGGTGGAGGAGAGAGTCAGGGGATCAATATTATGGAGGTTTCTAAATAGGTCGTCGGAGACAGGACGAGGTTGAGACAGCGGAAGCTGAAGATTAAAGGTTAAAAAGTGATGGTCATGTGAGGGAAAGATTGAGTTGCGGAAGTTTGAGGGAGAAGAATTAGAGAAGAGTATCAGGTCAAGGCAGTGGCCGTGCAGGTGGGTGGGGGCAGTGAAGCAAAGTTGGAGGTTAAATGAGGGAGTGAGGGTGAGAAACTTCAAAGCATGGGGGATCGGAGGGGTTATCGACGTGAATGTTAAAATCACCAAGAATAAGAGTGGGCGAAGAGGGATTCAGAAAGATGGAAAACCAGGAGTCGAAGTCGGTAAGGAAGGTCGATTTGGATTTGTCGGGTGGGCGATAGATAACAGCTACTCGGAGGGGAAGTGGTGTGAGGAGGCGAATGGAATGGACTTCAAAGGAGAGGGGGGAATGTGATTGAGGCGGCAGGAGGGGTTGGAATTGGCAAGAGGGAGAAAGTAGAAGCCCAACACCACCACCGCAGCCAGTGGATTGAGGTGTATGGGAGAACTGGTAGCCCCCGTGGCAGAGAGCAGCAGTGGATGTGGTATCGTCTGGGAGGAGCCAGGTCTCTGTTAGGGAAAGAAGGAGTAGCGAATTAGAGATAAAGAGATCATGAGTATAAGCAAGTTTGTTAGAGAATGAGCATGCGTTCCATAGGGCACATGAGAATGGGAGAGTGGAGGGGGAAAGGAGTGGGATATGGATAAGGTTGGATAAGTTACGTGAGGATTTCTTTCCAGAGTAAGACAGCGGACTAGGGGGGCCATTATGTGTAGATCTATTTCCAGAGTAATATAGAGATCTAGAGGGGCCAGAGTACAGGTGGGTGTCACTGGGTGAGTGTTCTGTCCATGTGGTTGAGAGATTGGGGCAAGAGTGAGGGAGGGCAGAAGGGGAAAGGAGGGGGATATGGATGAGATTAGATAGGGTACATGAGGAGCTCTTCTTAGAATGGGAAAGATATCGGGGGGGGGGGGCAAGGGTTGGGGTTGATATTACCTGATGAGAGGAGGAGGAGTAGTAGAGAGTGGGGTAAAGCGGAGGCAGTGCGGCGGAAGTGAGGGTGGGGTTGCCTTAAAGAGAGAGGGACTGATTGAATAAGGGGGAGGATGTGATGAAGCTCAAGGGTGCTAGGTTAGAAGACAGAATGGAGGGAGACGTGAGGATGGCAGAGGGGGAGTGGGGGGAGAGGAGTGAGGGTGCTGGTAGAAGGGGAGGCAGTTGGGGAATATGAGGAAGAGAAGGACAATGTGATGTGGGGCCATGGCTGAGGAGTAGTGGGGGCTATGCAGTGTAAGTTATCTTGCAAGCAATGAGAAGGTTACGGGTTCTAAACACTATGCAGTATATGTTGGATTACAAGTGGGGACCTCATGCTGTGCGGTAGAGGTTAAGGTACAGGTAGTGGGGAGACTATAGCCTGTGCAGCATGGTTCCGCGTAAGCAGTGGGTAGCAAGTTCAATGCAAGCAATGAATAGGAGGTACAATGCAGGTAATGGGTAGCCAGTTCAGTACAAACAATGGGAAGCGAGTGTAGTGCAAACAATGGGTGGGCAGTTCGGTGAAAGCAATGGGTAGCCAGTAAGGTGCAAGCAATGGGAAGCAAGTTGGATGCAGAATTAATTGCAAGTAATGGGGTTCTGGTGGTGAGGGGTAGCAATGGAGTTGTTAGGCTGTGGGTAGCAGTAGTGGGTGCTTACTTCGCATGGGAGGTGTTGGAGGTGTGGAGGAGAGATTGTTCCTTCGCTGTTCCTTGACAGTTCCCCGGTGATCTGTTGGGTTAGATGGCTCGCACCAGGGCACCTTGGTCCCCGCCTAAGGGCCATGCCAAAGGGCCCTCTGGCGAGGCCCTCAGGTGCGGGCCCACCAGATGTGGGCGCACCCGATGGCACCCTCCGTTTAAAGGGCCGATTGCCCACATGATCCCCGGCGTGCAGCCATCTGCTGAAGGGCCGATTGCCCACAGAGATCTCCGGCGCGCCCGATGATGCCCTCCGTTTAAAGGGCCGATTGCCCACGTGATCCCTGGCGTGCAGCCATCTGCTGAAGGGCCGATTGCCCGCAGAAGCCTCCAGTTCTTTTGGGGATAAGGAAATATTTGGAGAAGAAGCCTTTTCCCCACATGTGATGGGGTACCGGCTATACTGCCTTGTCCTTCAGCAGGCCTGCGAGCTCTGCCAGCAGCAAGGTCTGGTGAAGAAGAGGCCACACTGGTTCTCCTGGAAAGAACCCTGGGGGAGTTTGTTGAAAGTGGAGGAGATACCCTTCCCTGACCACTTGGAAGACTCACTGATCTGTGGTAACCTTGGCCCACCTGTGGGCGAAGAGCACCAGTCAGCCCTCTGTGGGCTGGGAAGGGTCTCCCTGGGGAGAGGAGGCTCCGCCTGAGGAGTCAAAAGCTCACCCCCAGGCTGGGTGGGAGCTGAGGGTTCTGTGCCTTTGGTAGCATTCCCAAAGACTTTCTTTGAAAGTTGGGGAAAATCTCTGCGCAGGCTCCATCGGCATCAACGTCACCCATATGTGAGGACTGACTTAACTGCTTGTTCCTGGAGAACTACATAGTAACATAGTATATGACAGCAGATGAAGACCAGTATCATCCATCTAGTCTACCCAGCAAGGTGCCTTTATTTAGGGGTGTACCCACCGCTCTGTGTAGGTTACCCCTATTTGTTGAGATATAAGAGATAGTTATGTTTATTTTGATTTTATCTTGTTGCTATAAAGGGATCCACTGTGTCTGTCCCATGCCATTTTGAAGTCTGTCACTGTATTTGCCCCCACCACTTCCATTGGGAGGGCATTCCAAGGATCCACCACACTTTCAGTAAAAAAGTATTTCCTGACATTGCCTTTCAATTTACCCCCTTGCAGCTTCATGTTATGCCCTCTTGTTTTACAGCTGCCCCATCTTTGGAAGAGGTTTGTTTGTTCATTAATACTCTAAGTATTTAAAGGTCTGAATCATATCTCCCCTGTCCCTCCTCTCCTCCAGTGTACATATTTAGGTTTTCAAGTCTCTTCTCATAAGTCTTCTGACACAGGCTCCAAATCATTTTAGTCGCCTTCTTCTGAACTGTTTCTAGCCTTTTTATGTCCTTTGCGTGATACGGTCTCCAAAACTGAACACAATAGTCTAAGTGAGGCCTCACCAGCAACTTGTACAGTGGCATTAGTACCTCTTCCTTTTTGCTGGTAATTCCTCTCTGTATGCAACCCAGCATCCTTCTGGTTTGGCCACCGCCTGCATTTGGGATCAGAGGCTTGTGTGTCTCATGCTACTGCTCAGCAAAGGTGAGGTAAAGTATCACCTGCCTCCTCTATTTCTTGTGTTACACTGCATACAGAGCCTGGCTTGTTGGGGGGTTCAATTTAATTTTATCTACATATTTCTACTTCACATTTATTATAATTTATTCTGTACTTGGCTAGAGTCTAAGTTTGTTTTGCTTGTGTGACGGTGATCTGTAGTAATCTGGCTTTTTCAGTTTTCCGAATAGGTGAAAGGATGGTCTAAGGCCCACTGCAATATTTATGGTGCTGCTCTTTTTTAGGTAGGCTCCTTATTGCGTTAATTTTAGAAGCTGGTGTCATTATGGTTTGGTAGATTTGCATTACAGGTCTTCAGTGACTCTTGTAGGGTTTTGTGTTAGTTCACAATCTGCCTGGTACTGGGAAGCTGTTAATGAGATGACACCGGAAACAAAAATTTTTTCCATGTATGTTGGGATTCTATGGTGAAATATTTTGGTTCTGCTCTGCACCTACTGTTGGAGGAGGGGTTTTGTTTGATGCAAAATAGATGTTCAAAAAGAAAAAGAGAGAACTATAGCATGGTTTTAATGCCAAAATAAAATGAATTATAAATTTATTTTTGTGTTAGAAATGGCACTGTGGTTCTCTTTTACTTCTCGTTCCTTGGTGTGACAGCACCTTACATCGCCTTTGTTTCTTGCACTATATAAATTTGCAGGTGTCAGTCAGTTTTTTAGTCTTAGAATGCCAGGCTAAATAATTAAACAGCTACAATCTTTGATGCATTTTAATTATATAGCCTGGAAATATGTTGCTTTCCCTTTTTTTGGCAAAGCCACTGAATGAAAGCTTCTGCTCTCTTTTTGAGTATCTTGGGGGCACCAGCTCATCCCTCGTCTGTTGGTTATATTGGCTTCCTATCCATCCAGTATTGTTTTTTTTAAGATAACCATAATTAATATGCAAATGAATATGCAAATATATACAAATATGATACCCCACCCTTTGCCCCCTCAAATGAAGCAGTTAAACTACACCCATGAGAACTACTGCCCTAAGCGAACTGAAGCTGATTCAACATCTACTTAGTACTGTGAGACATGCATCTTTCTGGAAATTTTAATTTCTAATTACTATTTATTTTGCCAACATTAACAGACTGAAAATGATAAAGTGAATATAGTGGACAAAAGTTTGGACATATTTCCAAACTGAACTGAAAGAACTGAGAGCAGCTGAGGCCTGCATAAAAGGCTTCAGAGCCTTGCACTGTTGAGGCATTTCTAACAGGGGGCTATACATTTCAAACAAAGGTAAGAGTTTGTGGCTTTTTAAATTACTAGCTCTCTGCCTGGGAGCTCTTAAAAAGGTTTTGGTACATTTTTAAAGCAAAGTTACATTCTTTTTGGTGCTTTAGTTTAAAAGGAGAAATATTTTCTTTAGTGGAGTAGGTTTAAAACTCTGCTTTAGTATATTTCTCTGTTCTTTGAAGCTACTGACACCTAATCAGGTGTTAGTTCCCTCTTTACCCCCCAACTCCCACCCACTTTTAGTGAGCTGTCTTGCTTTATAGGGCACCTTCCCAATTAACTGCAAACAGGGGACTTGGAACATCACATTTTGAACATACTTAAAGAGATTTAACTTTTTTCTCTGAAAGGACAACTGGGAAACCGGCTGGTACTTCGGTAGATCTCTCTCTTTTGTTTTAACAGATACCTAAGCTCTACAAACTGAACAATGGCTGGGAAAAATCATATCGCTAAAGCTGTTGCCCCCATTTCAGCTTCTGCCTCTGTCCAGACAGAGGTCCTAATGCCAGTTGAAGGACCGGTTCCATGTGCAGGGTGCCTGCATGCTGAAGCTCTCAAGAAACAAGTGGAGGAACTCAGAGAGGAGGTGGTGAGGCTGAAGAACATTCAAGACAGTGAGAAGTACATTGATGAGATGCTTCTTGCAACATCCAAGCTCTCCAACAGAGAAGATGGGTGCCTACAGAGTGACGAAGGCTGGACATGAGTCACCAGGGCCAGCAGAATCACCAATGCAACTTTTCCAGCTCTTGAATTGAAGAACCATTATGCAGCCCTGTAAGTGGAGGAGGTGAAAGCATCCCTGGAAAGGGAAGAACCATAGCTCAAGTACCCCAAAGTTGCAGAATCAGTGACCACAAGGAAGCAAAGGGTAGTAGTGGTTGGTGACTCTCTTCTGAGGGGTACTGAGGTGTCCATCTGCCAATCAGACTTGATGTCCAGAGAGGTATGCTGTCTGCCAGGTGCCAAAATCCAAGATGTTATGGAGAATTTGCTGAGACTCATCAAGCCCACTGACTATTAGCAATGTTGCTAATCCATGTCGGCACAAATGATACTGTCAGGCTTTAGGACAGGGGGTGAAGCAGATAGGGACGCAGGTGGTGTTCTCTTCAATCCTCCCTGTGAAGGGTAAAGACCAAGGCAGAGAAGCTCGCATCCTGGAGATGAATGCATGGTTGCGTGGATGGTGTCGAGAGTGTTTTGGTTTCCTGTACCATGGGATGCTGTTCCAAGGGTCACAGAGCAGAGATGGAGTCCATCTGTCCAAGAAAGGTCGACATGTCTTCAGTAGCAGACTGGCTAATCTACTGAAGAGGGCTTTAAACTAGATTCGTGAAAGCCCCTAGATAAGTGAAACATTAAATACCTTTAAGGAAATGAGTAAAAGGGGCAACATATTGAAAGTAAATGCCTGTAGCATGGGAAATAAGATCCCAGATGTTGAAGCTTTAATGGGAGTGGCTGACTTGGATTTAGTGGTAGTTACAGAAACATGGTTCACAGAAAACCATGACTGGGATGTAACTATACCAGGCTATTCTTTATTCAGAAAGGACAGGGCAGGAAGAAGGGGAGGAGTGGTGGCACTATATGTAAAAAAATAATATTAAAACTTTGGAATTACAGAGCTTAAAAGGGAGACAGGAGACATTGTGGGTTTATTTATTTATTTAGCTGTATTTATATCCCGCTTTTCACCGGGTCAAAGCGGTCAATTGGGGGATACATTTAACACGAGGGTTAAACTAGAAAGAGAAATCTATTTGCATTGGCATGATATACAGACCTCCCTCACAAGAGGAAAAGGTGAATGGAGAGTTAATTGAAGACATACACAGCATTGCTAGGAAGGGGGAAGTGCTACTGATAGGGGATTTCAATATGCCAGATTCCTGCTGCAGTATCAACCAGAAGTAAGGAGATCCTGGATTCTCTACAGGGAAAACTATTCAGGCAATTGGTAACAGACCCCACACGTAAAGGGGACATACTGGACTTGGTGCTTACCTATGGTGAAAGTGTTTCTGATGTTATAGTAGGAGATAATTTTGCATCCAGTAATCACCAGATGGTGTGGTTCAGTATTAGGACTAGGGCTGTTAGAATCCATTCAAAAGCGAGGGTCTTAGACTTTAGGAAAACTAACTTTGCCAAGATGGGCAAATACCTCAGGGAGTCGTTAGTGGGATGGGAACAGCTGGGGGATGTAGAAAAACAGTGGGCAAAACTGAAAGGGGATATTTTAAGGGCAACCAACATTTTTGTTAAAATGGTAAATAAAGGTAAAAGGAAAAGGAGGCTGCTATGTTTTCAAAAGTAGCTGAAAAGGTGAAGAAAAGGAGGGAGGCCTTCATGAAATACAAGAGATCACAGAGAGAGGAAGACAGGCATCTATATTTGGAAAAACTTAGAGAAGCTAGCAAAGTAGTCAGGAAAGCAAAGATTCAAAAAGAGGAGGAAAGAGTAGCTACTCACCTGTAACAGGTGTTCTCCAGGAGCAGCAGGAATCAGTCCTCACATATGGGTGACGTCGGCGCCGACGGAGCCCTCGCGGAGCAATTTCCCCAGCTTTCAAAGAAAGCCTTTGGGAATTGCAGCGCGCATGCGCGGTCCCCTTCCCGCCCAAGGGTGCCATCTTGCCCAGTCTGATGACATAGCTAAAAGACAGCAAAAAAATTAGCAAAAACAAAATGATAGGACTGCAACTCCAAGGGGAGGAGGGAGGGTTGTGAGGACTGATTCCTGCTGCTCCTGGAGAACACCTGTTACAGGTGAGTAACTACTCTTTCTCCAGGACCAAGCAGGAAGTCAGTCCTCACATATGGGACTCCCTAGCTTAAGGCTACCGGAGACCTCAAGCGGAAAAATGAGCTCCCTCAAGCTCAGTAGCACAGAAGGAAGGAATCTTCTCTGAAAACGCCCCCGACCGGTAGCCCAACACCAGGGCCGGAGGGTAGGAGTTGCCTAAACCTCAAAGAGATTATGGAGGACTGCCTGTCCGAAAGCACTGTCCCTGCGGGACTCCCTCTCCAGGCAGTAATGGGCCGCAAAAGTCTGGCTTGAAGACCAAGTAGCGGCCCGGCAGATGTCTGCCAACGGAACAGAGCGGAGACGATCCACTGACGCAGCCTTTGCCCTAACACGATGAGCCATGACTCGACCCTCCAACGAGAGGCCGGCCGCCCCATAAGCCCAAGCGATACAGTCAGCAACCCATATGGACAAAGTATGCTTGGAGACAGGGAGCCCCAACTTATTGGGGTCAAAAGAAACGAAGAGCTGAACAGCCTTCCGATGCTCTCGCGTACGGTCAAGATAGAAGGACAAGGCCCTCCTACAGTCCTGGGTATGCAGGACCATCTCAGCCCGGCTGGCGTGCGGCCTGGGAAAGAAGGTCGGAAGAACCACTTCCTGGTTGAGATGAAAAGGAGAAACCACTTTTGGAAGAAACTTAGGGTGAGTCCGTAAGACTACCCTATTCCTGTAGAACCTAGTGTAAGGAGGATCAGACACTAGGGCCTGCAGTTCACTAACGCGCCTAGCAGAGGTAAGGGCTACCAAAAACAATGTTTTCCAGGAGAGAAAACGAAGAGGGCAGGTAGCCATTGGTTCAAAGGGCGGACAGGTAATAATCCGGTGTAAGACCACATTCAGATCCCACTCTGGGGCTGGTGGGCACAAAGGAGGCTTAAGGAGAAGGAGGCATCGGAGAAAACGAGCCACCACAGGGTGGTTGGAAAGAGGCCTGCCGTCCACCGGTGCGTGATGCGCAGAGAGAGCACTGAGGTGGACCCTGACAGAGTTGGACTTAAGGCCAAGGTTGGAGAGGTAAAGCAAATATTGCAAGACCACTGCCACCAAACAGGAGAAGGGATTCTCAGACTGCTGAGCACACCACACGGAGAATCAACGCCACTTAAGAGCGTAGGACTTCCGGGTGGAGGGCCGCCTGGAGGCCAAGACGACCTCTTCCACCTCCAGAGGCAGCAGGAGGGGAGCAAGGACTACCCTTTCAGCAGCCAGGCCATCAGATGAAGGGACCGGAGGTTGGGGTGTAGGAGAGTCCCCTGATCCTGTGACAGGAGATCGGGTTGAAACCCTAGAGGAAGAGGAGTGTCCACCGCCAGCTGCATGAGAAGTGGGAACCAGGGCTGTCTCGGCCACTGGGGAGCCACTAGGATCATCGAGGCTCTGTCTCTGAGAACTTTGAAGAGCGTCCGAGACACCAGTGGCATGGGAGGAAAGGCATACAGGAGGCCTGTGGACCATGGAATCAGAAAAGCATCCGCCGCTACTCTGAGAGGATGCGGTTGTCGAGAGCAGAATCTGGGAAGCTGCCGGTTCAGGGGACTGGCAAAGAGATCCATGGTGGGGAGGCCCCACTTGAGAAGGATCTGCTGAACCACCAACGGATCCAATCTCCACTCGTGAGGTTGGAGGATCCTGCTCAGCTTGTCTGCCAGGTAATTTTCTTGACCTGGGAGATAGACAGCTTTGAGGAGGATGCCGTGAAGGACGGCCCAAGAGCACAGTTTTTGTGCCTCCTGACAGAGAAGGAAGGAGCCTGTGCCTCCTTGTTTGTTCACGTAGGACATTGCAACTTGATTGTCCGTCTGGACCAGCACAGACTGGTGAGAAGTGAGGTGGGAGAAGGCTCTCAGAGCTAGGCGAATGGCTCTGAGCTCCTGGAAGTTTATCTGCTGAGCAGACTCCCAAGGAGTCCAGAGGCCTTGAGTACATGTCCCTTGGCAATGTGCTCCCCAACCCAGGAGAGAAGCATCGGTTGTCAGCACCTGAGAAGGCGGAGGAGATTGAGAATCCACTCCCAGCACCAGGTTTGGCAGATGAAGCCACCACCGCAGAGAAGAGACCAGCAGGTCGGATACCCGTACTGAGTCCGCCAGGCTCCCCGTGGCCTGATGCCATTGAGTGCGAAGGCACCACTGAGCAGGTTGCATGTTCAGGCGGGCATTGGGGGTCACATGGACCGTGGAAGCCATATGGCCGAGCAGTCTCAGAAATTGCCTGGCAGAGACCAGGGAATTGCTGTGAAAGAGGCTGGCGAGATCCATGAGCCTGTGGGCCCTGTCTAGAGGCAGGAAGGCTCGCGCCTATGAATTTGAGATTTTGAGAGGGGAGCAAAGTGGACTTTGCGAAGTTTATGACAAATCCCAAGTGCTGGAGCAGAGTCACAGTGCGATGAGTGGCCTGAGTGGCCTCTTGGGAAGACTGGGCTCTGATGAGCCAGTCGTCCAGGTATGGAAACACAAAAAGGCCTTGAAGTCTTAGATAGGCCGCCACTACTGCTAGGCATTTGGTGAACACCCTGCGCGCGGAGGATAGGCCAAAGGGCAGTACTCTGTACTGGTAATGATGTCCTCCCACAACAAACCTGAGATATTGTCTGTGGTCTGGATGAATAAGGATGTGAGTATAGGCATCCTTTAGATCTAAGGAGCATAGCCAGTCTCCCTGCTGGAAGTAGGACAGCAGGATTCCAAGGGTAAGCATCTTGAACTTTTCCCTTGCCAGGAACTTGTTGAGGTTTCGCAAGTCCAGGATAGGTCTGAGGCCTCCCGTTCTTTTTGGTATCAGAAAGTATCTGGAATAAAAGCCGTGACCTCTCAGGTGGTGGGGCACCGGTTCCACAGCCTGTTCCTGAAGAAGACTTGCCAACTCCTGAAGGAGTAAGTCCCTGTGCAGAGGGAGTCTTGGAGGCTCCCCTGAAAAGTAGGAGGGAGGTACCTGGTGAAAGTGTAGAAGATAGCCTTTCTGAACTATATGAAGCAACCAGGTATCTGATGTGATGGCTGACCACCTGTGGGCAAAGTGGACCAGCCGGCCTCCTGTGCTGAGAGAAACTAGCGGAGGGGAAGAGGCTATGCTGACGGAGTCAAAACCCCCCACCCTGCTGAGCAGGGGCCGGTGTTGTGGGCTTGGGGGCCTGCTGCCTATGGGACCCATTACCCCGTCCCTTGGCCTGCTGACCCTGTTGGGGAGCTGCTGAGGCCTGATAATGAGGGTAGTGTTTATAGGCAGATGACTTCCTCGGGTAAAAGGACTTTTTCCCCGAGCCCTTCTTCTTCTGAGAAGGGGCAGAGGTCTTTCTGGACAGCCGAGTCCTGTGCAGCCTTTTCAGCCATGGGCTTGCCAAAGAGGTTTTCACCTCTGCAGGGGACATCGACCAACTTGTCTTGTACCCATGGCTCGAGGTCGGATGACTGAAGCCATGCCTGTCGGCGGGCACTGATGCCGGCTCCGGCTACTCGAGCTGATGCTTCGAAGCCATCGTAGGCTGCTCGAGAGATAAACTTCGAGCACTCTTGAATACCCGTGGACAAGGCCTGGAACCTCTGCAAAGGTTCCTCGGAGAGACCAGCAGAGAACCGGGCAATTTCTTTTGCCAGGTCTCGGAGATACATGCCCATATAGAGCTGGTAGGTCTGGACTCGACAAGCAAGCATAGAGCCCTGGAAGCACTTCCTACCGAGGGCATCCAGGTTCCGGGCCTCCCGGCTGGGAGGCACCAAGGAGTACATCTTCTGACTCTAGAGTCGATGCATGGCCGATTCCACCACCATGGAATGGTGCGGTAGTTGTGCCTTTTGGAACCCGGGGCTCTTGCGGACTTGATAAATGGAATCGATCCGCTTGCTTAACACCGGCGCCGACCTCTCCCACATGCAGAAGAGAAGTCGCTCCAGCATCGGAGGAACCGGTACAGTAAAGGCCTCCTTCGGGGGAGAGTCAAACTGGAGGGCATCCAGCTCTTCGGCTCCTCCTCGGGATCCGTGGGGAATGCCAAGGCCTTGGCCATATCCCGCACGAAGTCCGAAAACCGGGTGTCCTCCGGGGGGGGGGGGGGGACCGTCTCCAAGGTTCGGACTCGGGCGAGTCTGAAAAGTACCGGGTGACTCTTCGTCCTCCGTCTCCCAGACTGATTCCTCGGAGGAGGAATCGAGCGGCTCCGGTCGGGCGGGCACCGATGCCCTCCGCCCCGACGCCGAGGGTGTCGGCGTCGAAGACCTCAGTCCCAAACGGGAGGCCGAGGGAGACCATGACCGAGGATCGACTCGAGGATCGGCTCGGTCTCCGGGGTCGACTTGGACGTCGATGTCCCGGTGGTCGGGGCAGATGCACCGGCGAGGCCAGCGATCAATGCCCGCTGCTGGTCCATGAAGGCAGCTAAACTGCTCTCCAAGGCCGTCAACCTGAGTCCGAGCTCAGGAGACCCAGCAGCCCCCGACTCAGGCCCCGACGGCGTCGGGCCCAACGTCAGCTCCTTCGGAGGCGAGTCCATGAGGACTACAGTACTCACGTGTCCAGGAGACTCCATCTCGAGACGAGGATGTTTCGAAGGCCTCTCCGACTCCGAGGACCCGGGATGGCTATTGGGGCTATGCGACCTGGCCCTCGAGGAACCTGGAGTGTCCACCGACGCCGCCCTCGCGGGTTTCTTCTTCCTATGATGTTCCCGGGCAGGAGACCCCCGCTCAGAGGAACTCCGACGATGCTCAGGACCGGAGTCCCGGGACGTCGAAGCCTCTGACAAGGTCCGGGCCCGGCCGGACGGACGCGGAGTCAGAGAAGATTCGTTCTTTTTGATGCTGCCGACTCCTCAACGCTTTTGAGGACATCTTGCCACACGGACCACAGATCATCGGGTCATGATCGGGTCTGAGGCAGCGGAGGCAGCAGTCGTGTGTGTCGGTAAGAGACATAAGTTTCTTACACCGATCACACTTTTTAAACCTGTTGGCAGCCATCGGGGGAAAAAGGGCCCCCGCGAGGTCAAAAGACAGGGCTGCCAGTGAAAAAGAAAAAATTGGCGCGAACGCTAGTCACGAAGGACAAAAACTGAAAAATAAAGAACGGACCCTATACCGGTGTAGCGGGTCCGGGCGGGAAAAGGAACCGGCGTCGAACCAAGAAAAGAATAGTAAATAAAAATCAACTTTTTCTGCAGCGATCACAAACAGCGTCTGTAGGGCTCCATGGAAAAAAGAAGACTGGGCAAGATGGCACCCTTGGGTGGGAAGGGGACCGCACATGCGCGCTGCAATTCCCAAAGGCTTTCTTTGAAAGCTGGGGAAATTGCTCCGCGAGGGCTCCGTCGGCGCCGACGTCACCCATATGTGAGGACTGACTTCCTGCTTGGTCCTGGAGAAATAGCCAATGCAATAAAATGGGGGGATAAGACATTTTTCAGATATGCTAGTGAGAAGAAGAAGGGCAAAAGTGGTATTGTCAGATTCAAGGGTGAAGGGGAGGAATATGTAGAAGCTGATGAAAATAAAGCGAAATTGCTTAACAAATATTTCTGTTCTGTGTTCACAGATGAAGAACCAGGAACAGGACCTCACAAAACACCCACAAACAGGAACAGAAGCAAGGGGCATCTTGAACAATTTTCAGAAGACTATGTTCATGAGAAACTAGCTAAACTTAAAGTAGACAAAGCGATGGGACCAGATGGGATACACCCTAGAAATACTGATGGAACTTGGGGACGTTCTAGCAGCTCCACTGACTGACCTTTTCAATACTTCGTTGCAGTCAGGAGTGGTGGCAAAGGACTGGAGAGAGGCTCATGTGGTCCCTTTACACAAAAGCGGAAGTAAGGATGGGGTTGAAAACAACAGGCCGGTTAGTTTAACTTCGGTGGTGAGTAAATTATTGGAAACGCTACTGAAAGAGAAAATAGTGAGGTTTCTGGAGTCCAGCGGACTACAGGATCCAAGGCAGCATGGATTCAATAAAGGCAGGTCTTGTCAGACAAATCTGATTGATTTCTTTGACTGGGTGACCAGGGAGTTGGACCGAGGGAGAGCCCTAGATGTGGTGTATTTAGATTTCAGTAGAGCCTGTGACATCGTTCCTCACAGGTGACTTATAAACAAACTGAGCACCCTAGGGATGGACCCTAAAGTTACTGCTTGGGTTAGAAATTGGTTGAGTGGGAGACGACAAAGGGTACAGGTAAATGGAGCTCACTCTGAGGAGAAGGAAGTTACCAGTGGTGTGCCCCAGGGATCTGTCCTTGGTCCGATTCTTTTTAACATCTTTGTTAGTGATATAGCAGAAGGGCTGTCGGTTAAGGTTTGCCTCTTTGCGGATGATACCAAAATCTGCAATAGAGTAGGAAGGTGTAGATGACATGAGGAGGGATCTAGCTAAGCTTGAAGAATGGTCTAGAATTTGGCAGCTGAGATTTAATGTTAAAAAATGCAAGGTCATGCATTTGGGCTGCAGCAATCCAAGGGAGCAATATAGTATAGGGGGTGAAGTACTTTTGTCCACTAAAGAAGAGCGGGACCTCGGCGTGGTTGTGTCTAATGATCTTAAAGTAGCTAAACAGGTAGAAAAGGCGACAGCAAAAGCTAGAAGAATGCTTGGGTGCATAGGAAGAGGAATAGCTAGCAGAAAAAAAAGAGGTGATAGTGCCTCTGTATAAGTCTTTGGTGTGACCTCATTTGGAGTATTGTGTGCAATTCTGGAGACTGCACCATCAAAAGGATATAAACAGGATGGAGTCAGTGCAGAGGGTGGCTACTAAAATGGTTAGTGGTCTTCATTATAAAGCATATGAGGGCAGACTTAAGGATCTTAATATGTACACCTTAGAGGAAAGGCGAGATAGAGGTGGTATGATTGAGATGTTTAAATACCTCCATGGCATAAATGCACAGGGGAGAGCTTCTTTCGAATGAAAGCAAGTTCTGCTACGAGGGGACATGGGATGAGGGTGAAAGGGGATAGATTCAGGAGCGATATGCGGAAATATTTCTTTATGGAAAGAGTGGTGGATCCGTGGAATAGTCTCCCAGTGGAGGTGTTAGAGATGAGGACAGTATCTGAATTCAAAAAAGCATGGGACAAACACAGAGGATCTATAAAGGAAAAAAAGGGGACTTTTGTAGTTGTTGATATGGAAGGGCAGACTAGATAGGCAATGTGGTCTTTTTCTGTCGTCATTTTTCTCTGCTTCTATGTTTCTATATTTGGAGACAAAAAAGTGAAGTTCTTGAAGAAAGAGAAATTAGACTTACCTGTTAATTGTTGTTCCTTGAGGAACTCCAGTCCAGTCCCACACCTATGGGTAGTGCACCTCCTCTAGCAGCTTGGAGACTGGGCATGTCAGAATTCTGAAGCCACTAGCACATATACCGCTGGCACCTCCCACCAGCTCCCAGTGACCTATTGACAAAGCAGACTAAGAGGAGCAACAAAGAAGTAGCTAATATATGCATTGACAGTTATTAATCAAACAATGAAACCCAACAGGTAAATATGAACATCAACCTTAAATGTCCTCCCTCAAACATCAAGGAATTCCTCCTTCGCTGCCCTTAGGCCTGAGAGAATGAGAGAAAGAAGAGAGAGAAAGCTAGTGAGAACTAGTCCGAGACGCGCAAACTTCGTGACTACCACTCTCACCGATTAAGCTGATGCAAACGTAGAAGTTCTACATTACTCGCCTGCACAGAAAAAATCCTGGGTGGGATTCGGGACTGGACTGGAGTTCCTCAAGGAGCAACAATTAGAAGGTAAGTCTAATTTCTCTTTCCTTATCGTCCCCTCCAGTCCAGTCCCGCACCTCTGGGATGTATCAGAGCAGTAAATCAATGGGAGGGACCCGCCAGACCAGCTCGCAACACTGCTGATCCGAAACTGGCATCCACCGACGCTTGAATATCCATACGATAATGCTTACTGAAAGTATGCAAAGAAGACCATGTAGTTGCCTTGCAAATTTCCACTGGAGGAACTAAGGTACACTCCACCCACGAAGCTGCCTGGGTTCTGGTAGAATGAGCCCGCAACCCCAAGGGAACTTGACGACCTTGCAACAAATAAGCTGAAGAAATTTCCTTGTGGACCCATCTAGAAATAGAAGCCTTGGCCGCTGCTTCTCCCTTACGCGGTCCTCCAAACAGAACAAATAACCGATCCGTCTTACAAAAAGGCTCCGACCTTTTTAGATAAAGACAAAGAATCCTCTTTATGTCTAGCGAACGCAAACTATGCTCCGAACTACTATTCCCTGAAGGCCACAGCACTGGTAAAGAGACCGACTGGTTCACATGAAAAGATGACACCACCTTTGGCAGGAACGACGGAATGGGACGCAACACTACCTTATCCTTAAAGAAGGTAAGAAAAAGCTCCCAACAAGAGAAAGCCTGTAACTCAGAGACTCGGCACACCGAGCAGATTACTACCACAAATACCGCCTTCAAGATCAAATCCTTCAATGAAGTCTGACACAAGGGTTCGAAGGGCTCTTTCGTCATTGTATTCAGGAGCAAATTAAGGTCTCAAGGCAGCAGAACTAATCTTTTGGGTGGTTGTAGATGAGACACCGCCCTTAAAAAATGCAGGACATCTGGGTGCGAGCCCAACCCGACAACCTGAACCTTTCCGCAATAGCAAGAGATAGCTGCCAACTGCACTCTCAACGAGCGTGCCGCTAGACCCTTGTCAAAACCATCCTGCAAAAAACAAAAAATTTCCGGAACTGAAGCCTCAGATGGACGTGTTTGTCGCGCCACACACCAATCTTCAAAAATACGCCCAATGCGAACATAAACCAGCGAGGTTGATCATTTTCTGGCTAAAAGTAAGGTAGCGATCGGACTTCCAGTGACGTCACGGGCTCGGATGGTGGCGGGCTAGAAGAGCTCTGCCGCCTTAACCCACCAAAAGCGGGGAAAACAGCTGAAATGCGGTAGAGAAACCGTGGAATTAAGAGCGGTTGGAGTGTTGAGCCCCCCGGAGTGAGAAGGAGTGTGATCGGGCGAAGCTGGTCCTAGGGAGAGTAGTTGCGGCGGAGTGAAGTGGCAGGAAGACGAGCCGCGTGGTAGAGTGCACGAGTTGGGCCCGGGAGACAGCGGAGGTGAAGAGAGAGCCGCAGAGGGAAGGCAGAGAGCAGAGCGGCGGCACTGGCAGCACGAGCACAGAATTGGAGGTGCGAAGACAGGGGGTGATCCTGAGGCCAGTGCGAAGACAGGGGGTGATCCCGAGGCCATTGCAGTGGGAGACGAGCTGCCCAGAGTGAGTGGAGAGGGCCAGAGAGACCTGCTTGTGCGAAGGGACAGCAGAGTGAGAGCCAAAGTGGCTGCATGATCAGAGGCAAGAGGGGCCCTCGAGCGGCGAGAGCACGGGAGGTGCTGACTGGAGTGAGCAGCTGGAGGAGGTGAGAGCCATAGTGGCATTGAAGAGAGGAGAGACAGCTTAAAAACCCCCCTAAGAAGAAACGGAGGGGAGAGGAAGTGCTGAGCAGACCCAGCAGAAGCCAGGGCTGCAGGGGCTATAAAGAATAGTGGTAGAGTTGTGAGGTGTGTGGCCGGCCTTGTGGAGAGTGGCCCAGCAAGGTAGAGCACCGGCCGAAGAAGGGGGTACCAGGCGGAGAGAAGCAGACCTCCACAGGAAGTACAGGAGTGCCCTGACCGAGTACAGAAGGTAGGGCAGATTGGCAGCTGGCAGTTCTGGTCGGCAGAGGGCCAGAACTGGAGTAAGGCATGGAGAAGTCGAGGAAAGAAGGGGCAGTGAAGAAGAAATTGGCAGAGTTTCACTCCTCATACGCCACAGTCAAAGGAGGAAAGGAGGGAGAGAAGATGAGCAAGATGCTGGGAGAAAGCCCGCCGGGGCGGGGGGACGAGGCAGACGGAGAGGAATGCTCAGGAGTGGCAGAAAAAATAAAGCAATGGCTGATGGAATTGAAAGAGGATCTGAAGGAAGAAATTGGGGGAGTTAGAAATGAGTTGAAGGAGACTCTGCACACACTCAAACAAGACATCACAGAATTGGGAGAGCGAGTGGAGGAGACGGAGAATTAGCTGGAACATCAAGGAATAGAGATGGAGCGACTTCAGAAAGGATGGGTGGAGTTGAGAGAAGCGCATGAGGAGCTGAAGATAAAATCGGAAGATTTAGAGGATCGCTCGAGACGGTGCAATATTAGAGTGCGGGGAGTCCCGGAAGCACCCCAATACAGAAACAGTGCAGTGGTGGTACAAAAAATATTTGGAGGCATCCTAAAGGAGGCAGAGCACGCAGAAGAGTGGGATGAGAGTCAGATACAAATAGAGCGGGCGCACAGGGGGTTGGGGCCCATAAGAGACAACCGCCCGAGAGACATTGTGGTATGCTTGTCGTCTTACAGGATGAAAGAACGCATATTGGGAGCAGCGAAAAAGCTAAAGCACCTTCAGTGGGAAGGGAATAAGTTGGAACTGTTTCAGGACTTGTCCCAGGGAACATTGCAACGCAGACGAGAGATAAGGGAGGTCACAACATACCTGAGGAGATCCGACATGAGGCTGTACCCATTTGGACTGCTAATCACAGTACAAGGGCGGTCGAGGAAAGTACAGACCAGCGCAGAAGCATGGAAAGTGTTGAGAGAGTTAGGAGCGGCAGACCTGCCAGAGGAGGCCAGAAGCCCAGCATCGCTGAAGGACAACACTGCTGATAGCAGTAGGGTGGAAAACTTGAGATGGCACAGAGCGGTGGAAGGAGGTCGGAGAGGCAGGTCAAAGAGCAGCGGAGAGGAAAGGAGAGTGCGGAGGAAACCGGCTGAAGAAACAGATGATAAATGATTTTGGCACATATGTCTAGAGAAGAGGAGTAGGTGGGGGGGGGGGGGGCACTGTATGGAGTAGGGAGTGTGAACGGGGAGGGCAGCAGTAGGGGAAGGGAGGAGAGGTAGAGGGGCGGGGTGGGGAGAAAGGGATAGGTGCAGGTGAGTAAGTAGAGGGAGGAGGGGGGAAAAAGGGACAGGGCGAGGGGGTGGGCTGAGTCTATGACATAGCCATGGAAGTTAGATCCCAAGATGGGAGAAGAAGGTTAGGAGGAGGGGGGTGGGGAAGGGGAGATACAAGGGGAGGTACGCAGAAGGAAGGGGGAGGGGAGGGGTGGAGGGGGGAAAGGGGAGGGGGCAGGGCGGGGGAGGACGGGGGTAATGAAGGCAGGAGGGGGAGGGGGGTGCGGGGAGAGTAAACTTTGAAGATTATAACGATGAATGTGAAGGGGCTGAATTCGCCTTGGAAGAGACAGAAATTGTATAAGGAATTGGCAAGGCACGGGGCGGAGATTGTTATGCTGCAGGAGACACATTTGCAAAAAAACCATGAAGGGTTAGTGTGTCCGAAGGGGTATAAGGAGTGCATCTTTGCATCAAACACATGGGAGAAAAAGAAAGGAGGAGTGGCGGTTTTTATTAAAGGGGACTGTAAAACTGAAGTGCAGATGGTAATGAGGGATAAGGGGGGGGGGGGGGGAGATATCTGCTGTTGCGTGTGAGAGTTGGGGAGGAATGGTTCTGCGTGGTGAATGTCTATGCCCCCACGGGGTCCCAGGAGTTTTGGGAAGAGTTAAGTAAACAAGTGGCGGTATTGGGAGATGGAGCATTGGTGTGTGGAGGGGATTTTAATATGCCTTGGCAGGTGGGGAGGGACACGACGGGTAGGGGGGAAGGGAGGAGGGCGGACAGGCAGAGGTATCATAGGTTGTGAATGAGAATGATTTGATAGATGCATGGAGGTTGATGAACCCAGGTAGGCGGCAGTTTTCTTTCTTCTCTGCAGTGCATGGTACGTACTCAAGACTGGATGTGGTTTGGGTAGGGAAGGAGTTGGCGGGCAGGATAAGGGGAGGGGAAATTGAGCCTATTACATGGTCCGATCATGCCCCAGTAGTGGTAAGGGTGAGGGGGGAAAGAAAGGGGGGGCAGTATTGAAAGCTCAATGAGGGGTTGTTGGAGGATATTAGGGTGGTGCAAGAGCTGGAGAAGGTAATTCCAGAGTATTTTGAATGGAACAGGAAGGGAGAGGTAGCAGAGGGGGTGGTCTGGGATGCTTTCAAGGCAGTGGTAAGGGGGGTTCTGGTTAAGTGGGGAGCGCGGTTGAAAGGGAACGGGAGGAGAAGGAAGTACAACTTAGGCGGCAGTTAGTGGAATTGGAAGAGAAGGATGCACGGGGGGGGGGGGGGGAGCTTCGGGGTGCAGTTTTAGAAACCAGGGCCAAATTAAATGCTCTGGAGGCAGGGAAGATAAAGCACCATATGCAGTTATTGAAACAGACCTTTTTCGAAGGGGGTAATAAAGCAGGAAAATTTATGGCTAGGCAGCTGAAAAAAAGGAAGGAGTGGAATAGAGTAATGTAGATCAGAGGGGGAGGGGGAGTAGTACGGGAGGATCACCAGATCAGAGAGGAGTTTGTAGTGTTTTACCAGAAGTTGTATGAGGCCCGGGCAGAGGGAGCGGAAGGGGAGATTAAGGCATACCTGGGAGAGGTGGGGTTGACACGCATGTCGGAAGGGGAGCAGTGTGAGCTGGATAGAGAAAAAGGAGCGGAGGAAGTACTCCAGGCGATTAAAGGCACGAAGCTAGGAAAAGCTCCAGGTCTTGACGGGTTGACAGCAAAGTTTTATAAGAAATTTGGGAGTTTATTATTACAGCCCTTAGTCTCAGTTTTCAATGCAACGTGGCATGGGGGGAGGCTGGCGGATACGATGGGATGGGCAGGTATCACACTGATACATAAGGAGGGGAAAAATCCGCAGGACTGTGCGTCCTATAGACCAATTTCGTTGTTAAATCATGATGTGAAATTGCTGGCAAAGATTCTGGCGACAAGGCTTAATAAAATATTAGGGAAGTTAGTTCATGTGGATCAAGCAGGATTTATTCCAGGGAGGCAGGTGGCGGATAACATCAGAAAGGTTCTGAATGTAATTTGGGCGGCAAGGCACACGGAAGCTCCCACTTTGCTGGTCTCGCTGGATGCTGAAAAAGCATTTGACCAGATGTCATGGGAATTTCTCTTCTCAGTGTTGGGGGCCATGGGATTTGGGGAAGAATTTGTGAAATGGATAAAAGCATTATATGACAGCCCTAAAGCATGTGTGAGAGTTAATGGTGGGTATTCGCGGTTTTTTCCTCTGGGGAGGGGAACGAGGCAGGGATGTCCATTGTCGCCCCTGCTCTTTGCACTGTCATTGGAGCCTTTGGCGGCCCGGATATGGGGGAGCCCAGAGATTAGTGGAGTGAGGGTGGGTCAATCTGAGTACCGTCTGTCGCTGTTTGCGGACGATATTCTGTTGACGATTACAAAGCCGGGTGACACGCTGCCAGCCCTAATGGAAGAGATTCAGAGGTATGGGGGTGTGGCGGGGTTCCGAGTTAATTGGGGGAAGTCAGAAATATTAAACGTGGTGGGGGAAGAGGAACAGCTGAGAGCACTGAAGCAAAAATTTCCATTTAGATGGGCAAGGAGATTGATTAAGTATTTGCGGGTGCAGGTGGGGAGGATGTTAGAGGAATTATTTGAATTGAACTATAAACAGCTAATAGGGAGATTGGAATGGCAGTTCGGGGGGTGGAGCAGGGGGTATTATTCTTGGTTCGGGAGGATGGCGATCGTTAAAATGATGCTGCTTCCCCAGTACTTATTTTTTTCCCAAGTGCTGCCTATAGCGATTCCGAGAGGAATAATGAAAAAGATAGAAGCAAGTGGATGGGTTTATATGGGGGGGGGGGGGGGTAGAAGGCCGAGGGTGGCAGCGCGAACCTTACAAGTGCAGAGGGTGGAGGGAGGGATGGGGGTGCCTAACTTTGCAGTATATTACAAGGCAGCACAGTTGAGGGCGATATATGCCTGGTTACGAGAACCATGGAAACAATGGGTGCAGATGGAGGCGGCAGATCTGCCCCCGGGAGGATTAGAGCGGATAGTGTGGGGGGGGAGAACCCTATGGTGAGGCACACGGTAAGAATATGGCAGCAAAATCGGAGGAGGATGGTGGGAGACAAGAAATGGTCACATACTATGTCCCTACTGGCATGCTGCGATCAGGGGAGGGACCCAGTAGAGGAGTGTTGAAGAGATGGGAGGCGCAGGGGTTAAGTCAGGGGTCACAGATATTAGTGGGTAAGGAGGTAAGGAGTTTTGAGGGCCTTCGGGATATATATAAGCTGCAGGAATTGGATAGATTTGCATATGCCCATAGCTTCTCATGATATTTTCTCTATGACTCCAGTGTGTAAATAGTTTCCCCTGTTATCCAAGTTTTACTGTCCTGTTATATGTAAACCCAAAACTATGTTCACGTTCTGTTCTCTTGTTCCATGTAAACCGCGCTGATGCTGAATAGTGCGGTATATAAGAAATTGTAAATAAATAAATAAAATAAATAAATATGCGCAGATAGGTTCGTTGATCCGCAAACGACGAAGGGAGCAAGACAGGGGAGGTGAAGTAGAATGGTTTGAAGTTGCCTGCTTGTGGTCCATGGGACAAAAGGGCATGATCTCTAAAATATACAAAGGCTTGATAGCGAGGGGTGCGGGGAAATTGAGTTATATGGAAGTGTGGGAAAGGGACTTGGGGGTGGAATGGGTAGTAGAGGAGTGGGAAGCGGTAGCGCAAGGCATAGCAAAATTCACTATCGCCACGGCGTTACGGGAGAATGGGTTCAAGGTGCTGAGTAGGTGGTATCTTACGCCGGAGCGGCTCTTTAAAGCAGGGGTTAGGAACACGAATGTGTGTTGGAGGCTGTGTGGAACAGAGGGTACATGGTTGCATATGTGGTGGTCTTGTCCAGTGGTGCAGAAGTATTGGGGAAGTGTAGGGGAAAATATAAGCAAAATTGTAGGTGCTCGTATAGAGCTGACTCCTGAAATATGTCTCCTGCAGAAGAAGGATGGGTTATGGGAAGGAGAGTGGAGCATGATCTGGTTTTGTGTCACGGTGGCCAGAGGTGAAATTGCTCGGAATTGGAATAGAACGGTCTTGCCCTCAATGGAAAGCTATGCTAAAAGGTTGTCGGGTGTATACCTGATGTATAAAATTACGGGGGAGAAAGGGGGCAGGGGGGATCAAATGGAGAAGCGATGGGAGTATGGAGATGGTTGAGAGAACATAGGACCCGTCTTTTTTGGGAACTACGAAATAAATTGAGTATCGACCACAGCCGCATTGGTCTGGAGGCACTGCAATCACTGCTCCCAACTGGAGTAAACGAGACAGCGTCTCCTCTACCGCTACTTCCCTCGCACAAATCCTGCAGGGCGAAAGAACGAACAATTCGGCCACTGGCCTGATGAACTCGAGGGCATAACCCTTGCGAATGACCTCCAGCACCCAACGGTCAGACGTTATCTGAGCCCAGGCTGAGAGAAAATCCCGAAGCTGACCCCCCACAGGATGTACCATGGCCTGGACTTTCCTGACTTCACTGGGTCTTACAAAATCCTGAGGAAGAGGGGCTAGCAAAACCTCTGCCCGCCCCTCGGAATCCCCGGAATCCTTGCCCACAAAAGGGAAAATGCCCTCTTTGGAAAGCTCCCAAACATGAGGTACGAAAACATCTGAAATCCCGCGTCTGACCTCTAGCTGTTAGCGCTGTCCAACCGGGCTTTGGCTTATCCTCTGGCAAGCGACCTCCTTTGGATTCCCCCAAATCCTGGACTAACTTGTTGAGATCTTCCCCAAACAACAGCTTGCCCTTAAAAGGAAGCTTGCTGAGTCATAACTTGGAGGAACTATCTGCTGCCCAATTCTGAAGCCAAAGATAACGCCGAGCCGATACCAGAGACGCCAATGCTCTAATGAGATCATAATGTAGATCTGCTAAGTACGCCGCACCAGATTCTAATTTAGTAACATCGACCACCTGGTCCTGCGCCTTGTCGACCGGACGCAGCAGGTGCTGTGACCAACGAAGGCAGGCCCTAGCCACCCAAGCTCCACAGATAGATGCTTGTAAGGACAGTACATTGAACTCAAAAGCTTGTTTCAACAAAAGGTCAAGCCTGTGATCCTGCCCATCCTTGAGGGCCGCATTGCCATCCACCGGAATGGTAGTCTTTTTTGTAGCAGCTGAGGCGGCTGCATCCACGCATGGAGAACGAAATGTTTCACATTCCTGATCAGACAAAGGGTAGAGGCGGTTCATAGCCCTTAACCCCTGGAGCCCTGCCTCAGGCAGATCCCATTCATCCTGAATCATCTGTCTGACCACACGATGAACAGGAAACACCACCTGAGTCTTTCGTACTGCCTGAATGAGAGGGTCTTCCTACTGCATCATCCTCCGCCGATGGCCCCACCGACAGATTAAGCGCCTGAAGCAACTCAGTAATTAAAGTCATCAACTCCTCTCTACAAAAGACACGAATAATCCTAGCCTGAACTTCCGGCTCCGGGATTTCACCTTCCTCCAAATCCTCTATGCCCGCTTCTGGTTCGATGTCCAACTCATCCTCATCAAACCAGTCGTCTTGCGCTGAGTGCTCTTCTAAGGGACGAGCTCTCTTAGCTGGTCTCGCACCCAAGGACTCCACAGTTTCCGCAGTAGGCCGAACCGCTGCTGTCTCGACATTCGAAAGTCCCGCAGTGGCTCCCTGCAGACGTAAACAAAAAGCTTGGTGCAACAGTACAAGTTCTGGGGAAAACTCCCACAGAGCAGCTGCCCCCAAAGCCGTCAAGGTAGAGGGACCTGGAACGGACTGCGCCAAGCTCTGCGGCGAAGCAGGGGCTTCTAGCAGGGGAGTACTACCCAAAGGGGCTAGAGTCTCTCGCGCAGGCAAGGACGGAACCTCCTTAGCTTTATCCTGCAGCTCCTGCTCCATGCTTAGCACCTCGGACGTGCAACTGCGGCAGACCCCAGTGTCAGAGACCGTGCCACAACGGGTACCACAGACGAGACACTGAGGACGCGCTGGCATGAGCCCAAATCCCTGCGCCGTGCCCAAAAAAACTATATCAAGAGCAAAGATAGCAGATCCACAGTCTGATCTGCTCTCTCTCTTTTTTTTTAACTTTCAAAACCAAACGTCCTGTCTTTAATTACCCAATCTAATACTAAAGAAATTACAACCAGAAAAAATGGCAAAAATAGCAGAAAATAGCAATTGACTGTGAATAAAACAGACACGATGAAGAAAACCATGCCGAGAAAAAACGTGGGAAAAACAGCCCGTTGTGTGAGGAGAGATAAAACATGAAAATTAACCCCCCACAAGGCTCTAGGCCGAAACGGCAGACTCACCGGAGCTCTCCTGCAATCGGGCCCTCACCTCCGAGGCAGCAGAACGTCTAAAACTGCTCCTGTTCTCACCGTTGCTGCAATCGCCGGTCTGAGTTCCTTCCCCCGAGGCACTGAGAACCAACAAAGCAACCTGACAGAAACCGTATGAACGGCCTGCACTCCCGATGAGATCAGGACCCAGCAAGGCAGCAGGGAACTCCTCTATCTGAATTGCTCCTTATTCGTTCCTCAGTGAGCCCAGCACCTGGGCTCACCACCTCCAGCTGCATGGAGATTGAGCACACCAGGAGCTGGTGGAAGGTGCCAGCGGTATATGTGCTAGTGGCTTCAGAATTCTGACATGCCCAGTCTCCAAGCTGCGGAAGGAGGTGCACTACCCAGAGGTGTGGGACTGGACTGGAGGGATGATAAGGAACTCCTTGCCAACTATTAAACCCAGGGATAGATCTATTATGCTTGAGGGTTGTGTGGCAGCCAGCGGAAAAGGAAATATTGTGTGGGTGGAAGGAAGAATGGATTTGTCTAAAATATCAATATTTCTTGGAAGATAATGTGCCACAGTCAGTGAAGAAATTGAAACTGCACATGTCAGCAACATAATGTTCTAAAACATAACTCAAACATTAACCATGAAATACTTACAGAAAAGAAAGATTAAAGTTTTGGAATGGCCTTCACATTCCCCAGACTGAAAATCTGGAGAGCTTGCGAACATGCCGTACCTGTTCTCAGCTAGAAGTGTTTTGCAAGGAAAAGTGGGGAACATTTCAAAAGTGAAAATAGAAAGTTTGCTACAGGAAATGGTTGGAAGCTCTTATTTCTTTTTTTTAACTTTCTATTTATCAAATCATGATACAATGAAACCCTTTGTACAGAAAATAAGGACTGCAGAAATAGCAATAGCAATAACAAAAGAAAAAACAAACATCACTGATGCCTTCCATAAAGCCCCCATACTGATGGAGGGATCCACAGAAAATAGGAGTAACAATGACAAATATATTTACCAAAAAGGAAAATATTACGCCAACAGAACAGATTGTAGACCCCATAGCCAGTGAGACATACATCCCATCAAAAACAACCAAACAGGTATTAGTCACCATTGCCTCCACTTTCTTACTGCACAAAAATGCTCTGTTGTTTAGGATCAAAGAAAATATATCTACTATTTAGATATTTAATCATTTTGCAGGAAATCGCAGAAAGAACAGACCGCCCAAGGCCCTAACCTCCCAACACATTTGAAGAAAAGCATAGTTACTCACCTGTAACAGTTATTCTCCGGGGACAGCAGGAATCAGTCCTCACATATGGGTGATGTCGGCACTGACAGGGTCTGCCCGGAAGCATGTCCCCAACTTTCAAAGAAAGCCTTTGGGAGATGCACCACGCATACATGGTCCCCTTCCCGCCCAAGGGTGCCATCTTGCCTCAGTCCAATGACATTGCTAAGATGGCAAAAAATTAAAATACGGTAAAGAAGCAACTCCAAGGGGAGGAGGGAGGGTTATGAGGACTGATTCCTGCTGTCCCTGGAGAACACCTGTTACAGGGGAGTAACTATGCTTTCTCTGGGAACAAGCAGGAAGTCAGTCCTCACATATTTATTTATTTGGTTTTATACCGCACTATTCAAGATCAGCACGGTTTACAAGGTAACAACATAGTACATGGAACAGTTTGCTTTTAACATATTACAATTAACATTTTAAACATGTGAACAAGGTATATACAGTTAACTATTTACATTGGTAGATCAATGGGACTCCTCAGCTGCAAGCTACAGAGAACCTATAAAAAATGCCACTGTGACCTACAAAGAGCGAGCTGAGAGCTGCAGCAGTTGAGTTCCAACTGAGAGACTCTCGCAAGACCCAAATGTCCGGTGGGGAACCAGTACTCCAGAAGCCTGAACATAGAAGGGTCGGAGGGCAGGAGTTGCCTACACCCCAAATAGGTTAGTTCAGCCTGGCCGAATGCACTGTCCCATTGGGACTCCCTCTCCAGGCAGTAGCGAGCTGTGAAAGTATGGACCGAAGGCCAGGTGGTGGCCCGGCAGATTTCCGTCACGGGTATGGAACGCAGATTTACCATGGAAGTAGCCATGGCCCTGACACCGTGTGCCGTGACCCGCTGGTTTAATGAGATCCCCAGCTGCTCATAGGCGAGGGTAATGCAGTCTGCCACCCAAGTGGACAGAGTTCGCTTAGTCACTGGCAGCCCCAGCCGACTGGGTTCATAGGATATGAAAAGCTGAAATGCATTGCGGTGGCCCCGAGTCTGTTGCAGATAGAAAGACAGGGTCCTTTTACAATTCAAGGTATGGAGGATGATCTTCACCTTGCTGGCATGAGGCCTTGGAAAGAAGATGGGAAGCATCACTTCCTGATTGAGGTGGAAGGGACATACCACCTTTGGCAGAAACTTTGGCTGTGTGCGGAGCACCACTCTGTTCTTGTAGAACCTCATATAGGGAGGTTCTGCCATCAGAGCCTGGAGTTCACTGACCCTGTGAGCTGATGTGAGTGCCACAAGGAAAACAACTTTCCAGGAAAGGTACCGCAAGTGACAGGTAGCCAGGGGCTCAAATGGCAGCTTAATGAGCTGCAAGAGCACCACGTTGAGATCCCCACTCCACCGCTGGTGGGCGGACGGCGGGTTTGGATAGCATGAGACCCTGCAAGAACCGAGATACAAGGGGCTGAACCGAGAGGGGCTGAGTCAAGAAGGGTTTTCCCTCAATGGATTTGTGGTGCACTGCGATAGCTCTCATGTGCACTCTGACCGAGTTGGACTTTACTCCCACCTGTGACAGGTGGAGTAGGTACTAAGTACCAAGGATCAACGCCACTTGAAGGCATACACCCTTCTCAGGAAAGCCTTGCGGTAGGCCAAAAGAACCTCTTCCATGTACTATGGGAGATTGAAGGGAGAGTTACTGGTTCAGCAACCAAGCTGTGAGTGACAGGGGTGCAGATTGGTGTGCAAGAGAGAGCCCTTCTCCTGTGAGATCAGTCCTGGGGTATGGCCCAGGGGAATTGGCAACACTGATGACAGGTAGAGAAGCAGTGGGAACCAGGGTCGCCTTGGCCACAGCGGGGGGGGGGGGGGGGGGGGGCTATTAGTATCAGTGATGCCCTGTCACACTGGACCTAGAAAAGGGTCTTGGTGACCAGTGGTGTTGGCGGGAAGGCGTAAAGGAGGCCTTCCATCCATGGAATGAGGAATGCGTCTGCTGCCACCCAGGATGGGTGCAGCTGGCGGAAGCAGAAGCAGGGAAACTGTGTGTTGTCCGGGCTGGGAAACAGGTCCATTAGGGGGACACCCAGAGTCAAAACAGCCGGGAGGCCATTTGGGATCCAGGCACCATTCGTGCGGCTGGAGATCAATTGTTTACGCTATCAGAATACAGAAAGACTAGGGGACATGTAATGAAGCTACAGGGTAAACTATTTAAGATAAATAAGAGAAAATATTTTTTCACTCAACGTGTAATCAAACTCTGGAATTTGTTACTGGAGGATGTAGTAAAGGCTGTTAGTGTAGCTGGGTTTAAAAAAGGTTTGGACAAGTTCCTGGAGGAAAGGTCCATAAACCATTATTAAAAAGGGACCCAGGATATCAATGCTTGACCCAATACAAGCATTGTGGAACCTGTGTCTCTTGGGGATACTGCTAGGTACGTATGACCTAGATTGGCCACTGTTGGAAACAGGATACTGGGCTTGATGGACCTTGGTCTGACCCAGTATGGTATATCTTATGTACTCTGCTCAGCTGGTCTGCTAGGGCATATCTTGGCCCGGGAGGTAGACTGCTCTTAGGAGAATCCCATTGCATGTCGCATAGGGCTACTGCCTCCTGGCAGAGGGAGTACAACCCTGTGCCCCTTTGCTTGTTCATATAGAACATTGCGACTTGGTTGTCGGTCTGTATCAGCACCGACTGGTGCTGCAGCCAGTGGCGAAAGGCTCAGAGGGCAAGGAATATCGCCTGGAGCTCCAGAAGATTGATCTGCAGCTGGGATTCTGTCTGGGACCAGCTGCCTTGTGTCCAGAGGTCCTCACAGTGCGCTTACCAACCCAGCAAGAAAGCGTCCGTGGTGAGGACTCTCTGGGGAGTGGATGCCTGGAAGGGCATCCAGGCCTGAAGGTGACAGCGAATCTGCCACCAGTTGAGGGAGTTCACCAGCTGGCGGGTCACTCTTACCCTTTTCCAAAGCCTGCCCGTGCGTGCGTTTACAGAGAGCGAAGGCTACCCTCATATGCAGTCGGGCATATGGGGGTCACATGAACCGTGGAGGCCATGTGGCCCAGCAGCTGCAGAAGTTGGGTGGATAGCAACCAGCGGTTCTGTACCTCTGTGACTGGCTCCCTGAGGCATTTTGACCTCTCTTGAGGGAGGAAGGGCTTGGCCTGGAGGGTGTCTAGCTGAGCCCCTATGAACTACAGGCATTGAGATGGAGAGAGGTGGAACTTGGGGTAGGTGATAATGAATCCCAGGTGCTGCAGTGCATGGATGGTGTGCCTGGTGGCGTGGTGCACCTCTGCCTCCCCTTATGAGCCAGTTGTTGAGGTAGGGAAAGATGAAGGAGACGGAGGTGGGCTGCAACCACTGCTAGGCACATGGTGAAGACCCATGGTGATGAGGCCAGCCTGAAGGGCAGTAACTTGTATTGATAGTGCTCTCCCCTTCCACCACAAAAAAGAGGCATTTCTGTGTCTGGGATGGATCAGGATGTGTGTATAGGCATCCTTCAGGTCTAATGTTCCAAGGGAGAGCATTTTGAACTTCTCCCTTACCAGAAACCTATTTAGATCCCGTTGACCCAGGAAGGGCCTGAGGCCCCCTGTTCTCTTGGGAACAAGGAAATAGCATAGTTACTCACCTGTAACAGGTGTTCTCAGGGAACAGATGGAATCAGTCCTCAAATATGGGTGATGTTGGTGCCGATGGAGCCCGCGCGGAATATTTCCCGAGCTTTCAAAGAAAGCCTTTGGGAATGCTACCACGCATGCGTGGTCCCCTTCCCTCCCAAGGGTGCTATCTTGTTCAGTCAGATGACATAGCGAAGATGGCAGTCAAGCAAAAACAAAAGGATGGCAACTTCAAGGGGAGGAGAGAGGGCTGTGAGGACTGATTCCTGCTGTTCCTGGAGAACACCTGTTATAGGTGAGTAACTACACTTTCTCCAGGAACAAGTAGGAAGTCCGTCCTCACATATGGGACTCCCTAGCTCCAGGCTGCCAAGGACTGAACCAAGACAGCACCAACGGCAACCAGTCATGTGGCTGTGAGTTTGCAGAAGGTGAGTAATCGCTGAGAGACTCTCCAAGACCCTAGGGTCCAGCAACACTATCATTCCGGTAGCCTGAACACAGAGTGTCGGAGGACAGAAGTTGCCTACACTCCAAGAATATTATGCAGCACTGCCTGACCAAAGGCACTGTCCCTATGGGTTTTGCTTTCCAGACAGTAATGTACTGAAAACGTATGAATGGATGATCAAGTGACAGCTCTGTCAAGTTTCTGTCACCGGCACAGAATGGGGATGGGCCACTGACGTAATCATTGCTCTCACGCGATGCGCTGTGATCCGGTGCTCCAGGGAGAGGCCTGCATGCTCATAGGCGAGGGCAATGTAGTCCGCCACCCAAGAGGATAGGGTATGCTTGGTTACAGGAAGCCCAAGTCTGCTGGGGTCATAGGACACAAAAAGCTGAGATGCTTTCTAGTGGCCCTGGGCCCTTTGCAGATAGAAGGACAGGGCCCATTTACAGTCCAGTGTGTGGAGTATGAGCTCCTCCCTGCCAGCATGAGGCTATAAGTAGAAGGTGGGGAGTACCACCTCCTAGTTGAGGTGAAACGGGGACACCACCTAAGGGAGGAACTTAGGGTGAGTGCACAGCGCTACCCTGTTCTTGAAGAACCTGGTGTACGGGGGAGGGGGGGGAGGGGGGGTAGGGGGTCTGCCAACAGCACTTGAAGCTTGCTGACTCTGCGAACTGAAGTCAGGGCCGCCAGGAAGGTCACCTTCCAGGGTAGGTATCTGAAGTGGCAGGTGGCCAGAGGCTTGAATGGTGGCCTAGTGAGCTGGGAGAGCACCACATTGAGGTCCCATTCTGCTGTTGGAGGGTGGACAGGGGCCTTGGAAAGCAGGCAGCCCCGAAGGAAATGGGAAAGCAGGGGCTGGCTAGATAAGGGCTTTTCCCCCACTGGGTGGTGGTGAGTGGCTATGGCGCTCAGATGCACTCGGACTGAGTTGGATTTCAGCCCTGTGTGCGACAGATGCACTAGGTACTGGAGTACCAGCTGGACATGGCAGGAGAACAGGTTCTCCTCCATATCTGTGCATCAGAGCATGAACCTGCGTCACTTAAAGACATAAGCCCTCCTTGTGGAGGGCTTCCTGGAGGCTAACTGGATTTCCTCAACCTCTTGTGGTAGGATGAGCGGGGCCAAGGTTATCTTCTCAGCAACCAGGCTGTTAAAGTCATCGATCTTACATTGGAGTGCAGTAGGGAGTCCTCTTCCTGTGTCATGAGGTCCAGGGCTTGGACCAGGGGTACCTGGGTTGTTGCCGCTAGTGAGAGCAGTAGTGGAAACCAGGGTTGTCTGGGCCACCAAAGGGCAATCAGTATCACCGATGCCCTCTCATTCTGAACTTTGAACAGAGTATTGGCGACCAGGGGAGTCAGTGGGAATGCATACAGCAGTCCCTCGGACCATGAGATCAGGAACGTGTTCATCGCCACCCTCTGTGGGTGCGGCTGCCTGGAGCAGAAGCGAGCCAGCCGCGTGTTGTCTGGAGAGGCGAAGAGGTCAATCTGGGGCCAGCCGCAAAGGCGGAAGAGCTTCTTCAACAGTGCAGGGTCGAGAGGACTCTGCTGAATCAGACTGCCAGGTAGTTGTCCTGGCCTGGGAGGTAGACCGCTCGCAGGAGCATGCCGTTGCACACTGCAAAGTTGAGGAGGGCTACAGCCTCCTGGCAGAGGGAGTATGAACCCGTGCCCCCCTGCTTGTTTATATAGAACATTGTGACCTGGTTGTCCGCATGGACCAGCACCAGTCTGTTCCGCAACAGGGTGTGGAATGCGCGTGGGACAAGGAATACCACCCGCGTGGTACAGATGAATTTTGACTATTGATTATGCCTCAGTAGTGAATATGCCTCAACTGTAAATAGGGGCACTTGAAACTGTTGAAACAATTTACATAACTACAGATACTGGAAAGATCAGGGAGGAGACCTTCTCCTAGCAAGCAAATGGAGACCCATTACAGAGAACAAAAGAACACTTCACCTAGGAGTCTTTCTACTAGCAGACAAATTGAAACCCATTAACAGGACAAAACAGGACAATTCACCTTGCCTTGGAAACATTTCTCCTAATTCATCAATTGTAATGTAGACCAGGGAGGGGGGTTCCCTTGAGCATTTTCAAGCACCTGGCCAGTGTCTTGGATGTGCTTAATGGATAACTGACTCTATACTACGTATGTGTCACATGATAGGAAATAACTGGATTGTTCTTGCAACTGGATAAAATGGGTACCTGTTTTCAGCTAGACAGAGAGAAATGGATTCATCTAGGAATGGACGCATTGCCTAGAGAAACTCCCGATTGAGAAGTCTCTCTTGTCTGGTTGAATCAGGGATCCATTCAATCGAAGTGTGACGGGATGAAGTAGAACTCTTTCGGTGAAGTATTATTCTTCTGTAATTAGCTTTCTAGTTATCTATTCTGTAATTAAGTGCTTTTATTCTAATAGTTTTCCAGATATCTTTTTAACTAATCATAGGTAGATATATGAATTACTTGCCTTTCTAAATAAGTATGAATTAAGAAGTTAAATAAGTGAAATTCAAGTTATCCCTGCTTTGTATTATAAATAAACTGCACGTCTTCATTAACAAGGTGTGTTGGCCTTTGTTGGAGTAAGACACACCCGGAGTTCCAGGAGATTGATCTGTAGTAGAGACTCCTCCCTGGATCAGCAGCCCTGAGTGTGGTGAACTCTGCAGTGAGCTCCCCAGCCCTGGAGAGAGCCATCCGTGATCAGGATACACTGCGGTGGGGGCACCTGGAAGGGCATCCCTGCTCGAAGGAGGCCCTGGTTCTGCCATCAGTCTAGGGATCTCGCCAGCTGGCAGGAGATTCTGACCCTTCCCAGAGCTGGCCCAAGGCTTGAGTCCACTGGGACTGCAGACACCACTGGGCTATCTGCATGAGCAGGCGGGCTAGGGGCATGACATGGATTGTAGAGGCCATGTGTCCCAGCAGGCAGAGGAGAAGGCAGGCTGGCATCATTGTGTGGTGCTGGACCTCCCCTGCCAGCAGTTTGAGGGTTCTGGCCTGCACCATGTCCAGCTGAGCACCGATGAACTCTAGGTCTTGCACTGGAGAGAGATGTGATTTTGGGTAGTTGATGATGAACCCCAGGTGCTGCAGGAGGAGGATGGTACATTCTGTGCCCTGACTGGTTTCTGCGGCTATGCCGCCCTTGATGAGCCAGTCGTCCAAGTAGGGGAAAGCGAACACCCCCTGTAGGCGCAGATGGGCAGCTACCACTGCTAGACCTTTGTGAACACTCTTGGTGAGGAGGCCAGGCCAAAGGGAAGTATTGCTGGTGAGATGGGTGGACCAGGATGTGTGTGTAGGCATCCTTTAGGTCCAAGGAGCAAAGTCAGTCTCCCTGGTGGAGGTAGGGCAGTAGAGTTCAAAAGGAGAGAATTTTGAACTTCTCCCTCACCAGGAACTTCTTCAGGACTTGGAGATCTAGGATGGGCCTGAGACCCCCGGTTCTCTTAGGGACAAGAAAGTACCTTGAGGAGAAGCCCTTGCCCCAGAGGTGCTGGGGAACAGGCTATACTGCCCTGTCCCTTAGTAGACCTGCCAACTACGAGAGCAGGAGGGCCTGATGAAGGAGAGGTCATGCTGGTTCTCCTGGAAAATGCGCCAGAGGTGGTAGTTGGAAGTGGAGGTGGTAACCCTCCTTCACCACCCGGAGGGCCCACTGGTCCAAGGTGACCTCGGGTCACCTGTGGGCAAAGAGTGCCAAGCAGCCCCCTGTGGACTGATGGGGGTCTCCCAGGGGGAGGGAGGCCCTGCCTTGGGAGTCAAAAGCTTCCGCCAGGTTGGGCCAGAGCTGGTGTCTGCAGTTTGGGAGCCTTTGGCTTCCTGGGTCTGTGTCCCTGTCCCTTGGGCTGGAGTCCCTGGTGCTGCTGGCTTGAAAAGGCCTAGTAGTGGTGACTCTGATGGAAAGGGCCCTTCTTCCTCGAGAAAGTTGGCCTTTTCCCTGAGGTTTTCTTATAGGAGAGGGTAGAGGTCTTCTTGTCGGCCATAGATTTTCCAAATAGATTCTCCCCAGTGCAGGGGACATCCAGCAGTTTTTCTTGGACTCATTGCTCAAGATCCGAAGTCTGCAGGCAGGCCTGTCATCGAGCGCCGATGCCTGCGGCTACTGTCCGGGCTGCAGCCTTGAATCCATCATAGGCGACCTGGGACAGGAACTTGGAACAGTCCCGGATGGTGGCTACCAGAGTCTGGAACTGTTGCAGGCGTTCCCCGGTGAGCCCTGCTGAAAAGCCAGCGAGCTCCTGCATGAGGCTTTTAAGATACATCCCTATGTAGAGCTCATAGGTTTGTATCCGGCAGCTCAGCATGAACCCTTGGAAGCACTTATGCTCCAGGGTGTCGAGGGCCCTGGCTTCTCTACCCAGGGGTACAGAAGAGGCATTTTGTGAAGACTCTTGGAGACGAGGTCAGCCCAAAGGGCAATACCCTGTATTGGTAGTGCTGTTCCCCCACCACGAACTGGAGATATTTTCTGTGGCTGGGGTGGATTAGGATGTGAGTGTAAGCATCCTTTAGATCCAAGGAGCAAAACCAGTCTCCTTGCTGGAGGAATTGCAGCAGAATTCCAAGGGACAGCACCTTGAACTTAGCCCTAACCAGAAACCTGTTGAGCTCTCACAGGTCCAGGATGGGCCCGAGACCCCCAGTCCTCTTGGGGATGAGGAAGTACCTGGAGTAGAAGCCAGTGCCGCAGAGGTGTTTTGGGATTAACTGCTTTGTCCCAGAGTAGTCCTGCTAGCTCAGTGAGGAGCACGGTCTGGTGAAGGATAGTCCTGGTGTAGTCTCCTGGAAAGAACGGGGGTGGCGTCTGATGTAGGTGGAGGAGGTAACCCTCCTTGACCACCTGTAACACCCAGGCATCGATAGTGATGGCTGTCCACCTGTGGGCAGCAAAGGACCCCCTCGGGATGTGGGGGGTCACGCCCAGGCAGTCAAAAGCCTCTTCCGGGCTGGGCCTGAGCCGGTGCCTGGGGCTTTGGGGCTTTATGCTTTCTGGGACCATGCCCCTGGCCTTTTTGTTTCTGGGTCTGCTGAGGACCCGAGAAGGCTTGGAAGTGTGGAGTAGTACTGAAGCCCCCTTTCTTCCTCGGGAAGAAGAGATTTTTCCTCTGGGTTTTCTTTCGAGGCTGCACCGAGGTCTTTTTCAAGAGCCTGGTTCTCGTCACATACTTGGTCTCTATCTCCGCTGCTTTGTCTGCCATGGGTTTCCCCAACAGGTTTTCATTTGTGCAGGGGACATCGATCAACTTGTCCTGTACTCATTGTTCCAGGTTGGATGACTGCAGCCATGCTTGGCGACGTGCCCTGTTGCCTGCAGCGGCCACCCTAGCCGATGACTCAAAGCCATCATAGGTGCCTGGGACAGGAACTTTGAACATTCCTTTACCGCCAAGGTTAGGGTCTTGAACCTCTGTAGGGGTTCTCCATCGAGGCCTGAAGAGAATCCCACGAGCTCCCTCAACAGTTCCTTCAGGTAGATGTCAATGTAGAGTTGTATGAGTGGGTTCAGTATGTTAGCATCGAGCCCTGAAAAGCCTTTCGGCCAAGGGTGTCGAGGGTTTGCGCCTCCCCACCGGGTGCTTCCGAGTGTGTCTTTTGGCTCTTAAGCCGATGCATGGCCAACTCCATGACTACTGAGTTGTGGGGGAGCTGGACCTTCTGGAACTCAGGCCTCCAGCATACCCAGTGCATGCCGTCGAGGCGCCTACTGATAATTGGTACCGAAGCAGGTGTTTCCCACATCTGGTGGAGGAGACTGACGAGGATCGGGGGCACCAGGACCATAACGGTTTCCTTTGGGGGTGCCTCGTATTGGAGTATCTCCAATTCCTTGGTTTGCAGGTCCTCCTTGGACTCGGTCTTGATTATGAGAGCCTTGGCCATATTCCTCACAAAATCGAGGAATGCAACATCCTCGGGTGGAAAGTGGTGCCGGGTTGTCAGGGGAGATGGGTCCAAGGGCACATCAGTGTTGCCTAATGTCCGGGGACTCTTCGTCCTCGGTCTCCCATTTGGAATCAAAGTCGGAGTACGAGTCCGAAGCTGCACAATCACCTCGGTCGAGGACTGCTCTCCACGGTGCAGGACCTCTAGAGGATCGTAAGTCTGAGCCACGGGTGCTCACTGGGGGTCGGGGGTTCTCTCGAGGCTGATGGTGCTCAAGGACCGGCTCGATGTCTGGGGAAGCCCTCGATGTCAAGGGTCCCATCGTCAGGGAGGATGAACTGGATGAGCCAGACATAAATACCTGCTGCATGGCAACTATGGCAGATATACTGCTCTCTAGGACTGCCATTTTGGTCTCCATGCCAGTTGGCTCCGCAGCCTTCGATGTGGGCACTGAGGACTTTGGGCCTGGTATTAGTATTGTCAAGGGGAAGTCCTTGATGAGGATGGCCTCAGAGGCCCGAGGCTGGTCAGTGGGAGCCGACGACTCCTTGCGGGGCAACTTGGGGGACTGCTCCTGTCCCCTGCTCCTGTCCCGACTTCTCGGACTCACGCCTGGGCTGTGGGACCTGGGGTGGGATTTCACCTTCTTCCCTGAACCATCCTCTGAGGCGATCTTCGAGGAGTTCTTCTTCTTATGCTCCACCTCCGGGGACATTCACTTGGAGATGCCACAGCTGCGGGACTCCAAGGAGGCTCTGGCTTCGCAGGGCACCGAGGTTTTGGAGGGGGCCGTAGAGCGTGGTGTTACCGGAGACTCCAGGGCAGAGTTGGACTTATAAAAAAATTTTTCCTGCTGCTGATGGCGACTCTTTAAGGCTTTTGGGGTCATTATTCTGCAGAGCTTGCAGGTCAAGGCATTAGAGGCAGCAGTCGTGTGGATCGGTAAGTGACATGACCATGCCACACCAGTCATACTTTTTGTAGCCACTTGAGGCCATTGGAAAAAGGGGGTCCCTACCTCCTAGCAGGGGTCAGAGACCTTTGGCTGAAAAATGGCATGAATGCTGGTCGAGGCAGACCTCGATGAAAAAAGGAGAGATGAACCCAAGGAACGATGCCGATGCGAGCTGGCTCAGGGGTGGGAAGGAACCGGTATGTAAACCGGACAAAATTTAACTATAAAAACTCAGACCTTTTCCAGGGAAAAAAAGAACAATGTCCGAAGGGCTCCGTGGAAAAAAGGAGACTGAGGCAAGATGGCATCTTTGGGTGGGAAATAGACCACGCATGCGTGGTGCATCTCCCAAAGGCTTTCTTTAAAAGCTGGGGAGATGCTTCCACGTGGGCTCCATCAATGTTGACATCACCCATATCTGAGGATTGACTTCCTGCTTGTTCCCGGAGAAAAGATGATATATGACCTGAATTATGTATGAGTTTTCTGGTTTTCATATATACTGTGTGGCACACACAACTCCTTTGTCTTACAAGATTAAGGTTAGTTACTAAGTTGTGGTAAAATTGTGCAATTTATCACAATATTTACTGTGGGAATCACTAACTTATGGCATCTCAGTACTGCAAATTACTAACTCCCATGGCTGTTGGAGCCAGAAACATTGCATGTTCCCAGATACAGTAACACAGATAGCGGGCCTTGCTTGGGGTGCACTATCTCTAAAGGGGCCAAAGCTAGGTAAATCCCCCCCTCCCCAGTACCTATCAGGGGGTTTCCTGATGTCTAAATTGCTCCTGCGCTCTAGCAGTAGTCTCAAGGTACTTTCACTAGTGACCCAAGGCTCTCAGGGAGGAAAGATGATGCCAGCTCAAAGTTGGCATTATCTTTCCACGAATAACAGCTTGCAAGGTTAAATGCAAGCTGTGTTAACCAATTTGCAAAATAATAAGGGCTTTGAATACATTTGCATGCTTTGCATCTCATTATTGTTTAGCTCATGTTGTACTAAAGATACATGCGTTAAGGGCAAATAATGCACAAATTTGTCATTTAACGTAGTTTATTTGGCCAAAATTGTGTGCTGTTCTCTTAATGCACATACCTACCTCCCTAAGTAAATGAGGAAAAGAGGAGTGTATTGTATGCTTGGGTTTTTTTTTGGTATCTTTTGATATACAGTGGTTGCGTATTTATTTGTATGGTATTTTATTTAAAATAATCTTTTTTTAGAACTGTGTTTATGCTACAGCTGTATCTCCATGGAATATTCATATTGGATTATATTATTCTATTGTGCAACCTTGCCATTGCCTGAAGTTAGTTCCTTAAGCCTTATGCCCCCCCCCCACCCGGCTGTCAGAATCTATTGTTTAACTTTGAATGCCTTGCTGTTTGTTGCACTAGGCAGCTGCCTAGTCCGCCTAATGGTTGGGCCGGCCCTGCATGAACCAAAACAGGGTCAGGTTGGGTTTTGACATTGTGCATGAAATTTTATTTTTAACATTTTTAGTAGACCTTTTTATTCTGTTTCTTCTGTGCAGTAATGCATTATGTTAAAATCCCTGATTTTGAGCTAGCCTGGTAGGCACCGCAATACAGGGAATCCAAGGTTAGGGTTTGTTTCATGGGGCAGCGAGATACTAGAGAGAACGTGACAAGGGAGGGCATCTCAGTCATCCCACCCTGATGACACCTAGTGGCCAGATTTGATTCCCGTGCTTCAGGGTCCCACAGAGAGCTCTGGTATTTGACCCCAGCTAAGAATACTGCTGTAATGGGTAGGCTAAGAGAGTTGAGGAGGGGATATAAAATAGGGGAAAACCGTTGGATAGTTGTGAATGAAGATTCATGGTGGCAGAGCTCAGAGGAGGCTGGTTCCAACTGAGCTGGGAGTTGAAGGAGCAAGAAGAAACAGGAAGGCTAAAATCCCCAAAACACAATTTTAACCATGTGCATAGTGAGAGGTCTTACTTACCAGAGGCAAACATTTGCATATAAAATAGCTATTAGCAATAAACCAGTGGGGGTTCCATCATGATTGCATTTCTATGTCTTGGAAAGGAAATTTTGCAGCAATAAGTGCATTGCTCAGCTTCAAGGCATGGGTGGGAGCAGGGACATCTCAGACACTCCAATATCCTTCCCATTATCTCCTTCCAAAAAATGAATATATGGGGAAGGTTGGCAAAATCTAGTCAACTGAAGACTCAAACAAGCCCAAGTTCATGCTGCTCAAAGGTAATGTTGGCTTAAGCAACCATGAAGGACACCACGTTGCAGGAAGAAGGTAAAGGTAAGGTGAATTACAGCACAGCAAGCTGGAAGAGCTTTATGTTGGACAGAAAAGTGAACCTAATAAAAGCTCTATAATTATTATACATCAAAACGTATGAGGTAGCACATGATTACTCTACCCTACATTCAGAGAAGACATGGTAGTCACCCTATAAGGGTTAATTGCACCCGGACTAGTTCCCAGTCCCAAGTCTTGGTTTCTGTGCATTTTTAAGACAGTACACAAAAGGTCCTGGAAATAACCAGGAATATAGTACATGGCTGTAGGTCTACTGCCCAGAACCTTTAGCCTTGCTCATAGGATGGCATGATGGCAATAAGGGCCAAACAAGAAGAAAACAGCCTTTCCTTTTACACACATATTAAAATATATAGCAAAACTATACATTATATATGTATATATTTACATTACGTAAATTAAAATATAAAGATTGTGTAAGCCATCTTTTAGGTCTGTGGGGACAGCAGCTTTGTTCAAGGGTTGCATCAGTAAGAAAGCTCCAGGCACTCTAGACAACCCCACTGGAATTCTGTAGAGCAAAAGGCAACATTGTTCAGTGCCCAAAGCTCAGACTCCGTCCATCCATCCCACATGTGGATAATCCAGGTTGGACTGTACCACTAAGAAGGTGACAGGGTTAATGGTGAGAGACAGCTGATAGGGACGTCCCAGCTGCACTGCTGAAGCAAACGTTTCCTAGTAAGTTGCAAAACAGTAGAAGGGAGGCAGCACCACAATGCGGCATATGATCAGCACCTGGAAAAAAGGAGAAAGATGCAGGAGAGGTTATTTGTAGCATGATGGATTGGGGCATGCACAGTAGCACTTCATCTGTCTGAGAATGTATATGGACAGCAAAAGGTGACACATGCCTCTGAACTCCTTAGTCCCCATTTTGCGCCTCCATGTCTTATTCTTTGGCACGACCAATATTTTCATTAGTTACTGTAGATAACACCTTTCACCAAAGAACACTTAATGAACCTGAGCATCAAATGGACATCAAAACTACATAAGAGTGCAATACATTCAAAGTGAAAACGATCAAACATTTTGAAATGAAGAAAAAAGGGCAATGGTTTCGTCGCCTGTTACCTGTTGCTTTTTATTTAAGCAACCTATTAAATTACCCATTTCCCAGTTTTTTCATCCTTACTCTAACCCAATCCTTCCCATCCTTTTACAATTCTTTATAGCTCGGAAAAATACCACCACAACCTCCTGTTAAGGCAACCTGTAAACTATTTGTATATTCAAGCACCACTGGCCCTGATATTGAAAAGCATCTACTATTTGGACAAGTGCTGCTGGCCGGCCCTGTTCATTGATTTTCAGGGGCACTGTCCGGATAATGCACTGAAAATGATTAAAGACCGCCCTGACACTATCTGGATGGTGCCGAGGCATTGCATGGGCATTCCTTTAAATTGTCTGGATAGCAGCAATATTCAGTCCGTTATCGAATAAAACCTTAGCACAGCAGAAAGACTGTTCTGAAGTTATCTGGACAGCAGACTGAATATCGCCATTATCCAGATCACGGTGGTGCTTGCAGATCTGCACGAATCTTCAATGCCACCACTAGCTGGACTGCAGCGCCGAATATACATTGTTAATTTAAGCACCACAGCCAGTGTTAAAAGAAAGTCCAACTGTGGTATTTAACTATTGGCCTGTCCAGCTTTAACTCATTCTGAGCAGATCTGATGAAGGAAGCAAGGTTCTTGAAAACTTGTTATACATGCGATAAGTTAGTTATCACTTAAAAAGATCAACAAATTTTATTTCTGCATGTTTACCAAAGGTTAACGTGCGTTAAATGCTACTGCCCCTATAGAAATAAAAGGGATGTGTGCCGTTAATGTGCATTAAAACCTTTACTAAACATACCCCTAAGTGGACTAGTATGGCAACCTCACTACTTAATTCAGAACAAGACTGTAAGCGAGTGGGCATTAGAATAGTAGAGAGTTCAGCACAACACTGAACATATGGACTCTCTCATCTCACATAGCATGATGAACATTTTTCCTAAATGACTCATGGCTGTTACTGCTGCAAAATGGATTTCTACCAAGTACTGAGTCATTTGCAGAGTATGATATGGAGATCAGTGAAACAAATTCCTACTTTAATACATTCTGACTTGTATTTTTTTTAGACAGTCGAATGTGAAAAACGTGTAAGGGTGCGAAGACCTTTGGATACCATTGTAGATGTTCTCAGCCAATAGGCATACAAAGAATCAACAGGACAAAAAAAGGGCATTAAGGCTTGCTGTTGAAAACTCTATTGGCATTAGAAAATTGAACTACCAGTATAAAACAATAATTTTTGTTTTTTGTTTATTTTTGTTTCATTTTCTATGAGGACAAGCAGGCTAGCAAATCTTTGCAACTAGAAGAGTAACTGATGAGTCCATGTGAACAAGCCTCTTCAGCTTGGAAAACTTCTGGAAGTTTTTAAGAGGCACCACTGCACATGCTTGCAACTTCATGCTTCATGTTGTCAAGCGGGACCACTTCAGTCCTCATTTTTATCGTGATGGTCACATGAACCCCTGTCCCCCAAAGTACCACTGAACAGAGGTCTGCTCAACCTCCTCGATGTTAGCGTTTGCATCTCCAAGAATCTGAAACCAAGCCACTAATGCGACTCAGGTGAATCAAGAGGATGTGGCCTCATCTATTGTTCCTTCTTCAATGCTGACATCAACAGCCTTTGAGGAAGAGCTCATTATCCACACACACGATTATGCAGCTGAACTTTGAGACCCATGCTATCCTTGGAAGTAGTTCATTAATGCCAAGGCCTTGAAGGGCACTGGAGTCCATGTCAGCCAACCTGATGTCCATCTCCAGAGCATCGAGGGAACATCCCCAGAGTGTAGGTGTACACTGGTGTCTAGATGCCCTTGATTGAGGCATTGGGATCTAGGTCATGTGTAGACCCAGATTTTACCCTAGGAGATTTTGCTGGATCTGAATCAGAGCACCATCAGATTCTGAATATGAGTAGGGCTCCGCTGGCTTGCCATCAGATCCCACTCTTCCCCATGAAAGGAGAAAGTCTTCCCCAGAGGACTTCTCATTCACTTTTATTAAAATCATCGGTAGTACCTGAAGTTTGGGGAATGGCCAGTGTAACACCAATTTCTAAAAAAGGTTCCAGGGTTTCCATCTCCGGAAAACTACAGACTGGTGAGCCTGACATCAGTACTGGGCGAAATGGTAGAACCATTATAAAGAATAATGGTTTTTCTCATGCTGCCCCCTCTATTTGGAATTCCCTTCCGGAGGACTTACGAACTATAACTGAAATCATGGAACTCCGTAAAAAACTAAAAACCTATTTATTCTCCATGCACTACGGCAACATAGATAACCCCTGGATACACTCAGATAAAGGTTAAAAATATGACAGAGTAATACTTATCCCAAAAATTTAACAGACATTACGCTATTATATAAACTCTATGATCCAACTCTGAGTACCCCCAACATGTACCTGTATATAGTTTTTTGTACATAGTTTACTAAGCCAGCTTTGCTATTTTGCATTAGTTCAAGCTGTTACCCATTACTTTTATTGTTACAAAAATGTTCGATGTAAAACTAAGCTTTTGCTATGTGGAATGTTGTTTTATTGTGAACTGCAACTGAACTCTGGAAGTTGCGGGTTATAAATATATGTTAAATAAAATAAATAAAAATAATGATATTCATGGTTTAATGGGAGAAAGCCAACATGGATTTAGCCAAGGAAAGTTCTGTCTTACTAATCTAGTCTATGCTTTTGAAGGTGTGAACAAACAGGTAGATAAAGATGAGCCGGTTGATATAGTGTATCTGGATTTTCAGAAAGCCTCTGACAAGGACCCTCATGAAAGACTCTTGGCGAAATTAAAAAGTCATGGAATAGGAGGCAGGATATAAGCAGGTTGTAGTCGGTGCAGGGGTGGCTACTAAAATGGTTAGTAGTCTTTATAATGAAGCATATGAGGACATACTTAAAGATCTTAATATGTATACTTTAGAGGAAAGGCAGGATAGGGGAGATATGATAGAGACATTTAAATACCTCCATGGCATAAATGCATAGGAGAGTCTCTTTCATTTGAAGGCAAGCCCTACTACAAGGGGACATAGGATGAGGGTGAAAGGGGATAGACAGGAGAAATATGTGGAAATATTTCTTTACAGAAAGAGTGGTAGATGCATGGAATAGTCTCCCAGTGAAGGTGGTAGAGACGAGGACAGCATCTGAATTCAAAAAAAGCATAGGACAAACACAGAGGATCTCTAAAGGGAAAAAAGGGCACTATTGTACCTGATATGGAAGGGCAGACTAGATAGGTCATATGTGGTCTTTTTTCTGCCATCATGTTTCCATGTTTCTATTGTGGATCAGGAACTGGTTAAAAAACAGAAAGCAGAGAATAGAGCTAAATGGCCAAGTCTCTCAGTGGAGAAAGGTGAATAGTGGAGTGTCTCAGGGATCTGTGCTGGGTGCGCTGCTTTCTAACATATTAATAAATGACCTGTAAATGCAAATAATGAATGAGATGATCAAATTTTCAGAATTTATGGATAATATGTTAAAACCCTCCGTGCAGCAGCAACCAAGAAAGCAAACAGAATGCTAGGAATCATAAGGAAAAGAATGGAGAAAAACCCCCAGGATATTATAATGCCTCTGTATTGTTCCGTGGTGCCACTGCACCTTGAATATTGTGTGCAGTTATGGTCATCATATCTTAAAAACGATATAGCAGAAGCCCGGGCTCCTGTGGACTCGATACATCGAGTCGAGCCGTTTGCTCACCACTGATACTGATGCCGGTTTCTCCCACATCCAGAGCATCAGCTGTTCCAGGATGGGAGGAATGGGCACCATGAGCGATTCCCTCAGAGGAGCCTCATACTGGAGGATGTCCAACTCATCCTCCCGAGGGTCCTCCTCTAACTCCGTAGGGAACACCAGGGCCTTTGACATATCCTTGATGAAATCAAGGAAGCCCATACTGGGGACCGCCGTCGAGGGTGCGAGACAGGAGAGTCAGATGGGACGTTGCGATGGTGATGGATATCGGGAGACTCCTCATCCTCCGTCACCCACTCGGAGTAGTCTGATGAGGACTCGTAGGAGGGCTGCTCCTCGGGCCTCGGGGCTGCCAATGCTCTGCAGGCAGTGCTCGGCATACTAGCTGGGGATGATCGCGGTCCCGTCGAGCAGGAATTGGATTGTGACCTCAGCTGAGAATCGATTGGAGGTCAAAGGACCACGAGGATCGGCTCTGCCTCCGGGGGTGTCTTGGATGTCGAGGGCCCGGTGGTCGGGGCAGATGAACCGGTTGTGCCGGACAACAGCACCTGCTGCTGGTCCATGAAGGCAGACAAACTGCGCTTCAGGGCCGCCATTCTGGACTCCAGGCCAGAAGGCTCCACAGTCTTTGGCACAGGCACCGAGGGGCTTGGGCCAGACCCCCGGCTCCCCCGAAGGGGAATCCTCGATGAGGATGGTGTTTGTGGACAGAGGCCGGTCCGAGGTTGAGTCCTTCTGGGGGACATTTGCAGGCCGCTCCTTCACCGAAGCCTCAGACGAGCGTCTCAGACTGCGGGACCGGAACCGGGCCCAGGGGGCACCTGGTTGGTCGGAACTGTCCAAGGACGCCATCTTCGAGGGTTTCTTCTTCTTCCTAGGTTCCCTCGAGGGAGACCCCCTTTCTGAGGACCCATGACAGGGCTTGGGTTTGGAAGGTTCTGCCTGAGGTGTCGAGGCCCTGGCCTTTGGGGAAAAACTTATTGTGCTGCTGCTGGCGACTCTTGAAGGCCTTGCTGGACCATCCTTTTGCAGACACTGCAGGCTGCGGGTTGTGGTCTGGCCTGAGGCAGTGGAGGACAGCAGTCATGTGTGTTGGTCAAATACATAATTTTTGAGCACCGATCACACTTCTTAAAGCCACTGGTAGCCATGGGGGGAAAAGTACCCCTGCGAGGTCGAAGACTTGCCAGGCTGCCAGTTGGAAAAGAAAAAAGGCATGAAGACGCCAGAGAATGAAAGAACGAGAAAACTATAAAAATAGACCCTAACTTGATGCCGAGGAACCAATGTCGGGTGGCAGGAAGAGTACCGGTGCGATACAGGAGACGAGTATGAAACTCAGAGAGAAAAAAAATCAACTTTTTCTGGGGACAAATGAGACGTCTGCAGGGCTCCGCGGATAAAAGGAGACTGAGAAAGATGGCACCCTTGGGCGGGAAGGGGACCACGCATGCATGGTGATATCTCCCAAAGGCTTTCTTTGAAAGCTGGGGGATGCTTCCGCGAGGGCTCCGTTGGTGCCGACGTCACCCATATGTAAGGAATGATTTCCTGCTTGTTCCCAGAGAATGCACTTGACCACAGAAATTTACATAATATACCAACAATATCTGCAGAAAATACATATGGCATTCTAGACATACACACACCTAATGTGTATCTATTATGCTCAATAGAAGACACTAACATGGACGCTGATTTACAATGAGGCAAGACCACAACATGGCATTCAACTGCAACAAGACACCAGACCCTGATACAGGACTGATACTGCGGGTACCCAGTCAGGCAACATGGCCGGTGTGCTTTTAATCTAACCGCTGTGGGGCGTTGAGATAAGTGCCAGTTTTTGTAAATGTCTGCCATTCATGAATGATTATAAAGCTAAGCACTTATTGTTTGCAGCATTGTCACACACATGTGCTGCCCATAACGTTGAACTGTCAGTGCTGATGAATGTTTTATGACAGCGAATGAATGACAGAAATTGATACAGAGCTTTTCCACAGTGAAGGGGCCAGTATAGACTTTTATTCGCAAAATCTGAAAAATGCTAAAAAAAATTTGAATTAATCCACATCAGCAGTCACAGAATGATAGAGACTGCGAGTATCTGGTACAGTGGGACTTACGACTGGCTATAAGGTGTGCTTCTATTCTGATGGTCCCTAATCACGTTTTTGAATTACTGCTGACAGGAAAGGTTTGTTTGTGACTATTTTCCTAATTCTTTCTAGTTTGGGATTATAGTTTTGTCATAATAATGTATGCATGTTCAACGCTTCTCCAGGTCCCAGTACAATTTCTGCACAAAATACTGATTCCTGCTGCTAACGCATACCTGACGCACTAGAAAGTACACAGGTTTACATGGTGATTGTCACACTCTCCCGTATTTGCGCACATCTCTTGTGTGCACTTTTCTGTATACAATGTGTTTATTGCATTGGGTGTTAAAAATGTTTTCCGCATATATTTGGAAAATGGGTGCTGGAGTTCAGCGCACAGCTCTAATGCACAGCTTATTACACTGACCCCTCTATGTTGCGGAAGAGCACGAAGGGGCTGGGGCACCTTTCGCTTGTGTTGAACAAGAGTGTACAGGAGATGGAGCTTCTTTACATCTCACCTGTTTGTTGAGCAGTGCTCCATAGGTCTGGGTAGCTTTTAGTTTTCTATCCCAACGGATATGATGAATGTTATCTCACTCTCTTCCTGCGTTTCTTTTCATCTTCCTTGATTCTTGCAGAGGAAATTATTGAAAGACCGTTCATTTCAATATCCTGATCCAAGACTATGCTGCAGAACCATGCAAGGCCTTTCCCTCCCGCATGTCGTCTGCCTCGCACATGTGGTGTGATAGGGAGGTCTGTCCTGGCTTACTGGGAGGGGATGCTGTTGCCGTTTTTACAGATCTCTCTGTTGTTTTCCCAAGTTTCTGTAAAATACAAAGCGGAGTTTAGTACTGAGGAACTAGTTATTTTTACAGCCATTTTATTTTCTCAGATAATCGTCCAGGGGAAAATTTAACACCACACAGAAAAGCAGTTGCCGAGCATACTCGCTTGAGGTAAGTGCACGCAGGCCTTGTACGTTACCCATGGAAATTGAGAATAATTTTCAAAGGAATTTGCCAAGATAACTAAACAACAGGGCCGGCCCAAGGGAATCTGCTACTCATGCCATGTGCTCCGCCGCCGCCCCCCCACCCAAGGATGGCTCACGGTCCTACTCCCCATATCCAGCATCTCATCTTCCCTTTCCACCCCTCCACCCATGTCCACCATTCTCTCTTTCCTTCCTTACCTCCAGGTTTCCAGCATTTCTCCTCCTCTTCAACTTGTCTAGAATCTCACCTCCCCTCCCCCCACCAATCCATGCCCAGCAAGGTCTCATCTCCTTCCTATTATTTCCATTGTCAGACCCTGCTTCCTCCTCTCCTCCATGCAGCTGCCATTCTGCGTATCTTTAAATCTTTGACTGTGTGGCAAAGTGAACTCAAGCATATGCCAGCGTTCAAAGGCCTGTTACATCTTGCCCCCTCTGATACAAACTTCCTGTCGAAGACCCTTTCTTTTCAAATGATATATAATTTTCTTCAGGGTCTTCTTTTTGTTTTGATTGTTTGGTTACCTGTTCTGGTCTCTTGGTTTTTAGTATCTTCATTACTGTATGTTTCTTTAAGTTTTGAAGTATGTGGTAAACCACAAGGAATATGCGCCAGCGCGGCGTTTTTACATTCTGTTGCTGAAGTTTCGCTGCGTGCAGATGTTGAATGCAGCAGAGCCATGATAATGCTCAGACGCTGAAAGTTTGTCACCAGCAGATTCTTTGATTAATACAGTCTCTTTTATATTGTTTGGTTTTGCTGTTTAGTTTTAAGGGCCGCACGAGCCCGATGAATTTCTCAGTGTATGTAGTAACAGGGCTTGCTTGTGCCAATATATTTGATAAGTAAGAATGGCTGTAGGTTGTTTTGCTTGATACAAGATATAAAGAATCTTTCTTTGTTTCTGAATATGCGTCTCTTATTTATATTGCTTTTATTTATTTATTTAACATTTCTTATATGCTGCCTTTCATATCATCAAGGCAGTTTACATTGAACAAACTGAAATCACATTGAACAGGGCATTATAACTTGTAAATAACTATTTTACAGGGAACATGGGCTATGGAGGGTTAAGTGGCTTGCCGAAGACAAGGAGCACCTGTGGGACTAGAAACCCCAGTCCTTCCGGCCCAAGATTACTGTCCTCTAGTGGGATTTGAACCCCTGACCTACCGGCCTGAGGTAACTTGCCCCAACCACTAGGCCACTCCTCCCTCACTGAGTGTAATTTTATAAGGTTTAGGATGGTGATGATATTATTTTGACTTTGTATTCTGATATTGTTCCAGTATATGCAGTTTGAATATTGATCGTCAGCAACCATTCCCTGAAGAAGCTTTTCAGCGAAGCGCTTGGGTGCCGTGATCAGTGTCGGGATACCTGGGGATTCATTTGATCCACTCCCCGGTTCTGACGTCTGTCCTGCATGTTTATAAGATAAGTGTATTGGGATTCCTTTCATTGAAGAATGTGAATATGAATATATTTATTTATTTGAGGTTTTTGGATCCATGATGTGCTGGTCTTCTTCCTGTCAATTGATTGAGGCATCTAAGAACATAAGAAATGCCATACTGGGTCAGACCAAGGTCCATCAAGCCCAGTATCCTGTTTCCAACAGTGGCCAATCTAGGTCACAAGTACCTAGCAGGTTCCCCAAAAGACACACAGGTTCCACAATGCTTGGATTGGGGCAAGCAGTGGATATACCTGAAATCGTTTTCCTCGATTTAAATAATTTTTTTCCCTCCAGTATTATTTTGAGTGTATGCATTATATATTTTCTTTTTATGGTCCTGAAGTGGCAGTTCAGCTGCCTGCTTCAGAAAAGGAAGGGAGGGATCGCCGTGCTGCCCCCCTCCCCCAGGTGAGACAACGGATGCTGGGGGGCTGCGTAGGCAGCGCAGCAGGAACGGGGGCCCTGCCTAGGGCAGCAGAAACCCTTGGGCCAGTCCTGAGAGGCAAGGTCAAAGGGGATTAGTTTGAGAAAGACAAAATACATAAGGGATTTCATTTGAAATATGGAGCATATTTTGCAAATGTTCTAAAGCAAGTGCAAAGTCAGTTTGTAAAAGTCTCCTACATGGGCAGCTCTATAATGAGGTGGAGTGTGGTGATGTCCTTATGCGGCAAACTTTTGGGGGCAGCAAAAGTGCTCCCAAAACGGCCGCCTCACTCCGCTTTCAGTTTTAAAAAAACAAACATAAAAATGTGGACAAGTGGCTGCGATAGCGGTAATTTAAAAGGAAAAGGAAACCGGTGCGGAGCCTTCTGGCCCTATGGAACCCCTGTTGCTGCGTCCCGCTCTAGCATCACTTCCTTTTGGGTGCGGGACGCAGCAGCAAGGGTTCCATAGGACCAGAAGGCTCCGCACCGATTTCCTTAACATTTTAAATTACCACTATCGCAGGCGCCAAGGAAGGGAAAGGAGCAGAATGGAGACGACACAGGCGGCAGTACAGTTAGTGGAATGGAGCTGCATGGGCGGCAGGAGAGGGAGCGGAACAGAGCTGCACAGGGGGAAGGAGAGGGAGCTGAACAGAGCTACATGGCGGGGTTGAAGGAGAGGGAGCGGAACGGAGCTACACGGGGGAAAGACAGGGAGCGGAACGGAGCTATACAGGAGGAAAGGGATGGCCGGAAGGGAGCTGACAGAGGGGGAAAGAGAGGGCTGGAAGGGAACTGACAGAGGGGGAAAGAGAGGGCTGGAAGGGAACTGACAGAGAGGCAAAGAGAGGGCTGGAAGAGAACTGACACAGGGGAAAGAGAGGCCTGGAAGGGAACTGACACATGGGAAAGAGAGGCTTGGAAGGGAGCTGACAGAGGGGGAAAGTGAGGGCTGGAAGGGAACTGACATGGCAGTAAGGTGGGGGCTGGAAGGGAATTGTCAGGGGGGAAGAGGGGGCTGGAAGGGAGCTGATTTCTGAGGATGGTACTGAGGAGGACTGGAAGAGTGATGACACTAGGGATGGGAGGAGGGGAAAGGAAGGGAGCTGACACCTGGGGATTGTACTGGAAGGGAGCAGACACTTGGGGGTGGGACTGGAGGGAGCTGACACTTGGGGATGGGACTGTTAGGTGGCTGAGTAATGGGGAGGAGGCTGGCAGGGAGTGGGCACTCGGACCGGAAGGGAGCTGACATGTGGGGGAAAGAGATGGCAGAAAGGAGCTGACAGAAAGGGAAAGAGAGGCCTGGAAGGGAGCTGACACAGGGGAAAGAGAGTCCTGGAAGGGAGCTGACACAGGGGAAAGAAGCTTGGAAGGGAGCTGACACAGGGGAAAGAGGCCTGGAAGGGAGCTGACAGAGGGGGAAAGTGAGGGCTGGAAGGGAACTGACATGGGGGTAAGGTGGGGGCTGGAAGGGAACTGTCAGGGGGGGAAGAGGGAGCTGATTTCTGAGGATGGTACTGAGGAGGAGTGGAAGAGTGATGACACTAGGAAAGGGAGGAGGGGGATGGAAGGGAGCTGACACTTGCGGGTGGGACTGGAGGGAGCTGACACTTGGGGATGGGACTGGTAGGTGGCTGAGTAATGGGAAGGAGGCTGGCAGGGAGTGGGCACTTGGACTGGAAGGGAGCTGACATGTGGGGAGGGTTACTGGGATTGGAAATAGGCTGATGGAAGGAAGTGAAGAAGACAAAAGAATTGACAAGAAATGACAGATAGAGTGCTAAGAGAAGACCTGAGCTCCTACCGTCCAATATCTAGTCTTCCCTTCCTAACCAAAATAATTGAGAAAATAGCGCAACAACAAATCCAAGACCACAATGACTCCTACACTCCTCTGGATCCTCAACAGCATGGCTTCCGTCAACATCATGGCATCAAGACCTTGCTCAATCCCTTTTTGATAATCTGATTAAAGGCATGAACAAACCAAAACAAGGCTTCATCCTTATTTTCTTAGATATAGCATCAGCCTTCGATACAGTGTCTCACAGCCTCCTGCTTACCCAACTTCAACTTAAAGCTCAGCACTAGATTGGTGTCGCTCTTACCTATCAGATCGCCAACAACAGGTATGCATTGGCACATAAACATCAACTATGAACATAAGATATGCCATACTGGGTCAGACCAAGGTCCATCAAGCCCAGTATCCTGTTTCCAACAGTGGCCAATCTAGGTCATATGTACCTAGCAGTTTCCCCAAAAGACAAACCCAAACAAACCCAAGGAGTACCTCAGGGCTCGTCCCTATCAGCCCTGCTCTTCAATATTTATATTCAGCCATTATGCACTATCATCTAATCATTTGACATTCTTTACCATATCTATGCAGATGATGTGCCACTTTATGCCCCATTCTCACTGAACAACCATATCATCATCGGAATCACAGACTGCTTTAATGCAGTATCTGCCTGGTTAGGAGCCAGTAACTTGAAAGTAAACTATAAAAAAACAGAAGTCCTGTTCATTACGAAGGATCCAACATTCATACCGCCATCCCACTTACATGTGAAGAATGCAGAACTGAAGTCCAGTCACGAGGTTAAATATCTTGGTGTCACTCTGGACCAAAATCTAAATATGGAATCCCACATAAGAAACATGACAAAGGCTGTCTACCTCAAAATACGATCACTCCGCCAGCTCCGACCCTTATTAAAACCTACTTATTTCCTCACTGTCTTTCAAGCCCTAGTCACTCCCCCTTTTGATTATGCTAATATCATACTCCATGGTCTACCCGCACATGCGCTCCATCCTTTGCAAATGGTTTTAAATACTGCTGCCCGAACCATTTATGGAGCTTCTAGATATGATCATAAATCCCCTCTCCTAATACAGATGCATTGGCTACCAATTAACAATCAACTCAAATACAAAGCCCTTTTAATGTCATTTAAAATCCTTCGCCATCTCTCAGCAGCATCTGTGGAAAACCTCTTACATTGGACACCCGACACCAGATCCAGGAGAACAAATATGGCTAACACCCTAGCCATTCCAGCTTTGGCTAGTAAAAGCTCCCAATCTGCCAGAAACAGAGCCTTCTCCTTTTTTGCCCCTCTGCTCCGGAGCTCCCTCCCTGCTCCTATCTGTCTTATCACTGACCTGTCAACTTTCCGCAAGGCAATTAAGATACATCTTTTCCAGCTCTCATTCGACCATGTACCATAGCTGCTCATGGCCTCCCTCTAATGCACAGCCCTCTTTCAGCTTCTACATAGCTAACTAAATTAAGACCTCTGCTATTTATTCCGATTGTATATTGTTACATAGCTAACTAAATTAAGACTTCTGTTATTTATTCAGATTGTATATAGTTTCCTTCATTATAACATCTGTTATTTAATGTAATCATACTATTGTTCTTTATGCCTGTTCAATGTAATCTAAAATTGTACTGTTCAATGAATCGAGTTGTTACTATGTAAACCACGCTGATCCTAAAAGTGCGGTATATAAAAATAAATAAATAAATAAGACATGAAAGCAGAAGCCTCGGATCAGGACCGGCATGACCAGAGAATAAAATGATCAGACCACAAAGGTAGAAAAATAATTTTATTTTCAATTTAGTGATGGGACTTTCCGCTATCTTTATATTTTACACAGTATGGGGAACTGCATTTCTTATCTGGTGTTGCACTGCATGCAGAATATGGCTTTTTGGGGTTTTGGTTTAATTTTTGTCTAAATATTTTATTTTTACTTTAGTTTGTGATCACTAATTCTGCACTTGGTGAGAGTTTGGGTTCTGAGTGTGTGATCAAGGCCATGTGTTCTGTTAACATGAAATTTGTACGCAGGGATCTGTACTGTAGTAATTTGCCTTGTTCACCTTTTCAAATAGGTGTTAGATGTTCTAGGGCCCGCTGCAGTATTTATAGTGCTGCTTTATTTCTGGGTAGGCACGGGAGAGTGGAATTCTGACCCTATCCAGTAGCTGTGATCACCTGCGGGCGCTGATTGCTGATGTCTAACTGTGCCTTATTTAAACCTGGGCTGCACCGCGGGACATGGCCGCGTCCCTTGGGCATGTGCCAGAAGGGGCATGGCCATGCCCCTTTGGAGCCCCTTCAGAGCACCTAGGAGGTTCGAGGAGGTGAAAGTGAGTGATTCTCCGTAATGGGGAAAAGAAGGAAGAAGAGTGTTTCAGCTGCATCAACTATGAAGGCCTCAAAGAGTGAAGGCCCTATGGACAAACATCTAATAAGGCAGGTTTTGGAGGATCATAGCCTGGATGCATTGGCTTCTGCAAGTACTTCCTCACTATCTGCCTCATCCCCGATTGGGGGTTTAACCCTACCCCGCTCGTCATTTGATCAGATTGGGTTGGTAGCGGAAGGCGGTGGAGGTTCCTCCTCTCCTTCTGCCCTTGCACCAGTTTCTGGACTAACTTTGGCTCAGGACTGTCCAGTTGTTAAACAGTTGCCATTGCCTAAAGTGGTTCAGGTCCCGTCGTTGGTGGGGAGTGGTTCTAGTCTTTGCTCGCCACCTCAGGAACGTGACATTGAAAGATATTTGGGCGGTAGTTACCCGAACTGAAGCTGTTTTAACAGGAACCTTGGGACAAATTGAGGAATTTACTCGAGACTCTGTTGCTAAATTTGTTGAATATGATGCCCAGTTTGTAGTGCAGGATGAACGTCTAAGTCAGGTCAAAGCTAAATTGGGAGTATCTGTAGCTTCTGTAAAGGACAGTCTGTATTTTCATAGGCAATTTGAAATGTTTGAGAATCTTTCTTGTTCTAAGAATTTGAGATGTTTAAATTTTCCAGTTACACATTATCTTTCCCCTTTAATTTTATTTCATAAGTATTTGAAAGAGGTTTTGATGTTTGAGCAACCTGAGGATTTTAAGGCTGCCAATTTGTTTTATGTTCCTAGGCTTAAGAAGGTGGTTAGTGATGTGGAAGGGGGGGGGGGGGAACCTGACCAGCTGATTTCCCCTCAAAGTTTAAATATATCTGAAATTCTTGAGTCCTCTTCTGATAATATTTCAGCTCGAGCGACTTTGATTATTTCGTTCGTATCTGAATTGGACAAGAATTCTGTTTTGAGGGCATATTTTCCTAAAAAAGATGTTCTTTTCTGTGGCCAGAAGGTTACTCTCTTCCCTGATGTGTCTCGTACAACCCAAATTCGCCGTAAGGCCTTTTTGGAGTTGAAGGATCGCACCTTAGCTATGGGGGCTACCTTTTTTTAAAGTTCCCATGCAAGTGTGTAGTAGACCATCTTGGGAAGCGTTATGGCTTTTTGGAACTTGATCAATTAGTGGTTTTTCTTAATAGTAATGAGTCTCAATCTGTAGTGACGGGTTAGTATTATAAGGGTTTGTTTTTTTCTCACACTACTTGTGACTTTGTAAATGTTTCTTGCAAATTATTTTCTTTGGTTGGTTTTCTACTCTCTCATAATGTGGACTTTTATGTATTTTATGTGTATTTTCTCAGAATCCCATGAGTGGATGGTTTTCTTAGTGTTATATATTTGATTTGTAATTTCTTCATATTGCTTGATTTGCTTATTGTATGGAATAAGTTAAAATTTAATAAAAACAAATTTCTGGGTAGGCACCTTGTATGAGTTTTGGAAGTTTATGCTGGTAATAGTATGGTAGAGTTGGACTTGTAGATCTTTGGTGGTTTTTGTAGGGTTTTATATTAGTTCCCAATATGCCTGGTACTGGAGAATGTTTGTTAGTGAGATGACCAGAATCAGATTTTTTTTTTTTAAGATATTGAGTTCTGTGGGTGAATGTCCTAGTTCTGCTCTGCAGCTAGCGATGAGGGAGGGGGGTTCAGTGGATGCAAAATATATGTTCAAAAAGAAAAAGCAAGAACCATAACATAGTTTATAATAAAATAAAAATGAGTTATAATTTAGTTTTATAAAGTGTGCTGTGGTTCTCGCTCATTCTTTTAGTTCCTTGATGTACAAACATCTTGCATTTTGGTTTGGTTTAGTCCCTGACTGGAGTTTTGAGAAAGCCCCCCCCCCCCACTACAGGGAGGGGGGGGGGTGCCATCTCATCCCTCGCCTCAGACAGCAGATTGCCTTGAGCCGCCCCTGCTCGCCTCCCACTGGCCCTGCAGTTTGTAAGGAAAACTGCACAGAGACTTTTTCCTTGAAAATTAGCTCCTGCAGGCCCATATGTGTAAAATACCCGCGGAGTCTGAAAACTGTGCCATTGTATCTTGGTTATTCTCTCTTGTACAGGAATTGGTGCATTGAATTAGTTAGTTTGCACAAAGTCAGTTGACTGTATGACCTGGGGCAAGTTAGAGAAGGGCAATTTTTGGTAGCCTGCTTAGGTGCGAAGCCAACGGGTAGTTTTTGAATCTGCACATTTTCAAAGGAACTTACAACCGCAGTTTTTCTTTTGAAAATTTGCTTATCTGGGTCACTGCAGCACAATTGCCCCTGCGGACTCTGCATCTCCTTTGCCTGTGGGTGGAGGAAAGTGGGAAATAGTGCATGTACAGATCTGAAGCTACCATTCTCTGTGTGTATTTCACTCCTGTGGCCCAAGGCATCAAGGACTCTCGACCCGGAGGAACCAACGAGTGTGATTTCGGGCTCTTCTGTTTCCTCATGGCCAACTCCACCACCATAGAGTTGTGGGGAAGTTGGATCTTTCTGAACCCTGGGCCACGCTGTACCTTGTACATAGTATCAAGGTGCTTGCTCATGATGGGGACCAAGGCGGGTGCCTCACACATGCAAAGCAGCAGTCGGGACAGAACGGGAGGGACAGGAACAGTGAGAGATTCCCTAGGCGGGGACTCGTACTGAAGAATCTCGTTCTTCAGCTCAAGGGTCCTCCTCGGCCTGAGTGGCCAGGTTAAGAGCCATATCCCGGACGAACACCAGGAAGGTGTCCTCGGGTGGCGAGCGCCACTGGAACATGGGCAGGGAGGGGTCTGACAGAAGATCCCAGTGGGTATGGGTTTCCGGGGAGGTGTCCCCATCGGACTCCCAATCCGAGAACTCGGTCGAGGAGTCCAAGCCAGGCAGATCGCCCTGTCCAGCAGCCGGGGCCTGTTTAGAGCTGGAGACCCTGGAAGATCTCACCTCCAAGGAATGGGAGGGTGAGCGAGACTGGAGTTGAGGATCCTCACGAGGCCCGTGGCTCTCGGGGGTTTCCTGGATGGATTTCGGTGTCCCACGCAAGGGACCCACGGTCCCTGGGCGCGAGTCAGTGAAGCTGGCTGTGAGCGCCTGCTGGGAAGCAATGAACGCAGAAATGCTGCATTCTAGCACCAGCATGCGGAACACCCACGAGGGAGTGGGGCCCTGTGATGCTGACCCTGGGGTCAACAGGTCGGGCGTTGAGGATGAGATGGGGTCCTCACTAGGACGGCTCTTAGGAGACTGGGTGCCTTCGCCGGAAGCCTCCGTATCTGTGCGGGGTACCTTGCGGGGCTGCTCCTTGACCGACTCTCGGGAATGCCGAAGAGGGCTAAGCGACTGAGCGCGGGAACGCTCACACTTGTCAGGAGCCCCCGACAGTGCCTTCGAGGCCTTCTTCTTCTTGCGCCGCTCCACCTCAGGGGATCCCTGGTTGGAGTGCCGCTGAGAGTGCGGGACCGAAGTGGGGGACCCCACTGGGGAGAGATGACCGAGGGCGCCCCCTGGGGATTCCGAGGCGGCCTTCTGAAAAATGTCTGCGGACTTCTGCTTATGACTGAGCAGGGCCTTAGAGGACATTTTCTTACAGAGCGAACAGAACTCTGGATCATGATCAGCTCCGAGGCACCGCAGACAACAGTCGTGAATGTCTGCAAGTGACATGTTCCTAGGGCATCTATCGCATTTTTTGAAGCCGGTGGCCAAAGGGGCAAAAATGGCCCCTGCGAGGTCGAAGACCCATGCGGCCAGCTGTTAGGAAAAGAAAAGGGCGCAAAGCCCGATGGCAAAAAATGTGAAGCAAAAACTGTCCCCTAACAGCTCTAAGAAAGTTAGAGCAGGGGAAGGATGGGTAGAGGATCGGTGCAACTGGAAAATAGAAGGCCAGTAGGCCAAAAACAAAAGACTTTTTCCAAGGGACAAGGACGTGCATCCGAAGGGTTCCACGGAAAAAGGGAAACTGAGCATGATGGCACCCTTGGACAGGAAGAGGACCATGCATGCGTGGCAGCAATCCCAAAGGCTTTCTTTGAAAGCTGGGAAATTGCTCCACGTGGGCTCCGTCAGTGCCAACGTCACCCATAAGTGAAGACTGACTTCCCGCTTGTTCCTGGAGAAACACAGATATTATTCTGCATAAGCATTCCATGTAGGATGATATTGCTGTTTATGTGCCAAAGGAGTGGCCTAGGGTTACAGCACTGGCTTGGTAACCAAGAGAACAGGGTTCGATTCACACTAGCACTTCTTGTGGTCTTGAGCAAGTCACTTAACTCTCTGTTGCCTCGGAAGAAAGGCCTGGAAATCTACTTCCGGTCGCGCTGCCAAGGGAACCCAGAAGCTGCTGGGACACCAGGAGTCAGCATTGACTCACAGGCACAGATTGATACACCAGATAGCAATCTAGCACAGACTGATCACACCTCCCTTGCTATTTTTTTCACCACTCCTCTTTAGTAAAGCCAGAAAAAAAAAGTGTGGGTGCTGAACGCTCAAGATAGAGAAGAAATGGGCATAAATTCCTCACTAGCACTGACCGCAGACTCAGGAACTAAAAATTGTGGGTGCTGTACGCTCAAGATAGAGAAGAAATGGGCATAAATTCCTCACCAGCACTGCCTGCAGACTCGGGAACTAACCCTTTATGCCTCCTCAGACCCTGCATTGAGCCCAGTCTTTTGGTCATCTGCATGTTTCTCTGCATTTGCGCTAATTGCTTCATCCCCATTGATTTAAATGCACCGTGCGCTGCTGTCTGCTCGAGGCTTTTCAAGTAGTTAGCTCGTGTGTAAAACTCCTCTTTGCACTGGTAGCACACAAAGTTGTGCACAAAAGCCAAGCTAACCTGCGCGCAAAATACTGCATCGGTCCGTGAGTCTGTGTGGGACCCTGGATAAGTCACTTTCCCTCCCTGTACCTCACTTTATCCTCAACAATAATCCCACACTCCTGGCTGGGCTTCAAAAGCAGTCAAAAGAGAACAAAAAAGTAAGCTATTTTCTTCTGGGGATCAGCGTATGATTTCATTCTGGTGTGGCATACTCAGGGTGGGTATTTTAATTTTCCCAAGCTGAAGTGCCTCTTTAGAAAAGGAAACTTCACTTATGATGTCAGTCAATGAAAACCAGAGCTGCTAAGCTTTCTTCACCATCCCTGGGAGGTTTCCACAGAGGAAGCTACAGCAGACAGCGGCAACTGATGAAATCCTGGGTGCCATCAGCTGTCGTTGCCACTTCAGGAATTGCCACCAAGTACTGACGAAAGAGGTGTGAAGACTTAACAATCAAGACTTTTGCTTTCTTAGTCTTAATTACTTTCTGAGCATTTCTACAATGGCTCGTTCAAGTTGGGAAGCATAGAGCACGTTGTGTAAATCAGTGAAACTTCAACGTCAACGCATTTTAAATTGTATCTTTTAGATAGCAGAACATGGAAAATGTGCATGTGTGTCACAACGTTTGCAAGGCAGTGTGTTTATATATCTATTTTCTATCAAGAACACTCAGACCTCAGACGTATCTTTTAAAATTCAGAACAGCAAAGAAAAGCTGACTCATTCAGGGAGGGAACTCCAATGAGATGCTCTCTTAAAAGCATAAGCAGGTCTCAACATCATTTCGAGATCATAATGGTGAAGACGACAAACAGCTCACTCAAGAGCAATATTCTTACGACAGCAGTTTATTATTCACACAAATGGGTCATATACTCGGTGCCAAATATACTGAACTCTCTGGAAAAGGCTAAAGCTTTTCTCTGTTTATATGTGGTAGTGGCTTTGTGCCTTTACCTAGTTCTCTTATTTAACTTTGCCTTGGAAAGGGAACTCCTCCTAAGGGGTGGGTTTGTGTGACTAGTGGATAGCTCTCTTCAGAGAATATCTGGTTAGACGTAAGCAACACATTTCCTTTGAACAAAACTATCACCAAAAGGAGAAAACAATTGTTGGGAAACATCTTTTCCTAATACTTATTTTTTTTACAAATGGAGAAGACAACCCAAAATGATAAAAATGGGCCTTATAGGGATCTTGAAGAATAGACAGTCCAACTCTATTATTTCATCATAACATCATAGCCAGAGAGATGTAATCATATAGACTGAACTCCACATTGCAGCTTTGCATATTTTCTCAGTGGAGGTACAGTAGATGGGCAATTGATACCATGATGCCCCAAATGTAGTCTTTGACAAGTCCTAAGGGAAAACCCCTCTGGGTATACAAGGAGGAGAGGCAAAGCTTGATCCAAACAGAAATGGTGTGCTCTATCGTCACTCTCCCAGGTCTTCTGTGGTTGTGGACCAAAGGGGCCATAACAAAATTTTATGACTATTAGAGCGAGTAAGGGTTGTGGGAGAAAGATATGGGAGAGGAGCTGAATGAGGACCAACAGGAGACTGTTTTTTTCTGAAGTAGGTAAAACTACGGTTTCTACTCTTCTTAAAGAAAATAGCTATAAAGTCCTTTATTAGTGGAACCTTACACCAGCTAAGCTAAAGTAATTTTCCCCAGTACAATGGGTCTTTGAGGGAGGGATCTTTCTGTCCCCACCCTAGCTCCTTTATAAGTTAATGTAATTGCAAGTTTCATAAGTTCTCTGTAAACATGTGAGTTTGATGTAAACCGCTTTGATTTAACAATAAGGTGGTATATAAAAACTGTTAAATAAATAAATATTTGTTGGAAGCGTCCAAAGATTTAGGGATCCAGGGTTAAGGGTAAGAAGTTCAACACTCAGTCACCACACTTCTAGGTGTAAATTTAGAGTTTGATCCCAAGATGTATTTACTGAGGTTAAAGCCAGATTTGATTTTAGATAGTGCAGAGGCGGCCTGTAAGGAGATTCAGCGGCACTATCTGGATAGTGTCCCTGAATGTCACAGTCAGTGGCACTTATCTGGATACAAGATGCTGCTATTCAAATAAGCGCTTTTGAACACTGATCCCCATGAGTTTTTTTGAAAGACAAGAAGAAATAAATAACCTCTCTTCAGATATTTTTGGGGCCACAGTAAGGGAAGACACCTCCAACAATCATGGCAGACATAAAAGATTTACTACTACCAACTATTATTACTAAGATCATTTGTATAGTGCTACAAGGTGTATGCAGCACTGTACATATAGATGTAAGACACAGTCCCTGCTCTTCAGAGCTTACAATCTAATGAACATCACAAAACTGGGGACTAGAGTGTGGTAAAGTAGTGAATGAGAGAGTGAGGAGCATTGAGATCCAAAAGCAGCCTCGAAGACGAAATTAGACTTACCTGCTAATTGTTGTTCCTTAAGGAACTCTAGTCCAGTCCCGGAACCAGTGAGTTTAGAATCTCCTCCAGCAGCTTTGGAGACTGACACCTGTCATCGCTTTGATGATCTCAGCTTAAATATACAGTAGGACCGCCCCTTCACCTTCAGTACCTATTGACAAAGCAAACTCAGCAGAGCAACAAATAAGTAGTTAAACACAGTAATATGTAATATATAACCTAGAACTAAATTTCATCCCCTCTTCCTTGTCCTTTTTTTTTTTTGTCAAGGACTAGGGATGAGGCAGCGATGCAACCAGAACTCAGCCAGCCAGGACAATATAGAAGAAACATCAGAAACAAGCCTAGAAGGCAGTGCAGACTGGACCCCTAAAACTAAAAAATCTCGGGCAGGATCCGGGACTGGACTAGAGTTCCTTAAGGAACAACAATTAGCAGGTAAGTCTAATTTCGTCTTCCTTTTCGTCCCTCTAGTCCAGTCCCGGAACCAGTGAGGATGTATCAGAGCAGTAAGTTATCTAACGGGAGGGACCAGCCAAACCAGCCTGAAGCACTGCCTCCCCAAAACGGCCATCACTCGTTGCCTGAACATCGAGCCTATAATGCTTAGTGAACGAGTGCAACGACGACCACGTAGCCGCTCTACAAATGTCCACAGCCGGCACCAAACTGAACTCCGCCCAGGACGTAGCCTGCGCTCTAGTCGAATGAGCCCTGAGCCCTGCCGGTACCACTCTACCCTTTAACAGATAGGCCCCTGCAATTGCTTCTTTCAACCATCTGGAAATAGACGACTTAGCCGCCGCCTCTCCCTTTCATGGACCTCCGAAGGAGATAAATAACCTGTCCGATTTACGGAAGGATTCCATACCACGAAGGTAATGCTGGAGCGTCTGACGGACATCCAAAAGCCGTAAACGATGATCCGACTTAGTATCTGGACTGCCAGCGAACACCGGAAGCGACACCACCTGGTTCACATGAAACACTGACACCACCTTAGGCAAAAATGCTGGAACCGTACGCAGCACCACCTTGTGCTCATAAAAAGATAGATAAGGTTCTTTGCAATATAGGGCCTGAAGCTCCGAAATGCGGTGAGCCGAACAAATAGCTACCAGAAACACCGTCTTTAAAGTCAGATCCTTTATAGAGGCTTTCCCCAACGGCTCAAAAGGCTGCTGCAGCAGTGACTCCAACACCAAGTTCAGATCCCATGCCGGAACCGAACACCTACGAGGAGGCCGCATAAGCAAAACTGCTCGCAAAAACCTGCGGATGTCGCCATGCGTCCCCAACACCTAGCCCTGAACCTTACCCTGAAAGCAAGAAATTGCTGCCAACTGAACCCGCAAGAAACTTGCCGCCAAACCTTTCTCGACACCATCTTGCAAGCAGGAAAGAATCTGAGGCACCGAAGTCCGCAAAGGCCGCAAGTGCCGCTCTTCACACCAGCCTTCAAAGATACGCCAGACCCTAACATAAGCCAGTGACGTAGAACGCCTACGTGCCTTCAACAAGATCGAAATGACTGCTGAGGAATATCCGCGAGCTCTCATCCTAGCCCTCTCAAGAGCCATGCCGTAAGCGAGAATCGAGCCACGTCCGGCATCCATAACGGACCCTGACGCAAGAGATCCGGTCTTAGAGGCAGTCTCCAGGGGTCCGCCACCAAGAGGCGAATCAGATCCGCATACCACGGTCTCCTGGGCCAGTCGGGCGCAATCAAAATCACTCGGCCCGGATGCCTCTCTATGCGCTGCACCACTCGACCTATCAGAGCCCACGGAGGGAACACATAAAGCAGGCCCCCCCCCGGGCAGTCCTGCGCTAGGGCATCTAGCCCTTCCGCCATCTGTTCCCTCCTTCTGCTGTAAAACCTGTCCACCTGCGCCGAGTCGAACGTTGCCATGAGGTCCATGATCGGACGACCCCAACGCCAGACAAGCAAGGAGAACACCTCCGGATGGAGTACCCACTCCCCCGGATCCACTCTCCGACGACTGAGAAAATCGGCTTCGACATTGTGTACCCCGGCCACGTGTTGCGCAGACAACCCTAGCAGATGCTGCTCGGCCCAACTCAGAAGCTGGCTCGCCTCTTCCTTGAGAGCCGCGCTACCTGTGCCTCCCTGGCGATTGATATAGGCCACCGTCGCTGCGTTGTCGGACAGCACCCTTACCGCCCTCTGTTGCAAGCAGTCTTGAAACTGTAGGAGAGCCAGGAACACCGCCCTCAACTCTAACCTGTTTATGGAGTAACTCCGCTCTGTCAGGGACCATTGACCTTGGGCGAACCATCCCTCGCAATGCACACCCCAGCCTAGCAGGCTGGCATACGTCGTCAACAACCTCCAGGAAGGAGGTTCCAGCGGGACCCCGGAGCCCAATGACGGCTTCCGTAACCACCATTGGAGTTCCCAGCGCACCTCCGCAGAACATACTAGACGACGGGATAAGGGATCCGATTGATGGGACCAGCGCCAAAGAAGGGATCTCTGCCTCATATGTGCCCGCACCCAGGGTACCACCTCTATTGCAGCTGCCATCGTACCGAGCAGCTGAAGGTACTGCCACGCCAATGGCGCCTGTCTCGCCAGGAATTTTCTCACTAGCCCTCTCAACGAGCGCGCCCGATGATCCGGCAAAAACACCTTGCCCAAGCCCATCTCGAAACACGCTCCCAAGTACTCCAGAGACTGAGAGGGAACCAGACTGCTCTTCGCTCGATTGACCACCCAGCCCAGGCTTTCCAACGTTTGCACCACCCGGGCTGTGGCCTTCACACTTTCCTCTCTCGACTTCGCCCGAATTAACCAATCGTCCAAAAATGGGTGGACTAACACGCCCTCTTTTCGCAGCGCCGCTGCCACCACCACCATTATTTTGGTAAAGACCCGCGGCGCCGTTGCCAGCCCAAAAGGCATCGCCTGAAACTGGTAATGCCCCATGGGAAGTGCGAACCGAAGGTACTGCTGATGCTCGGGCCGAATTGGAATATGCAAATAGGCTTCCGTGAGGTCTAACGACGTGAGAAACTCCCCTTCTCGTACTGCCGCGATCACTGACCGTAATGTTTCCATTCGAAAATGCGTCACTTTGAGACACCGGATTTACCCTCTTTAAATCTAGGATCGGCCGAAAGGAGCCCTCTTTCTTGGGAACCACGAAGTAAATGGAGTAACGACCGGACCCGTACTGGTCCGAGGGAACGGGAACTACTGCCCGGAGCTGTAGCAGCCTTTGCAAAGTCTCCGCCACCGCGCATATCTTGAGCGGAGACCTGCAGGTGGAGAGCACAAAGGAATCTAAGACGGGTCGATGGAGCTCCAGAGCATAGCCCTCTTGAATGACCTCTAGAACCCATCGATCCGTGGTAAGTTGGACCCAGGCAGGGTAAAACTCCTGTAACCGACCGCCGACGGGCAGCACCTCTACCTGAGCCCGCTTCATCTCATTGTGATTTCTTAACGGCCGAGGACTGATAGGGAGCAAAACCCCTACCTGCCCCTCGAAGCCCCCGAAATCCGTGCCCTCGCATGGGAAACCTGCTCCGCTGTGCCTGCCTGGCCAAACCGAGAGGACCGAAACCTACAAAACTCCCTTTGACCACCTTTGGGACCCGAGGGCGCCTTTCCTTGCTTAGGTTTATCCTCCGGCAAACGACCGCCCTTGGATTCCCCAAGATCCTTCACCAACTTGTCCAAATCTTCGCCAAACAAAAGCTTTCCCCTAAAGGGAAGTTTACTGAGGCGCGCTTTTGATGAAGAATCCGCCGCCCAATTCCTTAACCACAAATATCTTCGTGCCGCTACAACCGAGGCCATAGCCTTCGCAAGGCCCCGAATAAGGTCATAATGAATGTCCGACAGATAAGCGGATCCGGATTCTAGTCGCGCTACTTCGGTTTCCTGCGCCCCCAAACGATCCCCCTGCAACGCTTGGGACCATCGGAGACAGGCTCTAGCTACCCATGCTCCCGCTACCGAGGCCTGCATGGATAGAGCACTAACATCAAACACCTGCTTCAATAAGGTATCTAATCTCCTGTCCTGGACATCTTTTAAGGCTGCAGCCCCTTCGACCGGAATAGTAGTCTTTTTAGTGACCGCTGAAACCGCCGCATCCACCTTTGGAGAGCGAAAGAGATCCTTATCCTGGTCCGAAAGAGGGTACAACCTAGCTATCACCCTAGACCCTTTTAGGGCCGATTCGGGCACGTCCCACTCTTCGTGGATCATCTTCTGAAATACCCTATGCAGGGGAAAGACACGCTGGGGGGTGCGGACAGCCTGAAACAGAGGGTCCTCCAGAACCTCTTCCAAAGCCGGTTCCCCCGAAGGCATATTCAACGCCTTAAGCATCTCCGCAATCAGAGCCGGAAGTTCTTCCTTCCTAAACACCCTGACCACTCTACTCTGCTGTTCCTCATCGGGCAATTCACCTTCTTCGAGCTCCTCCTCCGAGAAACCCGCCATTTCTCCGTCTGCTGACGCCAAGTCCCCCCAAAGAGAAGGAGCAGGGTCCCCCAAGCTTTCCTCCCTACACCTCTTGTGCGGGACCAGCTGCCCCCCTGCAAGCGCCGGATGCTTCTGACCCCGTGGATTCTGAGGGGCCGCTCCTAAAGCCAGCTGTAACAGCGCAAATGCTTGTTGCATTCGAGTAAAAAAGTCTGGCGGAATGTCAACTGCAGATCTAGGCTGGCTTGCTGATAGTGGAGGAACCACCCCCTCCCCCTCCGCGGGACCCGAGAGCAGTTCCCCTGAACCTTCCAGGGAAGGCGGGGGGCCAGAAGCAGACTCCGCATGATCTCTGCTTGTGCCTTCAAGGAGATTATCCATGAGGGCCGCTTCCCGGATGCAGGGCTTGCACACCCCGGCCTCCAACAATTCACTGCGCCGTGTTCCACACACGAGACAGCGCGGCTTAGGTGACATAATCCCTTAACAACTAATCCAGTCCTGATGCTAGCAAGACTATTATAATTTCTTGTTTTTGGTTTTTCTTTTTTTTTTTTTTTTCACCAACACCACAGCCTGTTAGCAACCTAACCAGCCCTACTTTGCTTAGTTAACTGTGACCTAAACTGCCAAAAATAGCTAGAGGTCCCCAACGGAGAAAAGGCCTTTGCAGCCACCCCGTTAAGCAGCCCGCGGCTGAGAAAATGGCCGCCGCTCCGATTTTCCCGCTCGAAATCGGGCGGGCGGCCTGCACACGCACTTAGCGCTCTCGAATCCGCCCTGCTTTAAAAAACTGATGTCCCATGCAGGACTCACCTCCTTGGGCCTCCGAACTTGGCAGAGGGGGCTCACAGCACGCCGGAGCTCAGCCGGACCGCGGCTTCAGCTTCCGGCGGCAACGGACTGACTCGCTGCGATTGCTGTGCCTACAACCTGCTCCTCACCCGTAACCGCGGGTTCGGGAGCAGGGAGGCAGAGGTGCTTGGCTATACCACTCCCAAAAGCTCGTTAACACGATGGGGAGAGACAACGGCAAAGAGAGAGAAAATCGAAAAGAAAGGGGACGGAGGGGGGGAGGGGGGGCACGAGAGGAGAGGGAGAGAGCAAAAGAAGAGCTGAGAAACAAAGAACCACTCTACCCAGCCGGTCTGTCTTCCAGCTGCAGCACCACCTGAAACAGAGGAAATCCTCATTAACCAATTATGGAAACGAAAGAAAATCAAAAAAGAACTATGCCACTCTGCTTATTTGTGCTGAGCGAGCCTAGAGCTCAGAAGCCTCTTCAGCTGCTTGGAGACTGACATACTGAAGGTGAAGGGGCGGTCCTACTGTACATATAAGCTGAGATCATCAAAGCGATGACAGGTGTCAGTCTCCAAAGCTGCTGGAGGAGATTCTAAACTCACTGGTTCCGGGACTGGACTAGAGGGACGAAAAGGAAGAGGTGAATTTTTAGCCTGAATTTGAATAGGGCTTGAAAAGGAGTCTGATGCACTGACTCAGATAGTTTGCTCCAGGCATATGGAGCAGCAAGGTGGAATAAACAAAGTCTGGAGTTGGCAGTGGCAGAGAAGGGCACAGATAAATTGGGAAAGCTGTGGAACTGTGACAGCACAGAACTACAGTGCACAAATGGTGAAAACTTTGCTTTTCCCACCAAGTCCTAGAAGATTCTGTCCCTTCAGCTCCAAGCATGGTCACAGGAGCCACTTGGGTGTCTATGATAAACTCTTTGGCCCGATATTCAGCAGAGGAGTCGGCTAGCTGTTCTAAAGCGGCTAGCCGCCATCACTCAACCTAAAATCTTGATATTTAATGCTGGGGCCAATTTGGTTACTGGCACTGAACATCCGGGTCAGCTGGATAGCGTTGAAACTAACTGAGCAGCGGTGATATTCAGCCGCTGCCTGGTTAGCTTCAGCGGCAAAAGTTAGAACAGTCTTAACTGTGTCTAACTTTCGGCGACAAGCGATAAGCAGGCAGTAACTGAGTACCGTCGCTGCCCAATTATCCCTGAGTGTCGCCCCCGGAACGCCGATACTAGCTGCCTAGCATCTGCATCTGCAGATGTAGCATAGTTACTCACCTGTAAAAGGGGTTCTCCGGGGCAGCAGGAATCAGTTCTTACATATGGGTGACTTCAGCGCCGATGGAGCATCATGTGGAAAAAAGCCTTTGGAAGATGCACCACGCATACATGGTCCCCTTCCCGCCTAAGGGTGCCATCTTGCCTCAGTCTGACATAGCTAAGACGGCAAAAAAAAAAAAAAAAAATTGGTAAAGAAGCAACTCGAAGGGGGGGAGGGAGGGTTTTGAGGACTGATTCCTGCTGTCCTCGAAGAACACCTGTTACAGGTGAGTAACTGCGCTTTCTCTGGGAACAAGCAGGAAGTCAGTCCTCACATATGGGACTCCCAGTTACAGGCTACCGAGAATCTGTACAAAATGCCACGGCAGCCAGAAAAGGAGAGCCGTGAGCTGCAGCAGTTAAATACCAACTGAGAGACTCTTGCAAGACCCAGGTGTCCGGCAGAGAACGAGTACTCTGGTAGCCTGAACACAGAAGGGTTGGAGGACAGGAGTTGCCTACACCCCGAAGAGATTATGGAGCATGGCCTGGCCAAAGCACTATCCCATTGGGACTCTCTCTCCAGGCAGTAGTGACCTGCAAAGGTATGGACTGAAGATCAGGTGGCAGCCTGGCAGATTTCCATCACAGGAACGGAACGCAGATTTGCCACAGAAGTAGCCATGGCCAGTGCGCCATGACCCACTGATCTAGTGAGATGCCAGCCTGCTCATAGGCGAGGGCAATGCAGTCTGCCACCCAAGTGGAGAGAGTTTGCTTAGTCACTGGGAGCCCCAGTTGACTGGGGTCATAGGAGATGAAAAGCTGAGGTGCTTTGTGGTGGCCCTGAGTCCACTGCAGATAGAAGGACAGGGCCCTTTTACAATCCAAAGTATGGAGGATGATCTTCGCCTTGCCGGTGTGAGGCCTTGAAAAGAAAGTGGGGAACACTACCTCCTGATTGAGGTGGAAGAGGGACACAACCTTTGGCACAAACTTGGGGTGTGTGTGGAGCACCACCCTGTTCTTGTAGAACATTGTGTAGGGAGACTCTGCCATCAGAGCCTGGAACTCGCTGACTCTGTGAGCTGATGTAAGTCCACGAGAAAGACAACCTTCCAGGAGAGATACCACAAGTGGCAGGGAGCAAGGGGCTCAAATGGCAGCTTGGTAAGCTGCGAAAGCAGTGCATTGAGATCCTACTCCACTGCTGGTGCGCAGAGGGGGGGTTTGGATAGCATGAGGTCCTGCAGGAACCGCAATACAAGGGGCTGAGTTGAGAGGAGTTTTCCTTTAATGGAATGGTGGTGCACTGTGATGGTGTTCATGTGCACTCTGACTGAATTGGACTTCAGTCTCACCTGCGACAGGTGGAGTAGGTACTGGAGTACCTTCAGAACTGAGCAGGAGAACGGGTTTACTCTGTGCATCTGAGACTCAGAAGCAACACCACTTGAAGGGGATGTCCTTCTCGTGGAGGCCTTGTGGGAGGCTAGAAGGACCTCTTTAATGTCCCATGGGAGGCTGAAGGAAGCTAGTGCTACCCTTTCAGCAACCAAGCCATGAATGACTGGGGCCCCAAGATGAGATGCAGGAGAGAGCCCTTCTCCTGTGATCTTAGTCCTGGGGTATGGCCCAGGGAAATTGGCAACTCTGCTGAGAGAAGCAGCGAGAACCAAGGTTGCCTGGGCAACCGGGGGGGGGGGGGGGGGCGATTAGTATCAGTGACACCCTTTCACACTGGACCTTGAAGAGGGTCTTGGCAACCAGTGGTGTTGGCAAGAAGGCATAAAGGAGGCCTTCTGTCCATGGAATGAGGAACGCATCCGCTGCCACCTGGGATGGGTGTGGCTGATAGGAGGGGAAGCAGGCAACTGTGTGTTGTCTGGGCTGGTGAACAAGTCCACTAGGGGGATGCCCTGAAGTTGAAACAGCCAGGAGGCCACTTTGGGATCCAGGCACCACTCGTGCAGCTGGAGGACTCTGCTCAGCTTGTCTGCTAGGGCACTAGACTGCCCTCAGGAGCATCCCATTGCGTGTTGCATATAAGAAGATGGCTACCACCTCCTAGAAGAGAGAGTATGATCCTGTGCCCCCTTGTTTGTTCACATAGAACATTGCGATTTGATTGTCAGTCTGGACCAGCACCGACTGGTGCTGCAGTTGGTGGCGAAAGGCTCAGAGAGCCAGGAATATCACCAGGAGCTCCAGAAGGTTAATCTGCAGCTGGCGTTATGTCTGGGACCAACTGCCTTTTGCGTGGAGGCCCTCACAATGAGCTACCCAGCCCAGTAGGGAGGTGTCCATGGTGAAGACCCTCTGGGGGGTGGGTGCCTCGAAGGGCATCCCGTTCTGAAGGTGGTGGGGGATCTGCCACCAGTCAAGGGAGTCTGCCAGCTGGCGGATCACTCTCATCCTGTCCCGAAGCCTGCCCATGGCTTGTGTCCATTGAGAACGAAGGCACCACTGGGCATATGGGGTCACATGGACCGTGGAGGCCATGTGGCCCAGCAGGCAGAGGAGAAGATGGGTAGCGACCGGCAGTGCTGTACCTCTGTGGCTAGCCCCCTGAGGCATTCTGACCTCTTCTGAGGGAGGAAGGCCTTGGCCTGGAGAGTGTCTAGCTGAGCCCCTACTGAGCCAGGGGGAGGTAGGACTTGGGGTAGTTGATGATGAACCTCAGGTGCTGCAGGGCATGGATGGAGTGCTCGGTGGTGTGGTGCACCTCTGCAGGTGTGCCTTCCCTTATGAGACAGTCCAGGTAGGAAAAGATGAAGGCCCCTTGTAGATGAAGGTGGGCTGCAACCACTACTAGGCACTTGGTGAAGACCCTTGGTAATGAGGCCAGACTGAAGGGCAGCACCCTGTATTGATAGTGACCTCCTCCCACCATGAAGTGGAGGTATTTTCGGTGGCTGGGATGGATCAGAATGTGCGTATAGGCATCCTTCAGGACTAAGGAGCAAGTATTCTTGGGGGTGGGAATACCCAATGAGATCCTTGCAGATCAAGGAACATCCTTTGCATCCAAGGTGATGAAGTAAGTATGTGCCTTGGTGAAGGTCAAGATGTTGTGAACATCAGTATATCACCCATAGATGGATGGCCTTGTTGAGCGATTTAATAAAACTCTGAATCAGATGTTAAAAATATTTGTGCAGGAGGATGGGAAGAATTGTGACATTCTCCTACCCTATTTGATGTTTGCCATTTATTTATTTAACATTTTTTATATACCATTTTCTGCAATTCGAAACGGATTACAATGAACAAATTGTAACAGTGTATTCACAGCTGTTTTACAAGGAACAACAACGGTTTGAACAACGGTAGAACCTTTTCAACAGAACTATTTACATATTTACATTGAGAGATGAGAGGTAGGAGGACAGGGAAAAGGAGGGAGGAGGAATGGAGAAGATGGAGGTTTAATTTTGATTAGCTTTGGAGATCTGATGTTTATGGGGACAGGGTAAAGTATTCGCTAAAGAGGAAGGTTTTAAGCTTTTTGCTGAATTCCGAATGGTCGGAGCATCCTCTTAGGCCAGGGGGGAGGGCATTCCATATAGAAGGGGCATAGAGGGAGAAGGCTCGGTTACATGTGGATTGTGTGCAATTTTTCCTTTGTGATGGTATGTTTAAAATGTTTGTTGTGTTTGATCTATGTGGTCTGGTGGAGTTTAGTTTTGAAAGGAGCGAGAGTAGGCAGGGGCGGATTCATTGTGCTATCTGTGAGGTACCTCAGAGTTCCAATGGGTTTTCGCATATTAGACAAGGTAAGGGAAATCTGGGAAGAAGAACCCTATGCCAGGTGTAATTCGGTGAAGTATGTTATAGAAATGCAAGACTTGCTGAGGAAAGCCGGAGAGGTGGCCAAATTCAGTCTGAAAATAGCCCAAGCTGAGCAGGCCAGGGGCTACAATTGGGCAGCGGTGCACCGTACCTTCCAACTGGGAGACAGAGGTTTAGTTTGGCTACCATCACCTGAGAACAAGTTATTCTGTAAATGACAGGGGCCCCATGAGGTGTAAGAGAAAGTAGGGCTTGTTAATTACAAGACTGCCCAGCTAGATAAACAGAAGAAAGCCAAAATTTACCATATTAACCTATTAAAAAAGTGGACTCCAGTGACAGTTATTATGCTACTGGGAGATGATTTTGGGCCGGAAATATCAGTCCTGCCAGATCCAGCTCAAGTCCCAACAGATCAGCGCTCTGCTGCCCAGAGAAGAGATCTAGAAGGTCTGATCCACTGGAACCTAAAGGTGTGCTCCTCTCACCTGGGACGAACCTACTCATTTGTCATGATATTATTTCTGACCTTGGGGTGGTTATCTAACAATGACCCTATCGGATTCTGGAGGCCTAGTGATAGGCCATCGCCAAAAAGCTGGCAGAGATGCTTAACCTGGGAGTTATAAAAGAGTCTATGAGCAGTAATTACCAATCTTGGGGTCGGGACCCCAAATGGGGTCATATCATCAGTGGATGGGGTCACAGAAACATGCAAAAAATAGACCACCGAAAGGGTATAGGTAAACCACACTAAACAACACAACCCTTTCACACCAATCTTTAACTAGGTTTTCTTTTTATACAATAAATTACTAAACCTCAATTCTATGGTTCAAAAGGCCTCAGTAAACGCTCTTACCATTCATCGGTGAACCGTGTCACCATTGGATCGAGCTGAAGAAATTCCACATCATATTTATTTTTCTAGATGCTTGCCGGTCTCTGTAAGAGATGTCTTCACATTTCCATTGTGAAGTATTTGGTGCTCATTAGATAGAGCTGTAGTTCCAAATAATAGATACACTTTAGTTTTTGAATATACTTATATACGATTGTTTGAATGAATCCTTTAAAAGTACTTTTTAGGATAAATCTTTTAAGAAATTTTTTCATTTGGTTGAATTAAATTATGAATAAAAGGTGTAGGTAGGGAGGGCTTGGCCTATGATGTGGAATTTCTTCAGCTCGATCCAATGGTGACACGGTTCACCGATGAATGGTAAGAGCGTTTACTGAGGCCTTTTGAACCATAGAATTGAGGTTTAGTAATTTATTGTATAAAAAGAAAACCTAGTTAAAGATTGGTGTGAAAGGGTTGTGTTGTTTAGTGTGGTCACAGAAACATGGCCATTTCCCCTTCTTTCTGGATTTTCACTGTGACCTATGCCAAGTAGTGGCAGTCACTAGTCAGCATGTGGCCTGTAAGTCAGTGAACATTCATAGGCCTTTGCCCCCTCTTGGCTAAGCTTTCTGTTAGTTTATAAATCCATACTGAGTACTGGGATCTGTAAGCACACACTGACACAAAGGACCCTGTGCTAACTGTTGCTGCTGTCGCCTCTACTGTTGCTGCTGTCTTCCTGTTTTATATGAGTGGGGGGAGAGGAAGGAGGCTGAAGACCTGCTGTTTTCATCATCATCTTGGGCCATGCAAATTTTCAGTTATTAAAATGGGGGTCATACAGGATAAAAGTTTGAAAAGCCCTGGTTTATGAGTGACTGGTTGTCACCCATCGTCTTGGTTCCTAAACCCGATGGAAGCATCACATTCTACAATGACGTCCGGAGAGTCAATGCAGCTTGTAAACTGAAAGCGTATCCCATGCTCAGAGTAGATGAGCTAATCGAGTGACTTGGAAGAGCACTCTATATATCAACCCTGGATTTGACAAAGGGATACTGGCAAGTGCCCTTGACACCGGCTGCCAAGAAGATTGCTTTTTTGACACCGCAAGGTTTGTTCCAGTTTACAGTGCTGCCGTTTGGATTACACAGGGCTCCTGCCACATTTCAAAGCCTAGTCGACCACCTACTGAGACCGCACAAGGAGTATGCGGTTGCCTACCTTGACGACATTGTCATCTACAGCAGATATTGGACCACCCATCTAACACAAGTATAGCCTGCGGAAGGCCCAATTGATCGCCAACCCCAAGAAATGTTTTCTGGGAAGTCGGGACATTCAATGCCTGGGGTATTTAATTGCTAACGGGCAGATACGACCTCAACTACAGAAGGTGGATGCCATTGCCCAGGTCCCCACTCTGAAATCGAAGAAAGAGGCTCGTGCCTTCCTTGCTTGGCTATTACCCCTGGTTCATCCCTAATTTTGCAGAGGTGGCAGAGTCATTAGCTAATCTCCTCTGGAAGAGTGCTCCAGAACGGATCCAGTGGTCACCGGACCTGGACTTCCAGTGTCTCAAGAAGGCCGTATGCTCTGAACTCATCCTGATTAGCCCTGATTTCTCTCTACCATTTATTGTGCAAACTGATGCCTCAGAGATGGGCCTAAGAGGCGGTCTGGCCCAGGAAGTCAGGGGTGAAAGACATCCCATAGCATTCATCAGCAGGAAACTGCTTCCTCGGGAGAAGCATTATGCGGTGATCGAGAAGGAAGTCCTAGCAGTCAAGTGAGCACTTGAAACCTTCAAATACTACCCGTCTGTTGAAACCTTCAAATACAGCCATCTGTTTACACTAATAATGGACCACCAATCCCTCAAGTGGTTGGCTCTATATAAGGAGTCCAATGGCCGTATTATGCTGTGGTTTTTGAGTCTCCAACCCTACCAGTTCCAGGTTTGCCATAGGGCTGGTTGTACTCACTTGAACATGGACTTCCTTTCCCATGTGAGGCAGGCACTCGACGGGGCATGGCTGAGCTGAGGGGGAGGGTGTGTAATGGGGCATATAGCATAGTTATTCACCTGTAACAGGTGATCTCCAGGAAAGGCAGGAATTTAGTCTTCACATATGGTGACATTGGGTACTGATGGAGCCCATGCGGGAAGCTCCCCAGCTACCAATACAAAAGCCTTTGGGAGCACGCCACTGCGCCTGCACCACAGTCTTCTCGCTCTTCCAACTCCCTTTCCTCAGTTGGGTTTTTAGCTGAAAGGACGGAGTAAAAAACAAAATAGAACCCTACACTTCCAAGGAGAGGAGGGTGGGTTGTGAAGACTAAATTCCTGCTGTTCCTAGAGATTACCTGTTACAGGTGATTAACAACGCTATTTCCAGGAACAAGCAGGAATGCAGTCTTCATATATGGGACTCCCTAGCTCCCAGATCTCTGAAGAGTTGAACCAGCTCAGAAAGTCAGACAAGGTGAGGTTAACCTAGACTTCCCTGCCAAGGAGTTCTGGTAAGAATATTGGGGCAGGGTGCAGGAGTTGAACTTATATTCCAAAGAGATGTTGAAGGACTGCCTGGCCAAAGGCCACATCCCAGCCAGAGTTCTTGTCCAAGCAGTAATGGGTGGCAAAGTTGTGGATGGAGGACCATGTTGCAGCCCGTCAGATTTTGTCAATGGCTACTGACCATAGGTTTGCCACCAACTTTGCTATCAAAAAACTCACAAATGTCGTACTATGAACTTCCAATGATGGATCACTAGCTTTCACGAGGTCTCAGTAGAAAATAACACTGCTGGCATGAGGTTCTCACTGTATAGCCGCATATGTGTTGTATTACATCAACGACCTCTCAAGCATCTAGATAATTGATGCTTGAGAGGTCGTTGATGTAATACAACACATATGCGGTTATACGGTGAGAACCTCATGCCAGCAGTGTTATTTTCTACTGAGACCTCGTGAAAGCTAGTGATCCATCATTGGAAGTTCATAGTACGACATTTGTGGTTTTTTTGAGAGTATCTAGTCGTCTAGTGACCTGTGGTATTTTTGTGTGACCAACTTTGCTATGGCTCAGACATTATGAGCAGTGACATGCCCGGTGAGGGTAAGGCCTGTGTTGTCATATGCCAGTGATATACAATCTGCTATCCATCTGGACAGCATGCGTTTTGTTACAGGGAGACCCATGCAGTTGGGGTCAAAGGACACAAATAATTAAGAGGATTTCTGAATGTCCTGTGTCCTTTGGAGATAGAAGGCCATAGCCCTTTTGCAGTCAAGGGTATGCAGGGTTGCCTCTGCATGAGATGCATGAGGTCTTGGGAAGAAGACCAGAAGGATTACTGACTGATTAATATGGAAAGGCGACACCACCTTTAGTAAAAAGTGGGGATGTGTCTGAAGGATGACCTTATAGTGATGGAATCTGATATATAGTGGATGTGCCACTAAGGCTTGCAATTCACTGATGCACCTAGCTGAGGAATAAAACAACTTTTCAAGACAAGTATCGCAGGTGGGCATTTGCTAAGGCTCAAACGAAGATTTGAGGAGCTGAGCTAATAACACATTAAGATTCCATGCTACAGGGGGTGGTCGAAAGGGTGGCATGGTGAGGAGGAGGCCCCTCATGAAATGTGCCACTAGAGGAATTGTGGAGATGGGTCGACCATCAACAGGTTTATGAAAAGCTGAAATAGTATTGAGGTGCACATGTAATGAATTTGTTTTGAGTCCTGAAGAGGACAAATGCAAAGGTATTGAAGAAGTGTGGGTACTGATGCTTCAAAGAGATTGTGGTTATTTTGAAAGCACCATGAAGCGTATCAATGCCATTTGAATGAGTATGTTCTTCTAGTGAAGGGCTTTCTGGAAGAAAGGAGGACGGCTTTCATGGCTGATGAAAGTTATAGATGTTGAAACATCATGCTCTCAGCATCCAAGCTGTCAGGCAGAGAGACTGCAGACTGGGATGCAGGATCGTCTTGGGACAGAAGACCCTGGTTGGATCCCAATGGAATCGGAGGAGTCTGTGTCAGCTGAAGTAGGAGGGGAAACCAGGGCTGACAGGGCCAGTGAGGGGCTATGAGGATCATAGTTCCCTTGTCTGTTTGGAGTTAGAGGAGGGTCTTTGGGATCAGGGGTATGGGGAGAAAAGCATAAAGCAGTTCCTGACTCCAGTGAATCACAAAGGCATCTGATACCAAACTGAATTTGGATGGTATCCTAGAGCAGAACTGAGGAAGCTGAGAGCTCTGTGGAATGGCAAAAAAAAATCTATGGCTGGGGTCCCCCAGGTATGGAAGTTCTGTGCCACTGTGTCTGGATCTAGGGTCCACTCGTGTGGATGTAGGATCCGACTCAGTTTGTCTGCTAAGTGATTGATTTCCTCTAGAATAAAAACTGCACGGAGGTGCATGTGATGGAGAATGGCGAAGTTCCATAGGCGGCAGGGCAGAGAGGAGGCTGTCCCTCCTTGTTTGTTTAGGTAAAACATTGCCACCTGCCTACTGAAATGCAGGGGACGTGGGGAAAAGAAGAAGCACTGTGGATTGTGTTGGAAAAAGGAGATAGCAATGTCATCTATACTGATGTAGTCTACAGGTCTCCAACTCAAACCGAAGAAATAGATAGCGAATTGATTATTGATATTGCAAAGATAGCCACGAAGGGGGAAGTAATCATATTGGGTGACTTTAATCTACCCAGTGTGGATTGGAGTATTCATTCTGCAAATCTGGAAAGAAGTAAAAAAATTGTGGATGCCTTCCAAGATGCATTACTTAGACATGGTGATGGAACTGACCAGGGAAAGCTCAATGCTGGATTTAGTGCTCACCGACGGAGATAGTGTGTCGAATATCTAGGTGGGTGCCCATGTGAGTTGCAGTGATCATCACATGGTGTGGTTTGAGATAAAAGCCAGGTGGAGTCCAATCTGAGCAAGCTCAAAGTCCTAGATTGCAAAAACACTGACTTCAGTAAAATTGCCAAGTACCTGAAGGAGGAGTTGGCAGGGTGGGAGGGGCTAACGGAAGTGGAATTGCAATGGGCTAAACTAAAGGAGGCAATAAAAGGGGCAACAGATACATATGTAAGAAAAGGAAACAAAAATAAGAGGAAAAGGAAACCTATTTGGTTCTCCAAAAAAGTGGCTGCACAAATAAAGGCAAAAACTGCAGCTTTTACAAATTTCAGAAGTTCACAAACAGATGAACACAGAAAGAAAAAAGGATCAAACTAAAAGAGACAAAAAGAGAAATAAGGATAGCAAAATCAAAGGCAGAAGAAAAGATGGCTAAAGATGTGAAGTGTGGCGATAAAACTTTCCTCAGATATATTCGGGAGAAGAGGAAAATCAGTGGTAGAATTGCAAGACTCAAAAGTGCTGGGAACAGATTTGTGAAAAGTGACATTGAAAAAGCGAAAATGCTAAACAAACACTTCTGCTCTGTTTTTATTAAAGAAAATCCTGGAGAAAGACTACCTGTGATTGATAAATATACAATGGGAATGGAGTAGATACCACACCATTCATAGAAGATGATGTGTTAGAACAGCTTGCAAAACTGAAAGTGGACAAGGCCATGGGACCGGATGGGATAAATCCCAGGATACTGAAAGAGCTCAGAGAGGTTCTTGCAGGGCTGTTAAAGGATGTTTTTAATAGATAATTGGAAAAAGGAGACGTTCCACAGGACTGGATAAGGGCTGATGTGGTACTTCTCCACAAAAGTGGTAATAGGGAAGAAGTGACAAACTACAAGCCAGTAAGCCTTACCTCGGTGGCAGGAAAAGTAATGGAGGCACCCCTGAAAGAGAGAATAGTGGACTTTCTCGAAACCAACAAGTTGCATGATCCAAGGCAATATGGTTTTACCAAAGAATGATCTTGCCAAACAAATCTGATTGAGTTCTCTAACTGGGTGAACAGAGAACTAGATTAAGGGCATGCGATGGATGACATCTACCTGGATTTCAGCAAAGCCTTCGATACTCTTCCTCATAGGAGGCTTATCAATAAACTCAACAGCTTGGGGATGGGTCCCAAGGTGGTGACAGCTTGGGGATGGGTCCCAAGTTGGTGACACCTTGGGGATAGGTCCCAAGGTGGTGAACTGGATGAGAAATTGGTTGACTGACAGACAACAGATGGTGATGGTAAACGGAAATTACTTGGATGAAAGGAAAGTGATTAGCGGTATGCCCCTGGGTTCGGTCCTGGGACCGGTACTGTTCAATGTATTTGTGAGTGATATTGCTGACGGACTGAATGGAAAAGTCTGTCTTTTTGCAGATGACACAAAAATTTGCAACAGAGTGGGCTCCCCTCAGAGAGAGGATAACATGAGGAAAGATCTACAAAAGCTGGAAGAACGGCATAATGCTTGGCAGTTAAGATTTGACATGAAGAAGTGCAGTGTCATGCACTTGGGAAGCAGAAATCCAAGGGAATTGTACATGACAGGGGGTGAGAGGTTAGTGTGCACGGACCAGGAGAAGGACCTCGGAGTGACTGTTTTTGAGGATCTCAAGGTGGCGAAACAGTGCAACAAGGAAGTGACAAAAGCCAGAAGGATGCTGGGTGGCATAGAGAGAGAGGAATTACCAGCTGGTGAGGCCTCATTTTGAATTTTGTGTTCGGATTTGGAGACCATATCTTGCAAAGGATATAAAAAGACTGGAAATGGTTCAGAGGAAGGTGACCAAAATGATTTGGAGTCTGCATCAGAAGACCTATGAGAAGAGACTTGAAGACCTAAATATGTACACTCTGGAGGAGAGGAGGGACAGGGGAGATATGATTCAGACCTTTAAATACTTAAAGAGTATTAATGAACAAACAAACCTCTTTCAAAGATGGGGAAGTTGTAAATCTAGAGGGCATAACATGAAGCTGCAAGGGGGTAAAATGAAAGGCAATATCAGAAAATACCTTTTCACTGAAAAGGTGGTGGATGCTTTGAATGCCCTCCCAATGGAAGTGGTGGGGGCAAATACAGTGACAGAATTCAAAATGGCATGGGACAGACACAGTGGATCCCTTTATAGCAAAAGGTTACAATTAAAATAAACATAACTATCTTTTATATCTCAACAAATAGGGGTGATCTACACGGAGCGGTGGGTACATGCCTAACAAAGGCACAGGGAAGAGCGACTTGAATGGAGTGGCAGGTGCACCTACTATTGCTGCCTTGCTGGGCAGACTAGATGGACCATGCTGGTCTTTATCTGCCATCATATACTATGTTACAATGTTACTATATCTGTCCTGACTAGTATCTGACTGTCGGAGAGGTGATGCTAGAAAACTTGGAGGGCATTCGTGATTGCAGTACCCAAAAGGCTGGCAGAGCTCCGGAGTCTTTATGCATGGATGAGACGATGGTGCACGGAAGAGGGTTTTGGATTTGTTAGGAACTGGGGAACATTCTAGGGAAAGGAGGGGCTTTTCCGAAGGGACGGGCTCCACCTTAATTGGGATGCACCAGGCTGCTGCCATTAACCTTTAAAAAGGAGACAGAGCAGCTTTTAAACTAGATAATAGGGGAAAGCCGACAGTCGCCCAAGAGCGTATGGCTCGGAACAATGCATCCTTGAAGGATACTAGCAAAAGACTGAAGTTAGGGCATATCAAGAGAGAGGTTCCAATAAAGACAAAAGTAACCCAAATGCCCTTAAGTACAGAGCAGACAGAGCTGAAAGATTCCAAATTACTCCTGCCTACTGATAACCAGATTAATCTAAATAAAATACAGCCTCTAAAATGCTTGTTTGCAAATGGTAGAAGTCTAAAAAATAAGATGGGAGAGTTAAAATATTAAGCACTAAATGAGAGGTTAGATATGATTGGTATCTCAGAGACATGATGGAAGGAGGACAACCAGCGGGACACTGTGATACCTGGGTACAAACTATATCGTAATGATAGAGCAGATCAAATTGGTGGAGGGGTTGAACTCTGTTAGAGAAGGCTTTGAGTCACAAAGGATTAAAGTTTTGCAGGAATCAAAATTCAATGTAGAATTTCTATGGATTGAAAGTCCATGTAAATAGGGGAAGGGGAAGGCGATGGCAGTGCGGGTATACTACTGACCGCCTGGCCAGAATGAACAAATGGATGATGAAATGCTCAAAGAAATCAGGGAAGCTAACAAAAGTTACAGCACAGTAATAATAATGGGTGATTTCAATTACCCCGGTATCCACTGGGTCAGTGTCACGATAGGACATGCTAGGGAGATAAAGTTTCTAGATGAAATAAATGACTGCTTCTTGGAGCAGCTGGTTCATGAACCGACCAGAGGTGAAGCCATTTTGGACCTAGCCGTTAGTGGAACACAAGATCTGGTGCAAGAGATAAGGGTGTTGGGGCCACCAGGCAATAGTGATCATAACATGATCGTGTTTGATTTGATAAATGGAGGAAGGATGGCAAGGAAATCCACAGTACTACCTTTTAACTTTTCAAAAGTGAGACTATGATAAAAAGAGGAAAATAGTTAAGAAAAAACTAAAAGGAGCAGTTGCAAAGATTAAAGATTTACATCAAGCATGGGTGCTGTTTAAAAATACCATCTAGGAAGCCCAGACCAGCTGTATTCCACGCTTTAAGAAAAGTGGAAGGAAGTCCAAAAACTACCAGCATGGTTTAAAGGTGAGATCAAAGAGGCTGTTGTTGCCAAAAAAGCATCTTTCAGGAAATGAGAAAAGGAGCCAAATGATGAAAATTGGAAAGAACAAAAGCACTGGCAAGTTAGATGCAAGGCATTGAGAAGGCAGGCAAAAAGAGAATTTGAGAAGAAGCTTGCTGTGGAAGCAAAAATGCGTAATAAAGACTTTTTCAAGTACATTCGTAGCAAAAAACCTGTGAGAGAGTCAGTTGGACTATTATAGAGGAGTAAAATGGGCACTAAGAGGGGACAAGGCCATAGTGGAGAGACTGAATGAATTTTTTGCTTCAGTCTTTACTAAAATGGTTAGTGGTCTTCATTATAAAGCATATGAGGACAGACTTAAGGATCTTAATATGTACACCTTAGAGGAAAGGCGGAATCGAGGTGATATGATTGAGATGTTTAAATACCTCCATGGCATAAATGCACAGGTGGAGAGCCCCTTTCGATTGAAAGCAAGTTCTGCTATGAGGGGACATGGGATGAGGGTGAAAGGGGATAGATTCAGGAGTGTTATGCGGAAATATTTCTTTACGGAAAGAGTGGTGGATCTGTGGAATAGTCTCCCAGTAGAGGTGGTAGAGATGAGGACAGTATCTGAATTCAAAAAAGCATGGGACAAACTCATAGGATCTCTAAAGGGAAAAAGGGGACTGTTGTAGTTGTTGATATGGAAGGACAGACTAGAAAGGCCATGTGGTCTTTTTCTGTCATCATTTTTCTCTGTTTCTATGTTTCTAAGATGCAGGGATGTTACCCATGACTGAAATGGTATTTAAAGGTGATGCTGCAGAAGAACTTGAAAGAAATATCAATACACCGCGAAGATGTATTACAACTATTTGATAAACTCAAGAGTGGCAAATTACCTGGACCAGATGGATTACATTCAATGGTGTTGAAAGAACTGAAATATGAGATTGCAGATCTATTATTAGTAATCTGTGAACTATCATTAAAATCATCTGTAATACCTGAAGATTTGAGGATGTCCAATGTAACGCCAATTTTTAAAAAGGTTCCAGGGGTGATCCGGGAAACTACAGACTGGTGAGCCTGACGTCAGTACCGTGAAAAATGTTAGAAACCATTATAAAGAACAAAATTACTGAACATGTAGATAGTCATGGCTTAATGGGAGACAACCAACATGGCTTTAGCCAAGGAAGGTCTTGTCTTACTAATCTGTTATATTTTTTTGAAGGTGTGAATAAACAGGATCCAAAGGTGAGTAGGTTGATATAGTGTATCTGGATTTTTAGAAAGCCTTTGACAAAGTCCCTCATTAGAGACTCTTGGCGAAATTTAAAAGACGCGGCATAGGAGGCAGTGTACTACTGTTGATCAGGAACTGGTTAAAAGATAGAAAGCAGAGGGTAGGGCTAAATGGCCAATTTTCCTAATGGAGAAAAGTCAATAGTGGAGTACCCCAGGGATCTGTGCTGGGTCCGCTGCTTTTTAACATATTTGTAAATGACCTGGAAATGGGAATAATGAGTGAGGTAATCAAATTTGCAGATGACACAAAATTATTCAAAGTTATTAGAACCCCAGAGGATTGTGAAAAATTGTAAGAGGATAAACTGGAAGACTGGACATCCAAATGGCAGATTAAATTTAATGGGGTAAGTGCAAAGTTATGCACGTAGGAAAGAACAAATCAAACTATGGTTATACAATGCAAGGTTCCACATTAAGAACACCACCCAGGAAAAAGATTTAGGCGTTATCGTGGATAACATGTTGAAACACTCCGCCCAGTGTGCAGTGGCGGCCAAGAAAGCAAATAGAATGCTAGGAATAATAAGAAAAGGAAAGGAGAATAAAACAAAGGATATTATAATGCCTCTGTATCGTTCCATGGTGTGACCGCACCTTGAATATGGTGTGCAATTCTGCTCACTGTATCTTAAAAAAGATATAACATTATTAGAAAAGGTATAACATTATGAGAAGAGCCCCCAAATGGTAAAGGCGATGGAAGGATACATCTATGAAGAGAGGGTTAGGGCTCTTCAACCTACTACTACTACTACTACTATTTAGCACTTATATAGCGCCACGCATGCAGAGCTGTACAGTCAAAACATACAAGAGACAGTCCCTGCTCGTCAGAGTCTTGCTCATCAGAGCTTACAATCTAATCGCAACAATACAGACAAGTCAAATCGGTGCAGACCCTGTATGGTCTTTACAATTCGGCCATGAAAATTAATTAATGGGGGTTAGGTTGATGAGGATGAGGATAGAAGTCAGGATCTGAATGCGACAGTGAAGAGGTGGGTCTTCAACCTGGATTTGAAGAGGGCCAGGGAGGGTGCCTGGCGTATAGGCAGAGGTAAGCTGTTTCAGGCGTACGGTGCAGCAAGTCTGTAGAACCCTGAGCCAGATCCTGATATAGAGCCCGTGTAGATAGAAGAACAAGATATAATTGGTGAGGAAGACGATTCATTCATGGACTATTCTTTATGCAAAGTGGCTAGCACAGAGAAATCCTGAAAGTGGGATCAAACATAAAAAGGAAACGTTCAAGTAACTGGCACACCAGAAAGTTTCTGCAGAGCAGGAGAAAAGCTGTTGATTGAAGCTTGTTACCCAGCTGTAATCAAAGCAGAGCACAGCTCAGGCTGTGCACACGTTGGATATAAAAAAAAAAGTTCTTTGAATGTGAAAAGCTGGTTTGTACCGAAGCTTTTATTCTTGATACCAGCACTGCTGAGCAGGTTTATCAGCAGTGGCTGAAAGAAGGACTTTCTGTTGTTTGATGGACTTTACAAGTTACATGCCTAAGCTTTCAGTTGTATTATTATTTTGAATATAAATCCTGGAGAAGATATCCAAAGGTGTTATCAAGTGAATCTGTGTGCAATTTGTTTACCTCATAAATAAAATTGTCAATGCCTTATCACTCGAGCCAACTACCGTAGTCTTCATTTACTTAAAAGGCAAGCACCACATGACTGGACTACCAATACCAGAATCCTTTGCAAGATAGTTTGGAACATTGCCAAAGTGGTGAATCCTATATATCAAGCATGCCCCCTCCATGCATATGTAAGGGGCTATGGGCGTGACAGTGGCGTAGTTGGCAGGACTACTTTTGCATCAAGGATACCAGGAGTTCAAAAAAGGATTTACAGCTGCAAAACCTTTCAAGCCAGGAAGTTGAAAGAGAAATTTCCCTGAAAGTCTTGCAGAATAAAGAGGGTGATCCAGGAGCAGTTCCGGAGAAAGATCCTTTATGAGCCAGAATCATCACTGGTATAAGGTAAAAAGTACCTGGGCATGACCAGTGGTGGATAAGAAAGTGTATATATGGGGGCATTTGAAAAAAAAAAAAACTGTTTGTAGGGTGCCGCCCTTTGTGTGGATTTTTTTTTTGTTTCTTACAGGATATTAAAGAATGGATCCCAAGGAACTGGTGAGCTGGATGGCAGCTCAATTTGCCAGGCAGCAGGAGATCACACAGCAGGCTCAGGACGCAGCAATCACCACCCTGAGGGAGCAGCAGAAGCCAGTGCTTGATCTAGTTGAAGCATTAATTGCACTGCACAGCCAAGGAGGAGCTGAATCAACACCAACAGTGGCACCTGTTACTCCACATGTGGACAATGTGGGACTCTGTCAGGGTATTGGGGCATTCAGTTTTAGGAAACTCACACCTGAAGATAATATAGATGATTTCCTAGAATCTTTCAAAAGAGTGGCTCAGACACTAGCTTGGCCAGAGACCCAGTGGGCAATAAGGCTGGCAACTTTATTAACTGGGGAGGCACTTGCCGCCTATAGAGCCATGCCGGCAGCCCAAGCCTTAAATTATAAAGCTGCTAAGAGTGCCATAAGAGATCGCCTAGGGCTGACTGTTACTGTGTATAGGCAAATGTTTAGGGCTACTGTGTTGAGAGTTGGCGAGATGCCAAAAGCTCTGAGTCATAGAATCAAAGGACTAGCTCTGAAATGGCTAGCTCCGGAAGGAAAGAGTATAGAAATGATTTTGGACACTATCATGCTAGAACAATATATGTCAGCAGTGCCGCAAGATTTAAAAACCTTTCTCATCCAGCAAAATTGCCAAAGCTTGGGAGAGGCAACCCTGTTATCTGAACGGTTTATGGCAGCCGCACAGGCTTGTCAGAGAACGGGTGGCCCTCTGAAAGTTGGTGCTGAGGTAAGATGTGCTGTATTAGAAAAGAGGATTGGAAAGGATGTTGTTATGAAAGTAATGCTGTACCTACCCAGATTATGAAATGTGATAAGAAAAAATGTTTCCATTGTGGAAAGTGGGGACACTTGCAAAAGGCATGCCAGTTTCGCACTAATCTAATGGGTACTAGCTTAAAACAGCCTGAAGGTTTCCTTTTGTTGGTTGATGTATAAGGGATTACCACAAGTGCTCTTTTAGATTCTGGTGCAGACCAGAGTATGCTATCTAGAAGGCTTTGGAAGAAAATAGAGGCCCAAGAAAAATTTGAGCATAGAAGCCCTGAAAGTAATGTATGCATCAGGTGCATACATGGAGCTGCCTCATTGTATCCCACATACAAGCTGTTAGTTAAGGGCTTGGGGGTGCAGAAGAAAATCTGTTTAGCCATGGTTCCAAAACTTCCTGTTGATTTAGTCTTAGAAAGAGACTGGCCACAATTTAAACAAGGTTTAGTGGAAGGTCTAGGGCAGAAGAAGGGCCTTGTATCCACCCGCTCACAGGCTAAGGCAGGTATCCAGGAGGAGGAGGAACAGACAGAGTCATTAGGAGACTTACCTTCCCATGAGGATTTAATAACCCCACCATCTGAGAAAGTTAAAAAAGAGAAAGCGCAGAAACGTCGAGAGAGACATTGCAGGGCACGAGGAAGGGCTGAGATGGAATCTGGTAAAGGCTTACCCTGGGTGCCAGCTGAGCTAGTAGAAAAGTTTCCTAACTTTTCCCAGGAACAGCGAGCTGATCAGGCTCTCACCCGAGCTTTTGAGTATGCTAAAGTGGTGCGAGAGGTTCTTCCCAGATTCATACTGGATAATGACATATTATATAAGGAGAGTAAGGACCCCCGTACTGGGACAAGCCGCAAACAGTTAGTGGTACCCACAACTTTTAAGGGGCTAGTTCTTAGACTGGCCCATGATCATCCCATGGGAGGCCATAAAGGGGTGCAAGGAACATTGGATCAAATACTCATACGCTTTTATTGGCCAGGCATTTTTAAAGAAACTGCCCGGTTCTGTGCTGCATGCCCAGCGTGCCAGTGTGTTACGGCAACTCGCCCCCCGGTGGTGCCTTTAATCCCCACACCTATTATATCAGACCCAGTGGGACGCATTGCTATGGACATAGTAGGTCCATTAGTTAAAACCCCCCAAGGTTTTCAGTACATCTTAGTTATGGTCAATCAGGCAACAAGGTTTCCCTGGGCCATACCTTTATAGAATATTTCCGCTAGAATGATAGCTTTAGAGTTGATAAAATTATTCTGTGAAATTGGTTTCCCCAGAGAGGTGCTAACTGACCGAGGGTCCAATTTGTATCTAAATATTTGGCCCAGGTCTGGGATGCTTTTGGCATTCGTCATGTAAAAACATTGGCCTATCATCCTCAATCAAATGGTTTGGTAGAGAGGTTGAACCAAACTCTTAAACCGATGTTGAGGAGAGGATTAGCAGGAAATTTAAAAGAGTGGGATATGTTATTGCCCTTTGTTTTATATGCCTGCCGGGAACGAATTCAGGTTTCCCTGGGTGTATCCCCATATGAATTGATGTATGGTAGAGCCCCACGTGGACTTTTACATATCCTGAGGGAACAATGGCTAGATCCTGAACCACAGAATCAGGAAGTTCCACAGTTTTTACGAGACTTGAGAGCACGTTTAAGGAGGGCCTCGCAGGTTGCTGAAAGAAACCGGCAGGACAGTCAAGTACGCCAGAAAGGGTGGTATGACCGGAAGGCCAAGGCACGCTGGTTAACCCTTGGTGAAAAAGGTTTGGTACAGGTAGCAGGTACCACACCCAAGTTTGAAGTACCGTGGAAATGGCCCTGGAAGGAAGTCAAGCAGGTGAGCCCAGTGTCATATGTGGTAGAAATCTCTAAGGGACGCAGGCAGACGTGTCACATAAATGTACTCAAATCTTGGAAAGAGAGGTCTGCAACCGATAATGTCCCTAGCACTAGCCAAGAAATAGATAAGCGTTCAGAGGATAACAATGCCCTCACAGGTATTACGGACTGTAGAGAGGATTCTCCACAGCTTCAGCCAGACCGTAATAACTTAAGCAGGGGGGTATGTGATAAGGAAGCTTATCAGAGCCCGGAGAATACTGATAAAGGAAGGGAATTTACCCTAATCAAGGGACCTGTTTTGCCAGGGCAGAGGAATAAAACTGCATGTTTTCCTAAAAGACAGGTTATTCCAGGCTGCAATGACCAGCAGAAAGCCCCTAGTGGAGATGAGGAGAAGGAGCATAAGCCCAGATTGAGAAACCCTTACATCACTCCTAATTGCTCAGCTGCCAGGAGGGAGTGTGACCACCAACACCTGGGGAGTGCAAGGGAGGGGTTGGAAACTGGGAACTTTAAAAATAGAACAGAATGTTCAGAGAGACAGCAGGAGAGGAGAGAGAGAGAGAAGGAGAAGGCAAGAGGAGCTCAGAGAGACTCGTGTTCTGGGAGAGATTCCTGCGAGAAGCCAGCTTCAAGGGATTGGAGAGATCCAGAGGTTTGGAGAACTTCAGGCAGGAACCCTAAAGCAGCAGCCGGTAAGAGGACAGAAGCAGCTGCAGGGAAAAGGAACATGAATACCTTTTGGAAGAGGTATGGAGCAGACGCCATGAGGTCCAGGAATACAGACTGGAGGACAGGTCACAAAAGCTCAAGTGCATACTGGCCAGAGTATCTAAGAGGACAGCCTAATGCCAGCTTTAACTCAGGTGTGAACTTTGGACGTTTGTCTAACCTAGAGCAATGCAAGCTGCTTAGAAACAGTTTCTGTCCTAATAGAGGTCAGTCTCTAGAGCCCTCTGAGCCAGATCCTGATATAGAGCCCATGCAGATAGAAGAACAAGATATAATTGGTGAAGAAGACGATTCATTCATGGACTGTTCTTTATGCAAAGTGGCTAGCACAGAGAAATCCTGAAAGTGGGATCAAACATAAAAAGGAAACGTTCTAGTAACTGGCACACCAGAAAGTTTCTGCAGAGCAGGAGAAAATCTGTTGATTGAAGCTTGTTACCCAGCTGTAATCAAAGCAGAGCACAGCTCAGGCTGTGCACACGTTGGATATAAAAAAAAAAGTTCTTTGAATGTGAAAAGCTGGTTTGTACCGAAGCTTTTATTCTTGATACCAGCACTGCTGAGCAGGTTTATCAGCAGTGGCTGAAAGAAGGACTTTCTGTTGTTTGATGGACTTTACAAGTTACATGCCTAAGCTTTCAGTTGTATTATTATTTTGAATATAAATCCTGGAGAAGATAGCCAAAGGTGTTATCAAGTGAATCTGTGTGCAATATGATTTACCTCATAAATAAAATTCTGTCAATGCCTTATCACTCGAGCCAACTACCGTAGTCTTCATTTACTTAAAAGGCAAGCACCACATGACTGGACTACCAATACCAGAATCCTTTGCAAGATAGTCAGTCTGGAACATTGCCAAAGTGGTGAATCCTATATATCAAGCACGCCCTCCTCCATGCATATGTAAGGGACTATGGGCGTGACACGTGGTATATAAGAGAATGTAAATAAATAAATAAAATAAATAAAAAATAAATAAGAGAGGTATTGAGGGGCCGGAGAGTGGATGCATTTGTAGGTCAGTAGGAGAAATTTGAATTGGATGCGGAATTGGACAGCGAGCCAATGAAGCAACTTGAAAAGAGGAGTAATGTGGGCATGGCGAGGCTGGTGGAAGATTAGTCGAGCCACGTGATTTTGTATAGATTGAAGGGGAAGGAGATGGCTCACGGGGAGACCAGCAAGGAGCAGGTTGCAGTAGTCGAGACGAGAGGAGATTAAGGAGTGGATAAGCATTTTGGTAGTGTGTTCAGAAAGGAAGGGGTGGATTTTGCTTATGTTGTAAAGAAAGAAGCGGCAGGTCTTAGCTACGAGTTGATTATGTGCGGAGAAGGAGAAGGAGGTGTCAAAGATAACCTCCAGATTGCGGGCTGAGGGAACAGGAAGGATAGTGGATCCATCCACAGAGCTGAAAAAGGGGGAAGAAGAGGGGAGGAGTTGTGGGAAAGACAAGGAGTTCAGTCTTGGCCATGTTCAATTTCAATCGGCGATGAGACATCCAGGCAGCAATGTCAGAAAGGCAGGCAGAGATCTTGATCTGGATTGCTGGAGAGATATTAGGTGTGGAGAGGTAGATTTTGGAGTCATCGGCATAGAGATGGTACTGAAAGCCATGGGAGGAGATGAGCGCGCCAAGGGTTTGGGTGTAGAGAGAGAAAAGGAGGGGGCCCAAGACGGATCCCTGGGGTACACCAACATTGAGCGGGGTAGGAGAGGAGGAGGAGCCGCCAGAGCATACACTGAAGGAGTGGTGGGAGAGGTAGGAGGAGAACCAGGAAAGTACGGAGCCCTTGAAACCAAGAGAGGAGAGGGTGGTGAGGAGAAGATTGTGGTCAACAGTGTCAAAGGCAGCGGAGGGGTCAAGAAGGATGAGGATAGAGTAGAAGCTCTTAGATTTAGTCAGGAATAAGTCATTGGAGACTTTTGTAAGCGCTGTTTCAGTGGAGTGTAGGGGCGGAAGCCAGATTGTAGAGGGTCCAGGAGGGCTTGGGAGGTGAGGAAGTCGAGGCAGCGGCGGTGGACCGCTCATTCTAGTAATTTAGATATGAAGGGAAGGAGGGAGATGGGACGATAGTTAGAAGGACAGGTAGGGTCGAGTGAAGGTTTCTTGAGGAGGGGTGTGATAACAGCATGTTTGAAGTCTGTATGGACAATTGCAGTGGAGAGTGAAAGGTTGAGAATGTGAGAGATGGAGGGGACAACAGTGGAGGAGATGGGGTGGAGAAGATGGGTGGGAATAGGGTCAGAGGAACAGGTGGTGGGTCTGGAAGAGGAAAGAAGGAGTGCGGTTTCCTCTTCAGAGATCGTATGGGAGGAGGAAAGGGTAGCAGGGGAAGTATGGGTGGGAGGGGAGAATTGGGGGGGGGGAGGTAGATGAGGAGGTGGGGAATTGGAGGGTGATCTTGTGGATTTTGTCATGGAAGTAGTCGGCTAGGATTTGGGCATAAAGAGAGGGTGGGACCGGGGGCGGAGTCGCCTTGAGGAGAGAATTGAGGGTATTAAAGAGGCGGCGAGGATCAGAGGCAAAGGAATTGGTTAGATGGATGTAGTATTCTTGTTTGGCAAGTGCTATGGCTGACTGGAAGGGGCCTAGCATGAATTTGATCAGAGGCAAAGGAATTGGTTAGATGGATGTAGTATTCTTGTTTGGCAAGTGCTATGGCTGACTGGAAGGGGCCTAGCATGAATTTGAAGTGTAGAAGGTCTTCTGGGGAGCGGGATTTGGACCAAGCACGTTCAGCAGAACGGGCACAGGTGCGCAGATAGTGGGTTGTGGATGAAAGCCAGGGCTGGGAAACAGATCGTCTGACAGGACGTGGGGTGGGTGGGGCAAGAGTGTCAAAAGCTGAGGATAGTGCAGCATTATAAGAGGATACTGCCTCATCGATGGACTTGGAAGACATAATGGAGGAGAGAGATGGAGAAATAGTGGAGGAGAGGGTTAGGGGATCAATATTGTGGAGGTTTCTAAATAGGATGGAGGAGACGGGACGAGGTTGGGACGGCAGGAGCTGAAGATTAAAGGTTAATAGGTGATGATCAAATGAGGGGAGGATTGAGTTGCGGAAGTTTGAGGAAGAGGAATTAGAGAAGAATATTAGGTCAAGGCAGTGGAGCAAAGTTGGAGGTCAAAGGAGGAGGTGAGGGTGAGGAACTTTAAAGGATGGGGATCGGAGGGGTTATCGATGTAAATGTTAAAATCGCCAAGAATAAGACTAGGGGAAGAGGGATCCAGGAATATGGAGAGCCAGGAGTCAAAGTCGGTGAGGAAGGTCGATTTGGATTTGTCGGGTGGGCGATATATAACAGCTACTCAGAGGGGAAGTGGTGTGGAGAGGTGAAGGGAGTGGGCTTTGAAAGAGAGTGAGGAGTGTGACTGAGGCAGCAGGAGGGGTTGGAATTGGCAGGAGGGAGAGAGTAGCAGCCCAACACCACCACCGCGACCAGTAGATCAAGGTGTATTGGAGAACTGGTAGCCCCCGTGGCAGAGAGCAGCAATGGATGCGGTATCGTCTGGGCAGAGCCAGGTCTCAGTTAGGGCAAGAAGGTGTAGTGTATTAGAGATAAAGAGATCGTGAATAAAAGGAAGTTTGTTGGAGACTGAGCATGCGTTCCATAGGGCACATGAGAATGGGAGAGCGGAGGGGGAAAGGAGAGGGATATGGATAAGGTTGGACAGGTTAAGTGAGGATTTCTTTCCAGAGTAAGACAGTCTGTGGGGGCCATTACATGGGGATCTATTTCCAGAGTAGTACAGAGATTTACAGGGGCCAGGGTACGGGTGGGAGTCTCTGGATGCATGTGGCCTCCAAGAGGCATGTGGGGGAGGGGAAGTGGGGGGTGATTGAAGGGTGAGATTGATGATATCAGGTAGGTTACGCAAGGATGTTTTTTTTAGCGTGAGGCGAATCTCTAGAGGGGATGGGGTTGGGGTTTATGTCTCTGGGTGAGTGAGTGGAGTATGAGTGATGGAGGGAGGAAGGGGAGAGGAGCGTGATATGGATGAGATTAGATAAGATACGTGAGGAACATTTCTTAGAGTGAGAAAGAAAACGAGGGGGGCCAGGGCTGGGGTTGATATTACCTGATGAGAGAAGGAGAAGGAGTAGTAGAGAGCGGGGTAAGGTGGAGGCAGTATGGCGGAAGTGAGGGTGGGGTTGCCTTAAAGAGAGAGGGGCTGGATGAATGAGGGGGAGGGTGTGATGAAGCTCAAGAGTAGATGCAAGGTTAGAAGACAGAATGGAGGGAGAGGTGAGGAAGGTAGAGGGAAAGTAAGGGGGAGAGGGGTGAGGGTGCTGGCAGGAGGGGAGGCAGTTGGGGAGTATGAGGAAGAGAAGGACAATGTGATGAGGGGCCATGGAGGAGGGGTAGAGGGGCTATGCAGCATATGTTATCTACAAACAAAGAGGTGGTTATGGATTCTAAGTATGAGGCAATGCAGTAGTTATCTTACAAGCAAGCAAGCAGGGAATGGGGTGGCTAGGGAATCTAAGCATTATGCAGTATGTGTTGGGTTACAGTGCAGTGGAATGCAATGCAAGCGATGGGTAACAGGTTCAATGCAAGCGATGGGTAGCAAGTTCAATGCAAGCGATGGGTAGCAAATTCAATGCAAGCGATGGGTAGCAAATTCAATGCAAGCGATGGGTAGCAAGTTCTAAGCAGGATCTAAGCATGTTCTATGCGAGCAATGGTAGCAAGTTCGGTGGAGGCAATGGGTAGCAAGTTCGATGTGGGTAGCAGGATCGTTGAAGGCAAAGGGTAGCAGGTTCTAAACCAGCAATGGGACGCAAGTACAAGCAGTGGGTAGCAGGTTCTATGCAAGCAATGGGTAGTGAGTTTTATGGAAGCAATGGGAAGCAAGTAGTGGGGTAGCAATAGCTCTTTAGGCAGTCAGTAGCAGTGGTGGGTGCTTACTTTGTGTGGGAGTTGGTTGGGGTCAAGAAGTGAGGTGTGAAGAGCATTGGTTTCTGCTTAGCTCCTTGTTGGTTTTCGGGTGATCAGCTGGAGCTGGGTTTCCGGCTCGCGCCAGGGCGCCTTAGGTCCCCACCTAAGGGCCACACCAAAGGGCCCTCTGGCGAGGCCCTCAGGCATGGGGCCCCCCAGGCATGGGCCGTGCCCGATGGCACCCTCCTTTAAAGGGCTGCAGGCCCGCGAGCCCCGACACTGGCTGCTGGAGGCGGGACTCAGCCTCGGGCCTCTGCTCCACCCGGATAGAGCCGGGGAGCTTGTTGGTGGTATCGGGTGAAGTGATCCGGCGCCCGATGGTGCCCTCCTTTAAAGAGCTGCAGGCCCGCGAGCCCCGACGCTGGCTGCTGGAGGCGGGACTCAGCCTCGGGCCTCTGCTCCACCCGGATTGAGCCGGGGAGCTCGTTAGTGGTGTTGGGTGAAGTGATCCGGCGCCCGATGGCGCCCTCCTTTAAAGGGTTGCAGGCTCTAAAAACTTGGAAAAGAAGTGGCTAAGGGGAAATATGATAGAGGCCTATAAATTAATAAATGGAGTGTAACGGATAAATGTAGATCGATTGTTTACGCCATCAAAATAAAGAAAGACAAGGGGACATGCCACGAAGCTACAGTGTAACCGATGTAAGACTAATAAGAGAAAATTTTTTTTCACTCAACGTGTAATCTCTTCCTCCTACACTACTCCCAGGCTAGTGATAAACCACAATCAGACATACCCAACCACCAGGACAGCGCCCCTGCACACCCATGTCACACTGATGCAACGCCACTAGCACAACAGTGTAACCTGTAAATAGCAACATGTATATAGCTATCTATTCTTGTAAATAGTTGCTAAGCAACTCTGGTCAATACTGTATTTGTGACCTGAGTGCCCAGCCTGTATATAGTTACCCATGTTAGTCCCAAGTTACACCACTTGTTCATTGAAATGTACAGTGCAGGTTTCCACCACACTGTACAGGTTATTGTTTTCCTGTAAACCACACTGATTTTAAAGAGCACGGTATAGAAAAGATATTAAATAAATAAATAAATAAATAATCAAACTCTGGAAATCATTACCGGAGGATGTAGTAAAAGCTGTTAGTGTAGCCAGGTTTAAAAACAGTTTGGACAAGTTCCTAGTGGAAAGGTCTATAAACCTTATTAAAGGGGACCTGGGAAATTCAACGCTTGCCCCAATATAAGCATTGTGGAACCTGTGTATTTTGGGGAAACTGCTAGGTACTTGTGACTTAGATTGGCCATTGTTGGAAATAGGATATTGAGCTTGATGGACCTTGGTCTGACCCAGTATGGCATATCTTATGTTCTTATGCTCGGACCTCGAGAAAATTGATTTGCTGAGTTGATTCCTGGGATGTCCACAATAATTGTGTGGAGATGGAATCTAGATGAGCTCCCCAACCAAACATAGATGCATTTGTATTCAATGTATGTTGAGGTTGGGGCATCCGAAAACGTGACCCTACGAGAAGATTTGTTGGGTGCACCACCAGGAGTGATTCGGCCATAGAGCATGTTACTTGAATGATATCCCGTAGATTCCCTGTGGCTTCGGCCCACTGGGACGAGAGGGTCCATTGTGTTAGCCGCATATGCAGTCTTGCATAAGGTATTACATGCACTGTGGATGCCACTGGCCTAACAGGCATATGAAGGCTCAAGCCATTTCAGTCTTCTGCTGGCACATATGAGTGTCTAGGTCCACCAATCTGTTCATTCAGTCCAGAGGAAGGAAGGCCCTGAACTGTTGCGTTTCCAATACAGCGCCGATGAACTCCAATATTTGAGTTGGAGTGAGCTGGGACTTTGGAAAGTTTATGACAAATACAGAATGTTGCAATAGTGCAACAGTTTGCTGAAGAGATGTGCAGAGTTCTCCAGAAGAGTCTGCCTTTATTAGCCAGTTGTCTAATTAAGGGAAGATGAAGACTTTGTTGCTTCAAAGATATGCTGCCACTACTGTCATGCACTTTGTGAAGACTCTTGATGCAGATGCAAGGCTGAAGGGGAGGACCGTGCACTGATAATGGGTGCCCTGATAGGTGAAGCGAAGATACTGCCTGTAATCTGGCTGAATCAGAATGTGAGTGTAGGCTTCTTTTCCTTTTCCTGGCAGTGTGCATTTTGCTCTTTTGCAAACCGCTCTGTTGTTTCTTCGAAGGGCAGTATATCAAGAAATGGAATAAAGATAAAGATAAAGAACAGAGCTGGTCCTGTTCCTGCAAGCAGGGGAGGAAGGTTCCCTGAGAGATCATTTTGAATTTCTCTTTGACTAGGAATTTGTTGAGTTGTCTGAGGTCGAGAATGGGTCTGTAGCCCCCTGATTTCTTTGGGATGAGGAAGTAGGAAGAGTAAAAGCCTTTTAGCAGCTGGTTTTGAGGAACTGCTTCTTTGGCCCCTTGGGAAAGGAGATTGTCGACCTCCTGTTTGAGCAGGGCATCGAGGGGAAAATGGGTGGGAAACCCCCACTGAAATGGCGAGGGGGAAGTTCTTGAAAATGTAACTGGCAACCTTTCTGAACTATGGACAAGGTTCACTGTTCTATGGTGATGGTGTGCCATCGACAAGAGAAATGTCAGAGTCTCCCTGGGATGGTTGGAGGTTCCTGAATGTGCAGGGACAGGTTGGCTGTGCTCCCTAGATGGGAGTCAAAAACTAGGTGCTGCCGGTGCCTAAGTGGCTGGCTGTGGTTTGGCTATCCTGGGCTTTTTTGCCTTCTTAGGATCCTGTTGTTTTTGTTGGGGCTGATAGGCAGGCTGAGAATAGAAGGGGAAGAATCTCCTCTGAGTAGAAGAGTCTTTTAGCTGCTGCCTTTTTCTTTGTTTGATCGGCAGTCTTCCTGGAGAGCCTTTTAACTGTTGTGTCATCTGTCTCCAGCTCTCCGGCCTTCTCCCTCCAGTTTTTACCTTAGAGGTTACTCTCCTGTTCAGGGAATATTACCAAGCTTGTCCTGGACCCATTGTTCCAGGTCTAATGCTTGGAGTCATGCTAACCGGCTTGCACCTATGGCAATAGATGAGGCTCTACTAGTGGATTCAAAGGCATCGAATGCTGCCCTGTTTACAAACTTTGATACATTTTGGCTTTGTGCAAGCACAGCCTGAAAAGCAGGTCACTTTTCCTCAGGAAGGAATGGAAGAAACCCTTCTCAGTCTTTATTAAGATCTTTGAGGAACATTCCCATAAAGAGAATTTAAGAGTTGATCCTGCTGGCTAGCATCAAAGCCTGAAAGGATCGGTGAGCAAAGAAATCGAGATTCCTGGATTCCCTTCCTGGCGGTATGGAAGAGTGTTTTTTGCCGATTCAACCACCACAGTGTGGTGTGGAAGTTGTGGTTTTTGAAAACCAGGACACTCCGATACCCTGTACTGAGCCGTTGGCAAATGGGCGATACTGTGAGAGAGGTCTCTCAGATTCAGAGCATCAAGCTGTGGAGGATGCAATGCACTGGGAGGATCAAGGCTTATTTTGGGGCTGTAAGGTACAGGAGTATCTCCAGCTCCTCTGCTCTCAGTTCTGGTTCTGATGAAGCAGGAATTAATAATCCTGCCGCTGTGTCTCGGATAAATTCTTGGAAGGACATGTTCTCCAGTGGTGATTTTCTGTGAGTGCTATTGGTTGGAGGTGAGGGCTTGGAGACAATGTCATGGAGATCCGTGGAATCGAAGGAGCAGTGGTCAGAATCAGACGTATCCGAATGTGATTCAGGTGAGTATCAACGATGTCGATGCCTGTATGATCGATGTCGATGCTCCTCGATACCTTTGGGGTCTAGAAGGGGAAATTTTCACTTACCGTTAATTTCCTTTCCTGGAATCTTGCTAGACCAGTCCAGACAAGCGGGTTTAGTTCCCCTACCAGCAGATGTTGGAGACAGAGAAATAGAAAAAAACTACCAGCAGCCTGATTGGCTGTTCCCTGGTAATATCTAGCTGCACCCAGTAGAGGACCAGTATTTCTCTGTCTCCAGCAGATGATGGGGTATTTCTCTGTCTCCAGCAGATGATGGGGTTTAACCTTTTCTCTCTGATTATTTTTATTCTTTAATTTTAGTGATTTTGCTGGATGCACCCAGGGCGCACTAGAGGTGTCCCTCTGGGTTTCCCAGCTACATTTTGTGGGACAGATTGAGGTTGAACTCCTGGTCAGGAGGACCATGTGAGGTTCCCTCTTTGTCGGGGAAGAAACCAGCCTCAGCTCATGAGGACCTGAGCAGCCGGTCATCGGGGGGTCTGCAGCTTATTGGCAGCCTTGTTATATCTCCTGGCTGCTGCCTGATTCAGGTCAGCCTTGGCTCTTCAGCAGTCTGTTCCAGTGCAGTGAGTAAACTTCAAAGGTCCTCCTCCCCTCCCTCCCGATTTTGATCGGGATGCCGTCGGGGCAACCTCTGTCATCTGTTTACAGAGGGAGTAGGCTTGGGGAACATGGTTGGGACCAAGGCATTTCAGACACCAGTCGTGTTTATCTCTGACCGAAATGGTGCTGGAGCACTTGGTACATTTTTTGAACCCACTCAAAGGTTTTTCCATTGTGAAGATGGTGGGCTAGGCCCGGTGGGCACGAGTCCCTGAGGAAATTTTTTTTTTGAAAAGAAAAAGAGATAATTGGATTTTAGGGAAAAAATCAAATGAGAAAAATGATACCAGAACTGAGTGATACTGGCACGGTGAGGCAGAAGCGCTTTTGGAAAAAATATTGAAGTTCTTTTCTCCAGTGACAGGGTTTTGACCTGTTGGCTCCGCGGAAAAGAACTGAGGAGGGGGAGCTGGGAGAGCGGGAACGCAGTGGCCAGGTGCAGTGGAGTGCTTCCAAAGGCTGTCCTCTTGGTAGCTGGGGAGCTTCCCACACGGGGTCTGTCGGTACCTGATGTCACCCATATGTGAAGACTACATTCCTGCTTGTTCCTGGAGATTGACTGTTACCCATCCTTCTCCAAAGGATTATCAACAGTCCCCTGAGTCTGCAGCCCAGAGTTCAGGGCTGGGAGGGTGGGCTCAGAGGGCGAAGTTAAAAACCCAGCAGGCTGTAGGAGTGAGAGACGCCCGTGGAGCCAGAAGTCCTTCCAAAGCAAGTTGTGCAAAGGAGTTCTGAGATAGGAACTTTAACTGGGGCTGGAGGAAGGAGCAGGATAGCCAACTTGTGGAGGTTTAACAAGCTGGGACAGAAATAAAGTTGCTTTTGTTTTCCATGAACTGCTGTCTGTTCTGGGTTTTGCTTTGTGGACATTTAACAATCTGGAACAAAATAAAAACTACTTTTGTATAAAGAAAACCCCTTCCCACTGCATGCCACATCACCACACTTTCCAATATTTAAATGCCACAGCTGACTGCTGTGGCATTTGAACAAGGGTCATTTTGAAAATAAGCCCTTTAATTTTCTCATGGACAAGCAGGAATGTCAGTCACACTTTTATTTCTGGGGACTTCCAAGCCATGGGTTGTCTTGCAGGCTCTACTTCCCATTTCTCCCACACGGCCTACCAGGGGGCTAATGTAATAAGCTAGCATGACAGGTTATTTCCAGTTTTTCTGTGCTAATCTTATTCCTGACATAGGAAGTGGCCTAGCATGTCAAAATCTACAGCAGAACTGAAGGGTAGTGCAGTTGGCATGAAAAATGGCCAAATCTGACATTGTTCCTGATGTGTAAAAAAAAAAAAAAAAAAAAAAAATCACCCTAAATTGTGATGTGTTTTTAAAATTCCGCTTAGCACAGAATTTTTTTTTTCAGCTCAGGGCTGCTGTAAAGATTCTAGCACCAAACAAAGTCTTCTGAGGTGAAGTGCAGCACTTCACCTCAGATGATCCTGTTTGAAAAAACTCCATGGTAGCCCAAGTGGGCTTAGACTCCACACCCGCCAAAATCTTTCCCTGGTGGCTCAAGTGGGCTCAGAAGCTCCTCCTCCTGTCAAAACCATTCCCTGGTGGCCCGTGAGCCTACAAGATTCTCCTCCATACTCGCTTCCCCCCCCATAACATTCTTTTGATGGGGAGGGAGAGTAATTCCCATGTGCTCCATCTTGCAAAATGGTGGTACCTGACCCCTGCAATATATTCTGATGCACCACTAGTTGTCAGCTGTGAATAGTCTAGTGCTCAAAGCAACAGGCTGAGAACCTGGACAGCTGGGCTTTAAATCCTGCTTCTCTCACTTTGACTCTCCTTGTGACTTTGGGTAAATCATTTCACCCTCCACTGCCTCGGGTACAAAAAATGATTGCAAGCTAACGTAGACAGGGAACTAACTTGGGTACCTAATTGTAACTCAAATTTGTAAAACGCAAATTTATTTATTTATTTTATTTATTTAATTCTCTTCTATACATCGCTATTCTGCATCAGTGAGGTTTACATTGAACAAACTGAAATTACATTGAACAGGGCCATTATAACTTGGAGATAACTATTTTACAGGGAACAATTAAAAAATAATTAAATAATTAAACAAATAATTAAATCTAAAATCCAACTTCACTTAAAGTAGGACTGTATGAAAATGTTGCTGTGTTTTTCTAATAGAATAAACAATTTTACCTCACTAGTCCTCTGTTGTATGTTTGCAACTTTACTGAAGAATGCTGGATAGTTTTCTGCTAATATAGCAGAGAATTAAAAACCAGCAAATACTATTACTACTACTACTCAAACATACAGCACAGAACATTTGCAATCCTATAGTCCTAGTATATGAAATAAGCGATTATCTAAAGGTAATAAAGGAGTAGCCTAATGGTTAGAGTAGTGGGCTGGAGTTCAAATCCCACTGCTGCTCATTGTGATTTTAGGCAAGCCATTTAACCCTCCATGGCCTCAGGTATAGCGTAGTTACTCACCTGTAACAGGTGATCTCCGGGAACAGCAGGAATTTAGTCTTCACATGTGGGTATCGTCGGTACCGACGGAGCCTGCGCGGGAACACTCCCCAGCGTCCAATAGGAACGCTTTTGGGAGCATCCCTCAGCACATGCGTGCTGCCTTCCCGCCTTTCCAACTGTCCCTCTTAAGTTAAGTTTATAGCTGAGTGAAAGGATAGAGGGAGAGAGGAAAGAGACAAAGATAGAGAGACAACTCCTAGGGGAGGTGGGTGGGTTGTGAAGACTAAATTCCTGCTGTTCCCGGAAATCACCTGTTACAGATGAGTAACTATGCTATCTCCAGGAACAAGCAGGAATGTAGTCTTCACATATGGGGACTCCCTAGCTTTAGATGCCAGGGAGAGACCCCAGAAGTTGCGTGTCCCTGAGAAAGGGCTCCACTTCCCCCCATGGATCTCTGGCATCCAACCAGGGATGGCGGGTAGGAGTTGATTAGGTATGGAACAGGTGTTGAAGAACAGCCTGACCAAACAAGGCATCCCGGCGGGAGTCCTTGTCCAAGCAGTAATGGGCTGTGAAGGTATGAACCGAGGCCCAAGTGGCTGCTTGACAGATGTCGTCGATAGACACAGAATGTAGATGAGCCATTGACGCTGCCATGGCTCTCACATTGTGAGCTGTGACATGGCCCTCCAGAGGAAGGTTCTTACTCTGATAGGCAAAGGAAATACACTGTGCAATCCAGTTGGACAGTGTTCTCTTGGAGACTGGAAGTCCCAAATGAGAAGGATCAAAAGCAACAAAGAGTTGAGAGGACTTTCTATGTTGCTGTGTTCTTTGCAAGTAAAAGGCTAAAGCTCCTTTACAGTCCAAAGTATGAAGATTCCTTTCCGCATTTGATGGATGAGGTCTTGGAAAGAACACAGGCAAGTAGACTGCTTGATTAAGATGAAAAAGCGAGACCACCTTTGGCATAAAGTGTGGATGAGTCCTAACGACCACCTTGTCATGATGAAACCTTGTATAAGGTGGATCAGCTACTAGTGCCTGCAACTCACTGATGCAGCGTGCTGATGTGATTGCAATGAGAAAGATAACTTTCTAAGAAAGGAATTTCAATGAGGTAGTAGCTAAGGGTTCGAAAGGTGGCTTCATGAGCTGACCAAGAACCAGGTTTAAGTCCCATGCCACTGGTGGTGGCCTAATGGGAGGCTTAGTTAGAAGAAGGCCTCTCATAAATCTTGCTATAAGAGGATGGGAGGAGACAGGCTGTCCATTTAGAGGCTTGAGAGAAGCTGCAATAGCACTCAAATGGACTCTTACTGAGTTAGTTTTAAGTCCTGCATTGGATAAATGAAGGAGATATTCCAGTAATGATTCCAGAGGTATCGCAAGGGGGTTAAGATCCTTCTGCGAACACCATATGGTAAACCTTTTGCACTTGAAAGCATAAGAGCGTCTTGTGGAAGGCTTCCTGGAAGCATGAAGGACATCCTTTACTTGCTGAGAGAGGTTAAGATCTGGAAGATCTAAGCCTTCAGCAACCAAGCTCTGAGATGCAGAGATTGGGATGCCATAACATTCCGTCCTCCTGAGACAGGAGATCAGGAGCAGATCCTAACCCCAGGGAGGGAGCTTGAGAGAGATGTAGAAGCAGAGGGTACCACACTTGCCGTGGCCAATGTGGAGCTATGAGAATCATACACCCTCTGTCTCTCTGAAGCTTGAATAGGGTTTGGGAATTAGGGGAATGGGTGGAAAGGCATAAAGGAAGTCTTGACCCCAGTGAAGGAGGAAAGCATCCCTGGCCTGAGAGCCCTGAGCCACAATTCTGGAACAGAACCAGGAAAGTTTGGCATTCAACGGACTTGCAAAGAAGTCTTATGTCCGGGGTTCCCCAAATTTGAAAATTCTTGGCCACCTGGTCTGCATGTAGAGACCATTCGTGTGGAAGCAGAACTCGACTGAGTCTGTCTGCCCAAGAGTTTTGTATGCCTGGAAGATACACTGCCAGGAGATGAATCTGATGCTCTCTGGCAAGGGCCCATAGTCGCAAAGCTTCCTTGCAAAGCGACAGAGAGCCTGTTCCCCCCTGCTTGTTCACATAGAACATCGCTACCTGATTGTCCGTATGAATGAGGACTGTCTTGTAGCTGAGCAGGGTATGGAACACTCGAAGAGCAAGGAAGATTGCTCTGAGCTCCAAGAGATTGATATGCAGATGAGTCTCCTGTGGAGTCCAGGTGCCTTGGGTGGAGAGGTCTTGTAGATGAGCTCCCCAACCCATTGGTGAAGCATCTGTTGTGAGAGTTGCCTGGAGTAAGGGTTGTTGAAAAGGGGACCCCAGCAACAGGTTCTGAGTGGACTGCCACCATTGGAGGGACAAAATAAGGTGACTTGTGTTTGCTATTTTGTCTGACAGGCACCCTGATGCCTGGGTCCATTGTGTGGATAAAGTCCACTGGGCTGCTCTCATATGGAGGCGAGCATAAGGAACCACATGCACTGCGGATGCCATGTGGCCTAGTAGTTGTAGCATTTCTCGGGCAGTGAGATGAGGTTTTAGCACTGCTTGAGAAGCTAACTGCACCATGCGAAGGCAACGGGCCTGGGGGAGATAGGCCCTTGCCTTTTTTGTATCCAGCAAACCTCCTATGAATTCTAGAGACCGAGTGGGAGTTAGACTGGATTTTGGGATGTTTATGACTAGACCCAAATACTGAAGGATACGCATTGTGCAAGATAGAGAAGCTCTGGCTCTCGAATGAGCCAGTCGTCTAAGTAGGGGAAGATGCATATGCCTAGAGTGCGGAGAAATGCTGCTACCACAGCCATGCATTTTTTGAACACTCTTGGAGCTGAGGCCAGGCCAGAGGGAAGCACCCTGTATTGGTAGTGCTTTCCTTGAGAAAGGAACCGAAGGAACTTTCTGCGAGTTGGATGCATGAGAACACGTGTGTACGCATCCTTGAGATCTAGAGAACAAAGCCAATCCTGACTCTGAAGGTATGGCAGCAGAGTTCCTAGAGAAATCATCTTGAATTTCTCTTTGAACAGGAATTTGTTCAATTCTCTGAGGTCAAAAATAGGTCTGTATCCCCCTGTTTTCTTTGGGAGAAGGAAATAGGGGGAGTAAAACCCTGTACCCTGTTGATGAATGGGTACTTCTTCTATTGCCCCTTGGTGCCCCTTGGTGACCTCTTGATCTAGCAGGTTGATGAGAGAGGTCTGAGAATTGAACTGTTTTACTATTGTAGGAGGGGGCATGCTCAAGAAATGAAGCTTGTACCCCTCTTTTATGATGGAGAGTGTCCAATGCTCTGCTGTTATCTGGCCCTATCTTGGGGCAAAGTGACATAACCTTCCTGGGATGGTGGAAGGCTCTGGTCCATTTAGAGCCGGGAAGGCTAAGTTCTCTAGATGCAAGTCAAAGGCCTTGTGGAGGCTGAGACTGCTGAGGCGGTTGAGGCTTAGCAGTCTTTGCTTTTCTTTGTTGGGATGGTTGCTGACCCTTCCGGACAGGTTGACCTGCAGGGCTTCCCTGCTGGGAATAAGCAGGATAAAACCTTTTCTTTTTAGAAAAGAATGGTTTCTTGAAAGATTTCTTTCTTGCAGGATCAGCTGTGCCCTTGAATAGTCTGTCCAAGGTGGCGTTGTCAGCATCCAACTCAATGGCCTTTTCTTGCCAATCTTTGCCAAACAGGTTCTCACCAGTACAAGGAATATTGCCCAATTTGTCTTGTACCCAGAGCTCCAAATCAGATGCCTGGAGCCAGGCAATTCTAAGTGCACCTATGGCAATGGCAGAGGTTTTGCTTATGCACTCAAAACAGTCAAAAGCTGCACGGTTGACAAATTTGGAAACATCCTGGGCATGTTTGACCAATGTGAGAAAATCCTGTCTTCTATCCTCAGGGAGAAGAGGACTCAAAACCTCTAAATCTCCTGTGATTTCCTTCAGGAACATTCCCACATATAAAATATAGGAACTGATCCTGGCAGAAAGCATGGAAGCTTGGAAGGTACGACGTCCAAAAGCTTCCAAAGTTCTGCACTCACGTCCTGGGGGATTAGAGGCATGCCTCTTTGCACTCCTGATCCTTCTCATAGCTGATTCCACCACAATGGAGTGGTGAGGGAGCTGAGTTTTCTGGAAACCAGGACAAGGAGGGACTCGATACATAGTGTCAAGTCTACGAGAATGAGGAGAGGTGGTAAGAGGAGTCTCCCACATTCTGAGCATGAGATCATGCAAGATCTCATGGATGGGCAAAGAAGCTGCCTCCTTAGGAGCTTTGGGATATTGCAAAATTTCCAGCTCCTTTGCTCTGGGCTCTGTTTCAGAAGCCACAGTAATGGAGAGACCCCGAGCCACCTCCCTGATGAAATCCTGGAAGGAGATATCCTCTGGAGGAGACATCCTACGTTTAGGGGAGGAGGGCTCCTCTGGAAGAAGTGCTCCGGTATCGACAGAACTATCGGAATCCTCAGATTCCTCTGAGGACTCGAAGTACCTTCAGTCCGGATGCTCCTGTAGAGCCCGATACCCATACCTGGGAAAAACGGGAAAAATACTATATATATATTTTTCAAAAACAGAAATAAAGAAAGAAAAAACGGTGGTACCGGTAAAGCGTCGAGGAAGGCAGACGCGACCACAAAAAAAGAAAATAAAAGGGAAGAATTTTCTGCGGTGACAGGAACGACGACCTGCTGGTTCCGCGGAAAACGAAGAACTGGAGAGAGGCAGTTGGGAAAGGCGGGAAGGCAGCATGCAGGCACTGTGGGATGCTCCCAAAAGCTTCCTAATTGGACGCTGGGGAGCGTTCCCGCGCAGGCTCCGTCGGTACCGACGATACCCATAGGTGAAGACTACATTCCTGCTTGTTCCTGGAGATCTACGCTATCTCCAGGAACAAGCAGGAATGTAGTCTTCACATATGGGGACTCCCTAGCTGAAGATGCCAGGGAGATAGCCCCAGGAAGGTGCCACCTCAGAAAGATAGGCATCCTTCCTCCCATGGATCTCTGGCATTCCACCAGGGTTGGTGGGTAGGAGTTGGATTAGGTCTGAAAGAGATTTCGAAGAACAGCTTGGCCAAAGAAGGCATCCTGACGGGAGGCTTTATCCAGGCAGTAGTGGGCTGTGAAAGTGTGTATGGAAACCCATGTGGCTGCTCGACAAATGTCATCGATAGATACAGAGTGGAGATTAGCTGAGGAAGTAGCCATGGCTCTCACATTATGAGCTGTGACATGGTCCTGAAGAGGAAGACCCCTACTCTCATAAGAAAAGGATATGCATTGGGCAATCCATTTAGATAAAGTTCTTTTTGAGACTGAAAGTCCCAAATGACTAGGGTCAAAAGCTATAAAACGTTGTGAGGACTTTCTATGTTGCTGTGTTCTTTGTATGTAAAAGGCTAAGGCCCTTTTACAATCCAAAGTATGAAGGTTTCTTTCTGCATTAGAGGCTTGAGGCCTCGGAAAAAATACAGGAAGATAAATTGATTGACTTAAATGAAAAGGCGAAACCACCTTTGGCATAAAGTGTGGATGATTTCTAAGAACAACCTTATCATGATGAAATCTAGTATAAGGAGGATCAGCCACTAAAGCTTGCAGTTCACTAATGCGACGTGCAGAGGTGATTGCAATTAGGAAGATGACCTTTCAGGTCAAAAACATAAGGGCTGTAGTGGCCAAAGGCTCAAAAGGCGGCTTCATGAGCTGCCCGAGAACTAGATTTAGATCCCATGCCACCGGTCGTGGCTTGATGGGAGGTTTGGTTAATAGAAGGCCTCTCATAAATCTTGATATGAGTGGATAAGTGGAAATTGGTTGTCCATTCAGAGGCTTATAAGAAGCTGCAATTGCACTAAGATGGACTCTTACTGAATTGGTCTTTAGACCAGAATTTGATAAGTGAAGGAGATACTCTAGTATCAATTCTAAGGGTATGACAAGGGGGTTTAATCCCTTCTTGGAGCACCATATAGTAAAACGTTTCCACTTGAAGGCATAAGATCTTCTTGTGGAAAGTTTCCTAGAAGCCTGAAGGATATCCTTTACCTGTTGGGACAGGTTGAGATCCTGGAGGTCTAAGCCTTCAGCAACCAGGCCGTGAAGTGCAAGGACTGGGGATTCGGGTGCCATAGCGTCCCGTTCTCTTGGGAAAGGAGATCTGGAGCATGCCCTAACTCCAGAGGTGCCACTTGAGAGAGATGTAGAAGCAGGGGATACCACGTTTGTCATGGTCATCATGGTGCTATGAGAATCATGCAACCCCTGTCTCTCTGAAGCTTGAAGAGTGTTTTGGGGATGAGGGGAATGGGTGGGAAGGCATAAAGGAAGTCCTGACCCCAGTGAAGGAGGAAGGCATCCCTTGCCTGACAATTGTGAGCTGGAATCCTGGAACAGAACCGGGGAAGTTTGGCATACAGTGGACTTGCAAAGAGGTCTATGTCTGGAGTGCCCCAGAGATGAAATATCTTTGCCACCTGGTCTAGGTAGAGGGACCATTCGTGAGGCAGCAGTACTCGACTGAGTCTGTCTGCCCAAAGGTTTTGAATGCCTGGAAGATATACCACTAGAAGGCGAATTTGATGCTCTCCGGCGAGGGCCCACAGTTGTAAAGCTTCGTTGCATAACGACAGAGAGCCTGTTCCGCCCTGCTTGTTCACACAGAACATGGCTACTTGATTGTCCGTCTGGACTAGGACTGTCTTGTAGCTGAGCTGGGTGTGGAATACTCGAAGAGCTAAATAGATTGCTCTTAATTCGAGGAGGTTTATGTGTAAACCAGCCTCCTGTGGAGTCCAGGTTCCCTTGGTAGAGAGATGATTCAGGTGTGCTCCCCAACCTACCTGTGATGCATCTGTTGTTAGGGTGGCCTGAAAAAGAGGTTGATGAAAAGCAGACCCCACTGTCAGGTTTTCTAGTGATTGCCACCATTGGAGGGACAAAATTAGTTGTTGAGAGTTTATTATTTTGTTCGACAAATGACCTGTGCCCTGTGTCCACTGTGTGGATAGGGTCCACTGAGCTGCTCGCATGTGGAGGCGAGCATATGGGATTACATGAACTGTGGATGCCATATGTCCCAGTAATTGTAGTAGCTCTCGAGCTGTGAGGGAGGATTTGCCTGCTGCTTGAGAGGCTAGTTGCATTATGCGAAGACACCGGGCCTGTGGAAGGAAAGCCTTTGCCTGTCTGGTATCTAGACAGGCTCCTATGAATTCCAGGTATTGGGAAGGAACAAGTTGGGATTTTGGGACGTTTATTACCAATCCCAAGTATTGGAGAATTCGCATGGTACAGGACAGTGCAGTGCTGGCCTCTGCAACTGTAGGGGCTCGAATGAGCCAGTCATCTAAGTAAGGGAAGACAAATATCCCCAGGGTCCGTAGAAATGCAGCTACTACTGCCATGCATTTTGTGAATACCCTTGGTGCTGAAGCCAGACCAAAGGGAAAAACCCTGTACTGGAAATGTTTTCCCCTGAAAAGGAAATGTAAGAATTTCCTGTGATCTGGATGGATGAGAATGTGAGTATATGCATCCTTTAAGTCTAGCGAGCAAAGCCAATCCTGGCTTTGAATGTATGGCAGAAGAGTTCCTAGAGACATCATCTTGAACTTCTCTCGAAACAGATATTTGTTCAATTCTCTGAGATCCAGAATGTGTCTGTGTCCTCCTGTTTTCTTTGGAATAAGGAGTGGAGGAGTGGCCTAGTGGTTGGGGCAAGGTACTTCAGGCCGGAAGGTCGGGGGTTCAAATCCCATTAGAGGACAGCAACCTTGGGCCGGAAGGACTGGGGTTTCTAGTCCCACAGGTGCTCCTTGTGGTCTTGGGAAAGCCACTTAACCCTCCATAGCCCATGTTCCCTGTAAAATAGTTATCTCCAAGTTATAATGCCCTGTTCAATGTAATTTCAGTTTGTTCAATGTAAACCGCACTGATGCAGAATAGCGCGGTATATAAGAGAATGTAAATAAATAAATAAAATAGGGGGAGTAGAACCCAGCACCCCGTTGAAGAATGGGTACCTCCTCTATTGCCCCTTGGGCAAGAAGTGTCGAGACCTCGTGACCTAGCAGATTGTCTGCGGAGGTTTGAGAATTGAATTGCTTTAGAATTGTAGGAGGGGGTATGCTGTGAAAATGAAGCTTGTACCCTTCTCCTACAATGGACAAAGTCCAATCTTCTGCTGTTATCTGATGCCATCTGTTGGCAAAGTGGCATAACCTGCCTGGGATATTGGGGGGTTGGGGACCCCTCAGAGGCAGGAAGGCAAAGCTCTCTAGGAAGGAGTCAAAGCCCTTGAGGGGGCTGAACCTGGAGAGCTGGTTGGGCTCTCGGGCCTTTTGGCTTCTTTTGCTGTCTAGTTTGTCCCTTTTGGGCAACCTGACCCTGAGTTTGACTCTGCTGGGTATAGGAAGGATAAAATTTCTTCTTTTTGCTGAAAGAGGGTTTTTTATAAGGCTTCTTTTTGGCTGGAGTGGCTGTAGATTTTGACAATCTGTCTAGAGTAGTATTGTCAGCATCTAACTCATTAACCTTTTCCTGCCAGTTCTTGCCGAAGAGATTCTCCCCCGTGCAAGGAATGTTGCCTAACTTGTCCTGTACCCAAGTCTCCAAGTCTGATGCCTGTAGCCAGGCAATCCGTCATGCACCAATGGCAATAGCAGAGGTTCTGCTGATGCATTCGAAGCAGTCAAAGGCTGCACGATTAACAAACTTGGAGACATCTTGAGCATGCTTAACTAGAGCAAGAAAATCTTGTCTCTTGTCATCTGGGAGAAATGGGCTCATAAGTTCCAAATCTCCTGTGACTTCCTTGAGGAACATTCCCATATATAGAATATATCAACTGATCCTAGCTGAAAGCATGGAAGCTTGAAAAGTTCGGCGCCCAAAAGCATCCAGAGTCCTGCATTCACGACCTGGAGAATTGGATGCATGCCTCTTTGCACTTTTCATCCTACGCATGGCTGATTCCACTACCATTGAATAGTGTGGCAGCTGAGTTTTCTGAAATCCAGGACATGACGTAACTCGATACATAGTATCAAGTCTCCTAGAGTGAGGAGAAGTAGTCAGAGGTGTCTCCCACATTCTGAGCATCAAGTTATGCAGAATTTCATGGATAGGCAGGTTGGCTGCCTCCTTAGGAGCTTTAGGATATTGGAGAATTTCCAATCCCTTTGCTCTGGGTTCCTCTTCAGGAGCTACTGTGATTGAAAGACCTTTGGCCATATCACGGATAAAATCCTGAAAAGACATGTCCTCTGGAGGTGACATTCTGCGTTGGGGAGAAGAGGGATCTTCTGGGAGAAACCCTCTAGTACCAGCAGAATTGTCAGAGTCTTTGGAATCGGAGGAATCGAAGTATTCCTGACCATGATGCTCCTGCAAAGCACGGTCCCGGTATTGATCGAAGTCAGTACCGAGTTGACCCGATTCCGATCGGTTGATTCCAGCCAGAGAGGGCATGGGAAGAATTCCCACCGGCGCCGGTACCGTTGGTACCGGTACTGGTGTCTGTGTCGATGTCGGTACTGGTGCCCGTTGGACCAACGGTAGCACAACTGAGAGAAGAGCTGCGATGCTACGTTCGATAGCGAGGAACCTCTGATCTATCGACGCTGCCAATGCCTGGGTGTCGGTACCGGTAAAAGCGGCCGGAACCCCTGAGCATGGCACAGGTAGTTCTTGCGAGGTTGGGGCCTCGAGAACATCCTGAAGCCCCATCGATGCTTTGGAAGCTGAAGCCTTCCGCCGGGGCTGTTTTGCCAGTGTGGTTCCCTCAAGGGCAATGCCAATGGCCTCTCGATGCTTAGCAGGAGAGCTACCCTTTGAGGACCGGCTTTTATGCTTAGTTACCTGAGATCCATGGGAGGAAGAAGAGGCCCTTGACGATGTCGATGCAATGGATCTGGCATTCGAAGAAAAGAGGGTACCGAGCTTTGCAGCCCGGTTCTGTCTTCCTCTTTTAGTCATCCCCATACAGGAGAAACATTCAGTTGGAGAATGTTCAGGCCCTAAACATTTAAGACACCAATCATGGGTGTCAGTGACGGAAATGGTACCGCCACACTTAATACATTTTTTAAAACCACTAGTTGGTTTTTCCATGTTTTAGGAATATAGGGCCTAGTGCCCAAAATGGCGCCTAGCACCAAAAGAGAAAAGTTTCTGAAGAGAAACAGTTTAAAGTTTAGTTTTTTTTTTTTAAAAGAAAAGAAAGGAACGGGCGGTACCGGTAAGCGTCGTGCGGCAGGCAGACGCGACCACAAGAAAACAAATTTAAAGATGGAATTTTCTGTGGTGACAGGGAGTAGATTCTGTCGGCTCCGCGGAAAACGAAGAACTGAAAAGGGACAGTTGGAAAGGCGGGAAGGCAGCGCGCATGTGCTGAGGGATGCTCCCAAAAGCGTTCCTATTGGACGCTGGGGAGCGTTCCCGTGCAGGCTCCATCGGTACCAATGATACCCATATGCGAAGACTACATTCCTGCTTGTTCCTGGAGATTAACTTAGATTGTGAGCCCTCTGGGAACAGGAAAATACCTACTGTACCTAAACATAGTTCACTTTGAGCTACTCTTGAAAAAGGCATGAGCTAAATCCAAAATCCCTTCCCATTGGATCTATAAATGTTCTGGGCTAGATCTGGTATATCCTAGGTACAGAACAGGTAAGTATAACTTACCATGAGTCAAACTACTTTTACACTGCCAGGTCTTTCTGCTTTCAGATCTGCTGGTGGCACTGGTGGGCTGCTCAAACACAAGCATTGGCATTTCCTGCAGGAGTTTCTCTAAGCCACTGAGGTGTTTATTAACAGGCGATATTCCTATCAGAGGCACATGAGAAATGAGTGTTAATGCAGGTTGGTGAGATGTTTACTTATGGGAAACACTCCTATTAGGGACTTATGAGAAAGGAGCAACAGCTCACTTGAAATCTCTTCTTCAAGCAATACATTTTGAAAATGCCTCCTTCTATTACCGTACTCGGAGCCTTGTTCGTCCTGATCCACTGGGCCTGGGTCCAGAGGTTTGTTTCTGTCTGGATCACTCTCCATATCCTCCTTGGTCAGGTCAATGTACTGCGTGCTGACATCAGAGGGATAGATGTGGCCTGTTCTCCCATCCAACATGAGGAAAGAAAGCAGGATTGTTACTTCATTGTCTTTTAGGAACTCATAGGGGCTTGTTTACAAAGCCGCGGTAGCAGCTTCTGCCCGATATCGCCGCTACTGCGGCTTTGTAAACATGCCCCATAGACTCAACTCAATCTTGTACTAGCTATGTGCCCCCTCCCCGCCACAGCAGGTTCATACAATACAAGAGGCTAAATTGGCTGATTCAGCTATTTCTGAACTGAAGCCCAGATAAAAGGTCTACCAGATTTAAATACATTTTACTAGCAATGATTCAAAACGTCTCTGATGGGAAATCTGTCACCTGTTACTTTTCTCTGTGGCAGAAATGGTGCTTTTCATACAAGTGCTACTTGCAAAGGAGAATAAGGAGGAAAACCCCCTTAATCCTTCCTGTAAAGGGCTGGCCGAAACACTTTTCAAAACCTATACATGCCAGGGAGAGCTGAAAATCCTGACATGGACAAATTTTAGATATATACGTGCATTCCCTATACGAAATGAGGAGTACATGTGCAGATTTTTGACCCACTCAAGCCATACCGTAACCATGCCCCAAACCCACCTCCCTTGCAATTTATACATATTATGAGCATCCACGTGTAGATTTAGCCTTTTCTAAAATTGTCATTTCCACATGGATGCCATTTCTACATGTAAATGCTAGATTATACACATGGAAACTGTGAATAAAGCTTCTCAAATAACTTCTCTCACCAATGAGACCTATAGTAATGCCCCTCCACTCACTCTAACTAAATGAGAAGGAATATGCTACTTGAATTTCCTCTTTAAATACAATGGACCATTCCCCCTGAAGACCCAAAAGATCAAGAACAGTAATTCAAAGAAGGAAGAACCTTCTCTTCCATTAAGAGTGAGACAGGCAGAATTTCAGGGTCATGCTCAACTCTTAATACCTCCTTTTCCTGCAAAGTAAACAAGTGTGTGTGTTTCAGTATTCCTATTTGGCATCGAGCCTGGCAGAAATTATTCGCCAGCACTGGCATGTGGTGGCTTTGCATGAAATGTTTGCTGAGGGGCCATGCATTGCCTATAGACAGAGACTGAATATTAGGAATTATGTGATCCACATGGACATTTTCCTCAAAAACATATGGGGATAGCCAGAGGGCAGCTCTATCATTAGGCAGAGTGAGACAGCCACCTCAAACAGCAAAGTTTTGGGGGCAGCAAAAAATGTCCTCAAAACAGTCCAGCTGTGGCCACCTCACTCTGTCTTTGACCTGGGTCTGTGGTGGCATCAATCATCCCCCTCTGACGACAAGCGGTGGCATTAATACCCCCCCTCCAATGACAAGTGGCAGCTTAAACAACAGGACAAGCAAAAGCATGGAGTCTTCCCCAATTTTGCCTCTGGGAAGATCTACTTTATACATGCCTTCCATGTTCGCTAGTCTCCTGGTTCATCCAGTTCTAGATGCCTGTTTCCCCTTTCCCTGAAAAATCACTTTTCATGGTTGACAGAGAGCACTGGATTTATTTTTCGGTAAAGACACAATAGTCTCTCTTTAAATCCTAAAGAATGGTCATCCTTTTCTGTTCCTCTCCATACTATTTAGCTCACACTTTTTTTAGTAGTTGTTCAAGGCAAGTTACAATCAGGTATAGCAGGTAATTCTCTGTCCCTTGGAAGGATTACAATCTAAATTTGAACCTGAGGCAATAGAGGGTTAAATTTATTTATTTTTATTTATTTATTTAAACAGTTTTCTGTACCGCCTTATCCTTCAATCAAAGCGGTTTACATTATGTAATCACTACAAACAGGTACTGGATACATTCCCTTGTCCCCAAAGGGCTCACAATCTATGTGTACCTGAGGCAACTTGCCCAAGACCAAAAGGAGTGTCAGTGGGATTTCAACTCTCTTTGATCAATAGGCCACTAGGCTATTCCACCATTAATCTACTCGACACCATTGAAATGTATAGCCTAGGGAATATCTATGCAAAAGTGATTGTGTTTTCTTAGGTCACATGATGAGCACATATGCTCTAAGGAAACAGCTTCTTGTTAGAGACCAGAGACCTTTATGAGTGAAAATGTAAGCATAGGAAAGCAAGATGTCAAGGATTTCATGAAAGGCACCTTACCACCACTGGAGGAATTCCTCTCCTTGTTTGCTGGTGCTGGTGTCAGGGGCTTGGCATTGCCTGTTTCACAAGACATGTCTTCTTCCTCCTCAGTGAGGTCGATGCAGAGCTCTCCGAGATCATGGTCACAGCTGGAGCCAACCTTCCTGTCTAAAAAGAGAGTGGGATGAGAAAGAGTAGTTACTCACCTGTAACAGGTGTTCTCCAGGAGCAGCAGGAATCAGTCCTCACATATGGGTGACATCGACGTCGATGGAGCCCTTGCGGAGCATTTCCCCAGCTTTCCAAGAAAGACTTTGGGAATGCAGGCACGCATGCGCGGTTCCCTTCCCGCCTAAAGGTGCCATCTTGCTCAGTCAAATGACATAGCTAAAAACAGCACACAAAAATGTAAAAATAAACTATGTACAACTGCAACTCCCAGGGGAGGAGGGAGGGTTGTGAGGACTGATTCCTGCTGCTCCTGGAGAACACCTGTTACAGGTGAGCAACTACTCTTTCTCCAGGACCAAGCAGGAAGTCAGTCCTCACATATGGTGACTCCCTAGCTCTGGGCTACCAAGGAACCCAGGCTGAACAAGAGAACTCCCTCTAGTCCCAGCATCAAAGAAAGGCTTTTCACTGACAGAACCTCCACCGGTAGCCCAACGGAGGGCTGGAGGGCAGGAGTTGCCTAAACCTCAAAGAGATTCCGGAGTACTGCCTGGCCAAAAGCACTGTCCCTACGGGACTCCCTTACCAGACAGTAATGGGCCGCAAAGGTCTGGCTTGAGGACCAAGTTGCAGCCCTGCAGATGTCCACCAACGGTACAGAGCGGAGGTGAGCCACTGAGGCAGCCATTGCCCTGACACGATGGGCCGTGACCCGACCCTGCAAAGGAAGGTCAGCCGCCCTGTAAGCCCAGGTGATACAGTCAGCTACCCAGGTGGACAAGGTACGCTTGGACACAGCTAACCCCAAATTATTAGGGTCAAAAGATATGAAGAGCTGAGTAGCCCTTCTATGCCCCTGCGTACGGTCAAGGTAGAAGGATAAGGCCCTCCTACAGTCCAGGTTATGCAGAACTGCTTCAGCCTGGCTCGCATGAGGCCTAGGGAAGAATGTTGGAAGAACCACCTCTTGGTTAAGGTGGAAGGAGGAGACAACTTTTGGGAGGAACTTTGGATGAGTCCTAAGGACTACCCTGTTCTTATAGAAGTGGGTGTAAGGCCTGTCACAGACCAGGGCATGAAGCTCACTCACTTGCCTGGCCGAGGTTAGGGCTATCAAGAAGAGTATCTTCCAGGACAGGAAGCGTAGAGGGCAAGTAGCCATTGGCTCAAAAGGTGGGCGAGTCAGTTGCTGCAAGACCACATTCAACTCCCACTCAGGAGCAGGAGGACGGATTGGAGGCTTGAGCAAAAACAAGCCTCTGAGAAACCGGGACACCAAGGGGTGAACCGACAGACAATGTCCTTCCACCAGTGAGTGGTGAGCTGCTAGAGCTGAGAGGTGGACCCGAACATAATTGGACTTAAGTCCCTGATTTGATAAGTGCAGTAAGTACTGAAGCACTACTGGTACAGTACAGGAGAAAGGATACTCTGTACGTAGCTGACACCACACAGAAAACCTTTTCCATTTGAGAGCATAGGTTTTCCTAGTGGACTATTTCCTAGAGGCTAGGACAACCTCCTCAACTTCCTGAGGTAGGCCCCAGGGAGCCAAAACTACCCTTGCAGCCTCCAGGCCATCAAATTGAGAGCTTTGAGATTGGGGTGAAGAAGGGAACCCTGATCCTGAGAGAGGAGGTCGGGTTGCAACCCCAGAGGCAGTGGGGGATCCACTGCCAGCTGAAGCAGAAGTGGAAACCAAGGCTGTCTCGGCCACCTGGAAGCCACCAGCAGGACCGAGGCCTTGTCCTGAAGAATCTTGAACAGAGTTCGGGCCACCAAGGGCGTGGGAGGAAACACATACAGGAGGCCCTGAGACCAGGGAATCAGAAAAGCATCTGCTGCTATCCGCAGAGAATGCGGTTGCCTGGAGCAGAACTTCGGCAGCTGTTTGTTCAGTGGACTGGCAAACAGATCTATGGATGGAAGTCCCCATTTCAGTAAATCTTCTGAACCACCAAAGGATGGAGCTGCCACTCGTGGGGCTGCAGAATCCTGCTCAACCTGTCGGCCAGGTAGTTTTCCTGGCCAGGTAGATACACAGCCTTGAGGAGCATGTTGTGCCTGAGAGCAAACAAGCAAAGGTCCTGTGTTTCCTGACAAAGGAGCCTGGACCCAGTTCCGCCCTGCTTGTTCACATAAAACATGGCTACCTGGTTGTCTGTTTGAACTAGGACAGACTGATGAGCCAGGGTTGGAGAGAAAGTCTTGAGGGCTAACCGAATAGCCCTGAGTTCCAGTAGATTGATTTGCTGTGCGGCTTCCCAAGGAGACCACAGGCCCTGGGTGCACTTGCCTAGACAATGAGCTCCCCAGCCCTGCAGGGAGGCATCCGTGGTCAACACCACTGTGAACCCAGGAATCTGAAAAGGCACCCCTTGCAGTAGATTGTGTGGGTGCAGCCACCAGCGGAGGGAGTTCAGAAATTGTCTGGACACCCTTATCCTGTCTCTGAGGCTGCCTGTGGCCAGTGACCACTGAGTCCGAAGGCACCACTGTGCAGGCCTCATATGGAGCCTGGCATTGGGGGTCACATGTACTGTCGAAGCCATGTGGCCAAGAAGCCTCAGGCAGAGTCTGGCGGAGACCAGTGACCTGCTGAGAAACTGGTTTGCTAAGTTTATCAGTCTTTGGGCTCTGTCTTCTGGCAAGAACGCCTTTGCCAGCAGAGAGTCCAACCTTGCCCCTATGAACTCCAAGTTCTGGGAGGGGAGCAAAGTGAACTTTGCCAAGTTTATTACAAACCCCAGGCTTTGAAGAAGAGCAATAGTTCTGAGGGTGGCTTGTCTGGTCTCCTGGCACGTCTGACCCCTGATGAGCCAGTCGTCCCGATAGGGGAAGACAAAGATTCCCTGATTTCTCAGGTAGGCTGCCACCACTGCCAGGCATTTGGTAAAGACCCTGGGAGCGGAGGTGAGGCCAAAAGGCAGTACTCTGTACTGATAATGGTTTCCTCCCACAATGAACCTGAGGTACTTTCTGTGGTCTGGATGAATGAGGATGTGAGTGTACGCATCCTTTAGATCTAAGGAGCATAGCCAATCTCCCTGCTGGAGGTAGGGCAGCAGTGTTCCAAGAGTAAGCATCTTGAACTTTTCCTTCTCTAGGAACTTGTTGAGATTTCTGAGGTCTAGAATAGGCCGAAGGCCACCGGTTCTTTTGGGTACAAGGAAATACCTGGAGTAGAACCCTTGATCTTGTAGGTGGGGAGGCACAGGCTCCACTGCCCTGTCCAACAACTGACCTTGGAGCTCCTGAAGGAGAAGATCTGTGTGCAGGGGAGGCCTTGGAGGCTCCCCTGGAAAGTATGGAGGAGGCAGCTGTTGGAAGTGTAGCAGATAGCCCTTGTGGACTATGCTTAGCACCCAACTGTCTCCAGTGATGAGTGGCCACTTGTGGGCAAACAGGACGAGGCGACCTCCTGTGCAGGGTTGGAAGAGCAGGGACGGAGAGGCTATGCCTAAGGAGTCAAAACCCCCCCACCCTGCTGAGTGGGAGCAGGGGCTGGAGGCTTGGTAGTCCTCTGCCTACAGGGCCCATTACCTTGCCCCTTGGCCTGCTGACCCTGAGGGGGAGCCTGGGAGGCCTGGTACTGTGGGTACTGTTTGTAGGCAGTGCCCTTCCTCGGGTAAAAGGACTTTTTACCTGAGCCCTTCTTTTTGTGAGAAGGGGCAGAAGTCTTTCTAGACAGCCTTGTCCTCGTGAGGTGCTCGGTTTCGAGCTGTGCGGCCTTCTCGGTCATGGGCTTGCCAAAAAGGTTCTCACCTCGGCAAGGGACATCGACCAACTTGTCCTGAAACCATGGCTCGAGGTCCGATGACTGCAGCCATGCCTGGCGTCGAGCCGCGATGCCGGCTGCTGCAACACGGGCCGAAGCCTCGAAGCCATTGTAGGCAGCGCGGGACATAAACTTGGAGCATTCCCGGATCCCCGAGGACAAGGACTTTAACCTCTGCAAGGGTTCCCCGGAGAGACCAGCAGAGAACCCGGCCAGCTCCTTGGCCAGGTCCCGCAAGTACATGCCCATGTACAGCTGGTAAGACTGGACACCGCAAGCAAGCATCGAGCCCTGGAAGCACTTTCTACCAAAACCATCCAGGTACCGGGCCTCCCTGCCAGGGGGCACCGCGGAGTGCATCTTCTGACTTTTCAGGCGATGCATGCTCGATTCCACCACCATGTAATGGTGTGGCAGCTGCGCCTTCTGAAAGCCAGGGCTCTTCCGGAGTCGATAGATAGAATCGACCCACTTGCTTAGAACCGGCGCCGAGGCCGGTGCCTCCCACATCCGGAAGAGGAGCCGTTCCAGCATCGGAGGAACCGGAACAGTAAAGGCCTCCTTCGGAGGAGAGTCATACTGTAGGGCCTCGAGCTCCTCGGCTCGAGGCTCCTCCTCAGGGTCCGCAGGGATAGCCAACGCAGTGGCCATATCCCAGATGAACTCCGAGAACCGGGTATCCTCCAGAGGGGATCTACTCCGGTGCTCAGACTGCGGTGAGTCCGACGGGACGCACCAAGTCTTGAAGATGTCGGGGGACTCCTCGTCCTCCGTCTCCCAGGCGGACTCGTCCGATGAGGAATCGGGGTCCGACCGCGTGGGGCCTGTGAGCACCCGCCTCGACACCGAAGGCACCGGCGTCGACGCCCTCGGTCCCGAACGGGAGGTTGAGGGAGACCGCGACCAAGGTCGACCTCGAGCCTTCATGGTCTCGAATATCGGCTCGGTCTCCGGGGTCGACTTCGATGTCGATGTCCCGGTGGTCGGGGCAGATGCGCCAGACAGGCTGGCCATCAGTGCCCGCTGCTGTTCCATGAAGGCAGACAATCTGCACTCCAAGGCTGTCAGCCTGAGACCCAGCTCAGGAGACTCAGCAGCCACTGACTCGGGCCCCGGTGGCGCCGGGCCCGACTTCGGCTCTCTGGGAGGAGAGTCCACGAGGACTACAGGACTTACGTGTCCAGCAGATTCCGGCTCCACACGAGGTACTTTTGGCGGCTTCTCCTGTGGGGTGACGGTCGGGGGTCTGAGACCTAGCTCTCGAGGAGCCAGGGACCTCTTCCGACGACGCCCTCGCGAGCCGCTTCTTCCTCTTTCGTTCCCGGTCGGGGGACCCCCTGTCCGAGGAGCCCCGACGGTGCTCGGGATCCGATTCCCGAGATGTCGAGGCCTCAGATGAGGTCCGGGCCCGGCCGGAGGCCGAGTCGGAGAAAAGCCTTTCCTTTTGGTGCTGACGACTTCGAAGCGCCTTGGAAGACATCTTTCCACATGGTCCACAGATCTTAGGATCGTGGTCAGGACCCAGGCACCGAAGGCAGCAGTCGTGTGTGTCGGTGAGAGACATTAGTTTCTTGCACCGATCACACTTTTTGAAACCACTGGAAGCCATCGGGGAAAAAAAAGAGTCCCCGCGAGGTCAAAGGACCGGCCTTCCAGGGAAAAAGGAAAAAAGGGCGCGAACGCCAGCCACAAAGGGCAAAAACCAAAAAAAGAAGAGCGGGCTCGATACCGGTGTACCGAACATGGCGGGAGGGGAACCGGCGTCGAACCGGAGAAAAAATAGCGAAGGAATCGCAAAAAAATCCAACTATTTTCCGGGAGGACTAGGACACACGTCCGATGGGCTTCACGGAAAAAGAGAGACTGAGCAAGATGGCACCTTTAGGCGGGAAGGGAACCGCGCATGCGTGCCTGCATTCCCAAAGGCTTTCTTGGAAAGCTGGGGAAATGCTCCGCAAGGGCTCCATCGACATCGATGTCACCCATATGTGAGGACTGACTTCCTGCTTGGTCCTGGAGAAAGAAAGATTCTTTCAGAATTGGGAAATAATATTGAATGTAACGAGCGCAGAGTTCCAGGGAGTAAAATGCCTTTGGCATGGCTCCAGGTCTTATTTATAGGACCTGATCACCAGAACGACCAACTGCAGGATCCACTTACAGGAATGATGTACCCTCTCTGTTTCTCACGCTATGTCAGAAATACAAGTGACAAGGAGTTACGCGCACACTCATTCGACAGCAAGTTCTAGGTAGCCTGGTTTGAATCAGCAGGCTACAGTTCTCTACACATCAACCAAGCAGATGCCAGCAAGTTGGTGGTGGCTGAGCACCAATGGGCAAGGCTATAGTGACTTAGGTGGCCAAGTATTTGGGAAACAGTCTCCCTAGTTTTGGTAGCTGTTCACATTTGGGCCAATATTAAAATGGACTTATCATTCACCAGCAGCCATGAAATGTATAAGTTCCCTACCCATATGTTTTCAATGACTATACAGATAGTGTAGGAGTGAAAATCCCTCTAACCAAACTGTCACTATGGAGGTCATTTTAAAAAGGATTTATCACGCATATATGTCAGTATATGCGCATTAAAGGACTTTTGGCTAATTAACTCAGATGTAAAAGTATGTGCGGTACAATTAGGCATGGATTCACATGTGGCTTTAGAGAAGGCATGTTCAGGGGAGGAGTTTGGTGGAGTGTAGGCAAAGTCATGATTTGCGCACGTATTTTATAAAATACACATGTATGCATGTACTTTACGCAGTATCATTAACTCCTGTTCTCAAACAGGAATAGGAGGATGATTTCATAACAGGTCTCTTAGGTGTGAAGGCCCTATAAGCACATGGGGCCTGATATTCAAAACGATTAACGTGGTTAGCAGAGCCGCTAGCCACGTTAATCACAGTGAACGGGATATTCAGCGGCACTTACATGGTTAGTGTCACTGAATATTCGCAGCTGCCGGCTCTACATGTCCCAATGCTAATTGTTTAGCATCAGGACGTGTTAGGGGCATTCTGCGGCAGAGAGGAGGTGGCACCGATAACTAACCGGGCAGCAGCAATATTGAGCCGCTGCTCGGTTAGCGATGTGCGGCGAATGTCAGGCACAGGAAACTCTGGCCTAACTTTCGCCGCATATCGCTGCTGCCTGGTTAGTGATCGGCCTATGCGGCTAACCCGTATATTCAATGCTAGGGCCGGATATGACCCTGGCACTATATCCAGCTTAATGTTCAGCGCCGGTGGATAGTGCTACAGAAATAGCAGCTACACTGGCGTAAATGTTAGTGCAAAAAATATATGCGTGAATCACAACTCAGCCTGCGCGCCACTCAAACTCCTATCTGAACACACCTACTCTAAGCACACACTTAACTGAACTGCACATACTTTTATGTGTGAAGTGATCTTATAAGAGGCCTTTCACGTGCATATAATGCCACAAAAAATCCTTTAAAAAATAGCTTCCTACATAACCACTGCTTCAGCCTAGCTACCATTTCTGCTGCTTCTAACCTAGTATTTTATAAAGACACCCAGGCAGCTGTGTGCTCTTCTAAGACAGGCACCTACATGGCCTTCACACCAAAGTGACCCGTTGTAAAATTACCCTCCACCGGTATAGTGAAGGGGCGGCACAACAAAATTACCCATGATATTCCGCCACTATTTGGAGAATCTATACATTGGAGGGGCGGCGGGTATTTTGAATAGCAAGCCTAAACTAAATGTCTATCACCAATAACACTTACCACATTACAGGTACAGTATATTCACTGCTACTGATCATCTGTGTAATGATACTGAAGATATGTAATACTTTAAATACTGATGCTCCACCCCTCATGATTATATAAACTTCTATCACCTCCCCTCTCAGAGCCCTGATCTGTGTTAGCTTTTCTTCATAAGGCAGGTGTACTGTCCCCTTTATCGTTTATGTCTCTGAATCTTTTCTAGTTCCACTATCTCCTCTTTTGAGATGGGGTGACCAGAACTGAACACACTACTCAAGGTGTGATCGCCCCATGGCATCATGATATTCTCAGTTTTGTTCTCCATCCCTTTTTGAATAATTACTGACATCCTATTTGTTTCTTTTTTAGCAGCTGAAGCACGCTGAGGCTGTAAATCTCAGCATATTGTCTACCGGGCCTCCAAGATGCTTTTAATGGGTGGTGAATCAGAACCCAGCATTTCATACCTGTAGGTTGGATTATTCCTCCCTATGTGCAACACTGCATTTTTCCACTTTAAATTGTCTGCTATTTAGATGCCCAGTCTCTTAGTAGCACTAGATCTTTCTGCAATGCCTCATAATCCGCTTCCATTTTAACAACTTTAAATAAGTTTGCATCATCTGTAAATCTGACCATCGGACGGACTCACTGCTCCTTTTTCCACACCACTTAATATGTTAAACATTGTCGGTCCCAGTACAGATCCTTGGGGCACTCCATTATTAACCTTTTCCCTTTTGTAAAAATGATCACTTAGTCCTACTCTTTGCTTCTTGTCTTTCAACCGGTTCTGAATCCAAGACGAGACCCTGCCTCTTATCCCATGATGCTATTTAGCTTCCTGAAGAGTTCCTCATGAGGGACTTTGTCAAACACCTTCTGAAAATCCAGATATTGCTTAGCCGCTTGCTCCCTTTCCCCAATACTTAGAAACTGTCTATCGCACAAGCTCAGGGGTGAGCACTCTTACCACATATTTAAAGTTGGGGTGAAATCTGGCTCGTCTGTCTTACATTTGGCAGGAAGTTCCGGATCGTAGTTTTTGTGGATGCTGCTGTCTTTCCTTCTATTTCTGCAAACCTTTGTCCACAGACTAACTTTGTCCCTTCTTGTTTCTTTGATTTTTAATGTGTTACTGATATGTATGTCTACCTTACTGGGTAAATTTATTGTAAACTGCCTTGACTAGCAATGAAGAACGGTACAAATGCAATAAATAAATAAAATACAAATACACTACATCAACTCACCTTTATACGCATTTGTTTACCCCTACAAAAAAACCTAATAAGACTTCTCTTTGTTACACCCATGCTGACTTCTTCCCATTAAGCTCAATATGCTCAGTAATTTGTTTTGGGTTTTGTTTTTTTTAGACTAGCTTCTACCATTTTTCCCAGAACTGATATCAGGTTCACCAATCTATAGTTTCCTGGAGTCCTTTATAAAAATTGGCATTAAATTGACCACCCTCCAGTTCTCAGGCACTATGGCTTTTTCAAATGACAGGTTATAGATTATTAGTAACAGGTGAGCAATTTCATGTTTTTGAGGGGTGAATACCATCCAGTCCTGCTGATTTACTACTCTTTAGTTAATCAATTTGCTCTATTAGATTTCATAGTTTTATAATGATTTGCTTCAGATACTCAAAATAATCACCATAAAAAAAATGTTTCCTGTATGGATATGACTCTTTGTATCAAGTTCTGTGTTTGACGGAGTACTACATCCAAAGTAATTTAGAGTAGTTACTCACCTGTAACAGGTGTTCTCCAGGAGCAGCAGGAATCAGTCCTCACATATGGGTGACGTCGGTGCCGAAGGAGCCCCCGTGCGGAGCATTTCCCCAGCTTTCAAAGAAAGCCTTTGGGAATGCAGCGCGCATGCGCGGTCCCCTTCCCGCCCAAGGGTGCCATCTTGCTCAGTCTGATGACATAGCAAAAAGACAGCAAAAATAACAAAATAAATCATATGACTGCAACTCCAAGGGGAGGAGGGAGGGTTGTGAGGACTGATTCCTGCTGCTCCTGGAGAACACCTGTTACAGGTGAGTAACTACTCTTTCTCCAGGACCAAGCAGGAAGTCAGTCCTCACATATGGGACTCCCCAGCTTAAGGCTACCGGAGACCCAAAGCTGAAAAATGAGCTCCCTCTAGAGCCTCAGCATGCAAGAACAGAATCTTCTCTGATAACGCCCCCAAACGGTAGCCCAACACCAGGGCCGGAGGGTAGGAGTTGCCTAAACCCCAAAGAGAGCGGAGATGAGCCACTGACGCAGCCTTCGCCCTGACACGGTGAGCCGCGACTCGACCCTGCAACGAGAGGCCAGCTGCCCTGTAAGCCCAGGCGATACAGTCGGCTACCCATATGGACAAAGTACGCTTGGAGACAGCCACCCCCAACTTATTGGGGTCAAAAGAGACAAAGAGCTGAACAGCCCTCCAGTGCTCCCGCGTACGGTCAAGGTAGAAGGACAACACCCTCCTACAGTCCAGGGTATGCAGGACCATCTCAGCCCGGCTGGCATGCGGCCTGGTAAAGAAAGTTGGAAGAACCATCTCCTGATTGAGGTGGAAGGAGGAGACAACCTTAGGAAGGAACTTAGGGTGAGTCCTTAAGACTACTCTGTTCCTATAGAACCTAGTATAAGGTGCATCTGATACTAGGGCCTGAAGCTCACTCACTCACCTTGTTGAGGTAAGGGCTACCAGAAACAATGCTTTCCAGGAGAGAAAACGCAAAGGGCAAGTAGCCATAGGCTCAAATGGTGGGCAAGTAAGTCGTTGCAAGACCACATTTAACTCTCATTCAGGGGCAGGTGGACGCACTGGAGGCTTAAGCAAAAGCAGGCCTCTGAGGAAGCGAGCCACCAAAGGATGGCTTGAGAGAGACTGACCCTCCACTGGGGAGTGGTATGCTGAAACAGCACTAAGATGAACTCTCACAGAATTGGACTTAAGGCCTAGGTTGGACAGGTGAAGCAAATATTGCAGCACCACTGGTACTAGGCATGAGAAAGGATTCTCGTTGTGTTGAGTACACCAGGAAGAGAATCTACGCCACTTAAGGGCATAAGACATTTGGGTGGACTGCCTCCTAGAGGCCAAGACCACGTCCTCCACTTCCCTAGGCAGTAGTAAGGGCGCTAGAACTACCCTTTCAGCAGCCAGGCCATCAAATGGAGGGACTGGAGATTGGGGTGTAAGAGAGATCCCTGCTCCTGAGACAGGAGATCGGGTTGCATCCCCAGAGGAAGAGGAGTGTCCACCGCTAGGTGCAGAAGAAGTGGGAACCAGGGTTGCCTCGGCACCTGGGGGCCACCAGGATCACCGAGGCCTTGTCCCAGATCACTTTGAACAGTGTCTTGGACACTAGAGGCATGGGAGGAAACGCATATAGGAGGCCCGTAGACCATGGAATGAGAAACGCATCCGCTGCTACTCTGAGAGGATGCGGATGTCTGGAGCAGAACCTGGGAAGTTGACGGTTCAGAGAACTGGCAAAGAAATCTATGGTTGGAAGACCCCATCTCAGGAAGATCTATTGAACCACTAACGGATTCAACTGCCATTCATGCGGCTGCAGGATCCTGCTCAATCTGTCCACCAGGTAATTCTCCTGACCTGGGAGATAGACCGCTTTGAGAAGAATGCCGTGACTTACTGCCCAGGAGCACAGTTTCTGCGCCTCCTGACATAGAAGACGGGACCCTGTGCCCCCTTGTTTGTTCACATAGAACATAGCAACTTGATTGTCCGTCTGAACCAAGACGGACTGCTGAGAGATGAGATGAGAGAAAGTTCTCAGGGCTAAGTGAATAGCTCTCAGTTCTAAGAGATTGATCTGCTGTGCGGCCTCCCAAGGAGACCACAGGCCTTGAGTACATGCTCCTTGGCAATGTGCACCCCAACCTTGAAGAGAAGCATCGGTTGTCAGCACTTGAGAGTGTGGAGGTGCTTGAAAAGGCACCCTTGCACCAGATTCGGAAGATGAAGCCACCACTGCAGAGAAGACGCTAGTAGGTTGGACACCCTCACTTTGTGAGGCTTCCTGTGGCTTGGTGCCACTGAGTCCTGAGGCCCCATTGAGCAGGCCTCATGTGTAGATGGGCATTTGGAGTTACATGGACCGTGGACGCCATGTGGCCTAAGAGCCTCAGGAATTGTCTGGCGGAGACCAGAGAATTGCTGTGGAACTGCCTGGCTAGATCCATCAATCTGTGGGCTCTGTCCACTGGTAGAAAGGCCTTTGCCTGAAAGGTGTCCAGCTGTGCTCCTATGAACTCCATGTTCTGGGAGGGGTGCAAAGTGGACTTTGCGAAGTTTATAACAAAGCCCTGGTGCTGAAGCAGAGCGACAGTGCGAAGGGTGGCTTGATTGGCCTCTTGCGGGGATTGACCCCTGATGAGCCAATCGTCCAGGTATGGGAAGACAAAGAGGCCTTGAACCCTGAGATAAGCCGCTACCACCACCAGGCACTTGGTGAATACCCTGGGGGTGGATGTAAGGCCAAAAGGCAGTACTCTGTACTGATAGTGGTTTCCTCCCACTAAAATCTGAGATATTATCTGTGGTCTGGATGAATGAGGATGTGAGTATAAGCATCCTTTAGGTTTAAGGAGCATAGCCAATCTCCCTGCTGGAGGTAGGGCAGCAGGATTCCAAGGGTAAGCATCTTGAACTTTTCCCTCTCCAGGAACTTGTTCAGATTCCGCAAGTCTAGGATGGGCCTGAGGCCTCCTGTTCTTTTTGGTACCAGAAAGTACCTGGAATAGAAGCCTTGACCTCTCAGGTGGTGGGGCATCGGTTCCACTGCTTGTTCCTTTACAAGACTTGCTAACTCCTGCAGGAGTAAGTCCCTGTACAGAGGAAGTCTTGGAGGCTCCCCTGGAAAATAGGAGGGGGGTACCTGGTGGAAGTGGAGGAGATAGCCCTTCTGGACTATACTTAGTACTGTGGTGAGGAATGCCCTCCAGAAGAGATGGAGATAGGGGAAAATCCTGGTAGAAGTAATGAAACAGCACTAGCACACAGGATTTCCAATGCAGAGTTGAAAAAAACACAGCTCTCTGCTGAGCACAGGACACGCCCCAGCTCAGGGGAGGAGACAGGCTTCTGCACTGATTGGGCACGCTCAGGGGGAAGGTCAGGGCGTGCCGGGAAATGAAGCCCTTTTAAATCCCCAAGCACAGAGGGAAGAGGAGAGGAGGAAAAGAGAAAAGGAGGAAAGAGAAAAAGAGGGAAAAGGAAGGAGGAAAACGCTAGGACCCTGGAGCAAGGCAGAACCTTGGAGCAGTAAACCTTGGAGCCAAGCACACTCTGAGAAAGAACCTTACTACAAGGTAGAGCCTGGGCGTGGGAAGGCTAGCAAATTCAGCACATGGAAAGAAGGTATCTGGTCTGGTAGCAAACAAGGCTACAGAAGCAAGGAAGTGAAGCAGGAAGAAAGCTTTTCAAAGAGAAATTCACAGAGCAGAGGAAATAGCAGTAAGGCTGATGAGTTTTTGAACCAGAGAGACTTCTGGAGGAAAGGTGCCAGTTCTTATTCAAACCCTGCTAAAGGTAAAGCTGACTTTTCTACTTTTAATGCTTTACTAGAGAAACCTTTTATTTGTGCTAACCTTCACAAGGTAAACCCAGCTGCAGAAGCTGATAGCAAGTGGGGGAAGGGCGTTATCCTTACCAAAGACTTTCACACGGATAAAGAGCACTTACATGCTGAATTGCTTTTAAAACAGTTTCAAGAGTTTCTGGAACTGAGCTCAGGGAAGCTTAGCAGGCCTGACAGAGACAGCAATAGCCTTAGCTCTGATGAATGCATGCAAGTGGATAATTACCTGCCTGTCTTAGAAGCGGACCCTTCTCCAATGGATTGCTCAATCTGCCTCAAAGAGGACAGCAATGTAAGAAACCCTTGAACACTGTATGAAAAGAATACAGGGAGTTTGCTGTACTTCTGCCAAGCTAAAAGGTTTACAAATTGTTTTCATTTGTTGTTTTGAGAAGCCACGCTGTTGAAGGAACAGCTGTTTGTTTGATGCTGCAATAATTCTGAAAGACCACATGAGGCATGGCTGAGTTAAAGCTGCTGGGATTGTGAAGAGCCAAGTAGAAGCTAACTTAATTTCAGTTGTACTTCCTATGTTCCTGGTTTCAGCTATTTGGGTTGAAGTTGCACCTTTTGCGTTATGTACCATTGAATTTTGATGCACTGGAAAATATCCCCACAACAATAAATTTCTTGCAGCCTTAACATTCGTGTCACGACTACAATTTAATCCTGAAGGAAATACAAGCACACTACAAGTCCCAGAATTCCCAGGGACCAGTACAAGCTTTATTCCTCAGGGACATTACAAGGCCACTCCTGCCTGTAAGCTCTCGGGCCCGGGCAGGAGCGTCGCAAGTAGCATAGTTGGCAGGATTACCGCGCAGGCGCTAAAAACGGCAACGCCAGAGGATCTGCAGGAGACAACTTCCCAAGAGGAGCCCAGCTGTGAAGCGTCCAAGAAGGGGGAAGAAAGGCAGTACCGGGAGACTACAGCCTTCGTCATTGCTGACAAACATGAAGCGTCACCTGAGCCAGGTAAAGGGTATCCACCCAGGAGAGGTTGGGATACCAGTGCAAGGGTGAAGGCTAGGCCCTGATTAAGGAAAAAAAGAAAAAAAGAAAAAAAAAAAAAAGGGGGGGGGGGGTTTGTGTGTTTGTGGTATCGCACTTTGGTCTCTGTTTTTGTGTGCTTGCAGAAATACCAAGGATGTCTCTTGAATCGCAAGAGGTCTTCAAATGGATGGCAGCACAATTCAAAAAACAAAGAGACTTGGCTTTAGAAACCCAAGAGAGGAACGTGGCGAGCATTCGAGCTCAACAGAAGCCTTTGTTGGAAATGCTGGGGACATGGTTATCCGAGCAAAAGAAGCGGACTGAGCCACCAGTTACACCACCAGGTTTCTCCGCGCCAGCTTCTCTGAGTTTGCAAACTGGGACCATGTTTAACTTTGGTCAGCTCACTGACACTGATGATATCGATTTCATCGAGGGTTTTGAGAGAGTGGCTTACCTTAGTGCTTGGCCAAAAGAGCACTGGGCCATGCGCTTTGCGGCATCCCTTACTGGAGAAGCTTTGGCCGCTTATAGAGCCATGCCACCCACACTCGCAGGAAATTATGATGAGCTTAAGAAAGCGGTAAGAGAAAGACTAGGGCTCACACCACTAGTCTATCATAATCTTCTGAGAGCTGTGAGGCTAAAGACAAATGAGACCCCAAAAGCCTTGTGTCATAGGATACGCACTCTAGTGAATAAGTGGCTAAATCCAGAAGAAAGGTCCAAAGAAGCTATCATAGATAGTCTCGTATTGGAGCAGTATATGAATGTTTTGCCTACGGAGATCCGTACCTTCCTGATTTTACAGGGCTGTAAAACCCCGCAAGAGGCTATTACGCTTTCTGAACGCTTCATGGAGGCAAAATTAGTGGCCCGTGAAGGTGGTAGTGCTCCCAAGGGTGCAGCAGTAAGTGGATCAGAAAGGAGCTGGAGGTTAAATGAGGAATCAGTAAAGATGTGTATGCCAACAGTGAAAGGTCCTATAACCAAGAAAAAATGTTTTAAATGTGGTAAAGAGGGCCATGTGCAGAGGAATTGTTACGTGAAAACAGCCTTGGTAGCAGAAAATTCTCAGAATGGTAGAGAGGGTTTTCTACTCACAGTTGAGGTGCAGGGAATTGCTACCACAGCGCTATTGGACTCAGGAGCTGAGCAAATCATGTTGTCAAAAGCGCTCTGGCAGCAGATAGAGGCCACAGGAGTAGCAATTCAGCCTGTACGCACAGTCAAAATTCGGTGCATTCATGGAGGCATTTCACTCTACCCGGTTTATAACCTCCAAGTAAAAGGGTTGGGGGCAAACCGAAAGATTCCCATAGCGGTAGTACCTAGGCTACCCCACAATATAATTTTGGGGAGAGACTGGCCATACTTTCATAAAGGTATGGAGCAGGGCCTATGTTCCAAGGAAGCTATGGTGTCTACAAGAGCCCAGAGTAAGACCCTAGAAAAGGACGAAGAGCTGCCAGAAGAGTCCCTGGAAAGTCTTCCCTCACATGAGGACCTGATAGCTACCCCCGGAGATAAAGTTAAAAAAAGTAAAGGGGAGAAGCGTAGGGAGAGAGAGACTCGCTCGCAGCATAGGGCGGAAGCATATGCTGGGCAAGAGTTGCCGTGGGTACCAGAGGAATTAGTTGGAAAATTCCCTACATTTCCCAACGAGCAACAAGCCGATCCTGCTCTAAGTCAGGCATTTAAGTGGGCCCAGAGTGAAAAACATACCCTACCAAAATTTCTTATGGACACTGGGATACTTTATAGGGAAAGTAAAGATCCCTATACTGGGGATACCCGTAAACAGTTGGTGGTGCCAGCAACTTTTAAAAATCTAGTTTTGAGGTTGGCACACGACCATCCAGTTGGGGGACACAAGGGCACCCAAGGAACCCTAGATCAGATCTTGGCAAGGTTCTATTGGCCAGGCATCTTTAAAGAGACTGCCAAGTTCTGTGAAGCCTGTCCGGAGCGCCAGCGGGTTTCTGCGGTCCATCCTAGGGAGGTGCCCATGATATCATCTCCGGTAATCACTGAACCGATCCATAGAATAGCTATGGACATTGTAGGTCCTTTAACTAAAACTCCCCGTGGATTCCAGTATATTTTAGTGGTTGTTGACCAAGCAACAAGGTTCCCTTGGGCCATGCCGCTGCGCACCATATCAGCAAAGGTGGTGGCGGGAGAGCTCATAAAGTTATTTTGCGAAGTTGGCTTCTCTCGCGAAGTCCTCACGGACAGAGGAAGCAACTTTATGTCAAAGTATTTAGCGCAGGTATGAGATGCATTTGGCATCCACCACATAAAGACCTCGGCCTACCATCCCCAAACGAATGGCCTCGTAGAGAGCCAAAATCAGACCCTCAAAAGAATGTTGCGCCGAAGTTTGGAAGGAGATATGGCTAACTGGGACACAATGCTCCCCTTTGTCCTATACGCGTGCAGGGAGAGGAAACAGTCATCCCTAGGGACAGCGCCATACGAGTTGCTGTACGGCCGCTCCCCTCGGGGTGTGTTAGACATTCTGAGAGAGCAGTGGGTAGAACCAGATATAAAGGAGGTGGGAGTGCCTGAGTTCTTAAAACACTTGAAAGGCCGGTTACACCGCACCTCACAGGTTGCGGAAGTTAATTTAAGGGACAGCCAAGCGAAGCAAAAGTCCTATTATGACCGAGGCACAAAACCTCGCCACTTGGCCGTGGGTGAAAGAGTCCTGGTGATGGTAGCGGGGCCAGATCCAAAGTTCGAGAGCCAGTGGAAAGGGCCTTATAGGGTAGTGCGACCTGTGGGCCACGTTTCCTATCTCGTCAAAAACAGAAAAGGATACCAACAGGTCTACGACATCAACGTTTTGAAGCCCTGGCATGATAGGGTAGCTTTAGCCCATCTGGCCACCACAGAACCAAGAGTAGAAAAAGTAGAAGAGACACAACACTTTACAGAGCCCTTGAGCCGTATCACGTGCTGTGCCAATGATTTTAGGCCAGCCCGTGATATCTTAAGGGGGGGGGGGATCTGTGGTGAGGAATGCCCTCCAGAAGAGATGGAGATAGGGGAAAATCCTGGTAGAAGTAATGAAACAGCACTAGCACACAGGATTTCCAATGCAGAGTTGAAAAAAACACAGCTCTCTGCTGAGCACAGGACACGCCCCAGCTCAGGGGAGGAGACAGGCTTCTGCACTGATAGGGCACGCTCAGGGGAAGGTCAGGGCGTGCTGGGAAATGAAGCCCTTTTAAATCCCCAAGCAGAGAGGGAAGAGGAGAGGAAGAAAAGAGAAAAGGAGGAAAGAGAAAAAGAGGGAAAAGGAAGGAGGAAAACGCTAGAACCCTGGAACAAGGCAGAACCTTGGAGCAGTAAACCTTGGAGCCAAGCACACTGAGAAAGAACCTTACTACAAGGTAGAGCCTGGGCGTGGGAAGGCTAGCAAATTCAGCACATGGAAAGAAGGTATCTGGTCTGGTAGCAAACAAGGCTACAGAAGCAAGGAAGTGAAGCAGGAAGAAAGCTTTTCAAAGAGAAATTCACAGAGCAGAGGAAATAGCAGTAAGGCTGATGAGTTTTTGAACCAGAGAGACTTCTGGAGGAAAGGTGCCAGTTCTTATTCAAACTCTGCTAAAGGTAACATAGAAACATAGAAACATGATGACAGAAAAAGACCACATGGCCTATCTAGTCTGTCCTTCCATAACAACAACTACAACAGTCCACTTTTTCCTTTAGAGATCCTCTGTGTTGGTCCCATGCTTTTTTGAATTCAGTTACTGTCCTCATCTCTACCACCTCCACTGGGAGACCATTCCATGGATCCACTACTCTTTCTGTAAAGAAATATTTCCGCATATCACTCCTGAATCTATCTCCCTTCACCCTCATCCCATGTCCCCTCATAGCAGAACTTGCTTTCAATTGAAAGAGGCTCTCTCCCTGAACATTTATGCCACGGAGGTATTTAAACATCTCAATCATATCACCTCTATCCCGCCTTTCCTCTAAGGTGTACATATTAAGATCCTTAAGTCTGTCCTCATATGCTTTATAATGAAGCCCATTAATCATTTTAGTAGCAACCCTCTGCACCGACTCCATCCTGTTCACATCCTTTTGAAGGTGCGGTCTCCAGAATTGCACACCATACTCCAAATGAGGTCGCACCAAAGACTTATACAGAGGCATTATCACCTCCTTTTTTCTGCTAGCCATTCCTCTCCGTATGCACCCAAGCATCCTTCTAGCTTTTGCTGTCGCCTTTTCTACCTGTTTAGCTACTTTAAGATCATCAGACACAACCACGCCTAGGTCCCGCTCTTTAGTGGACAAAAGTACTTCACCTCCTATACTGTATTGCTCCCTTGGATTGCTGCAGCCCAAATGCATGACCTTACATTTTTTAACATCAAATCCCAGCTGCCAAATTCTAGACCATTCTTCAAGCTTAGCTAGATCCCTCCTCATGTTATCTACACCTTACTGGGTGTCTACTCTATTGCAGATTTTGGTATCATCTGCAAAGAGGCAAACCTTACCCGACAGCCCTTCCGCTATCACTAACAAAGATGTTAAAAAGAATCGGACCAAGGACAGATCCCTGGGGCACACCACTGGTAACATCCTTCTCCTCACAGTGAGCTCCATTTACTAGTACTCTTTGTCGCCTCCCACCCAACCAATTTTTAACCCAAGCAGTAACTTTAGGGTCCATCCCTAGGGTGCTCAGTTTGTTTATAAGTCACCTGTGAGGAACAGTGTCAAAGGCTTTACTGAAATCTAAATACACCACATCTAGAGCTCTCCCTCGGTCCAACTCCCTGGTCAAAGATTTGTCTGACAAGACCTGCCTCTGGTGAATCCATGCTGCCTCGGATCCTGTAATCCGCTGGACTCCAGAAACCTCACTATTTTCTCTTTCAGCAGCGTTTCCAATAATTTACTCACCACCGAAGTTAAACTAACCGGCCTGTAGTTTTCAACCACATCCTTACTTCCGCTTTTGTATAAAGGCACCACATGAGCCTCTCTCCAGTCCTTTGGCACCACTCCCGACTCCAATGAGGCATTGAAAAGGTCAGTCAGTGGAGTTGCTAGAACATCCCCAAGTTGCCTCAGTATTCTAGGGTGTATCCCATCCGGTCCCATCGCTTTGTCTACTTTAAGTTGAGCTAGTTTCTCACGAACACAGTCTTCTGAAAATTGTTCAAGATGTCCCTCGCTTCTGTTCTTATTTGTGGGTGTTTTCTGAGGTCCTGCTCCTGGTTCTTCATCTGTGAACACAGAACAAAAATATTTGTTAAGCAATTCCGTTTTATCCTTATCAGCTTCTACATATTCCCCCCTGCACCCTTGAGTCTGACAATACCACTTTTGCCCTTCCTCTTCTCACTAATATATCTAAAAATGTCTTATCCCCCCATTTTATTGCATTGGCTATTTCCTCCTCCTTTTGAATCTTTGCCTTCTTGACTACTTTGCTAGCTTCTCTTTCCAAATACAGATGCCTGTCTTCCTCTCTCTGTGATCTCTTGTATTTCATGAAGGCCTCCCTCTTTTTCTTCATTTTTTCAGCTACTTCCTTCGAAAACCATAGCGGTCTCCTGTTCCTTTTGCCTTTATTTACCATTTTAACAAAAAGGTTGGTTGCCCTTAAAATACCCCCTTTCAGTTTTGCCCACTGTTTTTCTACATCCCCCAGCTGTTCCCATCCCACTAACGACTCCCTGAGGTATTGGCCCATCTTCGCAAAGTTAGTCTTCCTAAAGTCTAAGATCCTCACCTTGGAATGGATTCTAACAGCCCTTGTCCTAATACTGAACCACACCATCTGGTGATCACTGGATGCAAAATGATCTCCCACTACAACATCAGAAGCACTTTCACCATTGGTAAGCACCAAGTCCAGTATGGCCCCTTCACGTGTGGGGTCTGTTACCAATTGCCTGAATAGTTCTCCCTGTAGAGAATCCAGGATCTCCTTACTTCTAGGTGATACTGCAGCAGGAATGTGCCAATCAACATCTGGCATATCCTATCAGTAGCACTTCCCCTTTCCTAGCAATGCTGCGTATGTCTTCAATTAACTCTCTGTCCACCTCTTCCTCTTGTGAGGGAGGTCTGTATATCACACCAATGCAAATCGATTTCTCTTTCCCTCTTTCTAGTTTAACCCACAATGCCTCCTCTCTCCCTTTTAAGCTCTGTAATTCCAAAGCTTTAATAGTAGTTTTTACATATAGTGCCACTCCTCCTCCCCTTCTTCCTACCCTGTCCTTACTGAATAAAGTATAGCCAGGCATAGTTACATCCCAGTCATGGTTTTCTGTGAACCATGTTTCTGTAACTGCCACTAAATCCAAGTCAGCCACTCCCACCAAAGCTTCAACTTCAGGGATCTTATTTCCCATGCTACGGGCATTAATACTCACTGCTTTCCATATGTTACCCATTTCCATAAAGGTATTTAATGTATCACCTACCTGGGGGCTTTCTTCACCCATCCCCAACGAATCTAGTTTAAAGCCCTCTTCAGTAGATTAGCCAGTCTACTACCAAGATGCATTGACCTTTCTTGGACAGATGGATGCCATCTCTGCTCTGCAACCCTTGGAACAGCATCCCATGGTCTAGGAAACCAAAACGCTCTCTATGACACCATCCACACAGCCATGCATTCATCTCCAGGATGCGAGCCTCTCTGCCTTGGCCTTTACCCTCAACAGGGAGGATTGAAGAGAACACCACCTGTGCACCTAACTGCTTCACCCTCTGTCCCAGAGCCATGAAGTCACTTTTGATACGTTCCGAGGTATACCTGGCAGTATCATTTGTTCCAACATGGATTAGCAACATTGGGTAATAGTCAGTGGGCTTGATGAGTCTCGGCAAACTCTCCGTAACATCTTGGATTTTGGCACCAGGCAGACAGCATACCTCTCTGGACATCAAGTCTGGTCGGCAGATGGACGCCTCAGTACCCCTCAGAAGAGAGTCTCCAACCACCACTACCCTTCGTTTCCTTCTGGTCACTGATTCTGCAACTTTGGGGTACTTGAACTCTGGTTTTTCCCTTTCCAGGGATGCTTTCACCTCCTCCACTTCCAGGGCTGCATAATGGTTCTTCAATTCAAGGGCTGGAGAAGTTGGATTGGTGATTTTGCAGGCCCTGGTGACTTGTGTCCAACCATCGACATTCTGTTGGCACCCATCTTCTCCTGTGCTGGAGAGCTTGGTTGCTGCAAGAAGCATCTCATCAATGTACTTCTCACTGTCTTGAATGCTCCTCAGCCTCGCCACCTCCTCTATGAGTTCCTCCACTTGTTTCCTCAGAGCTTCAGCATGCAGGCACCCTGCACATGGAACCGGTCCTTCAACTGGCTTTAGGACCTCTGTCTGGACCGAGGCAGAAGCTGTAACGGGGGCAACAGCTTTAGCAATACGATTTTTCCCAGCCATTATTCTGTTCGTGGAGCTTAGGTATCTGTTAAAGCAAAAGAGAGAGATCTACCAAGTACCAGCCGGTTTCGCAGCTGTCCTTTCAGAGAAAAAGCAGTTAAATCTCTTTAATTATATTCAAAATGTGCTGGTCCAATTCTCTGTGATTTGTTAAAGGGGGAGGTGCCCTATAAAGCAAGACTGCTCACTAGGGGTGGATGGGAGTCGGGGTGGGTAGGGAGGGAACTAACACCTGATTAGGTGTTAGCAGTTTCTAAACCTGAGGAGGTTACTGGTAAAGCTGACTTTTCTACTTTTAATGCTTTACTAGAGAAACCTTTTATTTGTGCTAACCTTCACAAGGTAAACCCAGCTGCAGAAGCTGATAGCAAGTGGGGGAAGGGTATTACCCTTACCAAAGACTTTCACACGGATAAAGAGCACTTACAGGCTGAATTGCTTTTAAAACAGTTTTAAGAGTTTCTGGAACTGAGGTCAGGGAAGCTTAGCAGGCCTGACAGAGACAGCGATAGCCTTAGCTCTGATGAATGCATGCAAGTGGATAATTACCTGCCTGCCTTAGAAGCGGACCCTTCTCCAATGGATTGCTCAATCTGCCTCAAAGAGGACAGCAATGTAAGAAACCCTTGAACACTGTATGAAAAGAATACAGGGAGTTTGCTGTACTTGCTGCCAAGCTAAAAGGTTTACAAATTGTTTTCATTTGTTGTTTTGAGAAGCCACGCTGTGGAAGGAACAGCTGTTTGTTTGGTGCTGCAATAATTCTGAAAGACCACATGAGGCACGGCTGAGTTAGAGATGCTGTGATTGTGAAGAGCCAAGTAGAAGCTAACTTAATTTCAGTTGTACTTCCTATGTTCCTGGTTTCAGCTATTTGGGTTGAAGTTGCACCTTTTGCGTTATGTACCATTGAATTTTGATGCGCTGGAAAATATCCCCACAACAATAAATTTCTTGCAGCCTTAACATTCGTGTCACGGCTACAATTTAATCCTGAAGGAAATACAAGCACACTACAAGTCCCAGAATTCCCAGGGACCAGTACAAGCTTTATTCCTCAGGGACATTACAAGGCCACTCCTGCCTGTAAGCTCTCGGGCCCGGGCAGGATCATCGCAGTACCCATGTATCCCTTGTGATGGCTGACCACCTGTGGGCGTACAGGGCCAGCCAGCCTCCAGTGCTAATAGGGGCCAGCTGAGGAGGAGAGGCTATGCCACTGGAGTCAAAACCCCACTCCCTGCTGTGCAGGAGCTGGAGGTGGTGGCTTGGGGGCTTTCTGCCTACGGGGCCCATGTCCCTGCCCCTTGGCCTGCTGACCCTGTTGGGGAGATACAAAGGCCTGAAAATGAGGGTATTGTTTATAGGCAGATTTATTTATTTATTTATTTATTTAACAGTATTTCTAAACCGCCTTATCATAATAATCAAGGTGGTATCACAGCAAACAATCTGGTAGTGTGAGTGTGTTATACATGCAGTGAGGGAGAAAATTTAGTTGGGTGCGTGTTGTGTTGTGTGCTAGATTAGTTTGAGTTATGTACAATGTGGGCTATATACAGTGGTGCTAAAAACATCTTATATACATACAGTGTTAGGCGGTGACGTGTGCTGATATATAGCTATTTGAACTATGTGATGTGTCCATAGTGTTCTATGAACAGCATGGTTTTCAGCTGTTTCCTAAAGTCCTTGAGGTCTGTAGTTGCCCTCAAATCGTCCGGTAGTTTGTTCCATATTGTTGGGGCAGCCATGGAGAGTGCTCGGTCTGTTGTGTCCTTGCGTGTGTGTTTGTATTCACTTGGGGTGCTGACTCGGTTGTGAGTTTGTTTTCTTCTTGGACGTGTACTGGTGTCTGGTTGTATGAGGGTGTGCAGGCTGTTGGCTGATGTGTGCTGTTTTATCTTGTATAGGTTTATGATAGTTTTGTATCTGATGCGTGCACTGATTGGAAGCCAGTGTAAGTCCTTTAAGGTGGGTGTGATGTGCTCCTGTCTTGCAGTTCCGGATATGATTCGTGCTGCGGTGTTTTGTGCCAGTTGGAGTGGTTTGATGGCTTGTTTCGGTAGACCAAGGTATATCGGATTGCAGAAGTCCAGTAGTGGGGTTATCAGAGCTTGACATACGGTACGGAAGTGTTCTGGGGCGAGGAGTGGTTTCAGTCTCCTGATGATTCGCATCCTGTAGTAGGCTTTTTGTATTGTTTTGCCTATGTGTGGCTTGAGATTGAGTTTATTGTCCAGCGTAACCCCGAGGTATCTCACTTCTGACCTTATTGGTATAGTAGTGTTTTGTATCTTTATATTCGGTGGGTGTATGAAGCTTTGGTTCCGAGTGATGATTAAAGCTTCAGTCTTGTTGTAGTTTATTGCGAGGTTGTTGTCCTGACACCAATTGGTCATTTGTGTAAGGCAGTCTGTTATCTTAGAGAAGTCCGGGTTGTCGATTGATATCGGGGTGTATATCATGATGTCGTCCGCATAGATTGTGTATTGAATGTTGTTCTCTTTCATGATGTTGCATATTGGTTGGATGTAGATGTTAAATAGGAGTGCTGAGAGCGCAGATCCTTGAGGTACTCCTTGACGGATTTTGATGGGTCGGGAGGTGATGTGTCCCACCTTGACCTGTAGCTGTCTTTCGGTTAGGTACGAGTGGAACCATTTCAGTGCTATGCCGTGTATACCAGTGTTTTTTAGTCTTTCCAGGAGCATGTTGTGGTCCACTGTGTCGAATGCTGAGGAGATGTCGATGAAGATCATTATGATTCCATTCCTGGTATTGTCATTATTCTTAGGATGCTGTCGAAGAGGTAGATCAGTAGTGTTTCGACACCGTGGTTGGGACGAAATCCGTGTTGGTTGTCGTCGAGTGTTTCATGTTTGTCGATGTGATCCTGAAGTTGTAGTTGAACCGCTTTTTCAATGATTTTTGCGAGGAAGGGTATGCTGGAGATTGGTCGGTACGCTGCTGGATCTTTTTTGTCGAGAGTTGTTTTCTTTGTGATTGGTCTTACTGATGCAAGTTTTAGTTGCTTTGGCATGATTCCTTGAGTGAGTGAGTCGTGTACTATTTTATGCATGGTGGGGATGAGGCCTGATTTGGTGGCTTTGACCCATGACACTGGGCATGGGTCTGTAGGAGCGGTGCTAGTGTTGATTGTAGAGATGATGTGGGATATCTGTTCTGTTGAGGGTGAGGAGAATGTGCCCCAGGTTTTGGGGTATACGTCCGTTCTTGTGGTTCTACTAGGCGTTGTTTGTTCTGTGGAGTGAAATTTCTCTTTGATGTGGTCGGCGAATTCCTGTGGATCAATTTGTGCTTCCCCTTCAGTTGTTTGCTCTTTTGTGAGGATCTTTACTATTTCAAAAAGCTCTCTGGGTTTGTTGATGGAGGTATTTATCATGTTTGTGTGGAATTCCCTCTTTGATTGGTTGATGTGTTCATTGTATTGCTTTTGCTTCGTTAGATAAAGATGCTGGTCGGCAGTTGTTTTGTTTTTTCTCCATCTCCGTTCAATCTTCCTGAGTTCCCTCTTTTCCTGTCGTATTTTTGTTGAGTACCATGGTTTGTTTTGTCTCCTGTTGTGGTATTGTTTCTCGGTCCCACCCTTGGATGTTGTGGCAGCGTTGGCTAAAATGCTGTTCCAGCTGGAGACTTGTTCCTCCAGGTCATCTGTAGAAGTGTTCAGGTGTTGTATTGTGTCCTGTATGAATTCGTCCTTGTCAAAACGCTTGAATCGTCTTTGTGTGTGTGAGATGTTTGCTCTTTCGATCGTCTGGGCCTCTTGTGACCGCAGCCTTGTCTCGATTAAGTAGTGGTCAGACCAAGGTACTGGGGTAATGGTGGGTGGAGAAATCAGGTCTCTTGATGTTAGGTAATTGGATGCGAATATGAGGTCTGGCGATGATCCATGTCTGTGTGTTGGTGCATTGATTATTTGTGTGAATTGAAGTGAGGACATTGCTTGAAGGAAGGCCTCTGCGTCTTTGGCATTGGTGGATTTTAGGTTGAAGTCTCCAATCAGCAGCGCTGGTTTGTTGTTTGTTGTTATGGCACAGGCTTCTTCGAGTGTGAAGGCCAGTTCGTCGGGTGGGCTCTGGGTGCCCTGTATGTTAGGCAGATTGCAATGCTCTTGTTCTTGATGCTAATTGTGTTACAGTGCTGTGTATCGGTGAGGCTCTGTGTCTTGAAGTTTAGTTTTGATTTCGCTATTATCAGGACTCCTCCTCCACGTTTGTTGGTGCGTGGGCAGTTGTACGCTGAGTAGTTGTTTGGTACTAGTTGGTTGAGTAGAACATTGTCCGTCTTGTTGAGCCATGTCTCTGTGATGCATATTATGTCGGGCTGTCGCTCTTCAATGTGGTCTACAAGCGTGTGTATCTTGTTGCAGACGGATCTGGCATTTATGAGCTCTATCGTGGTTGTCTCTGTTGAGGAGGTTGCTGTTACATGTGTTTCCTTTGAGCAGGTGTGGGAGCTTGATTTGTGTCTGTATGGTCGTTTTTGCATGGGAGGTTCTGAGTGTCTCTTTGTGTATGTGCCGTGATTCTAAATATGGCAATACGGTTGGTGGGTGCCATGTTGTGTTTGCTTGTGGGTGGTGGGGGTGTGTGGTTGGTGGGAGGATTTGTGTAACTAGTAGGTAGAGTGGGAGGAAGTATGTGGCGTGCATGTTGGTTTTTTTGACGTTCTGTTAAGGTGATGCCTGTTTTCTTAAGTCTTCGTCTGTTGGCTGTTTGGAGAGAGTTGTATCTGGTGAGATAGCCTGTCTCATGGAGGGATGGCCGGATCTGTGTAGGGCGTCTTGGTGCGGGAGCCTGTCCCGTGGAGGGAGCCTGTCCCGTGGAGGGCGAGCCGGATACGTGTAGGGCGTCTTGGTGCGGGAGCCTGTCCCGTGGAGGGCGAGCCGGATCTGTGTAGGGCGTCTTGGTGCGTGAGCCTGTCCCGTGGAGGGAGCCTGTCCCGTGGAGGGAGAGCCGGATTCGTGTAGGGCGTCTTGGTGCGGGAGCCTGTCCCGTGGAGGGAGCCTGTCCCGTGGAGGGTGAGCCGGATCTGTGTAGGGCGTCTTGGAGCGGGAGCCTGTCCCGTGGAGGGCGAGCCGTATCTGTGTAGGGCGTCTTGGTGCGGGAGCCTGTCCCGTGGAGGGAGCCTGTCCCGTGGAGGGCGAGCCGGATCTGTGTAGGGCGTCTTGGTGCGGGAGCCTGTCCCGTGGAGGGAGCCTGTCCCGTGGAGGGCGAGCCGGATTCGTGTAGGGCGTCTTGGTGCGGGAGCCTGTCCCGTGGAGGGAGCCTGTCCCGTGGAGGGCGAGCCGGATCTGTGTAGGGCGTCTTGGAGCGGGAGCCTGTCCCGTGGAGGGCGAGCCGTATCTGTGTAGGGCGTCTTGGTGCGGGAGCCTGTCCCGTGGAGGGAGCCTGTCCCGTGGAGGGCGAGCCGGATCTGTGTAGGGCGTCTTGGTGCGGGAGCCTGTCCCGTGGAGGGAGCCTGTCCCGTGGTGGGCGAGCCGGATCTGTGTAGGGCGTCTTGTTGCGGGAGCCTGTCCCGTGGGGGGAGGGCCGGGTCTGTTGGAGAGTGTGTAGTGGAGGTGTGAGCTTGGAGGTGGGGAATGTGTGGTGTACTGAGAGAGTTCTACTTGCGGTTCTGACGTCCTTCGCCTCGGACTGCTCTTTGCTGGGTTCTCCCGTGCTCCTGTCGGCGTTGCTGATTATTTTAGTTGTTTCCTGCTACTTGGCTTCGGGTCTCGGCTGGGGTTCGGGGATGGTGAGGTTTTTCCTTGCAGAGTCGTTGATCTTCGGTTCGGTGGTGGAGGTGTCTGTTGAACATAGCGTGGCTTTTTCGGGGGGGAGGGAATGTTGGGTGCTTGCTTTTTTGTGCGCCTCTGTGCCGCGCCAAAGGGCCCTCAGGTAAAAGGTCTTTTTCCCCAAGCCCTTTTTCTTCTGAGAAGGGGCAGAGGTTTTTCTGGACAGCCTTGTCCGGGTAAGAGTCTCGGTCTTGAGTTCTGCAGCCTTGTCAGCCATGGGCTTGCCAAAGAGGTTTTCACCTCGGCAGGGGACATCGACCAACTTGTCCTGCACCCATGGCTCGAGGTCCAATGACTGTAGCCAGGCCTGACGGCGTGCACCAATGCCAGCCGCGGCTACTCGGGCCGAAGCCTCGAAGCCATCATAGGCTGCTCGAGAGATAAACTTCGAGCACTCACGAATACCCGAGGACAGGGCATTGAAACTCTGCAAAGGTTCCTCGGAGAGACCAGCAGAGAACCCGGCAATCTCCTTTGCCAGGTCTCGAAGGTACATGCCCATGTACAGCCGGTAGGTCTGGACACGGCAAGCAAGCATAGAGCCCTGGAAGCACTTCTTACTGAGGGCATCCAGGTTCTGGGCCTCCCGGCCGGGAGGCACCAAGGAGTGCATCTTCTGACTCTTCAGACGATGCATGGCCGATTCCACAACCATGGAGTAGTGCGGTAATTGTGCCTTTTGGAACCCGGGGTTCTTGCGGACTCGATAGATGGAATCGACCCGCTTTCTCAAAACCGGCGTCGAGGTCAGTGCCTCCCATATGCGGAAGAGCAGCCGTTCCAGCATCGGAGGAACCGGTACAGTAAAGGCCTCCTTTGGGGGAGAGTCATACTGCAGGGCCTCGAGCTCCTCGGCTCGAGGCTCCTCCTTGGGATCCGCGGGGAAGGCCAAGGCCTTGGCCATATCCCGCACGAAGTCCGAGAACCGGGTATCCTCCGGTGGGGACCGTCTCCGAGGCTCGGACTCCGGTGAGTCCGATGGGACACACCGAGTCCGAAAGGTGTCGGGCGACTCCTCATCCTCCGTTTCCCAGCCAGACTCCTCGGAAGAGGAATCAAGCGGCTCCAGTCGGGCAGGCACTGATGCAATCCGCCCCGACGCCGACGGTACTGGCATCGAAAACCTCGGTCCCGAACGGGAGGCCGAGAGGGACCCTGGCCGAGGATCGACTCGAGCACGCATGGACTCGAGGATCGGCTCGGCCTCCGGGGTCGACTTGGACGTCGATGTCCCGGTGGTCGGGGCAGATGGACAGGTGAGACCGGCGATCAGTGCCCGCTGCTGTTCCATGAAGGCAGCCAAGCTGCTCTCCAAGGCCGTCAACCTGAGTCCAAGCTCAGGAGATTCAGCAGCCCCCGACTCGGGCCCCGACGGCGTCGGACCCGACGTCAGCTCCCCTGGAGGAGAGTCCACTAGGACTACAGTACTCATGTGACCCGGGGACTCCATCTCCACACGAGGTTGTTTTGCAGGCCTCTCCGACTCCGAAGACCCGGGACAGCGCTCGGGGCTATGCGACTTGGCCCTCGAGGAGCAAAGTACGTCCACTGACGCCGCCTTCGTGGGTTTTTTTTTCCTGCGATGCTCCCACAAGGGAGACCCCCTCTCAGAGGAACCTCGGCACTGCTCGGGGCCGGAGTCCCGAGACGTCGAGGCCTCTGACGAAGTCCGGGCCCGTCCGGACGCGGAGTCAGAGAAGATTATTTCCTTTTGGTGCTGCCGACTCTTCAACGTCTTCGAGGACATTTTCCCACATGGACCACAGATCATCGGGTCATGATCGGGTCCGAGGCACCAGAGGCAGCAGTCATGGGTGTCGGTGAGAGACATAAGCTTCTTACACCGATCACACTTTTTAAACCCGCTGGCAGCCATCGGGGGAAAAAGGGCCCCTGCGAGGTCAAAAGACAGGGCTACCAGTGAAAAAAGAAAAATGGCGCGAACGCTAGTCACGGAGGACAAAAATCAAAAAAAGAAGACCGGGCTCGATACCGGCGTATCGGGCCCAGGCGGGAAAGGGAAACCGGCGTCGAACCGAAGAAACGGGTCAAACACAGAGCAAAATCCACATTTTCCTCGGGTGAAAACGAAATACGTCCGTTGGGCTCCGCGGAAAAAAGAAGACTGAGCAAGATGGCACCCTTGGGTGGGAAGGGGACCGCGCATGCGCGCTGCATTCCCAAAGGCTTTCTTTGAAAGCTGGGGAAATGCTCCACACGGGGGCTCCGTCGGCGCCGACGTCACCCATATGTGAGGATTGACTTCCTGCTTGGTCCTGGAGAACATACCCTCCTCCCTCCCCTCTTGTTGGTTCGATGATCAGCTGCTGCATGACATTTTCATTTATGGAATTGTGTAACTTTATTCTAACATATCTCGAGGTTACATGAGTTGCTCTGAGTACACCTGAATGCAGGGGTGGCCCAAGGGGGGTGCAGGGCCATATATGGAGACTTATTGCGGGGCCTCATTTGCATAAGAGGTCTGATTTGCATGAATATTTGCATGGTAATGTGCACTAACTTTTCATAAAAATGCCTCTTAATGGGTGTATGGATAAAGAAAGACTACCAGATTTCTACATTACTATACTCCAATGCCAACCGCCAGGCACATTAGGAAGTACTACAAACACTGCTCATTTAGAGCCCATAGCAAAACTGCCATATCATAACAGCATAATCAGGACTCAGAAAGCACCATACCCTACCTATCAAAAGGCAACACTGCAAATATTAAACCAATACATCTCAGAGAATACCAATACATCTCCTACTGGGAAAAGAGAACAAATGGCACTGTCAAACAGAAACTACATAAACAGAATACCTCAGCTTGGTTGCACATGCAGAACATAGATCATCATCAAACAAAGAACAAGGGATCACAATTTTAGCATAAATAGAAAGGCAATAATTAAACTGGGAACCCCAAAAGCCAATGTACAACAGTGGAGAAATAAAACTATAAATTAATTTCCTCTTGTTTAAACAAAACGCAAAGACGTTAATGATACATATTTTCCAGAGCTGACATATTCCAGTTAATAAATTCAAAATAAAAAAGTATTTTTCTACCTTTTGTTGTGTATGCATTTTATTTTTCAGTTGCAATTGCTCCAGTCACTTTCTTCTGTTTTCTTTGTGTTTTCTGCTAATTCTCGATTGTCTGCTGTCCATTTGTCCTTTCTTCTCTCTTCTAGTTTTTTCCCCACTCTCTCTACATCTGCTTTAACATACTGATCTTTCCCCTTTTGCTCTTTTCTCCTTTTCTGTCTTTATTCCTTTTTCATCCACTCAGATTTCACCCCTCCATCCTCAATCCCCATTTACTCTCCCAATACCTGGCCAATCGTAGATTTTTCTTCCCTCCCACACAAAATATCTTTTCCCCTCTTCATCCACACTCCCCCAGCCCCATTCCCTTCTAGTCCTCCCCATCCAGCATCTGCTCCCTTCTATTCCCATTCTCCCACCCCCTCATCAGCCCACTTCCAATCCTAGCCCCCCATCAGCCCACTTCCAATCCTAGCCCTCCCATTAGCCATTTCCAATCTTAGCCCCCCATCTTAGCCCCCCAATCTTAGCCCCCCATCAGGCCATTTCTAGTCCAAGCCTCCCTTCAACGCATTTTCAATTCTAGCTCTCCATCAGCCTATTTCCAGTCCTATCCTAGCCCCCTATCAGCCCATTTTCAGTCCTAGCCCTCCCATCAGCCCTAGCCCTCCCATCAGCCCTTTCCAGTTCTATCCTAACCTCTCCATCAGCCCATTTCCAATCCTAGCCCCATCAGTCCATTTCCAATCCTATCCTAGCCCCCCATCAGCCCATTTCCAGTCTTAGCTCCCCATCAGCCCATTTCCAGTCCAAGCACCCCGATCAGCCCATTTCCAGTCCTTACCCCCCATCAGCCCATTTCCAGTCCTATCCTAGCCCCCCCATCAGCCCATTTCCTGTCCAAGCTCTCCATCAATCATTTCCAGTCCTAGCCCCCCTCCACCCCCCCGAAGAGCCCTGTGCTGTCTGAATGGCTTTAGAGTGAGCCGGAGAGTCCCCAGCTCACCTCTGACAGCTGCTGAAGTGAAGAGCATTGTTAATCTTCACTTCGGCAGCTGTGTTGTAGTATAGGCTGCTAGCACGCTGAATGCCGGGAAACAGGAAATTACCTTTGACCGCCAGCATGCCAGCGATCTATACTACATCACAGCTGCCGAAGTGAAGATAAATGGCGCTCTTCACTTCGGCGGCTGTCAGAGGTGAGCAGGGGCCTCTCTGGCTCCCTCTAAAGCCGATCCTGCAGGTGCAGAATAGCATGTGCAGGATGTTGTTGGCGCGGGGCCTCCTGAAGTGCGGGGCTCTGTGTGAACAACATTCTCACAGAATGGATGGGCCGGCCCTGCCTGAATGGCTGGGTTGGCTGAAGGGAAATTAACTTGGGGCTGGCTGCATTATTGGAAGGGAGCCCCTCTCCTTTTGCCCAGGGTGTTGATTGCATTCTCCTGTAATGGTCCTGCCCTTCACACTGAAGGTTTTTTTTTTTAATGGAGTGGAGGAGTAGCCTAATGGTTACAGCAAGAGACCAGGGTTTGATTCCCATTAGCATTCCTTCTGGCTTTGGGCAAGTAACTTAACCCTCCATTGCCTCAGAAGAATCGAAGTTAACAATGCCCCTGTTAAACGTACATTACTAAATTTAAGTTACAATGTAAACCGCTTTGCATAAATGATAAAGCGGTATTAAAACCCCCCCACTAATGCCAAAGTGTCCCCCAATTGAAAAACAGCAACAATTACAGCAATAGATTTACTTATTTATTTAATAGGGTTTTGATACTGCTTTATCATTTAGTCAAAAATAGATAGTCAGTGTTTGACCATGTATTTGAAATTAAAAATGGCTCAAAACTACTCTCCAAATGCAGTGTGCTAAATAATCCAAATGTCTTACCATCCACTGATGGATTCCTCTTCTTAATGGACAGTGTCGAGGCTTTGACTGTCTGACAGGGCCTTCCCTCCTCCTCAGTGAGATCAATGTACTGCAGGGTGGGCTCACGTTCCTGCCCAGGGAGGAATGTTTTCCTGCCTAAATGGTGAGGTGCAGGGGAGAGGGACAGGAGAGAAAAAAAAAAGATTTTCACCAAGAACTCCGAAATAAATTTTTACAGATTTTTATCCTTTCTACCAGAACAGTTTTTTGAGGGGTAATTTCTGAGCTTAAAATGCCGATTTATACACATGAAAGGCCTCTTATAAAATTAGATTATGCCTACAACTAGGCATGGTGCAAATAGGTGCGTACTTGCAGAGGCGGCGTGCTCAGGGGAGGAGTTAGGAGGAAGCATGGGCGTTGTTGTGATTTATGAAGATATATTAATACATATACCTACGTCGTATTTGCTAATATTTACACTTACTCTCAAGTAGGCATAATGTTCCCGCCTTCAATCTAGGTGTGATTTCTGCAGGATTTATCCTAGTATTTTATAAAGAAGCATGTGTAGCTTTATAAAATAAGCTTAATATAGGCACCTTCTCCATCTCCAATGCTAGGTGCCCTGACATAAAATGACCCTCTTTGAGAGCAGGAAGACACCCAGGTCTCATTTTATAAAGACACAAAGGTACCTTTTCTTTTTGTGTCATCAAGTCAGTGCTGACTCCTGGCAACCCAGCTGCCTCTAGGTTTTCTTGGCAATGTATCACCGGAAGTAGAATGCCAGGCCTTTTTTTCCGAGGCAATAGAGGGTAAAGCGACTTGCTATAGGTCACAAGGAGTGCCAGTGGGAATCAAACACTTGATCTTCTGGGTACTAGGCAGTTGCTCTAACCACTATCTTCCTCCAATAGGTGTCTATTAGTCTTTTTAAAGTACTAGCACAAACCTGCAGAAATCATGCCTGGAATCCAAGCGCGGACATTATGCCTGCTCTTGAAGCATAAATATTAGCACATACATTACGACTCTGCCCCTGAGCACGCCTACTTGCACCACATGACCTAACTTTATAAGAGGCCTTTTCCACACGTATATCAGCTTTTTATGCACAAAAATGATTTATAGAATGACCTCTTATGTGCACTGTAATTCGTTTATTGCCCTGGGACCTATATTTTCTTCAGTGCAATCCCCTTTGCAATCTCTTAGGTTACCATAATAATGGCCTCCTGACCTCTGCAGCGTTCTTCAGTACCTAGTAACAAGGAGACTCTCCTGTATGTTGCCTCCTTCACTCAAAATGAAGGCACTGCCTGCCTTTCCTCAAGAAATTGGTAAAATTGCTCACCTGTAACAAGAGTTCTCTTCAGACAGCAGGATAAATCGGACACACAAGGGGGTGACATCATCCTGAGGGTGTTAATACGGGTTCTCTCAGATCACTTTCTAGGTTTTTCTGAGCATGTGTATGAATTTCCATGTAATCACTACCTCAGCAAGTTTACTTCAGTTTATCTCATAGCTTTCAAATAACTCCCTGGGGAGGTAAGAGGGAATGTGTGTGTAATTTATCATGTTGTTTACAGAGCACCTTTCTTCATCAAGCAGGAAATGGAATTTTCCCCAACCTAAGGGAGATAATTTTAAAAAGCTTTTCTGGAAGTCAAACAATATTTTATATGCAAAAAGGTGACATATTACATACCAGATAATGTCCTTTCCTTGAGTCCTGCTAGACCAGTCCAGACATGTGGGTTGTGTTCCTCTACCAGCAGATTGATGGAGGCAGAGAACCAATGAAATGCTCAGGTTTCAATGACATCATTCCCATGCCTCTATCAGTCTCAGCCACTAGCGGGCAATTCAGTATTTGTCCCAAAGCATATGGGAAGACCTGGACAACCTCACACAATCTCAACGAGGGCATCAATGATTAATCCACAGTAGAGAAACAATATAAAGGAGAGATTGAGCAGAAGTCTGTCAGTAGGTTATGAGCCCAAAAAACCAAGCATGTAGAACATAATGGACCCAATGGTACCACTGCAGCATAATAGACCAAAAACAGTTCCAGGTGTGGGTCCTGGACTGGTCTAGCAGGACTCAAGGAAAGGACATTATCTGTTAAATAAAATGTCACCTTCCATATCATCCTCTTGACAAGTCCAGACAAATGAGATATACCAAAGCTACGCCTCCACTGGGAGGGAAGAAGACACAGCATCTCACAAAACCTTGGTGTCAAAGACTGTGTCCGCCTGAACGTGGACATCCAAATGGTAATTCTTGACAAAAGTGGAAGGTGATGGCCACTTTGCCACCTGAAAATGTATGAAGGGGTTACCAAGCTATGCTCTGCCTGAGAGGACGCTTGTGCTCAGGTTGAATGGGTGTGCCAACCCTCTAGAACCAGCTGGTTCCGTCACAGATAAGCAGAGGCAATAGCATCTTTGATTCAGCGCCCCAATGTAGACTTGCCTGCGGTGGCACGTTTGCGCGGGCCAGCAAACAGCACGAAATATGATTCAATTTACAAAGGAATCTGTAACCTCCAAGTACCAGAGAAGCATCCTCCGGATGCCATAAGGTGAAAATCCTTATCATTTCCTCAACACTGCTCCTTAGAGTAGGAGGGCAGGCCAACCACTTGGTTTGCATGAAAGGGAGGCAACACCCTGGGGCAAAGGAAGGTATAGGCCAAATGGAGATGTCTTTCTCCTAGAAAGAAAGATATGGATCCCAGCGAGCCAGAGCCTGCAGCTCAGAAATCCAGCTTGCTGAACTTCAGAGTTGCATGCTATAAAGGCTCAAAGGGCTCCAACAACAGAGCCCTGAGCACCAGGGAGAGATCCCAGGAAGAGATAAATGACTGAAGGGGAGGATGCATATGCCAAACCCTATGAAGAAAAAATGCAAAACATCCAGGAGCAAGGCGAAAGACTTTCAGGCCAATGGACTTCTGAAACAGGACAAAGCTGCCATCTGGACGTTCAGGGTGATAATGGAAAGCTCTTTTCCAGAAGGTCCTGCAGAAAGGCCAAAAAAGCTGGCACCTTGGCAGCCTTAGGTTCAAGCTGCTATGCGCCGCATCCATACTCAAAGAGGTAACAGACTCGCATGCATGTCAGGCTAATAGAGCTCCACTGGGCTTGAGCAGAGCAGAACAACTGCAGGAGAACAGCGCTTAAGCATCAGCCAATGACCTTCAAGAGCCAAGCCTTGAGTAAGAAGAGAACTGGGTCATTCATGACAATCAGCCTTGGCCCATCCAGCCCCAAAATGGGGCAGATAAAGAGGAGGTTCCTGCAGGAACTGCAGCAGGTCCTTGAGCCATGCTCTCCTTGGCCAAACCGGCCCCACCAGAACAATCTAGCCTGGATGGCGCTTTATGTGCCGGAGCACATGCCCCAACAGCAGCCCTGGAGGAAGCACACACAATAGGCATTACCAAGGCCAGGACTGAACCAGGGTGACTAAACCCTCAGACTCAGTAGCCATGCAGCGACTGAAGAAACGGCATACTTTGTCATTGGAGCAGTTCCATTACAGGGTGATCCGAACAGTGGAGAAGCACCTGAAATGCCTCCTGATTCAACTCCCACTCTCCAGAATCGAGAGTGACAACAGAGGGAGATTGCTTCCACGTTGACAACCGAGCTAGGAAGCTCATTTCTGCCCAGGCGAACCATTCCCAGGGCCACTCCTGAGCACCTCGTGCTGTCTTGGAGATCAGCATATGCTACTGCTTGGCATCATCAGAGAACACTCACATTGTCCTGCCCAAGACCAAGGGTTGGAAATGCAAGAGGGCCAGCCAGATAGCCCTTGCTTCAAGAAAGCATTAGAGTAAAGGGTCTGCAATGTAAAAATCCACCATTGCTCCGATCACCCCCTCTGATACTCTGAGGAACATGTTGTATGGTTTTGGAACATGTTCCTCAGAGTATCAGAGGGGGTGATCAGAATAAGATTCTTTTGCGGAAGGAGCAATGGTGGATTTTTACATTGCAGACCCTTTACCCTAATGGGTTGAATGATAAAATCGAATGGACCTTGTTTTTTTGATTTTTTAACATCGGTTTGTACTAGGTCGCATGAAGGCACTTTGTGGTTCCAACCTGTTTGTATGGGTGATTGGTTGGTTTGAAGCTTTGTTACGTAGATGTTGATGTCATTTTGAGTTGTAGGTTGTGATTGGTTGGTGTGTGAGATAAGTGGTGCGTCATACGCCGTCTCATTTTGACGGCGGAGGAATGACGGTTTGAATGGTTTAGAAGCATTCTTGCGGTTACTGTTTAACCCCTGATGAAGCCTTTGGTTGGCGAAACAGCGGCTTCTGTAGGGTGTGTTTTAGATCATAGAAGAAGAAATCTTGATGCTATTCCTTTTCCCGCTGAATTAGCAGCTTGGTAGCTTTGGAAATTGCATTCCACTGATGGATCTGCTTGCGGCTGCTGGAAGAATTCTATTTTAAAGATAAGTAATTGCAGACCCTATCGGGCTGGTGACATTCTCAAGTATTTATTATCTGCTTTTCCTTTATAGGGGTTCGTATGCAGTCCTGGCGGATCTTGATGTAGATTGATGCAATTTGGAAAATTAATTTAACGTTTATTAGACACTTATGTGTATATGGTGTGTTAGTGGGTGATTGTATGGTGTGATAAGGAATCCTTTCCCAGGGTTATTTAGTTGGGTTGGTTATGAGTTACGGTATGTATGGAGAATGTGGATGAGATTGTGGTGGGTTCTTGTGACCAATGATGTGAGCGTCAGCTAGTGATATTTTCGCTCTGTGTGAGATATCGAGCTATCCTGAGGTCACATTGCCTATGTTAGTATTGTGATTTTGTTTGGTGATTTATAGTTTGTTGAAAACCAAAGAAGACCTCAGTGAACCACTAACCCACATCGTAAATGAATCCTTTAAACAAGGACACATGCCAGACGCCCTCAAGACCACAATCATCCGACCAACCCTAAAAAAGCACAACCTAGATCCACTAGACCCCACCTCCTACAGGCCAGTAGCAAGCCTCCCGCTCACCGCAAAGATAATCGAGAAGATAGTCCAACGTCAGCTTCAAGAACACCTAGACGTTAACAACATACTGGACCCACAGCAACATGGATTCCGACCATTACATGGGGTCGAGACCCTAATGACCATGCTGATGAACACCCTCATCATAGGAACCCAAGAGAAACACTCCGGATACATCCTAATTTTTCTGGATATATTAGCGGCATTCGACACCATCTCCCATGACACCCTTATCCACAGACTGCAAACAAGTGGGATCAAAGATACTGTACTCCAATGGTTCAGGTCCTATCTAACCAACCGACAGCAACTGATCCGCACCAAAACCTCCACCTCACCCCCCTTCCAGCAACATCAAGGAGTACCTCAAGGATCCACACTATCAGCCATGCTTTTCAACATCTACCTCCATCCACTCTGCTCAGTCATACGCACTCACAATGTCAACTTCCACATATACGCCGACGACATAATGCTCTACGCCCCAATTACAACAAACGACCAGCTATCAACCTGCTTCACCGACGTATCCAACTGGCTACAAGAGAACAACTTATCCATTAACATAAAGAAGACCGAAGCCCTTATAGTGACAAAAGACCCAGACTTCAAACCACCCACTCACCTCACCATGGGAACCACGCAAATTCAAGTACAACCACACATAAGATATCTCGGCATTATCACTGACCAAGCCCTAACCCTTAAGCAGCAAATCAACAAGACCACAAGAACTGTATTCCACAAGGCAAAAACGGTACAACGCCTCGGACCCCTCCTCGAACCACAAGACTTCAGGACAGTAATGCAAGCTCTAACACTCCCTCATCTGGACTACTGCAACATAATCTACCATGGCCTACCTGCCACACAGACCAATCCCCTCTGAACTGCCCTAAACACCATGGCGAGAATAATTCACAATGCAAAGAAACGAGACCACATCACCCCAATTCTGAGAGACCTTCATATTCTCCCCATCGAAGCAAGAATCAAGTACAAAACCCTTCTACTCACCCACAAAACCATCCACCAAACACAAGGCACCCCACTCTGCGCCCTACTGCCTCGCCCAAACCACAGCAGAACAACCAGACAATCCTCCAACAGCTCCGTTGCCATCCCCCACACAAAAGAACCAAAGCAACTCAACGGACCTGCAACAGAGCCTTTGAACTCTATGCCCCATCCCTCTGGAACTCTCTACCAAACCACATCAGGAACAACGATGATCTCCCATCATTCAAAAAGCAGCTAAAAACCATCCTATTCCGAGAACATCTCGGAATAGGAACCCCCCCTATTTCTCTCCAAGAACTCCAAACCAGTAACTATGCTATCTTGTCAGTCTCTATGTTCATCCCAAAAATCATCAATGTTGAGCCCCCGGTGATGCGCCCCCCCCCCCCCCCCCGGTTATATGTCCCACCGCTTTGACCCGGTGAAAAGCGGGATATAAATACAGTTAAATAAATAAATAAATATTATAATTTAAGAGCTCATATTGGTTGGTTTACTGTTTAGCTCTTGCACAGCTAATTGATGTAGTGTTACAGCCCAGTAAACCATGTAAATGCCTGCAATTGGAATATTCAATGACACTTACACGGTAAGTGCCATTCAATATCCCCTTCTAACCCCACTACATACCCCAATGCTATGCGATTAGCTTCAGATCATGTTGGGGGAGTTCTGGGGTGGAGCCGAGGCAGAGACTGTTACTAATCGGGCAGTGGCAATACTGTATGCTGCCCAGTTAGCGACCTGTGCCTAAAATATAGACAAGGAATATCCTCACCTATCTTTAAGGCGCAGGAGCTAACCGGGCAGCATGCAATATCGCTGCTGTCCAGTTAGCTACTGCAGCTTCCGGCATGTACGGCAATCCCCAGATATTCAATGCAGGGCCGCATATGATACCGGCATTGAATATCTGAAGTTAGTACTTAGCATCACAGCACAGCAGATACCACCACCATAACCCTGGAGAATGATTTTGGGGTAGTGGAAAGGCCAAAGGGAGGATGGCGAACTGAAGGTGTGAGCCAAGCACAGCAAAACACAGAAATCCCCACTGATACTCCTGGATGAGATATGAAAATAAGCTTTGGCCAAGGCCAGAGATGCTAGGAACTCCCTTTTGTGCATCACTGCAATCACTGCTCAGAGTTTCCATTCAGAAGCACAACACATGCAAATAAGCATTGACCTCCTTGAGGTCGAGCATTGGTCGGAAGCTGCCATCTTTCTTTGGAACCCCAAAATAAATGGAATATCTGCCCTATCCCCCACTCGGCCGGGGGCACTGGCACCACCACCTTCAGACACAGTAACTCATCCAATGTGACTTATACGATGGCTCTCTTTGGCTGCTGAACCACAAGTGGAGATGATAAATGCCTCCAGGATCGGCTACTTGCTGTCCAGGACACAGCCCCTTTGAATGGTGTTGAGCACGCAAAGATTCTTTATGACATCCGGGAAAGGACCCCAAACATTCATTCCGTAGAATGGAAGGGACCCCCCCTTTGGAGGGGACACAGACCCTGGGCCTATGATTCCCTCTAAAAGCTGGATATTGGGTCTGAAATTCAGAAAAAGAGAAGGAATGTTTTCCGGGATGGCTGTCGCTGCTTTAATTAATGCCTGGAGATTCAGTGCCAGGGCCATATCCGGCCAGTGGCACTAAATATCCAGTTTGCCTGGATAGCAATTTACAGTAGCTATCCAGACAGTGGCAATATTCAGTTACATGCCGGATAGCTAAATCAGCTAACGTTAAGCCAGCTCGTTTTCTTCATAACTTTAGCCATTTGGCGGCTCAATATCACCAGTGCCCGGCTAACCGTGGGTGCTGCTCCCGTTCTGCCCCAACGCTAAGCAGTTAGCGTTGGGGCGTTCAGAGGGCTGAGGGGATTTTCAGCGGCACAGTGTGATAAATGCAGATCTGCTAACTGCTTTAATCCCTGTGAATATGCCCCCTACAATCTTTATGTGTCTATACTGGTATATAGCTGCAAAAATGCCTTTATATAATAATCTTCCACTTGTATAAGCTTGGGGGGGGATAATTTTATCAACTTTTATCACATGTAAAATCTTGTTTTAGATGCTTAGGAGGACTCTTATAAAATGATCCCATTGATTAAACACATGAAAGTGCGTGGGATGGCAAGAAGGCAAAAACATTTTGTTTTCAGGGGCATAGTTTGGGCAGAAAATGAGCGAAATTATAAAGTATGCACAGGTTATAAAATACGCACCTACTTCACCTTATTTTTACCCCTAAACCCTCCTCTCCCCTTCTCTCCTTTCTCAGTCTCTGTGGATAATTCTCTACTCCTCCCTGTCTCCTCAGCTCGCAACGTAGGGGTCGTCTTTGACTCCTCTCTCTCCTTCTCCACACCCATCCAACTGATAGCCAAAACCTGCTGTTTCTTTCTCTACAACATAAAAAGAATTTGCCCCTTCCTTTCTGAACACACTACAAAGACACTTACTGTATCCGCTCATTAGTAACCTCCCGTCTAGACTATTGTAACCTACTCCTTGCTGGTCTCCCTTTGAATCAACTTTCTCCCCTTCAATCTGTTCAACACTCTGCTGCACGGCTATTCTTCCACCAGCCTCATCATGCTCATATTGCCCCTCTTCTCAATCACTTCGTTGGCTCCCTATCCATTTCTGAATCCAGTTCAAACAGTTCAAACAATATCGGTCTAAGGCAGACTGCATGAGCTCTGGAGTGCTCAGAAAGCCAAAAGCTAAGACTATAATTTTCTTTATTATCTCTGCTGGTTTCTAATATAGAGTTTAAGTGTTTGTTTTTTGGGGATATTGCTAATATAAGGTTTAACTGTGGCTATACATTAGGTTTGGGGATATTCAGACTACTGGGGCCTAAGTAGCCATATAATAAAGGGTTAAATCTGTTGCACTGCTAGCTTGCTCCCAGAGAAGGGCTGATTGTAGACCATCTCACACCTGGAGTGCTCAGAAAGCCAAAAGCTAAGACTATAATTTTCTTTATTATCTCTGCTGGTTTCTAGCTACCAATATAGAGTTTAAGGGTTTGTTTTTTGGATATATCGCTAATGTAAGGTTTAACTGTGGCTGTACATTACGTTTGGGGATATTCTGACTGACTGCTTTCCTGTGTAGCCTTGGAGCAGATATCTGTGGGTGCCCCAGTTCAGGAACAGCCTACTGGCCAGAGACACTTAGGTTCCCGCCCCCCCTACCCCTCATCCCACCCGCCCCAGGGGCTGCACTGCCTATATAGTGGTCGCATATGTTGCCATCTAACCTTTTAACTAGGGTTAACGCCCGCCCCTTCTTCTTCCTTTCTTCTTCTTCTAAGAATGCTTATTTAGCATGTCGTGTATTCAGTGCAATAACTGCAGTACATTCATTCTAAGACAAATCATTTGGAACCTGAGAGCTTGTCCTCTGTGCTTCAGGTCAGCTGCCATGCATAAAGAACTGACTCTACTATGGGAAGACCTAGCTGCCATGCATAAAGAAGTGACCCTACTGAAGGAGGAACTGGCTGCAATGAAGCACACCTCTTCTAAGATACAAACTGAACAACGTCCACCGCCACTCCCACAAAGAATCAAACACCCCAGGGACAAATGGATCACAGTGGGTTCTGGTAGATTGCGACCTCTAACACACAGACATCCTATGCATCAAGAGATATCCCTGCATAATGCCTCCTTTGCCTTGCCTAAAGAGGACGTGGAACTGAGGGAGGAATTGGCTGCAATGAAACACACCTCTTCTAAGATACAAACCGAACAACGTCCACCACCACTACAACAAAGAATCAAACACCCCAGGAATAAATGGATCACAGTGGGTTCTGGTAGATTGCGACCTGTGACACAAAGACATCCTATGCATCAGGAAATATCCCTGCATAATGCCTTCTCTGCCTTGGCTAATGAGGATGCCCAATCCAAAGAAACTGAAGGGTCCTTAAATGAGACAAACAATGCCCAATCTCCTGCTAGAGGACCATATATGAAGAAAACCTCACCAAACAGCAAACTACTAATACTTGGAGATTCCATCATCAGAGGCACCAACTTGGGAACACAGTTCAATGGAGAGAAGATAGTCAAGTGCCTCCCAGACTCTTCAGCCAGCAGGAATACAAACCAAGCTGTTGAAGTACTTAGAGCAGAAAGTGAACACAGATGTGGAAGCTCTGGACGTCACCCCCTGCAAAAGCAGAATAACATCAGAAACAGCCACACTTTTAAACCACACATCAAAAACAAGCGGGAAGATGTGTGCAGAACAAAAGCAATGCAAAATACACACAAGCCAGTTAAATCCTGGAAAGCAATAAGCACTAATGCTAGAGGTTTAGCCAACAAAGTTCCGGAGCTGGAAACCCTAATGTTGGAAATGGATTTGGACATTGTGGCCATTACCGAAACTTGGCTAAATGAATCGCATGATTGGGATATAGCCATAGCTGGCTATAATCTATTCAAAAGAGAGAGAGAAAATGGAAGAGGAGGAGAAGTAGCCTTGTATGTCAAGGGCAATATTAATGCTACTGAAATGCAGGGGGTATGGGGAAAAGAAGAAACGCTCTGGATTGTGTTTGAAAGAGGAAATGGCACTGTCATCCATACTGCTGTAGTATACAGACCTCCGACACAAACTGAAGAGATAGATAACGAATTGATTATAGATATTGCCAAGATAGCCACAAATGGAGAAGCGATCATATTGGGTGACTTTAATCTACCTGATGTGGATTGGATTACTCCTTCTGCAAATCTGGAAAGAAGCAAAAAAATTGTGGATACTCTCCAAGATGCATCACTTAGAGAAGTGGTGATGGAACCAACCAGGGAAAGCTCAACACTGGATTCAGTGCTCACCAATGGTGAAAGCGTATCGAATGACTGCGTGGGTGCCCCTGTGAGCAGCAGCGATGATCATACTTTGTGGTTTGAGATAAAAGCCATGGTACAGGCCGATCATAGCAAGATCAAGGTCCTAAACTTCAAAAACACAGACTTCAATGAACTGGCCGAGTACCTAAAGGAGGAGCTGACAGGGTGGAAAGAGATAAGGAAAGTGGAATTGAAATGGGCTAAACTAAAGGTGGCAATAAAAGGGGTAACAGATAAATATGTAAGAAAAGTAAACAAAAACAAGAGGAGAAGAAAACCTATTTGGCTTTCCAAAGAAGAGGCTGCTCAAATAAAGACAAAAAACACAGCTTTCGCAAAATTCAAAAGCTTGCAAACAAAGGAACACAGAAATGAATACAGGATCAAACTCAAAGAGACAAAGAGAGAAAATCAAAGGCAGAGGAAAAGATGGCTAAAGATGTGAAGTGTGGCGATAAAACTTTCTTCAGGTATATTGGGGAAAGGAAGAAGATCAGAGGTGGAATTGCAGGACTCAAAAGTGCTGGGAATGCACTCGTGGAAAATGACATTGAAAAAGCAAAATTGCTAAACAAATACTTCTGCTCTGTTTTTATTAAGGAAAGTCCTGGAGAAGGACCACCTGTGACTCCCAAATATAAAACTGGGAATGAAGTAGATACCACACCATTCACAGAAGATGATGTTAGAACAACTTGCAAAACAAAGTGGACAAGCCCATTGGACTGGATGAGATACATCCCAGGATACTGAAAGAGCTCAGAGAGATTCTTGCAGGGCTGTTAAAGGATGTTTTCAACAGATCCCTGGAAACAGGAGAGGTTCCTCAGGCCTGGAGAATGGCTGATGTCGTACCTCTACACCAAAGTGGTGACAGGGAAGAAGTGTCAAACTACAGGCCTGTGAGCCTTACCTCAGTGGCGGGAAAAGTAATGTAGGTGCTCCTGAAAGAGCGAATTGTGAACTTTCTCAAAGCCAACAGGTTGCAAGATCCGAGGCAACATGGTTTTACGAAGGACGATCTTGCCAAACAAATCTGATTGAGTTCTTTGACTGGGTGACCAGGGAACTAGATCAGGGGCATGCGATGGATGTCATCTACCTGGATTTCAGCAAAGCCTTTGATACTGTTCTTCATAGGAGGCTTATCAATAAACTCAGTAGTTTGGGGATAGAACACAAGATGATAAATTGGATCAGAAATTGGTTAACTAATAGACGACAGAAGGTGATGGTACAAGGAGCTCACTCAGATGAAAGGAAGGTGATTAGCGGGGTGCCCAGGGGTCGGTCCTGGGCCCGGCACTGTTCAATGCATTTGTGAGTGATATTGTTGAAGGACTTCATGGAAAAGTCTGTCTTTTTGCAGATGACATGAAAATTTGCAACAGAGTGGACTCCCCCGAGGGAGTGGTTAACATGAAGAATGATGTACAAAAGCTGGAAGAATGGTCTAATGCTTGGCAATTAAGATTTAATGCGAAGAAGTGCAGAGTCATGCACTTGGGAAGCAGAAATCCAAGGGAAATGTACGCAATAGGGGGCGAGAGATTGGTGTGTACGGATCAGGAGAAAGACCTTGGAGTGATTATTTCTGAAGATCTCAAGGTGGCAAAACAGTGCGACAAGGCGGTGTCAAAAGCCAGGAGGATGTTGGGCTGCATACGAAGAGGAATTACCAGCAGAAAGGAAGAGTTACTTATGCCACTGTACAAGTCGCTGGTGAGGCCTCACTTGGAATACTGTGTTCAGTTTTGGAGACCATATCTTGCAAAGGATGTAAAAAGACTGGAAACTGTTCAGAGGAAGGCGACCAAAATGATTTGGAGCCTGCGTCAGATGCCTTATGAGAAGAGACTTGAAGACCTAAACATGTACACTTTGGAGGAGAGGAGGGACAGGGGAGATATGATTCAGACCTTTAAATACTTAAAGAGAAATAATGAACAAACAAACCTCTTCCAAAGACGGAGAAGCTGCAAAACTAGAGGGCATAACATGAAGCTACAAGGTGGTAAATTGAAAGGCAATGTCAGGAAATACTTTTTCACTGAAAGGGTGGTGGATGCTTGGAATGCGCTCCCGATGGAAGTGGTGGGGGCAAATACAGTGACAGAATTCAGAATGGCATGGGACAGACACAGTGGATCCCTTTACAGCAACAAGAAAATATGAAAATAATCTGAACCATCTAATTCCTTAACAAATAGGGGTGTCCTACATTTCTTTTTTATACCGCGCTCTATAGAATCAGTGCGGTTTACATGTATACTAACAGGTACTTTTTATTCCCTTGTCCCCGAAGGGCTCACAGTCTAAGTGTACCTGAGGCAATGGAGGGTTAAGTGACTTGCCCAAGGCCACAGGGAGTGGCCATGGGACTAGAGACCCCAGTCCCTCCAGCCTGAAGTTGCTTGTCCCCATGCGGGAATTGAATCCCCGGCCTTTCAGCCTGAGGTAACCTGTCCCAACCACTGAGCCACTCCTCCCTCAATGGAGTGGTGGGATCACCCCTAAATAAAGACATGGGGAAGGGGGGCCTGCACAGAGCGGCAGGTGTACCTACACTTGACACTGTACTGGGCAGACTAGATGGACCATACTGGTCTTTATCTGCCATCATTTACTATGTTACTATGTAACTTCTTCTGCTGACCTATAAGTGCATTCACTCTGCTGCTCCTCACTACCTTTCCTCTCTTATCTCTCCCTAAAGTTCTCCTTGGGAACTCTGCTCTTCTGAGAAATCACTTCTATCTGTGCCCTTCTCTTCTATTGCTAACTCCAGACTTTGCTTCTTTCACCTTGCTGCTCCTTCTGCCTGGAACAAACTACCTGAGTCTGTACATCAGGCGCCTTCTCTGACCCTTTTCAAATCCAGACTGAAAACTCACCTCTTTGCTGCTGCTTTTGGATCATGACTCACCTGATCTCCTTAGTGTTTTCTTACCATTCCCCCTAGATGTATCCCATGTCTACAGCTACTATCTTGTCTGTCTTGACTGGATTGTAAGCTCTGATGAGCAGGGACAGTCTTTTACATGTGTCTGTGCAGCGCTGTGTACGTCTTGTAGCGCTACACAAATGTTCAGTAGTAGTGGTGATAGCAATGTAGATTTACACCTGACCACATGGGTAAATAGGGCAGCATCTCGAAATGGGTTAATATAAGAATATAGGAAATGTCATATTGGGTCAGACCAAGGGTCCATCAAGCCCAGTATCCTGTTTCCTACAGCAGCCAGTCCAGGACATAAGTACCTGTCAGGTTCCCAAACGGTACACAGATTCCGTGCTACTTGTCCCATGGATAAATAGTAGATTTCCCAGGTCCTATTTTAATAATGGTGTATGGACTTTACCTCCAGGAACTCATCCAAGCTTCTTTTAAACCCAACTACACTAACAGCTGTTAATACATCCTCCGGTAACAAATTCCAGAGTTTGATTACGCGTTGAGCGAAAAAATATTTTCTCCGATTAATCTTAAATATGCTACACTGTAGCTTCATTGCATGTCCCCTGTCTTTTTACTCTTTGAAGGGGTAAACAAATGATCTACATTTATCTATTCCACTCCATTCATTATTTTATAGACCTCTATCATATCTCCCAGCTGTCTTTTTTCCAAGTTGGAGAGCCCTAACCTTGTAAACCTTTCCTCTTAGGGGTATTCTTCCATTCATTTTATCATTTTGGTGGTTCTTCTCAAGACAGTAATGAACCTAAATCTGAAGCCAGGGTTTGTGAAATTTGATGTCATATTTACCGCTAACACTCGCTATAGTACTTGCATCATGCCACAGACAGCTTCCTTTTAGAGTTCATGAAATGTAATATGCATGTGGCAAGACATGCTTGGAAAATGCTTTTAGTGAAGCTTATGGCACCTAGGAGTGGAGGAGTAGCCTAGTGTTTAGAGCAATAGCCTAGTATCCAAGAGATCACGGTCCAGTTCCCACTGGCACTCCTTGTGACCTTGGGCAAGTCACTTTACCTTTCACGGCCTCGGAAGAAAAGGCCTGGCAATCTACTTCCGGTCACACCTTGCCAAGAAAACCCAGGGGCTGCTGGATCACCAGGAGGCAGCACTGACTTGATGGCACTTAAAAAAATGGCAGCTAACACAAGTTTAAATCAGATTTCAAAGCATACTTTTCTAATGCATTTGGAAACTGCAGACAGGGGCAAGCTTACGGGACTGGTGGTGTCTGCAGCAATGTCACTGTCCCCTTCCCCTCTTTTCTTTGATTCCCTCCCAGCTATCATCCCCTTATTCTTTCTTTTGTTGTCTACTTTTTGAGTAAGTCATAGATTGATTGACCCATGTATGGCGATATATAAAATCCCATAATAAAAAACAAAGAGAGTTTTATGCTTGAAAAAGGCTTATAAGATTACCCTCCTGCTGTATATCTATATGGGCCACTTACCCGCCTCTACTGTTTCACATTTATTTTTCACACTTGTTTCCTGCACACGGTCACTGGCTGGCTTGTTCACCAGAATGAAGGGACCGATGGATCCAGTTTCAGCAAAATCATTGACCACCTTCTCCATTCCACTGAGAGCAGAGTACGAAGAATCCACTGTAAAAGAGGAGTTGTTGCAGTCACTATATGCCTTTGTTTGGACAGCTAGATATATAAGTGCTTGGGGATGGTGCAGGCCAACACTAACATCATCATCTTTGGAAGCCCAACTTGTGTCATCACTCAGGAGCAAATTTCATGATTTGAAATGTGGGTATTTGACTCTGCAGACATGGAGTGGCATCTAAGGAAACATGAAGTTTGGCAAACTCGATGGATTTCAAGCATGGATCTACTACTACTACTACTACTACTGATCTTTTCTACAGTGCTACAAAGTGCATGCAACATTGCTCATCAGAGCTTACAACACAACAGCTGAGGACAAATCTAGGGGTAAGGTAACACATAGGAGACTAAGTGTATCAGCATTCAAAAGCAGCCTCGAAGAGGTGAGTTTTTAGCCTGGATTTGAAAAGGGCCTGAGATGGAGCCCGATGTACAGACTCAGGTAGTTTGTTCCAGGCATAAGGAGCAGCAAGGTGAAAGGATCGAAGTTTGGGGTTGGCAGTGGAAGAGAAGGGCAAAGACAGAAGTGATCTGTCAGAAGAACAGAGTTCCCGAGGAGGGGAGTAGGGAGAGATGGGAGTAGGGAGAGATGGGAGTAGGGAGAGATAAGAGAGGAGAGGTAGTGAGGAGCAGCAGAATGAATGCACATATAGGTCATGAGGAGAAGGTTGAACTGGATACAGAAAAGGATAGGGAACCAATGAAGCAACTTGAGAAGAGGGGTTATATGAGCATATCGAGGCTGATGGAGGATTATCTCCGCAGCTAAGTTTTGAACATTTTAAAGGGGAGAGAGATGATTCAGAGGTAGACCATCAAGGAGGAGGTTGCAATAGTCTAGATTGGAGGTGACTAAAGAATGGATAAGTGTCTTAGTAGTGTGTTCAGAAAGGAAGGAGAAATTTCACTTACTGTTAATTTCCTTTCCTGGAATCCTGCTAGACCAGTCCAGACAAATGAGTTATATCTCCCTGCCAGCAGATGCTGGAGACAGAGAAAATACCAGAAGCTTCTGCAACCAGCCCTACTACCTATAGAGGATCCCCTAGGGGTCACCTTCAGTATAGCCCTGCAAAAGCAGTAGAACAACCTTATAATGAACGAATGCATGAACATAATATGTACACACATGTACAACCTGCTCCCAGGAACGAGCATAGACCAAAATGCAATGAGGCATTTGGAAAGAAGGTCAACCAAAGGTCCACTGATGGCCGCACTGAATTAATGGCTCTGAAGAGGCGGTGATCTATGAGTACACAAGAGTGGGTTCTGGACTGGTCTAGCAGGATTCCAGGAAAGGAAATTAACGGTAAGTGAAATTTCTCCTTCCAATTCATCCTGTTAGACCAGTCCAGACAAGTGGGCAGTACCAAAGCTACTCCACCCCAGGGCGAGAAGAAACAGCTGCCATCACCACAGATGCCCCAAACTGCGCTGACTTTCTGGCTTGGAGGTCGAGGCGATAAGGACGGGAAAAGGTGGGCAAGAAGGACGAAGTGGCCGCCCGACAAATGTCAAGGGGGCTACCTGCTACTGTTCCACCCAAGAAGATGCTTGAGTGTATGTCCTACGGGAATGGATTTTCCGTGGAAGATACAGGCAGACTCAATGGTTCTCTTAATCCAGCAAACAATGTAAGATTTGGATGCAGCCAGTCCCTTGCGGGGACCGGAAAACAGAATAAAGAGCTGATAAGACTTGCGGAAGGTCTCAGTCACCTTGAGGTAGCGATGTAAAACTCTATGAACATCGACTGCCTAGAGGTTGCTATTGCTGCCAGTGCAGAGCTCCTTCGGAAAGGAAGGAAGCATAATTGTCTAATTCAGGTGGTAAGCCGTAAGAACTTTCGGGAGGAAGAAGGGCACTGGCCAAAGGGAGGCTCCCTCTGGAGAAAAGAGGAGGTATGGCTCCCAGAAGGACAGAGCTTGGAGCTCCGACTCTTGGCAGGCCGAAGTTACAGCAATGAGAAAGCCCCCTTGAAGGACAAGTCCCTCAATGTAACAATCATCAAAGGGGGGTCGCATTAGACACTTGAGCACAAGGGCCAGATCCCAGGGCAGTATAAAGCCCGAAACCAGATTGCAGCTGGATTCGAATCCCTGTTATGGGTAATCACGATAAACAAAAATGTAGATTGGATAAATTATATATATTATAACCAACAGCGGTTTATCAATTATACCCGGGATGAAATAAAGGGGATTGCAGAACAATTGGACGCCACTAGCAGAATGGCCTGGAAAAACCGAATGATGATGGCGGCTGAAAAAGGGGGCGTGTACTAAACAAATGATTGTATCACCTCCAGTGCAGAAGGGTGCAATGTTATTAATGGACAATAAAGGGGAAGGGATAGCCAGGAAGGATGCTATCTAAATTAGAAGCTTCCTATGGAACTGTAGAGTAAGTGTAAAAAGTAACAAGAAAACTCTAAAAAGAAAGAGGGAGGGGTTTGATATAAACAAATATATGTTATGTTATTTTTACAATGTAATATAATTTATATGCAGAACAAATCATCAGAGAAGCAGGACTGTATGAAGACCACAGAGGTGTGAAGATTGGTGGAAGACTCATCAACAACCTTCGCTATGCTGATGATACCACATTACTGGCTGAAAGTGAAGATGATCTGAAACATTTGCTTCTCACAATCAAAGAACATAGTCTCAAAATGGGCCTGCACCTTAATGTAAAGAAGACAAAGATCATGACAACTGGCATAATCAACAGGTTCATCGTTGAAGGAGAAGAAATTGAAATCGTGAACAACTTTAACCTACTTGGATCAACTATCAATAAAGAAGCAACAAGCAGTCAAGAAATCAGACGACGCATTGCTCTTGGCAGAATGGCTATGAAAGACCTAGATAAGATTCTCAAGAGCAGAGATGTCTCTCTCCATACAAAGATTCGACTTGTTCAAGCCATGGTATTTTCAATAACATCATATGGATGTGAAAGCTGGACAGTGAAAAAGACAGACAGGAAGAAAATTGATGCCTTTGAATTATGGTGCTGGCGGCGAATACTGTGTATACCATGGACTGCCCGAAGAACAAACCAGTCGGTACTAGAGGAGATCACACCTAAGCTTTCTTTAGAAGCTCAGATGACAAGACTTCGACTTTCATACTTCGGACACATCATGCGAAGAGAGAGATCATTAGAGAAAGACATCATGCTTGGCAAGATAGAAGGTCAACGCAAAAGAGGAAGGCCAGCAATGAGATGGATCGCTACAATAACAGCAGCTACGGGTACCAGTCTGTCAACAATGAGCCGCCTGACTGAAGACCGAACACAATTTAGGATAGCTATCCAGAGGGTCGCCATGAGTCGACTCCGACTCGACGGCACTTAACAACAACAATATAATTTTTGTATTCCACTCATCTAACACTCTGTAATATAATTTTGTATGCAATAACTTTTTGACTCCCTTTGTTGTATATCTGCATCCTGGAAGGAGAGACTACATGGCTAGTAACACGTAGCCTGCCACAGGTGCGGAAGTGCAAGAAGTGGTGTGTCTGCTCAGGCATCCATTCTTGCAAGAATGTAATTAAAGTAACCCTTTGCTTCACTGAGGAGTCTGTTATTGTGTAAAAAAAAGTTATGTTTATTACAAATGATATTAGCATTTCAGTTAAAAATGAAGTCAAATACTTAGGTGTAATAATTGACCGCACACTCAGCATGACACTTCATATAATGCAAACAACTAAAAAGATATTTTTATAAGCTCAAACTGCTTAAGCAACTCCGTCCTCTTCTTCACCTCCACAACCTCAAATCAGTCATCCACACTATGATTACCCCACACTTTGACTTTACTAATACTATTCTACAAGGCATCACAAAACAGGATTTAAGACGTCTGCAACTAGCCCAAAATGTGGCGGCAAGAATAATTATGAATATGAACTCAATGGAACACATTACACCAACATTGTATGCTCTTCATTGGCTACCCATACAAAGCCGTATAAATTACAAAATTCTTGTATCAACTTTCAAGCTAATCAATTGCATTGCCCCTTTGTACTTATCCCCACACTCATCTCGAAGGAAAACAACAATCATACTCAACGCAACCGTAACAAAAATAAACTTGCTATACCAATAGATTTCAGGAAATCCAGGAAGGTAACAAATAACAAAGCATTCTCTCACACGGCCCCTAACCTCTGGAATGACCTCCCAGACAACCTTAGGGAATTAAACGACCTCCAAACATTTAGAAAGAACCTTAAAACTCATCTATTTACCCTCCACTTTGGCACTCAAGACCAACACAATATACCTGAAACTACGCCACCATCTTCCCAAACCTAACTCAGTGCATTCTACTCCACCACACACAGAGCTGTATATAGTTTCCTTTCAATTCTCCCCTCTCTCTAATATCTTTCTAACATATTCATGTATATAGTTAAATGATTCTTATATCACTGTACATAGTTTACTACACTGTTTCAGGTAACTGGGTTTGTATCTGTTTTGAACTACTCAAATTGTTGTTATTTGTACACTGCAAATGATCTTTTGGAAATAGCGGTATAGAAATGTTTATTAAATAAAAATAAATAAACCATAAACAATCTATTTATCTATCATTGGAACATATTTAACTGTGGTCTGCTGTGGGTGTCATCTGTTATGTATGGACTATTGCCTGTGTCAGACACAATAACTAAGCAGAATACAAATCTAAAGGGAGGTGGAAGGGTTTTGTGAGGACTTACCCTGCTGTCCACGGTGAACACCTTCTAAGCAAATTACATTGGTTACCTGTTACATGACACATTATTTAAAAGATTTTGCTTATTGTCTTTAAATCTCTTAATCATGTTGCACCTCAATGTCTGTCTATGGTATTGAAGGTTTATTGTCCCCTGTGTGCTTTGCGTTCTTAGGACACCATGCAATTGGATATACCTGCTTTTTGTGAAGTACATTTTTGTGAATTAAGGCGGAGAATGTTTTCTGTCGAAACTCCCAGACTTTGGAATTTGCTTCCTGTAGAGATGCATCTTCTAGCAGACATTTTCATGTTTAGGAAGCGGCTTAAGACTTATCTTTTTATGTAGGCATATGCAGCTTCTAATAACTCCTGACAAGTATATAATTAGGAAGTAGCTTAAGGCTTATCTCCTCATGTAGGTGTGTGCAGCTTCTAGTAACTCCTGATTAGTATATGTTTAGGTGGCAATTACAATTATAGTTATAAGTATAATTATAATTGTAATCATATTTAGAGCAGATGATTTTTAATGTTTATTTATTTATTTTTTTTATTTACATTCTCTTATATACCGCGCTATTCTGCATCAGTGCGGTTTATTTATTTATTTACATTCTCTTATATACCGCACTATTCGGCATCAGCGCGGTTTACATGGAACAAAATGCTAAGTACAAAAACATGTATGAGTTTACAGATAACAGGGAACAAAAAAAACTTGGATAACAGGGGTAACTATTTACAAAACTTACTACATGTAAAAATCAAAAGGTTTACATTGAACAAACTGAAATTACATTGAACAGGGCATTATAACTTGGAGATAACTATTTTACAGGGAACATGGGCTATGGAGGGTTAAGTGGCTTGCCCAAGACCACAAGGAGCACCTGTGGGACTAGAAACCCCAGTCCTTCCAGCCCAAGGTTGCTGTCCTCTAGTGGGATTTGAACCCCCGACCTTCCGGCCTGAAGGTTTATTTGTTTAGAGTTTTATTTTATGTTTAGAGTTTTATTTTTATTTTGCTTTTGTGTTTTTAATTTAATTTTATTAATATTGTGTACACTGTGGGGTTTTTGTTTATTTATGCATGTTCTTTGTACTTTGTCTAGGTTGTTGTGCGAGAAGAAAGAAAGAAGATGAGTAACTGTTTTCTCTGTCAACAAGCAAGATAATGCTCTCACATATGGGAATCAATAACTACAGGCTGTCTCAAAAAAAAGGGGAATAACTGGTATCACAACTAGCTGACACAACAACCAAATTTGTTTGGTGTCAATGAGACATTTAAGATGTTTTCTGTTTTTTGTTAGTTTTTTTTTTTTTGCTTTTGGAGAGGCAGCCTGAATGGAAAGATAACTGGGCCTAAGGGGGATGGAGCTGGAGTGTAATCCCTGAACAGACTGATAAAAAAGACTATCACATCAGGAGTTCCTTTCCAAGCAGTAGTGAGATGTGAATGTGTGAAGAGAAGTCCAAGTCGCTACCTTGCAAATCTCCTCCAAAGATGCTGATGCAGTCATGGCTCTGATATTACGAGCCGGGACATAAACCTTAAACTTGCCTGGACATAAGCGAAGGAGATGCAATCTGCTAGTCAATCAAATAGAGTGCATTTGTTAATGGCAGTCCCTAGTTTGCTTGGATCAAAAGAAACAAAAAGTTGGGTGGACTTTCTAAGGGCTTTAGTTTGCTCCAAGTAGAAAGTCAAGGCTCTCTTGCAGTCCAATGTGTGCAGTGTGTTTTCCCCTTTGCCAGTATGAAGTCTGGGAAAAAATGTTGGCAGGACAAATGACTTGCTAAGGTGGAAGTCCGATATCACCTTGGGAAGGAACTTAGGATATGTGCAGAGAACCACCCTGTTGTTATAAAATTTGGTGTAGAATGGATCAGTTACTAGAACTTGGCACTCAATAACTGAAGCTACTGCCACCAAAAATATAACTCAGGAATGTTAGTTCAAGGGTGTCTAGTGGCTCAAAAGGAGCTTTCATCAGCTGGGTTAAGACAACATTAAAGTCTCATGGACACTGCAGTCGGCTCGATGGGAAACTTCATAAGAAGCAAGCCCCACATTAAATGATAAATGAACAACTAAAGACTGTAGAGATATGGGTTTACCTTCTACATGCTGGTGATATGCACCTAGTGCATGGAGGTGTACGCTTAATAAGTTAGTTTTTAGACCTGACTTTGATAAATGTAGAAGGTATTCAAGCAGTTTTTGTGTAGAACATGTGAAAGGACCTAGGGCGTTTTCATCACACCAGACAGCAAACCTCTTTCATTTGAAACTATATGACCATCTAGTGGACTCTCTCCTAGAAATTAGAATGAAAGTGGCTATGATAACCTGCAAATTCAAAAAAGGATAGAGTAGGCCTTTCAACATCCAAGCAGTGAGGGCAAGGGACTTGATGTTGGGGAGCAACAGTATTTTCTGATCTTGCGTAATTAAGAATTGGTGAACTACCTAGCCTGATAGGATCTTTCACTGAGAGCTTGAGGAAAAGAGGAAATCATGGTTGTCTGGACCAGAAAGGCACTGTGAAAATCATAGTTCCTTGGTCATCTCTGAGCTTCAGGACAGTTTTCGCTATGAAAGTATTGGAGGTTACATATTAGAGAAGACCCTTCCCCCAATGCAGGAGAACAACATATGAGGCTAGTTTGCAGTGTGTCCCTATTCTGGAGCAGAACTGAGGTACTTGCCTGTTCTGAGGAGTGGCAAACAGATTTATTGAGGGAATGTCCCACTATCAAAAGATGCTCTGGGCCACCTCCCAGTCTAGGGTCCACTCAGTGGGTAGAGTACACAACTCAGCTTGTCTGCCAGGACACTGTTTGCTCCAGCCAGATAAATGGCCGTTGTGTCATCCCATGAGAGATGGTATAGATCCATATCATTACAGTTTCCCAAAATGGAAGGTATGATGCTGTTCCTCCCTGCATATTGATACAGTACATGGCTACTTGATTGTCTACCTCAATCATCACAATTTGATTGGGCAACAAATCTCTGAAAGCCTTTAGAATGTTTGAAATGCCTCTCAGTGGCAGGAAATTGATCTGATGGAGTTTTTTCTGAGTTGAGCACAATCCATTGGTGTGCAACCCATCTACATGGACTCCCCAGCCCAGTTTGGATGCATCTGTTGTTAGTAGTTCTGGTAAGGGGGAATTTTGAATGGAACCCCTTCTGCCAAATTAGAATGAACTTCATACCATGATAGGGAGTCTTGCAGCCTGTGTGTGGCTTGAATCTACTGTGTGCTCAGGGTCCATTGAGCTTGCCTCATTTTGAGACGTGCCAAGGGGGTGAGATGTACCATTGAGGCCATATGGCCCAACATCATAAACATGTCCCATGCTGATGTCTGCTAACTCTTTTGAATTTCCTCTGCTTTAGTGACCAACCTCACCTTCAACCTGGTGAGTCTTTTTGGAGGAAGAAAAACTTCTGTCTGTCACGTCTGGCAGAGCTCAGATTAATTCCAATTGAGGTGAATGGCTGAGATCTGGCTTGGGATAGTTTATGTCTATTCGTAGTAACCCAGATGGATTTGCACATGGATTCCCAAATCCCTCCCTGAGAGGCACTCTTAACCAGCTGATCATCCAAACAGGGAAACATGAATTCCCAGTCTGTGTAAATATATTGTAACTACTACGAGACATTTTGTGAATACATGAGGAGCTGACACAAGGCCAAAAGTCATATGCAGTATTGGTAGCTGTGCTTTCTTATGATGAATCACATATTCTTCCTATGACTGGGATGTATATTTATATAGGCATAGGCATCCTTTAAGTCCGAGAACATAATTAATCTACTTTTTGGAGAAAGAGGATGAGGGTGCTGAAGGAAATCAATCTGAACTTTTCTCCTACTAGAAACTTATTCATGTCCCTCAGGTCTAGGATGGGACAGAATCCCCCCATATTTTTTGTGACCAGGAAATACCTGGAGCAGAATCCCTTCCCTCTAGAAGAGAGGAGAGGATTAGGCACTTCTTGTGCTGAGAGCTGTTGAAAAATGCTCTTGATGGATGATTTGGTGGTATGTTGAATACACACAACCTGAACCCGCATCGGACATGATTAGAATCCAACTGTTGAAGGTTACAAGGGGCCATCATTTTGCATAAAACTAACATCCCTCCTAGTGGTAGGTTGTACTGCACTAGTGCTGGAACACTGGTTATATTCTCATGGAGACAGTCAAAACTCCATCCTGGGGGTTTTGGCTGTGAAGCTGGCTGGGAATTCTAGGTCATCTGTTGTTTGAAATGAGAGTGAGGACCTTGCTTTGTCTGGATGGAGCGGGAGGGAGGAGGGTACCTACGCTTATGAGAATAACTACCTGTAACAGCAGGAAACAGTCTTCATATATGGGTGATGTCGGCACCGATGGAGCCCAGTGTGGGAACACTCCCCAGCATCCAATAGGAATGCTTTTGGGAGCATTCATCCATGCATGTGCAGCTGTCTTCCCGCCTTCGCTCCTGGTCTCCTCAGTCAGGTGAATAGTGGAGACAAAATGAGAACAAAAATAAAGAGGGACAACTTGAAGGGGAGGTGGGTGGGTTGCGAAGACTGATTCCTGCTGTTCCCAGAGATCACCTGATAAAGGTGAGTAACTACGCTATCTCTAGGAACAAGAAAAACTTGTCTTTCTCCAGCTGGCTTCTCACCTTGAATCCACTCACGCCCTTCACCCCCGCCAATCTGGATTCCGCACAGGTCACAGCACAGAAACCATCCTCACTGCCCTGCTCTCCGAACTTCACCGTTCTCACGATCGTGGTGATATCTCTCTCGTGGTTTCCCTGGACCTGTCCTCTGCGTTTGATGTAGTTGATCACCGCACCCTTCTGTCTCGATTGTCTGACTTTGGTATCTGTGGCACCGTTCTTCGCTGGTTTCATTCCTTCCTCTCTGGTCGTACCTTTTCGGTTCACTCCGGCGCTTCAACGTCCGCCCCCACTCCCGCTACATGTGGTGTTCCTCAGGGTTCTATTCTAGCCCCTCTGCTCTTCAATGCTTTTCTTGCCCCCCTGGCCCTGTTAATCCAGCAGTCCGCCCTCTCCTTTTACATATATGCCGATGATATCCTCTTGGTCCACCACACTTCTCCTTCTTCCCCAGATCTGGGTCACCTGAACCTCTGTCTTTCTTCCATCGCCTCCTGGTTTGACACTAACTTTATGCACGCCAACCCTGCAAAATCCTCTGCACTTTGGATCACCTTCGGTCTCCCTTCCCCCCCCTGCTCCCCGTCATGGGCCCTCAACCCCATTCCTTCTGCCCCAACCCTTCGCTACCTGGGTGTTACCCTAGACTCATCCCTTTCCTTTCACGATCATATCTCTTCTGTTGTACGCTCCTCCTTTTTTCACCTACGTCGTATCAAGGCTGTTCGTTCCATTCTTCCTTCTTCTTCCGTTGTCACTCTTGTCTTGTCTCTGGTTATTTCTCGTCTCGACTATTGTAATGTTATCTATGCTGGTCTTCCCTCCTACCAACTCCGCCGTCTACAACTTGTTCAAAATGCTGCTGCCCGTCTTGTTACTTCTTCCCCCATTCATGCTCATGTGTCACCATGTCTCTTATTTTTACACTGGCTCCCCGTTAAGTTCCGGTTCATGTTCAAGTTACTTATCCTCGCTCATAAAGCCCTTCACTCTAGCACCCCCCAGTATCTAGCTGACTCTATTCGTCTCCAGCCCTCTCCCCGTTTCCTTCGTTCATCACACGGTAATCGTCTTTTTCTTCCGTCACCTACTCAGGCTCACCTCGAATCTACTCGTCACTCTGCTTTCTTCTTCTTAGTCCCTGCCCTCTGGAACTCTCTTCCCCTCCCACTTTGCACTGAATCATCCTATACCCGTTTCAAGGCCCTCCTTAAGACATACCTTTTCTGTCAGGCTTTTGATCTGCCCCCCCCTGTTGATGGTGTTTCCTCTCCCTAGTTACGCCTCCCATTCCCCCTTTTCCTTACGTCCCTCCCCTCCTCTTCCCTCCTTCCCCTTTAACCATCCTGCACCCTGGCTATCTGCTATCTGTTTTTATTATTATTTATCCTACTAATTTATGGTTTTACTATCCCTCCCTCTGTCCTATTATTTTATGGCGTTCCCTTCTTTCTTTATTAGCAGTCGTTAATTTTATGATTGTACACCGCCCTGATGCCTCGGCCTGGGCGGTATATCAAGTATTTTAATAAAGATAAAGATAAGCAGGAGGTCAGTCTTCACATATGGGAATCTCTAGCCACAGACTGCTGAGCGAGAGAAAGAGTCCTGGTGCAACCAGAGGTTACAGCAGGGATCTGACAGACTCAACTTGTTCGGAGCACTCCTTGCGAGGTGGTCCAGTGGGCGGAGAGCACGTTGTCAAAATTTGAAAGAGATTGTCCTAATTGAGCATCACTTCTGGAGTTCTTGTCCAGGCAATAATGCGTTTCAAAGGTATGTAGTAAAGACCAGGTAGCTACCTGGCAGAGGGAGGAGTGGCTCAGTGGTTGGGACAGGTTACCTCAGGCCGGAGGGCCTGGGGTTCAATTCCTGCATGTGTACAAGCAACCTCAGGGCGGAGGGACTGGGGTCTCTAGTCCCATGGCCACTCCTTGTGGCCTTGGGCAAGCCACTTAACCCTCCATTGCCTCCGGTACACTTAGATTGTGAGCCCTTCGGGGACAAGGGAATAAAAAGTACCTGTTAGTATACATGTAAACCGCTCTGATGCGCAAGTGGAGGGCGGTACATCAAGTGCCTAAACCATTAACCATTTCCATAATAGGGACAGAATGGAGGTTAGCCACAGTGGTAGCCATGGTTCAGACATTATGGACAGTGATATGGTGCTGAAGAGACAGGCCAGCCTGTGAGTAAGTAAAAGATATGTAATCTGCTATCCAGTTGGAAAGTGTTCTCTTAGAAAGTGGTAACCCTAGGTGACTTTGGTCAAAAGAGAGGAATAACAGAGGATTGCCTGTGACTCTTAATGAGGTCTAGGTAGAAGGCCAACACCCTCTTACAATCCAGAGTATGCGGTCTGGCCTCAGCAGGGGAGCTATGAGGCTTTGGAAAGAATTTTGGTAGTGAGATGGATTGGGTCAGGTGGAAGGAAGTGACGACCCTCAGTAAGAATTTAGGATGTGTCTGAAGGACAACCTTGTCATGGTGGAATCTGGTATAGGGAGAATAATCCACCAAAGCCTGCAGTTCACTAACCCTTTGTGCTGAAGTTACCACTATGAGAAAAAGAACTTTCCATGTTAGGAATTTTAAAGAGGCTGAAGCCATAGGTTCAAAGGGGCTGCACATGAGCTGTGCAAGAACCACATTTAAATCCCACGTTGAGGGGGGGTGGGCGGAGAGGCAGTTTGGTCAGGAGAAGAACCCTCGCGTCTGGCCACCAAAGGGTGCGTCAAGATGGGTTGATTCTCCAAAATATGGCGAGAGGCCGCAATGGCGCATAAATGTACCCTGATGGAGTTTGTCTTGAGGCTAGAGGGGGACAAATGGAGCAGGTAATGAAGCAGAATTGGACATGTGAAAGGATCTAGTGTCCTGTCTGAACACCAAATGGAGAATCTGTGCCACTTGAAAACATATGATTGTCTGGTGAAATCTCTCCTGGAAAATAGTTGAGCGTGCAAAACCGGCAAAGAATACTGGGCGAGATATTCAGTGGCAGCAGCGAGCGCAGTTAATGCAGCAAGCCATTGCCCCTGAAAACTAACCCCAGATATTCAATGCTGGGGCCATATCTACCACTGGCACTGAATATTCGGGTTGCTGCAGACCCCGGAAGCTAACCGGGCAGCAGCAATATTGAGCCGCTGCCCGGTTAGCCTCAACGGGTAAAGTTAGGCCAACCTTTATCCGGTTTTATATACCACCTTCTCCTTCAATCAAAGTGGTTTACATTGATAGGTTAGATATAATTTAGGAGGAGGATGAAAGGGATAAAAGGAGGCTGGTTAACGGAAGTTGGCTATGGGCATTGGGAAGATCCATAGTGTTCAGAGAACAGCAGTGTTTTTAATATCTTGTGGAAGTCCTTGATGTCCTTAGTGGATCTCATATGTTCAGGTAGAGAGTTCCATAGCATGGGTGTGGCGAGTGATAGGGCTCTTCTGATGGTGGACTGATTTGAGCATTGGAATTCAGCAGGTGTAGTGAGCTTATTCATCATGTTACTACGCCTGGGTCTTGTGCTATGGTCTTTGATTACCAAGCTTTGGAGGACAGTAGACGAGATGTCGTGAAAGATTCGGAAGATGTTTAGCATTGCTTTGTATCATGCGCATGAGAGAATGGGGAGCCAGTGAAGCTGTTGAGGGATTGGGGTAATGTGTTCTTTTCTGGATGTATTTGTGATGATCCTGGATGCCGTATTCTGGACCAGTTGGAGAGGGTAAATGGATTGCTTTGGGAGTCCTTGGTAAATCGAATTTGCATAGTCCAGAATAGGGGTGATTATTGCTTGGCAAACTGATTGGAAGTGGTCATTGCTTAGGATGGGTTTGAGTCTTCGGATGACTTTACCTTACTTTACCTGCGGGTGGCTTACTGGGCAGCAGCTCAATATCGCCACTGCCCAGTTAGCAATGGGTGCTGCCTCTGCTCAGCCTTGGAATGATGCCAACCACATAGCAAACCGTATAAATGCCTTTGAATATTGGGCCCACTGTGTATACCATGGACTGCCATAAGAAAGCATAGTTACTCACTTATAATAGGTGATCTCCGGGAACAGAAGGAGTCTTCATATATGGGTATCATTGGTACCGACGGAACCCGGCACGGGAACACTCCCCAGCATCCCATAGTAATGACTTTGGGAGCATTGCTCCATGCATACGTGTCTGCCTTCCCGCCTTCCCAACTGGTCTCCTCACTCATGTAAAAAGTGGAATAAAAACTCAAAGAAGTGGGTGGAAACAACTTGAAGGAGAGGTGGACAGATTGTGAAGACTGATTCCTGCTATTCCCAGAGATCACCTGTTACAGGTGAGCAACTACGCTATCTCCAGGAACAACAGGAAGTCAGTCTTCACATATGGGACTCCCTAGCCCCCGACAACCCAGTGAGAGGTGGAATCCCTAGCCCACAGAGGTTATAGCAGGGATCCGACAGATCCAGCTCGTTCGGTACACTCCTCACAGGGTAGTCGGATGGGTGGTGGGCAAGTTGTTTAGATCTGAAACAGATTATGCAACACTGATTGTCCACCAAATTGAGCATCTTTGCTGGAGTCCTTATCCAGGCAATAATGAGCCGTGAAGGTATGTAAGGAAGACCATGTGGCTGCCTAGCAGATTTTGGAAATCGAGACTGAACGAAGATTAGCCGTAGTGGCTGCCATAGCTTGTATATTATGAGCTGTGACATGACTCTGGAGAGGCAATCCAGCCTGGGAATATGCAAAAGAAATGCAATCTGCAATCCAGTTTGAGAGGGTTCTTTTGGAAACTGGTAAGCCAAGATGACGGGTCAAAGGAGACGAACAGCTGAGAGGACTGGCGATGACCCCTAGTGTGATCTAGGTAGAAAGCGAATGCTCTTTTGTAGTCAAGTTTGGCCTCAGCTAGAGAGCTGTGAGGCCTGGGAAAGAATGTGTGCAGTGAAATGGACTGATTTAAGTGGAAGGAAGTGACCACCTTTGGGATAAATTTAGGGTGTGTCTGGAGGACAAGTCTGTCATGGTGAAACCTGGTGTATGGCATAGTCTACCAAAGCCTGAAGCTCGCTGACCCTTCAGACTGAAGTTAATGCAATAAGGAAGAGGACTTTCCAGGTCAGGAACGTCAGGGGAGCCAATGCCAACGGCTCAGAGGGGCTCTGCATAAGTTGTGCAAGAACAACATGCATCTATAAAGCTAAGAATAAACCTTTCTATCCTCTCTGCTGGTTTCTAGCTAACAATATAAATTCTGTTGATTTTTGGGGATATTACTAATATAGCTTTTAATCTGTGGTTTTAGATTAAACTTGGGGACATTTAGACTGTCTGCTTTCCTTGTATAGACTTATAGACTTAAATCAGATAACTGTGTGTGTGGCAGATATAGAGATATAACTAAGTTTTTACTTCTGCTGAACTGGTTGGGGAAAGCTTGCTCCCAGAGAGGGGCTGATTTAGACCATCTTCATCTGGCCTGACACACTGGTCTGCAGTAGCTGAGAAGCATCCATAAAGCTAAGAACAAACCTTTCTATCCTCTCTGCTGGTTTTCAGCTAACAATATAAATGCTAACTGTTGATTTTTGGGGATATTACTAATATAGCTTTTAATCTGTGGTTTTAGATTAAGCTTGGTGACATTTAGACTGTCTGCTTTCCTTGTATAGACTTAAATCAGTGTATGTGCCCACGGTTCAGGAACCGCCTACTGGCCAGAGACACTTAGGTTCCCGCCCACCCTACCCCTCGCCCCACCCACCCCAAGGGCTACATTGCCTATATACTGGTCACATACATGCCATCTATCCTTTTTAACTTGGGTTAAAGCCCAGATCTTCTTCATCTTTTCTTCTTCTTCATCTTCTTCCTCTTCTGAGACTGCTTAATCAACATGTCGTGTATTCAGTGCAATAACTGCGGTACTTTCATTCCAAGACGAATCATTTGGAGCCTAAGAGCTTGTCCTATGTGCCTCAAGTCAGCTGCCATGCATGAAGAACTGACTCTACTAAGGAAAGACCTAGCTGCCATGCATAAAGAAGTGACTCTACTGAGGGAGGAACTGGCTGCAATGAAGCACACCTCTTCTAGGATACAAACTGGACAAAGTCCACCACCGCTCCCACAAAGAATCAAACACCCCAGGAACAAATGGATCGCAGTGGGTTCTGGTAGACTGCGACCTGTAATGCAGAGACATCCTATACATCAAGAGATATCCCTGCATAATGCCTTCACTGCCTTGGCTAACGAGGATGCCCAATCCAAAGAAACTGAAGGGTCCTTAAACGAGTCAGACAATGCCCAATCTCCTGCTAAAGCACCAAATATGAAGAAAACCTCACCAAGCAGAAAACTACTACTACTTGGAGATTCCATCATCAGAGGCACCAACTTGGGAACACAATTCAAAGGAGAGAAGATAGTCATGTGCTCGTCAGCCAGCAGGAATATACAAACCAAGTTGTCAAAGTACTTAGCGCAAAAAGTGAACACTCCAAACTTGATGTTGTTATCCACTTGGGCACAAATGACCTGGCTAGAAACAGTGCCTCTACAGTTCAAAAGGACTTCCAATATCTGGGAGAGAACTCAAGCCCATTGTTAACACTGTTGCATTCTCAGAAGTTCTACCTGTTCTTGGTAAGGGGACAAAAAGGCTGCATCGCATTAACAACTTTAATACATGGCTCCAGACCTGGTGCAAACAAGGAGGATTCAGATTTATTGGCGACTGGGGAAACAGATGGACCAACAAGAGACTATACTGTGCTGATGGACTACATCTCTCTGTTGCAGGGAAAAGAATCCTAAGTGAAAAATTCAGGCAGTATGTGTATATGCATTTAAACTAGGAAAAGGGGGTGACGGATGTGGAAGGTCAAGATCTGCACGCCACCCTCTGCAAAAGCAGAATAACATCAGAAACAGCCACACTTTTAAACCACACATCAAAAACAAGTGGGAAGAAGTGGACAGAACAAAATCAATACAAAATACACACAAGCCAGGTAAATGCTGGAAAGCAATAAGCACAAATGCTCGAAGCTTAGCCAACAAAGTTCCGGACCTGGAAGCCCTAATGGTGGAAATGGATTTGGACATTGTGGCCATTACAGAAACATGGTTTAATGAATCGCATGATTGGGGTATAGCCATAGCTGACTATAATCTATTCAGAAGAGACAGAGAAAATGGAAAAAGAGGAGGAGTAGCCTTGTATGTCAAAAGCAATATTAAAGCTACTGAAATGCAGGGGACATAGGGAAAAGAAGAAGCGCTCTGGATTGCATTGGTAAGAGGAGATGGCACTGTCTACAGACCTCCGACTCAAATTGAAGAGATAGATAACGAATTGATTATAGATATTACCAAGATAGCCACAAAGGGGGAAGTGATCATTTTGGGTTACTTTAATCTACCCGATGTGGCTTGGATTACTCCTTCTGCACATCTGGAAAGAAGCAAAAAAATTGTGGATGCTCTCCAAGATGCATTACTTAGACAAATGGTGATGGAACCAACCAGGGAAAGCTCAACGCTGGATCTCTATGCTGACGACTCTCAAATCTACCTCTCTACGCCTGTTATCTCTCCTGAAATTCAAGCTAAGATCTCGGCCTGCCTCTCTGACATTGCTTCCTGGATGTCCTACCGCCGCTTGAAGCTGAAAATGGCCAAAACTGAACTCCTTGTCTTTCCCCCTAATGCCTCCCCTCCTCCTTCCCCTTTCTCAATCTCTGTGGATAACTCTGTTATCCTTCCTGTCTCTTCGGCACGGAACCTTGGTGTTATCTTTGACTCATCTCTCTCCTTATCCAAAACATTGCTAAAACATGCCGTTTGTTTCTTTACAATATCTCCAAGATTCGCCGTTTTCTCTCTGATAACACTACTAAACTGATTGTCCACTCTTTAATCACCTCCCACCTTGATTACTGTAACCTTCTCCTTGCTGGCCTCCCTGCTAACCATCTCTTTCCTCTCCAGTCTATTCAACATTCTGCAGCTTGTCTGATTTTCCGTCAGTCTCGTTTTTCACACATTACTCCTCTTCTCATGTCACTTCACTGGCTCCCCATCCGCTTCCGTATCCAGTTCAAACTCCTCCTTCTAACCTATAAATGTATTCATTCTTCTGCCCCTCATTACCTTTCTTCCCTCATCTCTACCTACACACCCTCTCGCCTACTCCGCTCATCTAATTGTCTTTGTTTATCTATGCCTTTTACTCGTACTGCTAATTCTAGACTTCGCTCCTTTCAACTGACTGCACCCTTTTCCTGGAATTCTCTACCTGTCTCTGTCCGCTAAGCCTCCTCTCTGGCCATCTTCAAATCCAAATTGAAATCCCATTTCTTCACTATTGCTTTTTGTTCCTAACTCGTCCTTTCTTGTTCTCTCCATAAACATTTATTCTTGTCTTGTTAATTGTTATTTGTATTATCTAATTTATTTCATATTTTGTCTTGACTAGATTGTGAGCTCTAACGGGCAGGGACTGTCTCTTTTTATGTTTGTACAGCGCTTCGTATGTTGCAGCGCTTTATAAATGCTTAGTAATAATAATAAGAATTTAGTGCTCACCAACGGTGATAGCATGTCGAATGTCTGCGTGAGTGCCCCTGTGAGCAACAGCGATCATCACACGGTGTGGTTTGAGATAAAAGCCAAGGTACAGGCCAATCATAGCAAGCTCAAAGATCTAAACTTCAAAAACACTGACTTCAATAAAATGGCCGAATACCTAAGGGAGGAGATGACAGGGTGGAAGGAGATAAGGGAAGTGGAATTGCAATGGGCTAAACTAAAGGTGGCAATAAAAGGGGCAACAGATAAATATGTAAGAAAAGTAAATAAAAACAAGGGGAGAAGGGAACCTATTTGGTTTTCCAAAGAAGTGGCTGCTCAAATAAAGAGTAGTTACTCACCTGTAACAGGTGTTCTCCAGGAGCAGCAGGAATCAGTCCTCACTTATGGGTGACATCGACGTCGATGGAGCCCCCGTGTGGAGCATTTTCCCCAGCTTTCTAAGAAAGCCTTTGGGAATACTGCACGCATGCGCGGTTCCCTTCCCGCCTAAAGGTGCCATCTTGCTCAGTCCAATGACATAGCTAAAAGACAGCACACAAAAGTGTAAAAATGAACTATATACAACTGCAACTCCCAGGGGAGGAGGGAGGGTTGTGAGGACTGATTCCTGCTGCTCCTGGAGAACACGTGTTAGAGGTGAGTAACTACTCTTTCTCCAGGACCAAGCAGGAAGTCAGTCCTCACTTATGGGACTCCCCAGCTTCAGGCTACCAGGGACCCAGAGCTGAAAAAATGAGCTCCCTCTAGCCGCAGCATCAGAGAAAAGATTTCACTGAAAACATACCTCCACCGGTAGCCCAACCAGAGGGCTGGAGTGTAGGAGTTGCCTAAACCTCAAAGAGATTCCGGAGCACTGCCTGACCAAAAGCACTGTCCCTACGGGACTCCCTCTCCAGGCAGTAACGGACCACAAAAGTCTGGCTTGAGGACCAAGTTGCAGCCCTGCAGATGTCTGCCAACGGAACAGAGCGGAGATGAGCTACTGAGGCAGCCATTGCCCTGACACGGTGGGCTGTGACCCGACCCTGCAAGGGAAGGTCAGCTGCCCTGTAAGCCCAGGTGATACAGTCAGCCACCCAGATGGACAAGGTACGCTTGGAAACAGGTAACCCTAAGTTATTAGGGTCAAAAGATACGAAGAGCTGAGTAGCCCTCCTATGCCCCTGCGTACGTTCAATGTAGAAGTATAAGGCCCTCCTACAGTCCAGGGTATGCAGGACTGTCTCAGCTTGGCTGGCATGGGGCCTAGGGAAGAACGTTGGAAGAACCACCTCCTGGTTGAGATGGAAAGAGGAGACAACCTTTGGGAGGAACTTAGGATGAGTCCTAAGGACTACTCTGTTCCTATAGAAGCGAGTGTAAGGCCTGTCACAGACCAGGGCTTGAAGCTCATTCACTCGCCTGGCCGAGGTTAGGGCTACAAGGAATAGAGCCTACCAAGAAAGGAAGCGGAGAGGACATGTAGCCATCGGCTCAAAAGGTGGGCGAGTCAGTTGCTGCAAGACCACATTCAACTCCCACTCAGGGGCCAGTGGACGGAGAGGAGGCTTGAGCTAGAGCAAGCCTCTGAGAAACCTGGCCACCAAGGGGTGAACCGACAGAGAGTGTCCGTCCACCAGTGAATGGTGAGCTGCTAGAGCAGAGAGGTGGACCCGAACCGAATTGGACTTAAGGCCCTGATTGGACAAGTGCAGTAGATACTGAAGCACCACTGGTACAGTGCAGGCGAAAGGATCCTCCTTGCGCTGCTGACACCACATGGAGAACCTTCTCTACTTCAGGGCATAGGTTTTCCGGGTGGATTGCTTTCTAGAGGCCAAGACCACCTCTTCCACTTCCCGGGGTAGGCCCCAGGGAGCCAACACTACCCTTGCAGCCTCCAGGCCATCAAATTGAGAGATTTGAGATTGGGGTGCAGAAGGGAACCCTGATCCTGAGAGAGAAGATCGGGTTGCAACCCCAGAGGTAGTGGTGTTTCCATGGCTAGCTGAAGCAGAAGTGGAAACCAGGGTTGCCTCGGCCACCTGGGAGCTATCAGAAGTACCGAGGCCTTGTTCCTTAGAATCTAGAACAAGGTTCGGGCCACCAGAGGCGTGGGAGGAAACGCACACAGGAGGCCCTGGGACCAAGAAATCAGGAAGGCATCCGCTGCTAACCTCAGGGGGTGCGGTTGCCTGGAACAGAACCTGGGCAGCTGCCGGTTCAGGGGACTGGCAAAGAGATCTATGGATGGAAGCCCCCATCTCAGGAAAATTTTCAGAACCACTAAGGGGTGTAGTTGCCACTCGTGGGGTTGCAGAACCCTGCTCAACCTGTCTGCCAGGAAGTTCTCCTGGCCAGGGAGATAAACAGCCTTGAGAAACATGTTGTGTTTGAGAGCAAGAGAGCAAAGGGCCTGTGCCTCTCGACACAGGAGCCTGGACCCCGTGCCTCTCTGTTTGTTCACATAGAACATGGCCACTTGATTGTCCGTCTGTACCAGAACAGACTGGTGAGCCAAGATTTGAGAGAAGGTTTTGAGGGCTAAGCGAATAGCTCGGAGTTCCAGAAGGTTGATTTGCTGTGTGGCCTCCCATGGAGACCACAGGCCCTGGGTGCACCTGTCCAAGGTCGTCAACACCACTGTGGAAACAGGCACCTGAAAATACACCCTCTGTAATAAGTTGGGGGGGTGTAGCCACCACTGTAGGGAGTCCAGGAATGGTTTGGACACCCGTACCTTGTCTGTGAGGCTTCCTGTGGCTTGCTTCCACTGAGTTTGGAGACACCACTGTGCAGGCCTCATGTGGAGGCGGGCATTGGGGGTCACATGCACTGTCGATGCCATGTGGCCCAGAAGCTTTAGACAGAGTCTGGCGGAGACCTGTGGCCTGCTCAGAAACTGGTTTGCCAAGTTTATGAGTCTTTGAGCCCTGTCTCTTGGCAAGTAAGCCTTTGCTTGCAGGGAGTCCAACCTCGCCCCTATGAACTCTAGGTTCTGGGAGGGGAGCAAAGTGGACTTTGCGAAGTTTATGACAAACCCTAGGTGTTGAAGGAGGGAAACAGTTCTGAGGGTGGCTTGCCTGGCCTCCTGGAAAGTCTGACCCCTGATGAGCCAGTCGTCCAGGTAGGGGAAGACAAAAACACCCTGATTTTCTCAAGTAGGCCGCCACCACCGCCAGGCACTTTGTAAAGACCCTTGGGGCGGAGGTCAGGCCAAAGTGCAGTATTCTGTACTGGTAATGGTTTCCTCCCACAATGAACCTGAGGTACTTTCTGTGGTCTGGATGAATGAGGATGTGAGTGTACGCATCCTTTAGATCTAAGGAGCATAGACAATCTCCCTGCTGGAGGTAGGGCAAAAGTGTTCCAAGCGTAAGCATCTTGAACCTTTCCTTCTCTAAGAACTTGTTGAGATTCCTGAGGTCGAGAATAGGCCTGAGGCCCCCGGTTCTCTTTGGTACGAGGAAGTACCTGGAGTAGAACCCGTGACCTTGCAGGTGGGGAGGTACCGGCTCCACCGCCTGGTCCAGAAGCAGGCCTTGAAGTTCTTGAAGGAGGAGGTCTGTGTGCAGAGGAGGTCTTGGAGGCTCTCCTGGGAAGTAGGTAGGAGGCAACTGCTGGAAATGGAGCATATAGCCCTTGTGGACTATGCTTAATACCCAAGCATCTCCTATAATGGGTGACCACCTGTGGGCAAACAGGACTAGACGACCTCCTGTGCAGAGATGGGACAGCAGAGGTGGAAAGGCTATGCTGTGGGAGTCAAAAACCCCCTCCCTGCTGAGTGGGAGCAGGAGCCAGAGGCTTGGGGGTCTTCTGCCTACGGGGCCCATGTCCCTGCCCCTTGGCCTGCTGACGCTGCTGGGGAGGCCTGGTACTGAGGGAAAGGTTTGTATGCAGCTGCCTTCCTCGGGTAAAAGGACTTTTTACCCGAGCCCTTCTTCCTCTGAGAAGGGGCAGAGGTTTTTCTGGACAGCCTTGTCCTAGTCAGGTGCTCGGTTTCGAGCTTAGCCGCCTTCTCGGCCATGGGCTTGCCAAAAAGGTTTTCACCTCGGCAAGGGACATCGACCAACTTGTCCTGCACCCAGGGCTCGAGGTCCGATGACTGCAGCCATGCCTGGCGTCGTGCCCCGATGCTGGCTGCCGCTACATGGGCCGAAGCCTTGAAGCCATCATAGGCCGCTCGGGACATGAACTTTGAGCATTCCCGGATTCCCGAGGACAAGGTCTGGAACCTCTGCAAAGGTTCCCCAGAGAGGCCAGCAGAGAACCCGGCAAGTTCCTTCGCCAAGTCTCGTAGGTACATGCCCATGTACAGCTGGTAAGAGTGGACACAGCAAGCAAGCATCGAGCCCTGGAAGCACTGTCTGCCGAAAGCATCCAGGTTCTGGGCCTCCCTGCCGGGAGGCACCACGGAGTGCATCTTCTGGCTTTTCAGACGATGCATGGCCGATTCCACCACCATGGAATGGTGCGGCAGCTGCGCCTTCTGGAAACCAGGGCTCTTACGGAGTCGATAAATAGAATCGACCTGCTTGCTCAAAACCGGTGCCAAGGCCGGTGCCTCCCACATCCGGAAGAGGAGCCGTTCCAGCATCGGAGGTACAGGCACAGTAAAGGACTCCTTCGGAGGAGAGTCATACTGGAGGGCCTCGAGCTCTTCAGCTCGAGGCTCCTCCTCGGGGTCCGCGGGAATCGCCAAAGACTTGGCCATGTCCCTGACAAACTCCGAGAACCTGGTGTCCTCCGGAGGGGACCTACTCCGGGGCTCGGACTGCGGTGAGTTCGAAGGGACGCACCAAATCTGAAAAGTATCGGGGGACTCCTCGTCCTCCGTCTCCCACGCAGACTCATCCGAAGAGGAGCCAGGGGGCTCCGACCGCACGGGCCTCGATGGCACCCACCCCGACGCTGAAGGCACCGGCGTCGACACCCTCGGTTCCGAGCGGGAGGTCGAGGGTGACCGTGACCGAGGACGACTTCGAACCTTCATGGTCTTGAGTATCGGCTCGGTCTCCGGGGTCGACTTAGACGTCGATGTCCCGGTGGTCGGGGCAGATGCACCAGCGAGGCTGGCCATCAGTACCCGCTGCTGATCCATGAAGGCAGACAATCTGCACTCCAAAGCTGTCAGCCTGAGTCCAAGCTCAGGAGACTCAGCAGCCACCAACTCGGGCCCTGGCAGCGCCGGGCCCGACGTCGGCTCCCTAGGAGGAGAGTCCACGAGGACAACAGGACTTACGTGTCCGGCGGGCTCTGGCTCCACACGAGGTATCTTGGATGGCTTTCTCCTGTTCCAAGGGCCTGGGGTGGCGGTCGGGGGTCTGAGACCTGGCCCCCGAGGAACCAGGGACCTCCTCCGACGCCGCCCTCACGAGCCATTTCTTCCTCTTACGTTCCCGATCGGGGGACCCCTGTCCAAGGAACCCCGGCGATACTCGGGGTCAGACTCCCGAGACGTCGAGGCCTCGGACGAGGTCCGGGCCTGGCCGGAGGCAGAGTCAGAAAAAATCCATTCTTTCTGATGCTGGCGACTTCGCAGTGCCTTGGTGGACATTTTGCCACACGGGACACAGACCTTAGGATCATGATCCGGTCCGAGGCATCGAAGGCAGCAGTCATGTGTGTCGGTGAAAGACATCAGTTTCTTGCACCGATCACACTTTTTGAAACCACTGGAAGCCATAGGGGAAAAAAGGACCCCCGCGAGTTCAAAGGACCGGCTCTCCAGGGAAAAAGACAAAAAGGGCGCGAACGCCAGCCACGAAGGGCAAAAACCGAAAAATAGAAGACGGGCTCGATACCGGTGTACCAAACCCGGCAGGAAGGGGAACCGGAGAAAAACCACGATGAAATCGCAAGAAAAAAAGTCAACTTTTCTGGGTGACACGGACAGACGTCCGGTGGGCTCCACGGAAAAAGAAAGACTGAGCAAGATGGCACCTTTAGGCGGGAAGGGGACCGCGCATGCGTACAGTATTCCCAAAGGCTTTCTTAGAAAGCAGGGGAAAATGCTCCGCACGGGGGCTCCATCGACGTCGATGTCACCTATAAGTGAGGACTGACTTCCTGCTTGGTCCTAGAGAAGCAAAAAACACAGCTTTCGCAAAATTCAAAAGCTTGCAAACAGAAGAACACAGAAATAAATACAGGATCAAACTCAAAGAGTCAAAAAAAGAAATAAGGATAGGAAAATCAAAGGCAGAGGAAAAGATGGCTAAAGATGTTAAGGGTGGCGACAAAACTTTCTTCAGGTATATTCGGGAAAGGAAGAAGATCAGAGTTGGAATTGCAGGACTCAGAAGTGCTGGGAAAGGACTCATGGAAAGTGACATTGAAAAAGCGAAAGTGCTAAACAAATACTTCTGCTCTGTTTTTACTAAAGAAAATCCTGGGGATGGAACAGCTGTGACTCCCAAATATAAAAATGGGAATGAAGTAGATACCACACCATTCACAGAAGATGAGGTGTTAGAACAACTTGCTAAACTGAAAGTGGACAAAGCCATGAGACCGGATGGGATACATCCCAGGATACTGAAAGAGCTCAGAGAGGTTCTTGCAGGGCCGTTAAAGGATGTCTTCAACAGATCCTTGGAAACAGGAGAGGTTCCTCAGGACTGGAGAATGGCTGATGTCGTACCTCTACACAAAAGTGGCGATAGGGAAGAAGTGTCAAACTATAGGCCCGTGAGCCTTACCTCGATGGCGGGAAAAGTAATGGAGGCGCTCCTGAAAGAGCGAATAGTTAACTTTCTCAAAACCAACAGGTTGCAAGATCCGAGGCAACATGGTTTTACCGAAGGACGGTCTTGCCAAACAAATCTGATTGTGTTCTTTGATTGGGTGACCAAGGAACTAGATCAGGGGCATGCAATGGATGTCATCTAGCTGGATTTCAGCAAAGCCTTTGATACTGTTCCTCATAGGAGGCTTGTTAATAAACTCAGTAGCTTGGGGATGGGTCCAAGGTGGTAAAATGGATCAGAAATTGGTTGACTGACAGACGACAGAAGGTGATGATAAATGGAGCTCACTTGGATGAAAGGAAGGTGATTAGCAGGGTGCCTCAAGGTTTGGTCCTAGGCCCGGCACTGTTCAATGTATTTGTGAGTGATATTGCTGAAGGGCTGAATGGAAAAGTCTGTCTTTTTGCAGATGACACAAAAATTTGCAACAGAGTGGACTCCCCCGAGGGAGTGGATAACATGAGTAAGATCTACAAAAGCTGGAAGAATGGTCTAATGCTTGGCAATTACGATTTAATGCAAAAAAGTGCAGTGTCATGCACTTAGGTAGCAGAAATCTAAGGGAAATGTACGCGAAAGGGGGTGAGAGGTTGGTGTGCATGGTTCAGGAGAAAGACCTTGGTGTGATTATCTCTGATGATCTCAAGGTGGCAAAACAGTGCGACAAGGCGGTGGCAAAAGCCAGGAGGATGTTGGGCTGCATACAAAGAGGGAATACCAGCACAAAGGAAGAGGTACTTATGCCACTGTACAGGTCGCTGGTGAGGCCTCACTTGGAATACTGTGTTCAGTTTTGGAGACCATAACTTGCAAAAGATGTAAAAAGACTGGAAACTGTTCAGAGGAAGGCAACCAAAATGATTTGGAGCCTGCGTGAGAAGCCTTATGAGAAGAGACTTGAAGACCTAAATATGTACACTTTGGAGGAGAGGAGGGACAGCGTAGTTACTCACCTGTAACAGGTGTTCTCCAGGAGCAGCAGGAATCAGTCCTCACTTATGGGTGACGTCGGCGCCGACGGAGCCCTCGCGGAGCAATTTTCCCCAGCTTTCAAAGAAAGCCTTTGGGAATTGCAGCGCGCATGCGCGGTCGCCTTCCCGCCCGAGGGTGCCATCTTAGCCAGTCAGATGACATAGCTAAAAAAGACAGCATAAAATTATTTGCAAAAAAACATAAGCAGACGATTGCAACTCCAAGGGGAGGAGGGAGGGTAGTGAGGACTGATTCCTGCTGCTCCTGGAGAACACCTGTTACAGGTGAGTAACTACGCTTTCTCCAGGACCAAGCAGGAAGTCAGTCCTCACTTATGGGACTCCCAAGCTCAAGGCTACCGGAGACCCTAAGCACAAAAATGAGCTCCCTCTAGCTCAGCAGCACAGAAGGATAGAATCTTCGCTGAATTATCACCCACCGGTAGCCCACATCCGGGATGGAGGGTAGGAGTTGCTCAGACCTCAAAGAGATTACGGAGGACTGCCTGTCCGAAAGCACTGTCCCTACGGGACTCCCTCTCGAGACAGTAATGGACCGCAAAAGTCTGGCTCGAAGACCAAGTAGCGGCCCGGCAGATGTCTGCCAGCGGAACAGAGCGGAGGTAAGCCACTGACGTGGCCTTTGCCCGAACGCAATGAGCCGTGACTCGACTTTCTAAGGAGAGTCCGGCTGCCCCATAAGCCCAAGAGATACAGTCCGCAACCCAGATGGACAGAGTACGCTTGGAGACCGGGAGCCCCAATTTATTGGGGTCAAAAGATACAAAAAGCTGAGCAGCTTTACGGTGCTCCCGCGTACGGTCAAGGTAGAAGTTCAATGCCCTTCTACAGTCCAGGGTATGGAGGACCGTCTCAGCTCGGCAGGAGTGGGGTCTGGGAAAGAAGGTTAGAAGTACCACCTCCTGATTGATGTGAAAAGGGGAGACCACTTTAGGCAGAAATTTTGGGTGAGTCCGTAGGACTACCCTATTCTTGTAGAACCTAGTGTAAGGGGGATCAGACACGAGGGCCTGCAATTCACTTACGCGTCTGGCGGAAGTGAGGGCTATCAAGAACAGTGTTTTCCAAGACAGAAAACGGAGAGAACAGGTAGCCATAGGTTCAAAAGGCGGACAGGTGATCCGCTGCAAAACCACATTCAGGTCCCAGTCAGGCGCTGGCGGGCGCAGAGGTGGTTTAAGTAGAAGGAGACCTCGGAGAAACCTCGCTACAAGAGGGTCATTGGAGAGAGGTCTGCCGTCCACCGGCACATGATGTGCTGAAAGAGCACTGAGGTGAACTTTGACGGAGTTGGACTTAAGTCCCAGATTAGAGAGGTGGAGCAAGTACTGCAAGATCACCGACACCGGGCAGGAGAAGGGATCCTGAGACTGTTGGGTACACCAGACTGCAAAGCGACGCCATTTAAGGGCGTAGCATTTGCGGGTAGAAGGGCGTCGCGAAGCCAAGACGACCTCCTCCACCTCCGCCGGCAGGAGAAGGGGAGCAAGGACTACCCTCTCAGCAGCCAGGCCATGAGGTTGAGAGACCTGAGGTTGGGGTGCAGGAGGGACCCCTGATCCTGAGTGAGGAGATCCGGTTGCACCCCCGAGGGATTGGATCCTCCACCGCCAGTTGCAGCAGGAGCGGAAACCACGGCTGCCTGGGCCAGCGAGGGGCCACCAGGATCATGAAGGCTTTGTCTCGGAGAACCTTGAAAAGAGTCCGAGAGACCAGCGGAATGGGAGGGAAAGCGTACAGAAGGCTCCCCGACCACGAGATCAGAAAGGCGTCCGCCGCCACCCGAAGGGGGTGTGGCCGATGAGAGCAGAAGCGAGGAAGCTGCCGGTTGTGAGGACTGGCAAAGAGATCCACCGTGGGGAGACCCCACTTGAGGAAGAGCTTCTGAACTACCAAGGGATCCAGACGCCACTCGTGCGGCTGGAGGACCCTGCTGAGTTTGTCTGCAAGGCAATTTTCTTGGCCCGGGAGATAAACTGCCTTGAGGAGAATGCCGTGACTGACGGCCCAAGAGCAGAGCCTCTGTGCCTCCCGGCAGAGGAGGAAGGAGCCCGTGCCCCCCTGCTTGTTCACGTAGAACATGGCAACTTGATTGTCCGTCTGGACAAGGACGGACTGTTGGGAAGTCAGGTGGGAGAAGGCCTTGAGAGCCAGGCGGATCGCCCTGAGCTCCAGGAAGTTGATCTGCTGAGCAGACTCCCACGTGTTCCAGAGGCCCTGAGTACGTGCCTCTTGGCAATGTGCTCCCCAGCCCAGGAGGGATGCATCGGTGGTCAGCACCCGGGTCGGCTGAGGTGACTGGAAAGGCATTCCGAATATCAGGTTCGGCTGCCGGAGCCACCACCGGGGAGACGAGACCAGCGGCTCGGAAACGCGCACTAGGTCTGCAAGGCCGCCCGTGGCTTGTCGCCACTGCCGGCGGAGACACCATTGAGCAGACCGCATATTCAGGCGGGCATTGGGGGTCACATGGACGGTGGAAGCCATATGGCCGAGCAGTCTCAGGAAGCGCCTGGCGGAGACCAGGGGCTGGCTGCGAAAGCGGTCGGCTAGGTCCATGAGCCGTTGAGCCCTGTCGAGCGGTAGAAATGCTCGCGCCTGAGGAGTGTGCAGCCTTGCGCCGATGAACTCGAGATCCTGTGAGGGGAGCAAAGTGGACTTTGCGAAGTTTATGACAAAGCCCAAGTGCTGCAGCAGAGTCACCGTGCGGCACGTGGCGTTGGTGACCTCCGGAGCGGACGCTGCTCTGATGAGCCAGTCGTCGAGGTACGGAAAGACATAGAGGCCGTGAAGCCGGAGATGGGCCGCCACGACCGCGAGACATTTTGTGAAGACTCGCGGTGCGGAGGACAGGCCAAAGGGCAGTACTCGGTACTGGTAATGATTTCCTGCCACCACAAACCTTAGGTATTGGCGGTGGCTTGGGTGGATGAGGATGTGCGTGTAGGCATCCTTTAGATCCAAGGAGCATAGCCAATCTCCCTGCTGGAGGTAGGGCAGAAGGATTCCAAGGGTAAGCATTTTGAACTTCTCCCGCACAAGGAACTTGTTGAGGTTGCGCAAGTCCAGGATGGGTCTGAGGCCCCCTGTTCTCTTTGGTATCAGAAAATACCTTGAATAAAAGCCTTGACCTCTAAGGTGGTGTGGCACCGGTTCCACCGCCTGTTCCTGCAGAAGACCTGCTAACTCCTGAAGGAGCAACTCCCTGTGCAGAGGGGGGCGCGGAGGTTCTCCCGGAAAATAGGAGGGAGGGACCTGATGGAAGTGGAGAAGATAGCCTTCTCGCACGACCTGAAGCACCCAGGCATCTGCGGTGATGCTGGACCACCTGTGGGCGAAGTGAACCAGCCGGCCTCCGGTGCTGGGAGGAACCAGCGGGGGGGGGCTATGCTTAGCGAGTCAAAAGCCCCCACCCTGCTGAGCAGGGGCTGGTGGTGCAGGCTTGGGGGCTTGCTGCCTACGGGACCCGTTACCCCGTCCCTTGGCCTGCTGGCCCTGTTGGGGAGCTGCAGGGGCCTGATAATGGGGGTATTGTTTGTAGGCAGCCGCCTTCCTCGGGTAAAAGGACTTTTTCCCCGAGCCCTTCTTTTTCTGGGAAGGGGCGGAGGTCTTCCTAGAAAGCCTGGTCCGGGTGAGAGTCTCAGTCTCAATTTGCGCAGCCTTTTCCGCCATGGGCTTGCCAAAGAGGTTTTCGCCTCGGCAGGGGACATCGACCAACTTGTCCTGCACCCAGGGCTCAAGGTCTGACGACTGAAGCCAAGCCTGTCGGCGGGCACCGATGCCGGCTGCGGCCACTCGAGCCGAGGCTTCAAAGCCATCATAGGCTGCTCGGGACATGAACTTTGAGCATTCCCGAACGCCAGTGGACAAGGCTAGGAACCTCCGCAAGGGCTCCTCGGAGAGACCAGCGGAGAATCCGGCTAGCTCTTTAGCCAGATCCCGGAGATACATGCCCATGTATAGCTGGTAAGTCTGGACACGACAAGCGAGCATAGAGCCCTGGAAGCACTTCTTGCCAAGGCCATCCAGGTTACGGGCCTCCCTGCCAGGAGGCACCGAGGAGTGCATCTTCTGGCTCTTAAGACGATGCATGGCCGATTCCACTACCATGGAATGGTGTGGCAGCTGTGCCTTTTGAAAGCCAGGGCTCTTGCGGACTCGATAGATAGAATCGACCCGCTTGCTCAGGACCGGCGAGGAGGCCGGACTCTCCCACATGCGGAAGAGTAGTCGTTCCAGCATAGGAGGAACCGGCACAGTAAAGTGTTCCCTCGCGGGAGAGTCATACTGGAGGGCGTCGAGCTCTTCGGCTCCTCCTCGGGATCAGCAGGGAAGGCCAAAGCCTTGGCCATATCCCTAACGAAGTCCGAGAACCTGGCATCCTCCGGGGGGGACTGCTTCCGAGGCTCGGACTCCGGTGAGTCCGATGGGACACACCGAGTCCGGAAAGAATCAGGTGACTCTTCCTCCTCAGACTCCCAGACCGACTCCGACGAGGACTCGGTGGGGTCGGCCCGGGCAGGGTGCGGCGCCAGCCGCCCCGACGCCGAGGGAGTCGGCGTCGGCGACCTCGGTCCCGAACGGGAGGCCGAGGGCGACCTCGACCGAGGATCGACTCGAGTTCTCATCGACTCGAGGATCGGCTCGGTCTCCGGGGTCGACTTGGACGTCGACGTCCCGGCGGTCGGGGCAGCGACGCCAGCGAAGCCAGCGAGCAGTGCCCTCTGCTGGTCCATGAAGGCAGACAGTCTGCTCTCCAAGGCCGTCAACCTGAGTCCGAGCTCAGGTGACCCAGCAGTCCCCGACTCGGGCCCCGACGGCGTCGGGCCCGACGTCGGCTGTCGCGGAGGCGAGTCCAGAAGGACCACAGGACTTACCCGGGCAGGCATCTCCGACTCCAGGCGAGGTCGCTTCGGGACGTGTTCCTTCTCCAAGGACCCGGGGCGGCTGTCGGGGCTATGCGACCTGGCCCTCGCGGAGCCAGGAGCGTCCACCGACGCCGCCCTCGCGGGTTTTTCCTTCCGACGATGGTCCCCGGAGGGAGAACCCCGGTCGGAGGAGCTCCGGCGACGGTCCGAGCTGGAGCCTTTTGACACGGAGGCCTCCGACGAGGTCCGGGTACGGCTGGGGTCAGCGAAGATTCTCTCACGCTGATGCCGCTGACTTCTCAACGCCTTTGAGGACAGTTTGCTGCAGGGCCCACAGATCAGTTCCTCATGATCCGGGCCCAGGCAGCGGAGGCAAAAGTCGTGTGTGTCGGTTAGTGACATATTTCGGTCACACCGACCACACCGCTTAAACCCACTGGCAGCCATCGGGGGAAAAAGGGCCCCTGCGAGGTCAAAGGACCGGGCTGCCAGGGAAAACGAAAACGAAAGCTGACTAAGTCAGAAAAACCGAAAAAAGTACGAGGACTCGAGACCGGCGTCGCGAGTCCGGGCGGGAAAAACGATCGGCGTCGAACCGAAAGAAAACAAGGATAAAATAAAGAAGAAAATCAACTTTTTCGCGGGGACAAGACGGGGACGTCTGTAGGGCTCCGCGGAAAAAAGAAGACTGGCTAAGATGGCACCCTCGGGCGGGAAGGCGACCGCGCATGCGCGCTGCAATTCCCAAAGGCTTTCTTTGAAAGCTGGGGAAAATTGCTCCGCGAGGGCTCCGTCGGCGCCGACGTCACCCATAAGTGAGGACTGACTTCCTGCTTGGTCCTGGAGAAAGGGGAGATATGATTCAGACCTTTAAATACTTAAAGAGAAACGATGAACAAACAAACCTCTTTCAAAGACGGGGAAGCTGTAATACTAGAGGGCATAACATGAAGCTGCAAGGTGGAAAATTGAAAGGCAATGTCAGGAAATATTTTTTCACTGAAAGGGTGGTGGATGCTTGGAATGCCCTCCTGATGGATGTGGTGGGAGCAAACACGGTGACAGAATTCAAAATGGCATGGGACAAACACAGCGGATCCCTTTACAGAAACAGGATAAAAACAAAATAACCTGAACCATCTAACTTCTGAACCATCTAACTTCTCAACAAATAGGGATGTCGTACATGGAGTGGTGGGTTCACCCCTAAACAAAGGACATGGGGAGGGGTGGCCTGCACAGAGCGACAGGTGCACCTACTCTTGCCATATTGCTGGGCAGACTGGATGGACCATGCTGGTCTTTATCTGCCATCATTTACTATGTTACTATGTAGATCCCATGCTGTTGCCGGAGGGAGGCAGAGGCGGTTTTGTCAACAGAAGGCCTCATGAACCTAGCCACCAATGGGTATGTAGAAATACAGTGATTCTCCAGTGGACGGTGAGAAGCGGAGATGGCACTCAAAACTTTGACTGAATTAGTCTTGAGACCAGAAGAAGATAAATGTAGCAGATACTGGAGCAGATGCTGCAGTGAACAAGTGAAGGGATCCAGACTCTTCAGCGAGCACCAGAGAGAGAATCTGTGCCATTTGAAAGTGTAAGAACGCCTAGTAGAGTCATTTTTGGAATATAAGAGGACTTGTAAAAACATCTTTGGAAAGCTCTAAGCCTGAGAGGGCACGGCGCTCAGTAGTTAAGCCGTCAAATGCAGGGTTTTGAGGCTGGGGTGTAGGAGAGTTCCCTGATCCTAAGACAGTAGGCTGGGAGCACAGCTCAGTTCGAGGGGAGGAACTTGAACTAGGTGAAAAAGAAGTGGAAATCACGGTTGTCTGGGCCAAAAGGGGGCAATGAGGATCATAGATCCTTGGTCGGCCTGAAGTTTGAAAAGAGTCTTTGGAATTAGAGGGAGAGGGGGGAAATGCATATAGCAGAAACTGACCCCAGTGTTTGAGGAACGCATTCAAACTCTCCCTGCAGGAAGATGGAATCCTCAAGCAAAAAAGAGAAGTTGGGCATTGCACGGAGGAGCGAAGAGGTCACGTACAGGCATCCCCCACATTCGAAACAAGAGTTGAAAGATTTGAGGACTCAGCATCCACTCGTGTTAGTGAATGATTCGACTGAGTCTGTCGGCTAACTGATTCTGTTCTCCTGGAAGGTAGACTACATGGAGATGAATCCTGAGAAATATTGCAAAATTCCAAAGGCCTATGGCCTCCTTGCAGAGGAGGCGAGAGCCCATTCTTTCTTGTTTGTTGACATATAACATGGCAACTTGATTGTCTGTCTAAATCAGGACCAACTGACCCACTAAGTGGGAAGAGAAGATCTCCAGGGCATTGAAGATTATCCTGAGTTCGAGAAGGTTTATGTGAAGAAGACTCTCTTACTGAGACCACTGTCCTTGGGTCGTGAGGCCGCCGAGGTGAGCTCCCCAACCATACTTGAATACATCATTGGTCAGGGTACAGAGCGGTACAGACATTTGAAAAGGTAACCCAACGTTGAGGTTGTGCATCATGCGCTACCACTGAAGAGAGTGTCATTTGAGGAGAAATGGTGATGAGTTCGGAGAGACGACCTGTAGACTGTGTCCACTGCTGTGATAGATCCCATTGACCCACTCACATGTTGAGTCAGGCATGAGGTACGACATGGACTGTTAAAGCCATGTGTCCCAGTTAGCAAAGGAAGTCTCTGGCCAATATTGATGTCTGAGCTTGACAATGAGTGGCAAGAGTGACCAACCATGCTCGGCGGTTGTCTGGAAAGAAGACCCAGGCCTTTAAGGTGTCCAGGTGAGCTCCTATAAATCTTGAGATAGATTGAGGTGGGACTTTGGGTCGTTTATTACAAATCCCAAGTCCTGAAGGATCTGGATGGTCTGTTGAAGAGCTACAGTGACTGACTGTGGGGTATCTCCCCCGATCAGCCAATCGTCTAAGTAAAGGAACAGCCCAATACTTTATGAACACTCTGGGTGCTGAGGCCAGACCAAAGGGGAGCACCCAATATTGAAAGTGGTGTTTGAGAAATACAAATCTTAGGAATTTTTTGAATTTGGGTTGGATCAAGATGTGGGCATAGGCATCCTTGAGATCCATAGCCAGTCATTTGGCTGGAGATAAGGGAGAAGAGTACCTAGAGAAATCATTTTGAACTTTTCTTTGACTAGGAATTTATTAAGATTTCTGAGATCTAGGATAGGCCTATGGCCTTCCATCTTCTTTGGGATAAGGAAAGTATCAAAGTAAACCTTGCTGAGATGGAGGGACTTCTTTGATCGCTCTCTGTGAGAGAAGAGTAAGGATCTCCTGCTGCAGTAAGGTGGTTTGTTGGAGATCCATGGTGGCCTGATCACGATGTGAGTGGGTGGCTCTGCTTTGAAACACAGTTGGTATCCCCTATTTATTATCTGCAAGGTCCAGGGTTCTGAGGTCTGTGGTCCAGGGTTCAGAGGTTCTGTGGTCCAATGATCTGCAAAATATACTAACCTCTCTGGAATCTTTTGAGGAACAGATATTACGGGGCGACTGGCCATGCTCTGCTTGAAAGAGTCAAAAACCCTCAGCAGGCTGTGGTTGAGGGACAGACTGTGCCTGAGGAAACTTAGGCTTTCAGGGTTGTCTAGGTCCCCGTTGCCTCTGTTGTTGATGTGTCTGGTAGGTGGAAAAGGAGTGGTAAGATGGGTAGAAACGTTTCTTCTTTGGATAGAATGGCTTCTTGCCAGGAGCCTTTTTCTTGGAAGCATCTGCTGTCTTCCTAGAAAGCCTTTTCATTGTGAGGTCATCTGTTTCTATTTCCCCTGCCTTCTCCCTCCATCTCTGGCCAAAAAGGTTCTCCCTATTGCAAGGAATGTTAATTAATTTGTTCTGGACCCATTGTTCCAGGCCTGAAACCTATAACCAGGCTGTTCTCCTGGCCCCAATACAGGCTGCAGCAGCTCTGCTGTTGACCTCAAAGGCCACCCTTGTGAGGAACTTAAATGTATTCTGTGCATGGGTCACAAGGACCTGATGAGGGGCCTGCTTTTCAGAAGGTAAGAGGGAAGAAAACTCAGCCAAGTCTCTAGACACATCTCTGAGGAACATGCCCATATACAGCATGTAGGAATCTACTCTAGAAGCCAGCATAGTTGCCTACAAGGCCTTCCTGCTAAAGGCATCCTGCTAAAGGAGGAACCGAAGAATGTTTTTTCTGACTTTTAATCCTTTGCATTGCAGACTCCCCTACTATTGAATGGTGTGGAAGTTGTGGCTTCTGGAAGCCAGGACAGGGAGGAACCCTATAGAGGGTGTCCAACTGTTTAGTAATGGCAGGGGTGATGAGAGGAGATTCCCACATTCTGGCCATCAGATTCTTTAAGATATTATGCACCAGTAGGATTGCAGCCTCCTTCGGCGCGGATGGATACTGTAGGATGTCAAGCTCTTCAGTCCTCGGTTCCAACTCAGTGGACATGGATACTGAGTGCGCAGTTGCCATATCCTTTATAAAATCCTGAAAGGACATGTCTTCAGGAGGTGAATGGCGCTGCTCATAAGTGTGCGATGGGTCCGAAAGGATGTCTTTATGATGATTGGAAATCAATTGATTCCGGTTCCGAGAGTCCTAAAGCCTAGTCAGAGTTTGGGAGGAAATCAAACTAGTCCCTATCGGAGCCATGGTATCAACGATGCTCCCGGGACAGAGGTCAACTCAATATAGATGGTCCTAATCGAGGCAGTTCCGGGAGTACCGATCCCGGAGGGTCGGATGGGCGTTGCGAGGTATGCGCCTCAGCATGCTCCTGAGTCAATGTATCGGTTCCCGGGGCTGGCAGTGACTCGATGACTGCCGCAGTACTTGGAAGTATCAATGGCAGTGGCTCCAGTACCATTCTGGAAGTCTTTGAGGGTGTCAAAGCAACCGCTGCCAGGATAGCCGCGAGGCTCTTCTCAATGGCCATCAAGGGTCGGTGCCGGGGATGGAATAGTTCCAGATGTAGAGGTCTGGGCCACCACTCTTGAGAATGGTATCACGGGATCCGTTGAGTACTGAGCCTCGGGGGCATCCCAATCTCCACAATGGCTTTGGAGGGTGTTACCTCCTGCCAGGACTATTTGGGCCGAATGACCCACATCGGATGCCGAAGGATGATGTGCCAATGCCGGTGCTCTGAGTTTGACACCGAAGCTAACCTGGAGGCAGACGAGTGAGAACCTCTCAATGCCCAGCCTGATGTCTTTGTGGTATTACACACTGGGGACTCTGAGAAATGCTTCTTTTCGAGCCTAGTTGGAGATGAAGACCTCAAAGCATGGGATGACTTAGAAGGTGCCGATGTCCCCGAGGATTGCACCAAAGGAACTGAATCTGTCTGTAACAGCTTATCCTTCTGTCGCTCACAATTCTTCCTCCCTCTTGCAGTCATGTGTTTGCAGTGCGCATAGGAATCCACGTCGTAGTCCAGGCCTAAGCATTTGAGACACCAATCATGCTCATCTGTGATGGAAACCACTTTGAGGTTTATCCATGTTGGAGAAAAGCAGGGAGGCTAAATCAAATTGGGCAATGGTGCCGGGTTGGCACTAGGCCCTGAAAATTTAGAACTAGAAAATATTGAGAAAATAAAGGCAAAAAAGTAATGAAAAGGCAAAAAAGAGTATCAGAGTCGATGGAGTGTCGATTTGGGTGGCGGGAAGGCAGAAAAAATAGCACTAAAAGGCACAAGAAAAATTAAGAAGTCTCTTCATGAGGTGAAACTTGGACAAGGTCCCAACGTCTCTGTGGTAAAAAGATGACTGAGGAGACCATTTGGGAAGGCGGGAAGGCAGACACATATGTGTGGAGCAATGCTCCCAAAAGCATTCCTATTGGATGCTGGGAAGTGTCCCTGCACCGGGCTCCGTCGGTACCGACGTCACCCATATGTGAAGACTGACTTCCTGCTTGTTCCTGGAGATTGAATCTTTAGAGTCAGGCATGGTCCCAGAGGACTGGAGAAAGGCACATGTGGTCCCTGTATAAAAAAGCGGAAGAATGAAGTGGAGAACTACAGGCCGATTAGTCTGACCTCTGTGGTGAGTAAATTAATGGAAATGCTGCTAAAACAGAGAATAGTGAGGTTTCTAAAGTCCAATGGATTGCAGGATCCGAGGCAGCATGGGTTTACAAGAGGCAGGTCTTGTCAGTCAAATCTGATTGATTTCTTCAACTGGGCAACCAGAGAGATGGACCAAGGGACAGCTCTAGATGTGGTGCATTTAGATTTCAGTAAAACCTTTGACACAGTTCAGCACAAACTGGGATGGACCCTAAAGTGAGTGACTGGATTAGAAACTGGTTGAGTAAGAGGTGACAAAGGGTACAGGTAAATGGAGCTCTCTCTGAGGAGAAAGAGGTTACCAGTAGTGTGCCACAGGGATCTGTCCTTGGTCCAATTCTTTTTAACATTTTTGTTAGTGATATTATGGAAGGGCTGTTGGTTATGGTCTGCCTCTTTGCAGATGACAACAAAAATCTGCAATAGAGTTCCTGTAGGTAACATGAAGCTTGAAGAATGGTCGAGAATTTGGCAGCTGAGATTTAACGCTAAAAAATGCAGGGTCATGCATTTGGGCTACAAAAATCCAAGGAAGTGGTACAGTGTAGGGCAAAGTACTTCTGTCCACGAAAGAAGAGTGGGACCTGGGCGTGATTGTTTCTGATGATCTTAAAGTAGCTAAATAGGTAGAAAAAGCAATGGCAAAAGTCGGAAGGATGCTTGGGTGCATAGGGAGAGGAATGGCCAGCAGGAAGGAGGTGATAATGCCTCTCTATAAGTCTTTGGTGAGGCCTCATTTGGAGTATTGTGTGCAATTCTGGAGACAAAAAAATATAAACAAGATGGAGTCAGTGCAGAAGGTGGCTATCAAAATGGTCAATGGGCTTTGTCATAAGGCATATGACAGACTTACTGTAAAAGTCTCAAAATGGTAAAGGGGATGGAAGGATCTCCTTGTTTCTTTACCATTCTCCCTTGGTTTATCCCTGTCTACACCTTCTGTCTTGTCTGTCTTGACTAGATTGTAAGCTCTGATGAGCAGGGACTGTCTGTGCAGCGCTGCATATGTCTTGTAGCGCTATACAAATGCTCAGTAGTAGAAGAATACCCCCATGAGGAGAGGCTTAAAAGGTTAGGGCTCTTCAACTTGGAAAAGAGATGGCTGAGGGGAGATATGATAGAGGTCTATAAATTAATGAATGGAGTGGAACAGGTAAACGTAGATCGGTTGTTTACTCCTTCAAAAAGTAGAAAGAACTAGGGGGCACTCAATAAAGCTACAATGTAGCCCATTTACGACTAATAGGAGAAAATATTTTTTTCACTCAACAAGTAATTAAACTGTGGAATTTGTTACCAGAGGATGTAGTAAAAGCTGTTAGTTAGCTGGGTTTAAAAAGGTTTGGATAAGTTCCTGTAGGAAAAGTCCATAAACCATTATTAAAGAGGACCAGGGAAATCCACTGCTTACCCTGGGATAAGCACTGTGGAATCTGTGTACTTTTTTTGGGAACCTGTCAGGTACTTGCGGCCTGGATGAGCTACTGTTGGAAACAGGATGCTGGGCTGGATGGACCTTGGTCTGACCCAGTATGGCATTTCTTATGTTCTTATTTGAACTCTAACTTTTCTGGATCTCAGCCCAATGCTCTAACTACTAGGCTACTCCCTCTTCTATCTCTTGGATGTTTCATGTACTACTCCTGGGGCAATTTTGCACCATTATGCATTGTAGAGTTTCTGCAATTGCAATGCAAAATTCTGCAGTGACCATAATTAGGAAGCAATCTGCACTATTGCCCTCTCTCCCCTGTAAAAACCTCCTCCCAGAGAGCACTTCCCTTCCCTCCCATGGCATACACAATTGAACTTAGCTATGTGGGGTTTTCAGAGACCCCACAATGTGCCCATGCCACTGCCTCCCTTGTTTCAGGTGTGCTGTTAGCATACACAGCCTGCTCCATTTCTTAATAATCAGTGTGGGGAAGCTTGGAAAATGTGTTCCACGCCAGTGCCATTGGAAGATGTCACCCATCTGTGACTATCATTAGTTATTTAATCTTTTAATCCAGCCAAATTCCAACAATTGCAGAAATTTATTTATTTATTTAACATTTCTTATATACCACCTTTCATGATATCAAGGCGGTTTACATTGAACAAACTGAAATTACATTGAACAGGACATTATAACTTGGAGATAACTATTTACAGGGAACATGGGCAATGGAGGGTTAAGTGGTTTGCCCAAGACCACAAGGAGCACCTGTGGGACTAGAAACCCCAGTCCTTCTGGCCCAAGGTTGCTGTCCTCTAGTGGGATTTGAACCCCCGACTTTCCGGCCTGAGGTACCTTGCCCCAACCACTAGGCCACTCCTCCCTCAAGGCCACTCCTTCCTCATGCTCATACAGGGACGTCATCGGGTGAATGGCGGCGTGAAGTCGGAGCTCCGCCGCCTAAACCTGCCTGTAAAGCACAGTTACTTACCTGTAACAGGTGATCTCTGGGAACAGCAGGAATAAGTCTTCACATATGGGTACGTCGGTACCGACGGAGTCCATGCGGGAACGCTTCCCAGCGTCCAATCAGAAAGCTTTTGGAAGCATCCCAACACGCCTGCGTGCTGCCTTCCCGCCTTCCCAACTGCCTCTCCTCAGTTAAGTTTTAAAGCTGAGACAAAGAGAGAGAGAGAACAAGGAAGGGAAAGATAGAGATAGAGAAATGCAACTCCTAGGGGAGGTGGGTGGGTTGTGAAGACTTATTCCTGCTGTTCCCAGAGATCACCTGTTACAGGTAAGTAACTGTGCTATCTCCAGAAACAAGCAGGAATGAGTCTTCACATATGGGGACTCCCAAGCTCAGATGCCCAGAGGGAGTCCTAGCATGTTGCAAGTCTAGAACGAGCCATGCTATTCCTCAGGACCTCAGGCATCCTGGGGATGGAGGGTAGGAGTTGAATACAGAAAAGGAGCTGTGGAACAGCTGGCTAGAACAGGGCTTCAAAAGGGGAAGACCCTGTATCAAGGGCATTTAGTAGTAAAATATTGTAATCTGGGCCTCCCTTGTTGGCATTGCACAAGTGCACTGAGCTACATATGGATCTGATAGAAGAGCCAGTGAATGTGCTCAAGGGATACCTCACTGAGAAGTAGAGGTAACAAAGTAGAACAAAAACAAGTGGAGGTCAGAACCCTTCAGGGTGAGAAATAGCCCCAGGGGAAAACTGGGGTAGTATAAGAGGTAGAGCTTCAGCGGAGACGCAGAAGGTACTATTAAAGAAAGCTTAAGCTGTTTTGGTCCAAAACAGTACAAATCTAGGACCAAGAGAAAAAATGAGTCTGACCCAACTGGACTGGGGTTGGAATAAGTCCATGTAGGGGAGAAAGGATATGGAGACCCTTGTATCTGATAAGAAAGTAAGGACAGACTCAGGAGCGCTAAGCTTTAGAGCAACGGAAGCTCCGCAATGTCTTTCCTAAATGGGGTCAATTAGGAAAGAAAGGTACATGGAGAGCTTCAGGAGTACCTAATCTGAAAAGGTTATGGTAAGGGGAAAAGGTGTTAATTACCACAGGAGTGGTTATAGGTGTAGTCCCCTAGGTATGCTGGTACAGCATTGATAGGGTTAGTGCCCATCTGTCAGGATCATATAGGAATGTAAGGATATCTGAACCTAACAGACAGATAGATAAGTAGATGGATACCGATCTATCTAAAATATATCTCATTATATCTATTAATATATATATTTAAATATATACACATATAGGGTATATATGCATATATCTATAAAGAGATATGTATGGGCAGAAGACACACAGATAGATATAAATAAGTATATATATGTATCTATATATATCTATATATACCTAGATGAATAGGCAGGCATATAGAGACATGTCTCCAGGTATATGGATGGAGAGATGTCCATAGAACCCCATCCCCCCTAGGGATATAGGGAGAGAGGAAGATTCATCTAACAGCAAGAAGGTTGATACCTGCTTGAATAGATAAATAGAAAATCCTATTTTCCTGATTATGACTGGCATAGTCAGAGGAAAGGTGTCCCTGACAAGAAGGCGGCTTAATTCTTTGCAGAATTTGAGCTCTTGAATAACCAGGATGGCCTACGTGAAAATTGCAGAGGCTAACTTCAGTGTGCAGACAGGAAGTCCAGATATCTCCAGAATTGCAGTGGAGAATGGATAGAGGACGCCCTCTGGAGGAAGATACCCTAGTGATCCGCCTATGAGGGCAAGATGGGTATTAGGTGTCCTCTAGCTGCCAGTGAAGAAATTTATCTCTGACGAGAAGACCCAAGGAGATATGGGCCAAGCCAGGGAATTGGCCCTCTTTTAGGCTTTCATGTAATGAAAGGCCTGAGGCTTATGCCTCAAAAGAGATTTAAGATAAGATGGAAAGGGTAGGGAATACCTGCCAGGCAAGAAACATGACTGGGGAACCCCCCCATAACCATCTGGGGTTATCTGCTAGGCAAGATACTAATGCTCTCTAGCAAGGGCCCATAGTGCAAAGCTACTCTGTAGAGATGCAGAGAGCATGCTGCAGGTTGGTCAGAAGAAAAAATTGGCTGTGGAAAGCCAGCAGGTAACCAGCTATTCTGCCAAGGACAAGGGGGCGAAGAATAGAAGTTAACCGACCAAACTGTGATAATAGGGTTTCCCAAACAAGGTTGATAACCTGTTTGAGACTTAGCACTGAGGCTAGGAGGATTGCTAGTGGAGGGGAAGCCCTGGTTGTGTAGTGAACAAAACCAGTGGCTTAACCACTAGGAATTGCTGCATCTGCAGCAACTATCAGGGCAGCATGGAGAATTTCTTTTCCCTCCTCTTTTTTTAGATTGGGAAAAAGAAACAACAGACATGGTAGGACTTCCTATTGTCTGAGGAGCTGCCCTAAGGTAACAAGGGGGAAGACAACTCCAGAAGGGAGAATCCCCCGGTAGAACAGGTAGAGGACCATAGGGGCTTACCCGTGTAAAAAAGACACTCTTACAAACCAAATGTTGTAGTAAGAGGGAGGTAAGACAGAGTTGCAAGAGACCAACTATGGAGGAAATCTCTGACAGGTGAGATGATACATGCCAGTACAGGGAAACAACTGTCTATTGATAGTTGTTACCTCTCTTTCCTCCAAGAGGAAGAGGAAAATCTGTTAAGTATGGGCATGATCATCATAAAGACTCTTAGAGAAAAGATGTCTCATGAAGAGATATCTAGGTAGGTTAGGATAAATTTAGTGCAGATACTGCAAGTGGAAAGAAGCAGACTGCCACCCTAACCACCAACCAAGAGGGACAATGATCTATTTGAAACCCTGCGACTGCTGGGTTTGTTGACCCTGTTGAGTCTGTGGATTCTTTAGACCAGGGCGATGTTTCCCCTGTTTGGGAACATCTGTATGATGGGCAAATGATGGATAAAACCTTCTCCCCCTAGGGGAAGAAAGTTTGGTAGGACATTTCCTACCTACTGGGAAAGAAGGCGGCGTAGAACAGCCTCTGGAAACAGGAAAGTCAGTGGATAACTGAGTAACCTGGAGTAAAGACTCCTTGTTGAAGAGATTTTCTCCAGTGCAAGGAGTATTTCCCAGTCTTTCTTGTGCCCATTTGTCCAAGTCTGAAGCTTGGAGCCAGGCTCTACGTCGTGCCCCCATAGCTATAGCAGAAGTCCTGCTAACAGACTCAAAGGAGTCTAGGGAAGCACGAGTAAGAAACGTAGAGATATTATGAGCATGACTAACCAGTAAGGAATAGTCTGCTCTTTTGGGCTCTTGAAAAAAAGGAGTCAAAAGATGTAATTTCCTTGTGACCTCCTCAAAAGATAGACCCATATAAAAAATATATGAGAGAATTCTTGCTGAAAGCATGGATGTCTGGAAGGCTTGATGTCCAAAGGCATCTAGTGTCCTAGACGCACGACCTGGTGGACAAGAAGAGTGCTTTTTATTACTCTTCACTCGTCTCATTGCTGATTCTACCACAATGGAATGATGAGGAAGTTGAGTCCTTTGAAACCCTGGAGAGGGGGGTACCTGATATAGGAGATCAGTTGCTCTGGAAGGTGGGGGTACCCTTAAAGGAGCTTCCCACATTCGTAGAAGGAGATCCTGCAAAGAATGATGCAAAGGAAGCATTATATTCTCCTTTGCTTTGCTAGGAACAGAGAGGTATTCTGTATTCCCTTGTGTAGGATCTTGTCCAGGAAGAGGAATGGCAAGTGATTTTGCCATATCCAGGAGGAAAGTCTGGAAAGAAGGATCCCCAGAGGGAACTTCCCTTGGATAGGCTAGATATGATGAAGAACTGGCGTTGGCACCGAGGGATCTATTCCAGTATATAGGAATAGAAGATCCTGAATGGTGCAGTATGGGATCCTTAGATGGTGATCGATGGTACTGCAAGTCAGAACCAGCGACAGTCGGTAACAGATCGTCCATGCTAGGGATCGATTCCAGACTCGGCATCGAGGGAAGCGAGCCTGACGAGAGAAGCATCGAAGGTACCGACAGCAATGGTACTGTGGATATCGGTACCGAACTCGGTACTGTATCTGATACCGGTGGAAGAAGACCAGCCGGTGGCAACTCTAACGGTATCGGAGGAACCGAGAGTTGCAGATCCGAATTATCTGAACCGAGCCTTCGGTACCGACGGGAGTCAGTACCAAGGCGAGTTGGTACCCAGTCCTCCAGACTGGAGATCGATTCCAGACTCGGCATCGAAGGAAGCGAGTCTATCGATGCACGTCTGGAGGGTACCGACGTCGGTACTAGTATCAGTGTCGATACCGATACTGGAAGGTCGATCTGAAGCGTATCCACCGGCCCCGCAGGTACCGAGGACGCCAGACGACGATCCTTGGTGAGGAATGTTTCATCCAACACCAGTGCCGATGCCGGGGTATCGGTACCGCTCAAAGCAGATGCCACCACCGGGCATGGCTCAGGTATGTTCTGTGAGGGGTGAACCTCAGGAACAACCTGAAACCCCACACAGGCTTTGGAGGCCGTAGACTCCCACCGGAGTTTTGAAACCAGTGGATTCTCGAGGACAAGGCCATAGGCATCTCTATGCTGTGCATGAGAAGTGCCGCTCGAGGACTGGCTAGTCTTAACAGACTGTTTTTGGGTTACCTGATCCTGTGTAGAAGAAGATATGGTCGATGCCCTGAAGTTGGAGGGGGACTGCGTGTCGAGGGGAACTCGATGTTGAAAACTTCTTCTCACAATACTGGTGCCCGAGGGCTCCGGAGGAAAATAGTCAGGACCCAAGCAGGTTAGATACCAATTATGAGTGTCTAAAAATAAAGTTGTACCGCCACAGTTTATACATTTCTTGGGGAAAGTGGCTGGCGGTTCTATGAGGAAAAATGGAGAGGCCTAGAAGGCCTAAGAACAGTGAGACACTAAGAAAGAAAAATATATTCCTTAAAAAGGAAAAAATTTTACAAGAAAAGAAAAAAGAAACACCGGCGGTACCGGTGGCGTCGGGGAAGGCAGCCGCGGCCACAAGAAAACTAAAAAAATAAAAGAAGAATTTTCTGCGGTGACAGGAGGACGTCCTGCCGACTCCGCGGAAAAACGAAAACTGAGGCAAGGCAGTTGGGAAGGCGGGAAGGCAGCACGCAGGTGTGTTGGGATGCTTCCAAAAGCTTTCTGATTGGACGCTGGGAAGCGTTCCCGCGCGGACTCCGTCAGTACCGACGTACCCATATGTGAAGACTCATTCCTGCTTGTTCCTGGAGATGGGGTGAAACCCCCGATGCGGAGGTAATGGAGATGGGAAGATGAGACAGCAGTCGCATAAGTACCCGCAAACAGTGGCAGGCAGTGAGAACCACAGCGATCACGGGCAGAGAGAGCTGGAAGTGAAAAACGAGCGGTCCGGGAGGAGGAGCACGTGGCGGGCCAGAGAAGCGGCCGGGGCATCGCAGTGCAAGCGATTGTGGCAAGGGTGCTGAGGTTGGACAAAGGAGCAAAATCGGAGAGGCAGCGGAGGAGCGGAGGAGCGGAGTACCAAAAAAAGCAGTGATGATCAAGGAGCAGTTCGGCGGCAGAGGCAGAAACCAGCAAGACATAGAGAGAGAGGAAAGCCCTTAAAGCTACAGAGCAATTTCCAACAACATAAAGGTACAAGTAACCAAAAAGACTGACAACTTAACTCAACTGGACAAACAGACAAAGAGATGGAAGAGCAATAAAGATAAGTGAGTACATCTACCAAATAAAAGCAGGACAGACTGAAAGGAGAAACAGGCTGTAGTTACAGGTGGCAGAGGGAGAGGAGGGAAAAGATGGAGAAGTCCAAAGGAGGCCTATCTGCGAAAAAAAAAGTGTGCAGAATTCAGGTCCTCCTATGCCTCAATGAAAGGAGGGGAGAAGGAAGGGAAAATGGCGGCGGAGCAAGAGGCCGTGTCAGTGGAGGAGATAGAGAGTCCCTGGGGTTCGGGGCTGGCCGAAATGATCAAGATGTGGCTGACTGGGCTGAAAGAAGAACTTAAAGTGGAAATTAGTGGAGTTAAAATGAATTAAAAGAGACATTGCAATCTATAAGACAAGATATAGTGGACCTAGGATCACGGGTGGAAGAAACTGAAAAGCAGTTGGAACAACAGGGGGAAGCCTTGGAGAACATGCAGAAAGGATGGGAGGAGTTAAAGCAAGCTCAAGAAGAATTGAAAGAGAAGGCAGAGGACTTGGAAGATAGATCTAGGAGAAGTAATATATGTGTAAGAGGCATACCAGAGGAACCCCAATACAAAAATTGTGATGAAGTTATAGTGTTCAGAGCGTTGCTACAAACAGAGGCCCAAGAAGAGGGCGGAGAGGGAGAGTCTCTGCAAATTGAGAGGGCACACAGGGGGCTGGGGCCCATACAAGACAATCGCCCAAGAGACATTGTGGTGTGTCTGCAAACCTACAAGACTAAAGAAAGCCTCTTGAAGGCGGCAAGGAAAGCGGGACATTTTCAGTGGGAAGGACATGCGGTGGAATTGTTTCAGGACCTGTCCCTGGGAACACTGCAGCGTCGGAGAGAGATGAAGGAGGTGACAACTTACCTGAGGAGGGAGGAGGTGCGTTACAAATGGCTATATCCTTTTGGCCTTCTAATAATTGTGCAAGGCATATCAAGGAGGGTTAAGACCAGCGAGGAGGCCTGGGGAGTGCTTCGAGATATGGGACCGACCAACCTCCCAGTGGATATCGAGGGACAAGCATGAACTAAGAATGCCATGCCTTCTGGGTCAAGAGCGGTTGGCCAGAGGTGGCAAAGGGCGCCAGCAAATGGTCGGAGGCTGACCAAGGGCAGCCAGGGAGTAAAAGCACCTGCAAAGGATGTCGGCTGAGAAAGATGTCCCCTGGGAACTTGGCTCAAGAAGAATCAACAATTGAAAGGGGATGTAGGACATTGATAAGTGAAATGTAAAGGATGTTGTCAGACGGGTATGGGAGGAGGGTTGGGGTGAAGGAGGAGGGACGGGGGGGAAGAGGGAGAAAGAGTGAGGAGGGATCTGGTTAAAATAATGTTATGCATGTATAGTTAATAATGGGAAGGGTTGGTGGGTGCAAGGGAAAAGGAGGTAGGAGTTAAGGGGGCGGTTGAACACCTACAGATGGAGGGGGAGAAATGGGGGGAGAGTTGGCTGGGGGCGGAGATAATGGGAGGAGTAGGCCGGGATAAAAGAGGCAGGACAGGATAAGAGGGGGGAGGTGAAATAGAAGGGTAAGGGTAGGTTGAGACCCGATAGTCAGTCACCACATATGGAAGGAGAGTCTCCCTCCAGGGGACGAGGGAAGGAGAAGGAAGGTAGGGTGGACGGGGGGGAAGGGAGGCAGGGTGGGAGGGGGGAAGGGTGGTAGGGAAGGTAGAAGGCAGGGAGGGGAGGGGAGGGGGAGGGGAGGGGGATGGGGGTCAGAGAAGGAAGGGGGAACAAAGCTTAAAGGTGAGTTAAAAATAGTAACCTTAAATGTAAAGGGACTCAATTCACCATTAGAAAGGCAGAAATTATATAAAGAAATAATACGCCATAAAGCATCGCTAGTGCTCATACAGGAAACACACCTCACTCGGGCGAAAGAACATCTAGTAAAACTTAAGGGATATGGGGTATGTGTCCATGTATCAAACATAGTAGAAAAGAAGAAAGAAGTAACAATTTTAATAGATTCAAAATTAAAGATGGAACTACAGAAGGTTGTCAGAGATAAAGTGGGGAGATACATATTATTGCGATTAAGAATAGAGAATGAGTGGTACTGTATAGTGAATGTATAAGCGCCTACAGAGGTGCAAAGAGAATTTTGGACAAAGCTCAATGAAGAGGTGGGGAAGTTAGGAGATGGTAAACTCATCTGTGGGGGTGACTTTAACTTAACTTGGAACCCTGCTAGAGACGCTATGGGGAAAAGAGAGGGCAAAAGAGCGGATAAGGGTAAATATCATAATTTTGTAACACAGCACTGTTTAATAGATGCCTGGAGATTTCGGCACCCCCGGAAAAGACATTTCTTATACTTCTCCCCAGTACACGGCTCATATGCTAGAATGGATGCCATTTGGGTAACTAAGGAAGTGGGGGGGTAGGATTCAGGGGGTGGAGATGGATCCAATAACGTGGTCTGATCACGCTTTAGTCGAGGTCAGGATAACAACGGAGGGGGGGGGGAGAGCGGTACACAGTTTTGGAGGTTAAACAAATCTCTACTAGAGGATGAGAGGGTCAGAGAAGACAGAGCGGGAAACAAAGGAATATTTTAGATGGAATGATAATGGAGAGGTGGCTTGGGGAGGAGTTTGGGATGGATATAAGGCGGTAGTGAGGGGAGTTCTAATCAAATGGGGGGCACATAAAAGGAAGGAAAGAGATAGGGAATTGAGAGAAAGGTTAATGAAACTGGAAGAACTAGATGCGCAAGATAGGCAAGGAACATATAGAGGCTAAGTGTTGGCTGTAAGAGCACAGATAAATGCAATGCAAGCAGAAAATATAAGGCACCGCATGCAATTATTGAGACAGGAATTTTTTGAGGGGGGAAATAAAGCGGGGAGATACATTGTGCTGAAACTGAAACAGCGGAAATTACGCTCACAGATATTAAAAATTAGAGATTCTGGAGGGAAGATAGTCCACAAAGATGGGGATATTCGGGAGGCCTTTAAGCAATTTTATCAGTCATTGTACGAAGCAAGAGCACCTCCGGAGTCAGGGAGGGTACAGAGTTATTTAGACTCCATAACGCTTCCGAAATTGAAAGAAGAGGAACAAAAAGAGTTAAATAGAGCCATTCTGAAAGAGGAAGTAATGACAGCTATAAAACAGCTAAAAGTAGATAAGGCACCAGGATTCGATGGGCTCACAGCAAGGTTCTATAGAAGGTTTGGAGAACTATTAATTACATCATTAGTACGATTGTTTAATTTGCCAAGAGAGGGAGGGGTGCTAGCAGATACCATGGGGTGGGCAGGAATAACAGTAATACATAAGGGAAGGAAAAGATTCTCAAGAATATTCATCGTACAGACCAATTTCATTGCTAAACTTAGATGCCAAATTATTGGCTAAAATATTGGCTATGAGATTAAATAGGGTTATAGGGAAATTGATCCATCAGGATCAAGCGGGATTTATCCCCAGTAGGCAGGTAGCTGACAATATCTGAAAGATACTAAATATTATTTGGTCCGTTGAACAAAGTAAGCAGGAGGCACTGCTATTGTCACTAGATGCGGAAAAGGCTTTTGACCAGGTGTCTTGGCCTTTTCTCTTCCAGGTAATGGAAAGAATGGGGTTGGGGAAAGAGTTTATGGTTTGGGTTCGAGCGTTATACTGTAACCCGAAAGCTTGTGTTCGAGTAAATGGAGCTTATTCTGCTTTTTTTGAGCAGGGGAGAGGGACAAGGCAAGGGTGTCCTCTGTCGCTTCTTCTGTTTGCCCTATCTGTAGAACCATTTGCGGAGAGAGAGGGCGGACCTGAAGGGCATAGTGGTAGGTCAGAAAGAATGTAGAATATCATTGTTTGCGGACGATATAATCATGAGCGTGGCTAGACTGGGGATTTCTATACCAAAACTAATGTGGGAATTAGAAGAAAATGGAAGGCTGTCAGGATTTACCATAAACTGGACAAAATCTGAAATATTGAACTTCTCACTAAAAAAGGAAGCGCAGGGAATTTTACAACATAAGGTTAAATTAGACTTACCTGCTAATTGTAGTTCCTGGAGGAACTCCAGTCTAGTCCCGGAATCTCTGGGTTAAAAAAAAAAAAAAAAAAAAAAAAAGGATATAGAGAGTATTACCTCAGGGGCTTCTAATCTCTATATCCTTTTTGTTTTTAAACGCAGAGATTCCGGGACTAGACTGGAGGGACGATCAGGAAATACCCATTTAGGTGGGTGAGGGGGGCTATACGATATCTAGGGATACAAATAAGTAATAGGGTAGAAGCATTGTATGGTTTAAATTACCCAGAATTATTTGGGCAAGTGGAAAGTTTGTTGAATGGCTGGGGGCAAGGATATCTATCTTGGTTAGGGATGCATTGCAGCCATAAAGATGATGCTCCTGCCTCGATTTTTGTTCCTGTTTCAAACGTTGCCGATACTGGTACCACCAAGAAAGTTAAAGCAGTTGCAAAAAATCATTAATAATTTATATGGCAAAATAGGAGCCCTAGTGTTGCTATCTCAATTTTGCAGAGAGCCAAGGGAGGGGGGGGGGTGGGAGTCCCCAATTTTCGAAAATATTATGTGGCAGCACAATTGAAAGCGATCTACGAATGGCACAGAGAAAAACAAAAACACTGGGTCCAAATGGAAGACGAATCAGTAAGGGGGGTGGGATTGGAAAGGATGGTGTGGAGGGGAAGTAAAGCACCAGCAATTAGACCCATAAACCCCATTATTGTACATATCTTGAATGTCTGGAAACAAAATAGGAAACTCTTAGTATTTATTTATTTATTTAGCTGTATTTATATTCCGCTTTTCACCGGGTCAAAGCGGTCAATTGGGGGATACATTTAACACGAGGGGATATGACACACATACGTTAATACTTACAGGGAACATGGGCAATGGAGGGTTAAGTGGCTTGCCCAAGACCACAAGGAGTGCCTATAGGACTAGAAATCCTAGTCCCTCCGGCCTGAGATTGCTGTCCCCAGGTGGGACTTGAACCCCCGGCCCTCCGGCCTGAAGTACCTTGTCCTAACCACTAGACCACTCCTCCCTCTTAGTACAGGACAAAGGATATATACAGGGGATGACTTTAGAGGCATGCTTTGAGAAAGGACGGGGGCGAGTACATTGCGAAGGTGGGCAAATTTAGGATTAACGCATATTTCTCAGATAGTGGTTAAAGAGGGTATTAGAGAGTTTGAAGGTATTAAAGATCTACATGGGCTATCAAATAATGATTACTATAGCTATATTCAGGTAAGCCATTTTGTGTGACAACAGATAGTATGGAAGGATCTATGGAATAATCGGGGGTGGTTCGAGGCTCTTTGTGCAGGACATTTACGTAAAAAAGGAGCTTTGTCCAAGATTTATAAAGGTTAATGGAGGGAGGAGAGGGCAAACTAGAGTTTATGAAGAAATGGGAGGAGGACTTAGAAGTGCAATGGAATGAAGAGGTGTGGGATAAGGTAATACAGACAGTGGCAGGCATATCTATAGCCACTCAAAAAATAGAAAATGCTTATAAAGTGTTATATCAGTGTTACTGGACACTGACACGTAAATGGAGAGCGGGATTGGGACAATCGGAAAAGTGTTGGAGGGGACGCCAAGAGTGAGGTGATATGTTGCACATGTGGTGGAAGTGTGGACGGATTCAAGACTATTGGGAAAAGGTTTTGGACATCTATGAAATGACAGGTCACAGACTGCAAAGAAAGCCAGAGGTCTGCCTGTTGCACCAATTGGAGGAAGATATTTTGGAGAGGGACAGGGTGGTACTGCATCACTGTATAGTGGCAGCACGATGTGAGATAGCAAAAAATTGGACGGGGTCATGTAACCTCCAAAGTGAAGGCTTCGTCAGAAGAGTGGCGGACATATGTTTGATGCATAGACTAACGGGGCTCCGACAAGGGAAAGGGGAGAAGAGTGTGAAGCAATGGAAGAGAGTATGGAAATGGCTGGAGACCTGGAATGAAGGAGAGAAGGGGCGGAGAGACTAAAAGCGGGAAAGAACAAGGTAAATATTGCTATTAGTAAAAAGCAATGCTAATGCGCTAAATGGTGAAAGACTGTACATATATGAAATTTTAAAAAAAGTGTGATCTGCTGAGACACGAAAGCATGAGCAAATGAAGGGGACAACAGAGAGAGGGATGGGGGGGGGGTAAGCATAAGACTAAGCAATAGTGATTGTAGTAATAGCTATAGGGGGGAAATAAAATTGCTTGCAAGATGGTTGTGGAACATGTACAATGTTGTGTTAAGTAGATGTTTGTACTATCTATTGAAATATTTAATAAAAAGTTAAATGGAAAAAAAGAAATGTTCATACAGGAATATTCACGCAGAACCTTCCAAGGTAACAGAGGGAGAACATCTTAAAGTACCAAAAATGCAGTCAGAAGGCATGAAAATGTAGCAGCAAGATTCAGAAATATTCCGCATCGTACTGGGAGCCACAGGCCTGATTGAAAACAATTTGCAAGCACACCTTCATAGGTTTGTCTATACAAGTTACATCTTATGAACTCCAGACGGAAGCTTTCTTTGGCATGATGCACGTACTACGGTGAGTGCTAGCAGTACATTTCAGAGACTGAGATCATACTTTGCAAACCTTGGCCTAGGAATGAGGTTCATTATTGATGTGATATGGGCAATAAAAGGGGCAACAGATAAATATGTAAGAAAAGTAAATAAAAATAAGAGGAGAAAGAAACCTATTTGGTTTTCCAAAGAAGTGGCTGCTCAAATAAGGGCAAAAAACAGCTTTCACGAAATTCAAAAGCTTGCAAACAGAAGAACACAGAAATGAATACAGGATCAAACTCAAGGAGACAAAAAGAGAAATAAGGATAGCAAAATCAAAGGCAGAGGAAAAGATGGCTAAAGATGTTAAGTGCGGCGACAAAACTTTCTTCAGGTATATTCGGGAAAGGAAGAAGATCAGAGGTGGAATTGCAGAACTCAGAAGTGCTGGAAACGGACTTGTGGAAAATGACATTGATAAAGCGAAACTATTAAACAAATACTTCTGCTCTGTTTTTACTAAAGAAAATCCTGGAGAAGGACCACCTGTGACTCCCAAATATAAAAATGGAAATGAGGTAGATACCACACCATTCACAGAGGATGAGGTTTTAGAACAGCTTACAAAACTGAAAGTGGACAAGGCTATGGGACCAGATGGGATACATCCCAGGATACTGAAAGAGCACAGAGAGGCTCTTGCAGGGCCGTTAAAGGATGTTTTCAACAGATCCTTGGAAACAGGAGCGGTTCCTCAGGACTGGAGAATGGCTGACGTCGTACCTCTACACAAAAGTGGTGACAGGGAAGAAGTGATAAACTACAGGCCCGTGAGCCTTACTTCGGTGGCGGGAAAAGTAATGGAGACGCTCCTGAAAGAGCGAATAGTGAACTTTCTCAAAACCAGCGGGTTACAGGATCCGAAGCAACATGGTTTTACCGAGGGACAATCTTGCCAAACAAATCTCATTGAGTTCTTTGACTGGGTGACCAGAGAACTGTATCAAGGACATGCGATAGATGTCATCTACCTGGATTTCAGTAAAGCCTTTGATACTATCCCTCATAGGATGCTTATCAATAAACTCAGTAGTTTGGGGATGGGTTCCAAGGTGGTAAAATGGATCAGAAATTGGTTGACTGACAGACGACAGAAGGTGATGATAAATGAAGCTCACTTGGATGAAAGGAAGGTGATTAGCAGGGTGCCTCAAGGTTTGGTCCTAGGCCCGGCACTGTTCAATGTATTTGTGAGTGATATTGCTGAAGGACTGAATGGAAAAGTCTGTCTTTTTACAGATGACACGAAAATTTGCAACAGAGTGGACTCCCCCAAGGGAGTGCTTAACATGAGGAGGGATCTGCAAAAGCTGGAGGAATGGTCTGATGCTCGGCAATTAAGATTTAATGCGAAGAAGTGCAGTGTCATGCACCTGGGTAGCAGAAATCCAAGGGAAATGTACGCAATAGGGGGCGAGAGGTTGGTGTGCATGGATCAGGAGAAAAAGACCTTGGTGTGATTATTTCTGTAGATCTCAAGGTGGCAAAACAGTGTGACAAGGCGGTGGCAAAAGCCAGGAGGATGTTGGGCTGCATTCGAAAAGGAATTACCAGCAGAAAGGAAGGGGTACTAGTGCCACTGTATAAGTCTCTGGTGAGGCCTCACCTGGAATACTGTGTTCAGTTTTGGAGACCATATCTTGCAAAGGATGTAAAAAGAATGGAGGCTGTTCAGAGGAAGGTGACCAAAATGATTTGGAGCCTGCATCAGAAGCCTTATGAGGAGAGACTTGAAGACCTAAATGAGGGATAGGGGAGATATGATTCAGACTTTTAAATACTTAAAGATAAATAATGAACAAACAAACCTCTTCCAGAGACGGGGAAGCTGTAAAACTAGAGGGCATGACATGAAGCTGCAAGGTGGTAAATTGAAAGGGAATGTCAGGAAATACTTTTTTACTGAAAGTGTGGTGGATGCTTGGAATGCCTTCCAGATGGAGGTGGTGGGGGAAACACAGTGACGGATTTCAAAGTGGCCTGGGACAGACATAGTGGATTACTTTACAGCAACAAGATTAAATCAAATTAAACTGAACCATCTAATTTCTCAACAAATAGGGGTGTCCTACATGGAGGTTATAAGGGGGAGGAACGGTGGGTTCACCCCTAAACAAACAAAGATATGGGGAGGGGTGCACCTTCTCCTGGTGGGTGCACCACTAAGCAAAGACATGGGTAGGGGTGCATCTACTCCTGCCATATAGCTGGGAAGACTAGATGGACCATACTGGTCTTAATCTGCCATCATTTACTATGTTACTATGTAAGAGTAGTTACTCACCTGTAACAGGTGTTCTCCAGGAGCAGCAGGAAAGCACAGTTACTTACCTGTAACAGGTGATCTCTGGGAACAGCAGGAATAAGTCTTCACATATGGGTACGTCGGTACCGACGGAGTCCGCGCGGGAACGCTCCCCAGCGTCCAATCAGAACGCTTTTGGGAGCATCCCACCACGCCTGCGTGCTGCCTTCCCCAACTGCCTCTCCTCAGTTGAGTTTTAAAGCTGAGACAAAGAGAGAGAGAGAGAGGGAAAGATAGAGATAAGAAATACAACTCCTAGGGGAGGTGGGTGGGTTGTGAAGACTTATTCCTGCTGTTCCCAGAGATCACCTGTTACAGGTAAGTAACTGTGCTATCTCCAGGAACAAGCAGGAATGAGTCTTCACATATGGGGACTCCCAAGCTAAGATGCCCGGAGGGAGTCCTAGCATGTTGCGAATCTAAGATGAGTCATGCTTTCCCTCAGAACCTCAGGCATCCTGGGGATGGAGGGTAGGAGTTGAAATAAAAGAGAGACGCTGTGAAACAGCTAGACTAAACCAGGACTTCCGAATGGGAGTCTAGGTATAGGTGATCATAATAAGTAAATATTGGAGAGCAATATTCCAATATGGACCTCACCTGGTGGTATTGTAAAATGTTTATTGAGTTTCACATGGATCTGTTAGTAAGAACCAGTAGAAAAACTCTCAAGGAGTACCTCACTGTGAAGTAGAGGTAATCAAACTGTAGAAGGACAGGTGAAGGTTAGAACCGTCAAGGGTGAGAATAGCCCCAGGGAAAAACTGGATGGTGTAATGAGGTAGGACTTCAGCGGAAAACGCAGAAGGCTGTATCAGACAAGGCTTAAGTCTTTTGGTTCGAGAATAACACAATTCTAGGACCAAAAAGAGATACGTTTGACCAATTTGGACGGACAAATAGAAAATAGTCCTTGTAGGAGAGAAGGGTTATTGAAGACCCTTGTATCTGATGAGAAATAAGGACAGATGTCTGAGGCATTATAACCTTTGATTAACTGAAGATCAGTAACATCTTTCTTAATTGATGTTAGGTAGGAAAGATAATGATACATGGAGAGCTTCAGAGGTACCTAAACCTGAAGGGTTATGGTAAGAAATTTGTTAATTACTACAGAGATTGGCTGTATATGTAGAACCCTATGCATGCTGGCACAGCATTGATAAGGGTAGTGCCCAGGTGTCAGAGTCATATAGGAATATATGTATATATGAACCTAGACAACAGATAAGTATCTAGGTACATATCTACCTATGATAATATGTGTTAACATATATATATATGTTATATATATATATATGTGAATTCCAAGAAGGTGGAAAACTCCTATCCTCATAACCTAAAATGTGCCCTCATTAATGCCCGCTCTATCCGGAAGAAGTGGCCAGCTGTCATTGATATGATTTCCCTCCACGACCTTGATATACTCTTGGTCACTGAGACATGGCTATCCGATGAAGACAACGTCATACTCAACCAGCTCCTACCACTGAACTTCACAGCTCATACAAGTCATAGACGAGACAAAAGAGGAGGAGGGGTGCTCATCCTCACCAGGACAGACCTTCATTTCCAGACAGTTGACGCCACCAGCACTAATCACCTTGAATCCGTCACCATCTCCAATAAACGATGCTCAATCAGCCTGCTTTACAGAGCACCCTCAGCTTCCCCGGATGATCTTGCTGCAATAATTGATCTCGCCTCCAACACGCAAAACCCAAACGTCCCAAACTGGATCCTAGGCGATTTCAACCTGCCAACACTGCAGGACAATCAAGTGTTATCCTTCCTTGAGGCCCTCACAAATCTCGGCTTCAAACAACTAGTAATGGAAACCTACCCACACTAAGGGAAATATTCTGGACTTAGTATTCGCCCCTCAGATATCCCTTAACCCATCACATGACCCCATAATGGCCGTAACTCCTGTGCCATGGTCAGATCACAAACTGATCATCCTCCAGATTCCTTTGCACAAAAGCGATTCAAAGCTCAATAAGAAACCAAACAACACTACAAGACCTCACTCCAGATGTTTCAAGCCTTTCAACAGAGACCTTATCCTCACCGAAACGCAACAACTCTTTAGCGAAACCACCTCGAACCTTGATGACCTGATTACTCACTGGAACAATTGCCTCAGTACAATCGCCCTACGCACACCAACCGACAAGCCCCTAGGGAAAAGAACGAGCGCTCCATGGTACACAGCAGATCTTAGAGTTTCTCTTACCCAATTACGGAAACTCGAGAAGCGCTGGCGCCGATCCCACTCTACAGTTGACCAGACAGCATACAATTGTCATCGGGCTGCACACCGCAAGGCAATCACTGATGCAATGAAACAATACTACTCAGAGACCTTAAAAAGATCACTTAATAAACCCCACGATCTCTTTGACCTAGTCAAGACTCTATCAAAGGAACCAACCACCGGACCTCAATTTGAGATTCACCCACAAGATTTTGCTAACTATGCACAATCCAAGATATGCCGGACTATCAATATCTTGACTACAACCACCACCCCAGAACGAGACTGCCCTGCAGCCCTAACCGTATTCTCTACCCCTACCAAGAAAGGAATTGAAGACTCTATTATGGCCCTTAACACCACCACATCTCAGTCCGATCCTTGCCCAGCCTTCTGGATTAAGGAGCTCCGCAGCCATTTCAGCCCAATACTATCCAATATAATGAACCTCTCCTTCATAACAGGTTCCTTCCCCTCAGCGCTTAAGCACACCTCTATCAGACCTCTTTTGAAAAACTGCAAACTCGACCCCCAAAAAGTAGATTCATACAGACCTATATCCAGTATACCTCTGCTTGCGAAGATCATCGAAAAAGAGGTACAACGACAACTACAGGATCACGTCGACGCTGCCGCACCATTGGACCCCTGCCAGCATGGTTTTAGGGAATCCCACGGTGTGGAGACTCTTCTTACCACCCTCTTCTGCAAGATAATCACTGGCATCGATGACATCCGTCAAGGTTTTGCTCTCATCTTTCTGGACATCGCTGCAGCTTTTGATTCAGTGAGTCATGAGCTTCTCGTAGGTCGACTAATTGAGAAAGGCATTACTGGTAGAGCTCTTGAATGGTGCAGATCTTACCTGTCCGGAAGATGGCAACATGTGCGTTCCGGAGGCATGACATCCGAACCTTTCCACCAAAGCCAGGGAGTCCCACAAGGTTCCTCCCTTTCAGCCCTCCTGTTTAACATTTACATGCAGCCAATTTGCAAGATCATCCGATCCTTCAATGTCGACTGCATGCTATACGCTGACGATGTCCTGTTGTACATACCCTTCTCTACTGAACATCCGGACCTCTCCTCATTGACGAGCTGTTTCGACGCAATATCTGACTGGCTTTCCTCCCAAAACCTCCGAATACAACATAAGAAAACGGAAGTACTCTTCATTACGAGGAACCCTAACTTCACCCCACCACCATTCCTTAAAGTAAAAGGAGCAGAGTTACATTCTAAACCTTCAATACGCTACCTAGGAGTCACTTTGGATCAACGCCTGGACATGAAAGTCCACATAGCGAACACTGTCAGAGCAGTATACTATAAGATCCGCTCACTTAGGCATTTACGATCCATGCTAGAACCAAATGACTTCAGGACTATATACCAGGCGTTGATCATACCTCATTTTGACTACGCCAACGCCATCCTTCAAGGCCTGCCCCTATCCACCTTACATCCACTACAGCTCGCCATGAACGCTGCAGCAAGGGTCATCCATGGAGCCTCCAGAAGTGACCACGTGACACCTCTGCTGATACAATTACATTGGCTACCTATCCAGGCTAGAATCGTCTTCAAGACACTGTTAATCACTTTTAAAGCTATTAACAAGCTCTCCCCTGAGTCAATATCGGCCCTCATCCATATCACATCTCCTAATAGAGCAAGGAGATCCACAGCTACAAACACCCTAAAAGTCCCGAAAGCATTAACAGAGTGCACAACATCTACAGCCAATAGGGCGTTTAGTATCAGTGCACCAAGATGCTGGAACGCATTACCTCCAGATATCCGGGCGATTAAGAGCCTCACACAGTTTAGGAAAGCCCTTAAATACCATCTTTTCAATAAGTACCTCATAGAACCCAACCTCACCCACTGAGACAGAGATGCAACCCGCTAGGCAATTATATGGTTCCCCAACAACATGCTAAGAAAGATTCCCTAACCCTTAGTGGTGCATTTGTTTCTATGGTATTCATGATCATACGACTTTATGTAGCAATATTTGTAAATAGTTTGCCACTGTTATACAAGTTTATGTAGCAAATGCTGTAAATAGCTTACCCCTGTTATCCAAGTTACTTGCCCTGTTATCTGTAAACTCTTACATGTTAACTGTACTGAGCATTTTTGTTCCATGTAAACCGCGCTGATGCCGAATAGTGCGGTATATAAGAGACTATAAATAAAAATAAAAATAAATATATATATATATATATATATATATATATATATATATGTGTGTGTGTGTGTGGATACATATATAGAGATATACATGGGCATGAATACACACACATATATATATAGAGAGATATAAATATATCTGCATATAGATATATACATGTTTCCACATATGTAGGTAGAAACATGCCTATATAACTATACCCACATAGGAGTATGTAGAGAGAGAAAGGCGCATCTAATAACAAGAAGGGTAATACCGGCTTGAAGAGATGGAAGAAAACCTTTCTCCCTGGTTATGATTGACAGAGTCAGGGGAATGCTCTCTCTGACAAGGAGCAGTCTAGATTCATTTAGGAATTCTAGCCTTTGAATAACCAGGATGGTTTACGTGAAAAAAGTGCAGATGATATCTTCAGTCTGCAGGCAGCAAGTCCAGGTCCATTTAGAACTGCAGTATGGTAACTGGATAAAAGACGCAATGGAAATGAAAACCATATAAGGATGAGCTGCAAGAAAAAGAAAAATATCCCTGATGAAGGAGTCCAGTGGAGATGTGGACGAAGCCAGGGAATTGAGCAATTCTTAGGTTTTCACGTGATGTGAGGCATGTGTCCTTTGTTTTAAAAGGAGACCTTACGGGAGATGGTAAAGGTGGGGAAAAAGCTACCAGTCATGAGGAGGCATGACTGGATGAGCCCTTCCTAACCATCTGGGATTATGTGCTAGGAAGATGCCAATGCTCTCTAGCAAGGGCCCATAGTGCAGAGCTACTCTGTAGAGTTGCAGAGAGCATGCTGCAGGTTGGTTAGAAGAAAAAACTGGCTGTTTAAAAGCCAGTACGTAACTTAAACTATTCTGCCAATGCCAAGGGAATTGGAGATGGCGAGGAATAGAAATGAAGCCAATAGGCCTGTAGTAATAGAGTTTCCAAAAAAAAAAGGTCGATAACCTGTTTTGGACTTACTACTAAGGCCAGAAAGGATTGCTAATGGAGGACAAACCTTGGTTACTTGGTAGATAGAACCAGTGGGTAACCACTAGGAACTCCTGCCATTGCAGCTATTACCAAGGCAGCAGAAAAAAATGAACAGACATAAAACTGAAAAGGGGGGGGGACAACTCTGAAAAGGAAACCCCTTACTGGAATAGGTAGAAACCTACAGGGATTTTAGAAAAACACGTCCAGCTAAATGGTACCACTCTTACAAATGAAATGTTTCAGTAAGAGGGTAGATAAAGACAGAGTTGAAGGAGACTTACGATATGGTAAGTCCCTGGAAAGGTATGATGATACATGCTGGAACAGGAACTATCTTATTGATAGTTGTTACCCCTCTTTTCCCTCCCAGGAGGAAGAGAAAACCCCTGTTACTTATAAGCATGATCATCCTGAGAGCTCATAGAACAAGAAGAATGGATGTCTGTTGAGAAGAGATCCATGTCTAGAGTTTAGGATGGAAACAGTGTAGATGCTTCTATTAAGAAGAAACAGACTACAGGTTCTAAACCCCAAACAGGAAAGAAAGATGTAATGATAATATATCAGAAGCCCTGCGGATGCTGGGTTTGCTGAACCTGTTGAGGTTGTGGTTTCCTTAGCCTGGTTGAATGTTTCCCCTGTCTGGGAACATCTGTATGATGGGTAGAAGATGAATAAAACTTTCTCCCCTTAAGGGAACAAAGTTTGTTAGCAGATTTCCTACAAACTGGGATAGAGGAAGGCGTAGACAAGCCTCTGAAAGCAACAGTGTCAGTAGTTAACTGAGCAACTTGGAGTAAAGCCTCCTTGTTAAAGAGTTTCTCTCCAGTACAAGGAGTATTTCCCAGTCTATCTTGTACCCATTTGTCCAAGTCTGAAGCTTGGAGCCAGGCTCTACGTCATGCCCCTATGGCTATAGCAGACGTTCTGCTAACAGACTCAAAAGAGTCCAGGGAAGCACGAGTAAGGAACCTAGAAATATTTTGAGCATGATTGACTACTATAGAAAAATCTGCTCTTTTAGGCTCTTGAAGAAAAGGGGTCAAAAGTAGTAAATTTTTTGTGACCTCCTCAAAGATAATCCCATATAGAAAATATATGAGAGAATTCTTGATGAAAACATGGATGCCTGGAAGGTTTGGTGTCCAAAGGCATCTAAAGTCTTAGCCTCACGACCTGGCGGATAAGAAGAGTGCTTCTTAGTACTCTTAACACGCCTCATTGCTGATTTTACAACAATAGAATGATGAGGGAGCTGAGGCTTTTGAAAACATGGAGAAGGGGGCCCAATGCATAGAAGATCAGTTGCCCTAGAAGGTGGGGATACCATTAAAGGAGCTTTCCACGTTCTAAATGGGAGATCCTGCAAGGTATGATGCAAAGGAAACATGACGACTTCCTTTGAATTTTATTTTATTTATTTATTTATTTACATTTCTTATATACCGCACTATTTGCGATCAGCGCGGTTTACATAAAACTAACAGTATCCGACAATAAACAAGAGTCAGGTCATTACAATAAACAGGAGCAATCAACTTGGATAACAGGGGAAACTATCTACATGTGTGAAACATTGAAATAGGTAACTGTATGCATGTGGGATGGAGTTATTGTGAGTTGGTCATACCTGGTGGCTGTGGGGAATTGCAGGGGGATCTGCAGAGGTTCTGGATCCCCTGGTGCAGGATATTGACCAGGTATAGAAATGGCAAGTAACTTTGCCATATCAAGCAGGAATGCTTGAAAAGAAATCTCCCCAGAGGGGAGTCCTCTAGAAAGAGGAGTAAGAACTAGATCTGTTGAAGAACTAGCTCTAACACCGACCGGTTCATTCAGATTCTCTAGAATAGAAGATCTGAAGGGGTGGAGCATTGGATTGTCCTTGAGAGATAGTTGTCGGTACCGCTGGAAACCGGTACCGCAACCTGTCGGTAGCAAATCGTCCATGCTAGGGATCGATTCCAAACGAAGAATGGAAGGAAGCGAGCCGGTTGAAACGAGCATGGGAGGTACCGAAGTAACCGAATGTGGCAGACCTTGATCATTGGTAGAATGTCTTCAGTACCGTTTGAAGTCGGTACCGAGATGAGTCGGTACCCAGTCATCCAGACTAGAGATCGATTCCAGACTCGGCATCGAAGGAAGTGAGTCTATCGATGCAAATCTGGAGGGTACCGACGTCGATACCAGTACCGTTACCGGGATCGATACCGATACTGGAAGATCGGTCAGCAGCGGCTCAGTCGGCCCCGAAGGAACCGACAGCGCTAGACTGCGATCTTTGATGAGGAATGTTTCATCCAACACCATTGCCGATGCCGGGGTATTGGTACCGCCCCAAGCGGATGCCGCTACCGAGCATGGCTCAGGTATGTTCGTAGAGGTGAGAACCCCCATAATTGGCTTGGAGGCCGAAGACTCCCACCGGGGTTTTAATGCCAAGGTGTTCTCGAGGGCAACGCCAGAGGCATCTCTATGCTGAGCATGAGATCTACCACTCGAGGCCTGGCTAGTCTTAACAGACTGTTTTTGGGTTACCTGATCCTGTGAAGAAGAAGCGTTGGCTGGTACTGTGAAGTTTAATGGGGACCGCGTATCGAGACATGCTCGATGCTGAAGACTTCTTCTGGATATACCGCTGCAGAAGGAACACTCCAGCGGATGGTGGTCAGGACCCAAACAGGGTAGATACCAATTATGAGTGTCTACAATTAATTTGGTACCGCCACAGTTTAAACATTTCTTAGGGTTAGTGGCTGGTATTTCCATGAAGGAGAGTGAGTAGGCCTAGCAGGCCGAAAAAACCGTCAGGCACTAACAGGGAAAAAATATTCCTCAGAAAGGAAATTTTGTAAGAAAAAAGAAGAAAGAAACACCGGCGGTACCGGTGGTGTCGGGGAAGGCAGACGCAACCACAAGAAAACAAAAAAATAAAAGAAGAATTTTCTGCGGTGACAGGAGTACGTCCTGCCGGCTCCGCGGAAAAATGAAAACTGAGGAGAGGCAGTTGGGAAAGGCGGGAAGGCAGCACGCAGGTGTGGTGGGATGCTCCCAAAAGCGTTCTGATTGGACGCTGGGGAGTGTTCCCGCATGGACTCCGTCGGTACCGACGTACCCATATGTGAAGACTCATTCCTGCTTGTTCCTGGAGATTCAGTCCTCACATATGGGTGACGTCGGCGCCGACGGAGCCCTCGTGCAGAGCATTTCCCCAGCTTTCAAAGAAAGCCTTTGAGAATGCAGTGCACATGCGTGGTCCCCTTCCCGCCCAAGGGTGCCATCTTGCTCAGTCTGATGACATAGCTAAAAGACAGCAAAAAACAAAAATGAAGTATATGACTGCAACTCCAGGGGAGGAGGGAGGGTCATGAGGACTGATTCCTGCTGCTCCTGGAGAACACTTGTTACAGGTGAGTAACTACTCTTTCTCCAGGACCAAGCAGGAAGTCAGTCCTCACATACGGGACTCCCCAGCTCTAGGCTACCGGGAACCCTAAGCTGAAAAAATGGCTCCCTCTCAAGAGCCTCAGCATTCGTGATAAGAATAGCCTTTGAGAATGCCCCCGTACGGTAGCCCAACACAAGGGCCGGAGGGTAGGAGTTGCCTAAACCTCAAAGAGATTACGGAGTACCGCCTGTCCGAAAGCACTGTCCCTTCAGGACTCTCTCTCGAGGCAGTAATGGGCTGCAAAAGTCTGGCTTGAAGACCAAGCAGCGGCCCGGCAGATGTTTGCCAATGGAAAAGAGCGGAGATGAGCTACTGACGTTGCTTTTGCCGTGACATGGTGGGCCGTGACTCGACCCTGCAAGGGGATGTCGGCTGCCTTGTACGCCCAGGTGATACTATCTGCTACCCAAGTGGACAACATATGCTTGGAGACAGGTAACCCCATCTTATTAGGGTCAAAGTAGCCCTTCGATGCCCCCGCGTACGTTCTATGTAAAAAGACAACGCCCTCTTACAATCCAGGGTATGCAAGACTGTTTCAGCCCAGCTGGTATGCCGCCTGGGAAAGAAGAAGGTCAGAAGAACCATCTCCTGGTTGAGGTGGAAAGAGAAGACCACTTTTGGAAGGAACTTCGGATAGGTCCATAGGACCACCCTGTTCCTATAGAACCGTGTATACGGTCTATCAGAAACCAGAGCTTGTAGTTCACTCACACGTCTGGCCGAGGTAAGAGCCACCAGGAAGAGCATTTTCCAAGAGAGCTAGCGCAAATGGCAAGTAGCCATCGGCTCAAATGGTGGGCGAGTAAGTTGCTGCAAGACCACATTCAAATCCCACTAAGTTGCCGGTGAACGAACCGGAGGCTTGAGTAGAAGCAGACCTCTGAGAAATCTAGACACCAAGGGGTGACCCGACAGAGACTGTCCCTCCACCGATGAGTGGTGCGCTGACAGAGCACTGAGGTGGACCCGAACAGAGCTAGACTTAAGGCCTAGGTCTGACAGGTGAAGTAGATACCGCAGTACTACTGGCACAAGGCAAGAGACAGGATCTTCATTGCGCTGAGCACACCATACCGTAAACCTACGCCACTTGAGGGCACAGGACTTTCTGGTGGACGGCCTCCTAGAGGCCAAGACCACCTCCTCAACCTCCTTAGGTAGAAGTAAGGGAGCTAGCATTATCCTTTCAGCAGCCAGGCCATCAGATTGAGGGACCTGAGATTGGGGTGCTGAAGGGAACCCTGATCTTGAGACAGGAGATCGTGTTGCAACCCCAGGGGGAATGGAGTTTCCACCACCAACTGCAGCAGAAGTGGAAACCACGGCTGCCTTGTCCATCTGGGGGCTACCAGAATCACCGAGGCTTTGTCCCGGAGGATCTTGAACAGAGTTCGGGCCACCAGGGGCGTGGGAGGAAACACATACAGGAGGCCCGTAGACCAAGAGATCAGAAAAGCATCTGCTGCCATCCTCAGGGGATGTGGCTATATGGAGCAAAACCTGGGCAGCTGACGGTTTTGTGGACTTGCAAAATGATCGATGGATAGAAGTCCCCAGTGGAGGAAGATCTGCTGGACCACCAATGGATTCAACTGCCATTCGTGAGGCTGGAGAATCCTGCTTAGCTTGTCTGCTAGGAAATTCTCCTGGCCAGGTAGATAAACTGTTTTGAGAAACATGCCTTGCTTATTTATTTATTTATTTATAGTCTCTTCTATACCGCACTATTCAGCATCAGCGCGGTTTACAATGAACAAAGAATTTACACATTTCCGATGGTACTTTGTGTTTACAGTTGAACAGGCAAAAGTAACTTGGATAACAGGGGTAACTATTTACAAATTATAACATAATCATGAACTCTTCTTGGTTTCAGTCTTAGGGGTTTTGGGAGGTCTGTGAGGTGGTTGAAATATCTGCATTGGTTACAGGGTAATACAAGAGGAAGAGGTGGTGTTTCAAGGCTTTTCTGAATTGCAATAGATCCGGGATTGCTCGGATGTCTTGAGGGAGGCTGTTCCAGCACCTTGGGGCACAGAACTTGAAAGCCCTGTCTGCTGTTGCTTTGGTGCATTGTGATATTGATTTTGGGACTACAAGTGTGTTGAGTGTTACTGACCGTCTGTCCCTATTTTGAGGTGTCATCTGGATCAGATCCGTTAGTGACGTAGATGAGAGCCCTTTGATGGCCTTGAATGTAAGTAGTAATGACTTGTAAGTGAGTCTACTTCGTATCGGAAGCCAATGGAGTTGTTTTAGGATGGGTGAGACATGGTCTTTCCTGGATGCTCCGTGTAGGACTCTTGCTGCGGCGTTCATTGCCAGTTGCAGTGGTTGCAAGGTGGCTTGAGGGAGCCCTTGTAAGATTGACTTGACTGCAAAAAAGCAAAGGGCCAATGCCTCCTGACATAAGAGTCTGGACCCCGTGCCCCCTTGCTTGTTCACGTAGAACATTGCCACTTGATTGTCCGTCTGAACTAGAACAGACTGGTAAGAGAGGGCATGAGAAAATGCTTGCAGAGCTAAGCGGATTGCTCGCAGCTCCAAAAAATTGATCTGCTGTGTGGCCTCCCGAGGAGACCAGAGGCCTTGAGTGCACGTGCCCTGGCAATGTGCACCTCAGCCCTGCAAGGAAGCGTCAGTCGTCAGCACCCTTGTGTGTGCTGGAGCCTGAAAAGGTACCTCCCTGAGGTTTGGGAGATGTAGCCACCACTACTTTACTCTGTCTCAGAGGTCGCCTGTGGTCTGCGCCCACTGAGCTCTGAGGCCCCACTGAGCAGCCCGCATATGCAGATGGGCATTCAGCGTCACATGTACTGTGGATGCCATGTGGCCCAGGAGCCGCAGGTAGTGCCTAGCGGAAACATAAGAATTGCTCTGAAACTGGTGGACCAAGTCCATCAGTCTGTGGGCCCTGTCCTTGGGCAAGTAAGCTCTTGCCTGCAGGGTGTCTAATCTGGCCCCTATAAACTCTAGGTTTTGAGAGGGGAGCAAAGTGGACTTTGCATAGTTTATGACAAAGCCCAGATGCTGAAGAAGAGAGACACTGTGAAGAGTGGCTTGTCTGGCCTCCTGGAGAGACTGGCCCCTGATGTGCCAGTCGTCCAGGTATGGGAAGACAAAAATTCCCTGATTCCTGAGATAGGCTGCCACCACCGCCAGGCATTTGGTAAAAACCCTGGGAGCAGAGGTTAGGCCAAAAGGAAGTACCCTATACTGAAAATGGTTTCCTCCCACTACAAATCTGAGATATTGTCTGTGGTCTGGATGAATGAGGATGTGAGTATAAGCATCCTTTAGGTCTAAAGAGCATAGCCAGTCTCCCTGCTGGAGGTAGGGCAGCAGTATCCCAAGGGTAAGCATCTTGAAATTTTCCCTCTCCAGAAACTTGTTTAGGTTTCGCAAGTCTAGGATAGGCCGAAGGCCTCCTGTCCTTTTTGGTACCAGGAAGTACCTGGAGTAGAAGCCTTGCCCTTTCAGGTGGTGAGGCACCGGTTCCATCGCCTGTTCCTTTAGCAGACTTGCCAACTCCTGAAGGAGGAGGTTTCTGTGTAGAGGGAGTCTTGGAGGCTCCCCTGGAAAGTAGGAGGGGGGTATCTAGTGGAAGTGGAGCATGTAGCCCTTTTGGACTATGCTGAGTACCCAGGTATCCCCTGTGATGACTGGCCACCTGTAGGCGACAGGGTCAGCCGACCTCCTGTGCTGAGTGGAGCCAGCGGCGGAGAAGAGGCTATGCTGTGGGAGTCAAAACCCCGCTCCCTGCTGTGCAGAAGCCGGAGCTGGTGGCTTGGGGGTCTTATTTTTATTTATTTATTTTATTTACAATTTCTTATATACCGCACTATTCGGCATCAGCGTGGTTTATATGGAACAGAAAAATCAGACAGGATACATATGCCTGAGTTTACAATTAACAGGGCAGCAAAACTTGGATAACCAAAGGTGAGTTGCCTGGTGCCTACGGGGGCCAATGCCCCTGCCCCTGCCCCTTGGCCTGCTGGCCCTGTTGGGGAGCTGGAGAGGCCTGATATTGAGGGTAGGATTTGTAGGCAGCACTCTTCCTCGGGAAAAAGGGCTTCTTTCCCGAGCCCTTCTTTTTTTGAGAAGGGGCAGAAGTCTTCCTGGACAGCCTTGTCCTGGTGAGAGTCTCAGTCTCGATTTCTGCAGCCTTTTCAGTCATGGGCTTACCGAATAGGTTATCACCTTGGCAGGGGACATCAACCAACTTGTCCTGCACTCATGACTCCAGGTCAGATGACTGTAGCCAGGCCTGACGGCGTGCACCGATGCCGGCCGCAGCTACCCGGGCCGAAGCCCCGAAGCCATCATAGGCTGCTTGAGAGAGAAAACTTTGAGCATTTTCGGATCCCTGTCGACAAGGCCTTAAATCTCTGCAAGGGTTCCTCGGAAAGGTCAGCTGAGAACCCGGCAATCTCCTTTGCCAGGTCTTGTAGGTACATGCCCATGTACAGCTGGTAAGTCTGGACACGGCAAGACAGCATAGAGCCCTGGAAGCACTTTCTACCGAGGGCATCCAGGTTCCAGGCCTCCCATCCGGGGGGGCACCAAGGAGTGCATCTTCTGACTCTTCAGGCGGTTCATGGCCGATTCCACAACCATGGAATTGTGCGGTAGCTGCGCCTTTTGGAACCCAGGGCTCTTATGGACTTGATAAATGGAATCGACCCATTTGCTAAGAACCAGCGCTGAGGCCAGTGCCTCCTACATATGGAAGAGCAGCCGTTCCAGCATCGGAGGAACCGGTACAGTAAAGGCTTCCTTCGGAGGAAAGTCATACTGGAGGGCTTCGAGCTCTTTGGCTCGAGGCTCCTCCTCGGCGTCCGCAAGGAATGCCAAAGCCTTGGCCATGTCCCTTATGAAGTCCGAGAACCGCGTATCCTCCGGGGGTGGGACCTTCTCCGAGGCTCAGACTCCGGTGAGTCCGAAGGGATGCACCGGGTCTGGAAGGTGTCCAGAGACTCCTCATCCTCAGTCTCCCACGCCAACTCTTCCGAGGAGGAGTCAAGCGGCTCCGGCCGTGTGTGCTTTGTGCCACCTGTCCCGACGGTGAGGGCACTGGCGTCGACGACCTCGGTCCTGCACGGGAGGTCGAGGGGGACCTTGACCGAAGATCGACTCAAGATTTGATGGACTCGAGGATCGGCTTGGTCTCCGGGGTCGACTTGGACGTCGAGGTCCCGGTGGTCGGGGCAGATACACCGGTCAGACAGGCGATCAGCACCCGCTGCTGTTCCATGAAGGCAGCCAAGTTGCTCTCCAAGGCCGTCAACCTGAGTCCAAGCTCAGGAAACCCAGCAGCCTCCGACTTGGGCCCCAACGTTGTCGGGCCCAATGTCAGCTCTCCCGGGGGAGAGTCCACGAGGACAACAGAACTCACGTGACTCAGGGACTCCAGCTTCATACGAGGTAGCTTGGACGGCCTCTCCGACTCCGAGAGCCCGGGGCGGCGGTCAGGGCTACGTGACCTGGCCCTCGAGGACCCAGGAGCTTCCACCAATGCCGCCTTCACGAGCTTCTTCCTTTTGTGCTGCCGGGTGGGAGACCCCCTTTCAGAGGAACCATGACGGCGCTCGGGTTCCGACTCCCGAGATGTCGAGGCCTCTGACGAAGTCCGGGCTCGGCCTGACACGGACTCCGAGAAAATTCTCTCACTTTGATGCTGACGGCTCCTAAGTGCCTTTGACGACATTTTGCCGCACAGGCTACAGGCCAGCGGGTCATGGTCGGGCCCAAGGCATCGGAGGCAGCAGTCATGTGTATCAGTGAGAGACATACGTTTCTTACACCGATCACATTTCTTGAACCCACTGGCAGCCATCGGGGGAAAAAGGGCCCCTGCAAGGTCAAAAGACTGGGCTGCCATTGAAAATAACAAAAAAGGCGCGAACGCTAGTCACGAAGGACAAAAAACATAAAAAGAATACAGGACTTGATACCGGTGTACCGAGCTCAGGCGGGAAGGGGAACCGGCGTCGAACCAGATCAGAAAAAGCGAAAATCGCAGAAAAAATCTACTTTTACCAGGTGACACGAACTCACATCTGTTGGGCTCCATGGAAAAAGAAAGACTGAGCAAGATGGCACCCTTGGGCGGGAAGGGGACCTCCATGCGCGCTGCATTCCCAAAGGCTTTCTTTGAAAGCTGGGGAAATGCTCCGCACAAGGGCTCCATCGGCGCCGACGTCACCCATATGTGAGGACTGACTCCTGCTTGGTCCTGAAGAATAAAACTAACGCACTTGGAGACTTCGCCCTGAGAAGAAAAAACATATACTTATAGCCTTTCAATCTAACAGCATCATGGATATGAAACTATTTCATTCAGGGTCTTTCAAACCAACAGAATCTGAATGCCCTAAGGAAATATTCATAAAAGGCCAGTAACCCCCCTACAGCATCCTAGTACAATGAAAATGCTGGTAAATATACATAAAGATACTTTTGCTCCAACGGCATGGCCATAAAAGCTCAAACAGAAAATTTCAGTCAGGGCCTCTCAAAATCACACTCTACCATCCAGCACACCTGCAACTAAGTTACATATATAGTGCCTTGCGAAAGTATTCATCCCCTTGGTTTTTGTCCTGTTTTTCTTTTTTTTTTTGCATTATGTACAATCTGGAATGAAAATGGAGGTTCATTTGGATGTTAGGTAACGGACCTAACAATATAATCCAAATTGGTGAAGTGAAATGACAATAACATACCTTGTATATATAAAAAAAAACAAGTAAAAACTGAAAAATTGTGAGTGAATGACCCTTTTTCTATGAAACCCCTAAATAGGATCTGGTCCAACCAATTAACCTCAGAAGTCATATAATTAATTGATTAGGGTCCATCTGCATGCAATCAGTGTCACATGATCTGTCACATGATGCCTGTATAAATATTCCTATTCTGAACGGCCCCTAACTCTGCAACACTACTAAGCAAAGCAACATGAAGACGAAGGAGCACTTCAAACATGCCATTGACAAAGTTGTGGAGAAGTACAGATCAAGGTTGTATTATAAAAAAATATCCCAAATTCTGAATATCCCATGGAGCACTATTAAATCCATTCTAACAAAACAGAAAGAATATGGCACCACTATAAAACTGACAAGAGAAGGCCGCCACCCAAAACTCACAGACCAGGCAAGGAGGACATTAATCAGAGATGCTATAAAGACAGCAAGGATAACACTGAAGTAGCTGCAAAGATCCACAGCAGAGATGGGAGTATCTGGCCATAGGAGCACTTTAAGCCATACACTCCACAGAGCGGGGGCTTTATGGAAGAGTGGCCAGAAAAAAAAGCCATCGCTTAAAGAAAGAAATAAGAAAACATGTTTGGAGTTTGCACAATAGCATGTGGCGGACCCTTCCAAACACATGGAAGAAGGTCCTCTGGTCAGATGAGACAAAAATTGAACTTTATGGCCATCATGGGAAACGCCCTGTGTGGCGCAACCCCAACACTTCCCATCACCCCGAGAACACCATTCCCACAGTGAAGCATAGTGGTGGCAGCATCGTGCTGTTTGGATGTTTTTCATTGTTGGCAGAGACAGGAAAACTGGTCAGTATTGAAGGAACGATGGATGGCACTAAATATAGGGCAATTCTTGAGGCAAACCTGTTTCAGTCTGCCAGAGATTTGAGACTGGGACAAAGGTTCACATTCCAGCAGGAAAATGACCCTAAACATACTGCTAAAGCTGGTTTAAAGGGAAACATTTAAATGTCTTGGAATGGCCTAGTCAAAGCCCAGACCTCAGTCCAATTGAGAATCTGTGGCATTACTTGAAGATTGCTGTACAGCAACGCAGCCTATCTAACTTGAAGGAGTTAGAGCAGTTTTGCCTTCAGGAATGAGTGAAAATCCCAGTGGCTAGATGTGCTAAGCTAATAAGCTAATATGGCTAGATTATTTAACATTTCTTATATACTGCGCTATTAACATCAGTGCGGTGTACATCAAACATACATATACATTGCAGGATCAGTGCAATGTATTTACATTTGAACAGGGATTGAAACTTGGATAACAAGGGTAAAACATCAACAGTTATTACATTGTCGAGTATCTACAATTATTTACATGGTGAGTGTATTTCCTATCGGGTCTGCACTAAGAAGTATCGTGTGAATAGGTAGTGCTTTAGGGCCTTCCTGAACTGGGTTAGGTTGGTGATAACTCTCATGTCTGGGGGGAGGGCATTCCAGGCTCTGGGGGCATAGATGCTGAAGGCTCTGTTAGTTGTTGTCTTTGTGCATCTCGTTATTTCTTTCAGGACTGTCAGGGTGTTTATGTGATGCAGATGTGTAACTGTAGCAAAAGGTGGCTCTACAACGTATTGACTTTGGGGGGTGAATACATATGCACACTCCTGTTTTCAGTTTCTTTTTTGTCTTAATTATTGTTTGTGTCACAATAAAGTTTATTTTGCACCTTCAAAGTCATAGGCATGTTGTGTATATCACATAGTACTAATCCCCAAAACTCCATTTTAATTCCAGGTTGTAATGAGACAAAACAGAATAAACACAGAGGGGATGAATACTTTTGCAGTGCACTGTATATCCAAATTATGCAGTTAGTTGACAAAAGGATGTGTCTCCGTCTGGTGTTCCCTATGGAATAAATGCACTTACCTATCTCTGGGTGTGTGTATGATATGGTTTGATTATGCTGTCGATGACGGAGGTCACTTGCAATGCTTACTGCCTGTCTAGGTGAAGGCTGGCACAAACCTGGAAGATAAAGCAAGCAATACAGTAAGTTTATATCCTCACTGTGTATTGGATGGAAAATGCTTCACGGTGATGTTATAGGTAAAACACAGAACATGATCATGGCCTGTACACCGGCTGGTTTAAGGGTCTCTTATTATTATTAAATGGGTAGTTTCATTGCATGTCCACTAGTCTTTCTACTTTTTGATGGAGTAAACAACCGATCTTCATTTACATGTTCCACTCCATTCATTAATTTATAGACCTCTATCATATCTCCCCTCAGCTGTCACTTTTCCAGGTTGAAGAGTCCTAATCTTTTAAGCCTTTCTTCATAGGGATATCCTTCTATCCTTTTACCCTTTTGGTGGCTCTTCTCTGCACCTTTTCTAATTCTGCTATATCTTTTTTAAGATATGGTGACCAGAATTGCGTGCAATATTCAAGGGGCAGTCGCACCATGGAACGATACAGCGGCATTATATCATCTTTGGCTTTGTTCTCCACATAGTAGGCAGAGCACTGAAGGTTACACCAAAGATAGGGATTGAGAAGGGCACATCCTGGGAAATGAAGGCCTTATAGGAGAAGGAGTTGGAGAGGAACACCAGCAGTGCATAGCTCCTCGATCATTGAGTCCTGGAGGACATCTTGGAGTAGTGAGGGCAGGACTCTACCACTGGGAGGAAATGAGACACCAAACAAGGAAATGAGACACCAAACACAACAATAAAGGAAGACTGTAGAGTTTGTCTTGTTGCCGCATCGTGGGCATTTTTTGAATCTGGGTTTTGGATCAGCTATGTCAAGAACATAGGAGAGCAAGGAGAATCCATGCATGGTAGGGCAGATGAAACAAAACTGGAATGGAAATAGGCAGGCATTGCAATGGGGAGTCGCTGGCTTACGCTCAAAAGGACATTTTTTAGGCCTTTTTCAGATTTAGTAGAGCTAATCTGTTCATGGTGCTGTCTGATGATATCACCAGCACATGGCTGACTCATCCTGCTTGTCCATGGAGAATGTATTTTAGAGCTATTAGTCTCTATGGAGGCGGTCAGCCGAAAAACAGCCATATCGGCTTATTCAGCTGTTGTATATAGATTCTCTCAGTGGCAATGTTTCCAGATGGATTAGCTTTGTGCATACTATGACAGTAATAAATCTGAGTTCTATAAGCTAGGTTCATGGAATATGATTTGTATCTCTCAATTTACTACTAATGCTCATCATAGTACTAATGCTCATCATAGTATCATGCCAAAGGAAGCTTCCTTCTTGAGGTCACAGAATGTATCATGTAAAAGCATCCTATCAAAGTATGTTTGGAAAGTGTAGTTACTCACCTGTAACATGTGTTCTCCAGGAACAGCAGGAATCAGTCCTCACATGGGCGACGTCGGCACTGATGGAGCCCGTGCGGTAACCTTTCCCCAGCTTTCAAAGAAAACCTTTGGGAGATCCACTACGCATGGCAAGGCTGCCATCTTTCCTCAGTATGATGACATAGCTCACGATGGCAAAAAGAAAAGCAATTCCACAGGGAGGAGGGAGTTGTGAGGACTGATTCCTGCTGTTCCCAGAGAACACCTCCTACATATGAGTAACTATGCTTTTTCCGGGAACAAGCAGGAAGCCAGTCCTCACATATGGGACTCCCCAGCTACAGGCTACCGAAAAAAACTGTAAGCCATGGGCGGCCCAAAAAGTGAATTATGAGGAATAGCAGAGAGTACAGTTCGGTCACAAGACCTCGGCAGCGACCACAGCATTGACCAGGGAAACCAGCTCTCTGGTAGCCTGGACACACAAAAGGGCCAGAAGGCATGAGTTGCCTTAAACTCCAAACAGATGACAGAGTACCGCCTGGCCAAAGGTGCTGTCCCGCCAGGACTCCTCCTCCAGGCAGTAATACGCTGCGAAGGTGTGGAGTGAGGACCAGGTGGTGGCCTGGCACATCTCTAGCAAGGGAACTGAGGGAGGTTCGTCACAGATACCACAATGGCCTGGATGCTGTGCACTGTGACATGGCACTCCAGGGAAAGACTGGCCTGCCTGAAGTTGAAGGCGATGCAGTCTGCCACTCATTCCTTCTATTTGTCAGAATATTTGTCCAAATTTAATGATGGAACTGTATTCTGGACATTTAAAGAGAAATCTGGGCACAGCACCCACCATATCGATCCTCAAGAATACGCAAATTACCTCATGAGCAAAAATACCGCACAAGCCCCAGAGAGCAATAAGTTCACATACAGTCAAACTTGGCCCAAGGACCATCAAGCCTGGAATAATTTCTCCTTACCAACAGTGCAGTGCATAGAAGACATTGTGAGTGCCCTAAACACAACCACGTCCCCTTAAGACCCATGCCCAGTGGAATGGATCAAAAAATCCAAGGAACAACTATCCAGGCACATCCACAAATTCGTAACGGAGTCCCTGTAGCAAGGACACATGCCACAGGCACTTAAACAAGCCATGATACGACCGATCTTCAAGGGCGCAAGGCTAAGCCCTACGGACCCAAAATCATACCGCCCCATATCCAGCCTACCCTTCGTATCAAAGGTTATTGAAAAGGTGGCACAAAGGCAACTACAGGACTACATTGACCTGCAAGCACCGTTAGACCCACAGCAGCATGGCTTCAAACCACAACACAACATAGAAGCACTACACAAATCCCTTTTGGACAATCTTCTGAGGGGACTAGACAATATAAAAAATGAGTTTTTGCTGGTATTCTTGGACATCTCAGCGGCATTCAAGACAGTCTCCCACACAGTAATGTTAAACAGGCTACAGGAGATTGGGCTGTGCAACAATACAATAAAATGGTTCACATACTATCTAAGCAACAGAACGCAACAGGTTAAATATGCCCAGGGAAAATCATCACGGTTCCCCATCAACCAAGGAATACCACAAGGATCAGCACTCTCATCCATTCTATTCAACCTCTACATCCAACCGATCTGCGGCATTATCAAACACCATATGTTACAATATCACATCTATGCCGACGACATTATGGCGTATGCCCCAATTGACACTCTAAGTCCGGATATGGCTCCCATGACTTGCTGCCTCGAAGATATGAACAACTGGCTCACTGAGAACAACCTGAGGGTAAACATTTGCAAAACCAAAGCAATGATCGTAACCAGGAACCCCAAATTTAACCCACCTCCAACCATCAGCATCCTCAACTAAACAATACCAATAAAGGACGAGGTGAAATACTTAGGTGTCACCCTTGACAGTAATTTAAATCTTCAATCACATATAAGCAAAACCGCTGCAAAGGCATGCCAACGAATGAAGCTCATCTGGAGACTCAAACCGATCCTCAGCCAGGATCATTTTCACATTGTATGCCAGGCAGTCATCACCCCAATACTCGACTATGGAAACTCCCTATAGCAAAGACTACCTAAGCAGGCTACCCATCCCCTCCAGCTAGTACAGAACACTGCAGCCCGAATCATAACTGGTACAGCCAAGCATGAGCACATTACACCTGTACTTTGGCAACTACACTGGCTGCCAATCTCTGCACGAGCAAGATACAAAGCAACCATAAACATATTCAAGATCTTACATCTATACACGGCAGATGTACTTCACAGTTTGATAACCAGGGACACAATCCACAGACCCAGAAGAACCAACAGCAGCAACAGACTCCGCGTACCTACTGGATACCATAAAACAAAACAAGTAACTTCCAACAGAGCCATACCCCTCTCAGCACCAGCCCTCTAGAATTCCCTACCGGATGGACTGCGGGCAATAAACGACCTCAAAGACTTCCGTAAATCCCTTAAAACCTATCCACAGAATGTTACAACCAAACATACTGAAGATTCCTTTCACAAGCCTAAATGTACAATGATCCCACCCACTTTAGTCTTTGTGTACGTCCCGTCACACGTTTAATGTTGTCCCAACCTGTTAATGTTATCCCAATTTATGTAAACAACCACTTTGATTAAAGGAGAAAGTGGTATACAAATCTGGATAAATAAATAAATAAATTTATTTTCATGCTGTTTGTGCATTTGGGTCTGTTAAGTAGGCCTGAAGGTCTATGATGGTAGACTTATAAGTATAATCTATTTCTAGGAGGCCCATTCAATCCTTTGACTCTGGGAATGTAGTCTAGGCATACATTGGTTCATATAAATGTCCTTGTGAGCATGGAGGAGTTTTCTTGTTTGTACATCCAGTTTTTCAAAATATGCTATATTTGTTCTTTTGTGCGCACTAGAAATATTTCTTTTTTTTAATCTTTTTACTAGTTGACTATCAATATACAATTTTTATGTATCTATTATATTTTATTTATTTTTAAAGAAATTTATTGATGTTGATTTGTGGGACCTTGTATCTTGTTAAAATTACCTAAATTTAGGCACTTAACAAGCGGGGAGGAAGGAGGGCCTGATTAAGAGAATGAAGTTAGAAACTTAGCAGGTCAATAGCTGGCTCCATTTTAGGAACCTACATTTAAAAATGTCAGCAGCTATAATTGACTAAATGTAGGTGGCTAACTGACACTCCTGCCATAGATTACTAAATTTTGATGCTGATCTGTCTTTGAATATCGAGCTCTGAACAACCTATCCAGAGTCTCACGGAGCGTTAGTAATATAATTGAGACTTGAATTGAGGTGTAGAGAAATAAAGTGGCATCACCGGGTTTATGCTGAGTCAGTAAATGAGTTAGGAAGATAAAGAGACCGAAAGACAGGAAAATGGGAAGCGCAATTTCAAAGCCATTTCTGCAAGGAAAACAGTGTTTTAGCTGTGGAAATGGGTTATTTAAAAACTGGTTACCCACCCTGTGAGTAAAGGTTTGTGCGTTGTTCTCTAATGCACATACTTTTATCCATCTTGAGTGGAGGAATTCCCAGAAGAGGGTTATGGTAGGGACTGGAAAAATATGGAGAAATTTCACTTACCATTAATTTTCTTTCCTGGAAGCCTGCTAGACCAGTCCAGACAATGGGTAGTGTCCCCCTGCCAGCCGATGTTGGAGACAGAGAAAGTACCAGAGGATTGACTGATTCAGTCCTGATACCTGTAGCCTCACCCCTCGGGGTCACCTTCAGTATTTATCTCCAGCAGATGATGGTTCTATTTTTCAGCTCCTCTTGGCAGACACTGAGGGTGACCTGCTTTTGGGGTTATTTTGGCAGCGGATGTCTCCAGGGCACATATGAGGTGCACATCTGCAGTTCCCCACTGATCTGTTCGATTGAGGCTTCTGGTCAAGAGGACCAGATTAGCTTCCCTTGGAGGGGGGACCGGTTCCTGGTCAGAGAGGCCAGTAGAGCCTAGTGCATGGGGAACCTTCCTGCTTCTGCAGCTCAACAAGCTGGTAGCTTTATTGTTTTATAAAATTTTTTTAAAAAGTAGCAGAAATCAGTGAAGTTGGCTGTTTGTCTTCTGTCATTAGTCATAACCAGCAGGGAATGGGATGGGGCCGGCTCAGATCGCCATAGATTCCAGGCCTGTTTAAAGAGGGCCATGAACTGTCCTGAATCCTTCTCTGCCTTTGAGTGCAGGATGGCCAGAGACTCTGGCTGCTGAGGCAGGAGAAGTGGAGGAGCTGGGACATTTGTCGAGCGAGCCTGAGACATGGTGTTGTCCGTGGGAGGCAAATGTGGAGCCAAATCAGAAGAGGAAGTGTCTGGTGCTGTTGGAGGCAAAACGCTGTGCGACACTGTAGAAGACTCCACAGGGTAAGATGAGCATGCCGAATACAGCTTGTCAATGAGAAAGCGTAGTTACTTATCTGTAACAGGTGTTCTTTGGGGACAGCAAGAATCAGTCCTCACATATGGGTGGCATCGGCATCACAGAGTCTCACGGAGCATTAGTAATATAATTGAGACTTCAATGGAGGTGTAAGAAAGCCTTTGGGAGATGCCACCAAGCATGCGAGGTTCCCCTCCCGCCCAAGGGTGCCATCTTATTCAGTCAGATGACATAGCTAGCCGACAAAGAAGATGGCAAAAATATATATATCTACAGCAACTTCAAGGAGAGGAGGGAGGGTTGTAAGGACTGATTCCTGCTGTCCCCAGAGAACACCTGTTACAGGTGAGTAATTACGCTTTCTCCGGGAACAAGCAGGAAGTCAGTCCTCACATATGGGACTCCCTAGCTACAGGCTACCTAAAGCCTGTAAGGAAAAGAACACGGTCGTCCTCAAAGGGAGCTGTGAGCAGCAGTAATTGAGTCCGCAGAAACAGACTGCAGTAGGACCAAAATGTCTGATGGAACCAACACTCCAGTAGCCTGAACACAGAAGGGTCAGAGGGTAGGAGTTGCCTAGACCCCAAAAAGATTATGGAGCACGGCCTTGCCAAAGGTGCCATCCTGTTGGGACTGCCTCTCCAGGCAGTAATGAGCTGTAAAGGTATGGACTGAAGACCAGATGGTGGCCCAGCAGATGTCCAGCATCGGGATGGACGGCAGATTTGCCACAGAGTCCACCATGGCCCTGATACTATGTGCCAAGACACGGACATCTAGCGTGAGCTCAGTCCACTCATAGAGAGGGTGATGCAGTCCACCACCCAGGTGGACAGTCTCCGCTTGTTCACTGCTTGCCCCAGACGACCGGGGTTGTAGGAAACGAAAAGCTGAGGAGCTTTGCAGTGGCCCAGCGTACGTTGAATGTAGAAGTATAGGGCCCTCTTACAGTCCAAGGTGTGAAGGACACTCTCTCCCTGCTGGAGTGAGGCCTTCGAAAGAAGGTGGGGAGCACCAACCTTTGGTTGAGGTGGAAGGGGGACACCACCTTTGGTAGGAACTTGGGATGCGTGCACAGCACACCCTTTTCTTGTAGAACCTCTACCACCAGGGTTTGGCGTTCACTGTCTCTGCGAGTCAAGGTGAGCACCACCAGGAATGCGACTTTCCAGGAGAGATACCTGAGATGGTAGGTGGCCAGGGACTTGAAGAGTGGGCAGGTGAGCTGTGACAGCACCGTGTTGAGGTCCCATTCTGCTGCTGGGGGGGGGGGGTGGTTTCGACAAGCGGGTCACCAGAGGCTGAGCCAAGAGGGGCCTGCCCTCAACAGGATAGTGGTGTGCTGCCAGGGCACTGAGGTGCACTCTGACAAAATTCAATTTGAGCCCGGATTGTGAAAGGTGGAGAAGGTAGTGCGGCACAAGCTGCACTGGGCAGGAGAACGGGTTCACCCTTTGCTCCGCACACCACACCGAGAATCTGCACCATTTGAAGGCGTAAGCTCTTCTAGAGGAAGAATAGGATCTCCTCCACTTCCCCTGAGAGGTTGAAGGGGGCTAAGGCTACACTCTCAGCAGCCATGCTGTCAGCGATAGGGACCCCAGATTGGGGTGCAGGAGAGAGCCCTCATCCTGGGACAGGAGCTCAGGGGCATTCCCTAGGGAAGTCAGTGCCTCCACCACTAAGTGGAGAAGCAATGGGAAACATGGCTATCTGGGCTACCGGGGATCAGTGACGCTTTGCCATGCAGGACCTTGAAAAGGGTCTTGGCAATCAGCAGAGTGGGTGGGAAGGTGTACATGAGACCTTCTGACCATGAGATGAGAAACGCATCCGCTGCTACCCTGTCCGGGTGGGGCTGGGGGGAGCAGAAGCGGGGCAACTGGTAGTTCTACGGACTGGCAAAAAGGTCCACCTGTGGGGTCCCCCAGAGTCGGAAGAGCCGGGCAGCCACTCTGTGGTCAAACTGCCATTCATGCAGTTGAAGAACCCTGCTCAATCTGTTCGCCAGGGCATTGTCTGCACCATAAGAGCATTCCCTCCTAGAGCACGAAGGAGCAGAGTGTCATCGTCTCGCGACAAAGGGTGCGAGATCCTGTGCTCCCTTGCTTGTTCACATAGAACATCGCTACCTGGTTGTATGTTTGGATCAGCACAGGGTTGTGGCTCAGACAGCAGTGAAAAGCTTGTAGGGCTAAGTATATGGTCGGAGCTCCAGGAGGTTGATTTGCTGGTTGCTCTCGGCTGGTGACCAGCTGCCCTGGGTGCGAAGTTCCTCGCAATAGGCTCCCCATCCCAGTAGGGAGGTGTCTGTCATGAGGACCCTTTGGGGGCTTGGGACTTGGAAGGGCAACCCTGCCAGGAGGTGCTGCAGGTCCTGCCAGCGCGTCAGGGAGTCTGCGAGCTGGTGGGTCACTAAGACTCGGTCTTGGAGCCGACCAGAGGCCTGCGTCCACTGGTCCCAAAGACATCACTGGATCGCCCTCATGTGCACGCAGGCATCGAGGGTGACATGGACCATGGAGGCCTTGTGGCCAAATAGGCGGAGAAGGAACCGGGCAAAAACTGAGGGACGGTGCTGCACGTCTGTGGCTAATGCTCAGAGATGGTTGGCCCGGTCCGGGGGAGAAGGCCTTTGCCTGGACCGTGTCCAGCTTTGCCCCTATGAACTCCAGCTCCTGTATCGGGAGGAAATGGGACTTGTGGTGGTTTATTATGAACCCCAGATATTGTAGGATGTGGATGGTGCAGGCCTTAGCCTGCTGCACTTCAGTGGCCCACACCAGTATGGCTTTTATGAGCCAGTCATCCAGGTAGGGGAAGACAAATACCCCTTGGAGACAGAGGTAAGTGGCCACTACTGCCAGGCACTTGGTGAAGGCCCTTGGGGCAGAAACCAGCCCAAAGGGTAGCACTCTGTATTGGTAATGGCCTCCCCCCACCATGAAGCACAGGTATTGCCTGTGGCTGGGGTGAATGAGGATGTGGGTATAAGCATCCTTCAGATCCAAGGAGCACAGCTAGTTTCCCTGCTGGAGGTAAGATAGCAATGTTCCAAGAGGAGCATCTTGAACTTCTCTTCACCAGGAATTTGTTGAGGTTTCGCAGGTCCAGAATGGGCCTTAGGCTCCCTGTCCTTTTTGGAATGAGAAAATACCTGGAGTAGAACCCTTTGCCCCTGAGATGTTGGGGGACTGGTTCCACCGCCTTGTCTTCAAGAAGGCCTGTGAGTTCCTGTAGTAGAAGAACCCGGTGAAGGGAAGATCTGGGTGGCTCTCCCGAGAAGAAGGGGGGGGAAGCGTCTGTGCCAGGTGGAGGAGATAGCCCTTCCTGACCACCTGGAGTGCCCAGGAATCAGTGGTAATGGCTAGCCACCTGTGGGCATAGAATCAAACATGCCCCTGTGGGCTTCTCTTCTCCTTGGGGAAGAGAGGCTATGCCCAAGGAGTCAAAGACTCCCCCCAGGCTGGGCCGGAGCAGACACCTGAGGCTTGGGAGTCTTCTCTTATGTGGGCCATGCCCCTGTCCCTTGGCCTGCTGATCCTGCTAGGGAGCATGGGGAGGTGTGGAAATAAAGGGGCTGTTTACAAAAGCTCCCCCTCCTTGGGTAAAAGGGCTTTTTCCCCGAGCCCTTCCATCGGGGAAGGGTAGCAGTCTTTTTGGAGAGCCTGATCCTCATCATGAGTTCGGTCTCCAACTCAGCAGCCTTCTCCGTCATGGGTTTGCCAAAGAGGTTCTCCTGTTGGCATGAGACATTGACCAATTTGTCCTGAACCCATTGCTTGAAGTCGGAAGACTGTAGCTAGACATGGTGTCGGGCACCAATGCCCGCCATGGCTACTCGAGTCGCCGACTCAAAGCTGTCATAGGCTGCTCGAGTCATAAACTTGGAGTACTCCTGGACAGCTTTGGACAGGTTCCTGAACTGCTGCAGGGGTTCCTCAGAGAGACCAGCCAAGAATCCAGTAAGTTCCTTCAGGGTCTCTCAGGTACATGCCCATGTACAGCTGGTAGGCCTGGATCCGGCCGATGAGCATCGAGCCCTGGTAGCACTTTCTGCCAAGGGCATCCAAGGTGCGGGCCTCCCTACCCGGGGGCACCAAGGAGTGCATCTTCTGGCCTTTTAGCCAACGCATGGCCGACTCCACCACCATGGAGTTATGTGGCAGCTGTGCTTTCTGGAAGCCAGGATTCCAGTGGTCCCGATATATCATGTTGAGCTGCTTGCTCATGATGGGTATCGATGCCGGTGTTTCCCACATGTGGAACATAAGCCATTCCAGGATGGGTGGGAGGGGGACCGTCAACGATTCCCTCAGTGGAGTCTTGTACTGGAGGATTTCTAACTCCTCCATATGAGGATCCTCCTCCGATTCCATGGGGAATGCCAGAGCCTTCGACATATCCTGCATGTAGTTGAGGAATGCCATGTCCTCGGGCGGGGACCAACGTTGAGACTCGGAGGGGGACGGGTCTGAGGGGATGTCACAGTGGCTACGGGTATCGGGTGACTCCTCATCCTCGGTCTCCCAATCCGAGTAATTGGTGGAAGACTCGAGGGGAGGGTGACCTGAGGGCTCCAGGCCTGAACCCAGTCCAAGCCCCTTGGAAGCACCTCAGCTGGTGTCATGCACACTAGCCAGGGAAGACCTCAGTCTCATTGAAAGGGATCTGGATCGAGACCTCAGCCGAGGAGCAACTAGGGGCCATATGGCCTCAAGGATTGGCTCAGCCTCTGGGGATGTCCTCGATATCAAGGGCCCGGTGGTCTGGGCAGAGGAGCCGGTCATGCTGGACATCGCTTGCTGCTGGTCCATGAAATAGCATAATTACTCCACCAATATGAGAATTCTTCACAGTTAGTCTTAAACTTCCCAAATAACTATAAACATATACATTTTTTGAAAGTTATTTTACTTTTCTATAAAAGAACCGGGTCTCAGACTTGTAGGAGCTACAGTAATAACTTTTCAACCAAATGCTCCAATTTGCATCAATGACTCCTTTTATCATTGCTCATTTTTCTAATATTCAAAATTTTCAAAAAAGTCAGGCTTATCTTTGTTAAAGAGTCCCAACGCCAGACTCAGCGCTGCTACGTTTCACGATTACTTCATTTCTTCAGGGGCTTACAAGCCGACTTCCAATGTTTTCAACTTATACTAGGAAAATAGATAGAACATTCTCCAATTAAAATCTTTACTTTAAATAGTGGTTTAGAAAGAAGTCAACATATCAGTCTTGTCAAAAATTAAGGTATCTTGATGTTGCTTACCAAACATGTTTTCCATAGGCGATTCTCCCCCTTGCTACAAAAAAAACACCGCGCATGCGGCTTAGGATGTGTACAAACCCGAATTTATTCAGGTGGTAAATTAAAAGTCCCCTGCTATCGTAATCAGCTTATATGCAGAGATTCCAATCAATTTGTGAATTAAGGCCATCTGGGATCACGGTCTGCAAAGTAAAAATCCAATGTTGTTCTCGAAATATCAAAGTTTGATCTAAGGATTTCCCACCGCTACCTTTATGGACCCGGCAGCACATGAATGTGATACATAGTATTCCTACGTTGAAAGGCAAGCACATCCGATGCGTTTGGACACGTAATCGAAACCTGAAGGAGATCTTATGCCCTACTATTTTGAGTCCCCTTAGTGGAACCGTTTCAGAAAAATCTGCGGGTCATACCCGATGTGGGCACTGTTCAGTATGCGAAGTGAATTGGGAAATTTCTTCCTTTAATTATCATGGGAAAAATTACCATTTACGACATTCAACTAATTGCACCTCTACACAGGTAATATATGCTATTCAATGTCCCTGTCAGCTCCTTTATATCGGGAAAACAATGCGCCCTTTTAAAGTGAGATTGGCTGAACATCGGAGTAGACTACGGTGTAAAACCCTGGCGGCCCCGATAGTAGATCATTGTGTTACCTATCACCATGCTTTTGGAGATCTCTGATGTTTTTGTGTGGATCGGGTCCATAAAGGTAGCGGTGGGAAATCCTTAGATCAAACTTTGATATTTCGAGAACAACGTTGGATTTTTACTTTGCAGACCGTGATCCCAGATGGCCTTAATTCACAAATTGATTGGAATCTCTGCATATAAGCTGATTACGATAGCAGGGGACTTTTAATTTACCACCTGAATAAATTCGGGTTTGTACACATCCTAAGCCGCATACGTGGCGTTTTTTTCGTAGCAAGGGGGAGAATCGCCTATGGAGAACATATTTGGTAAGCAACATCAAGATACCTTAATTTTTGACAAGACTGATATGTTGACTTCTTTCTAAACCACTATTTAAAGTAAAGATTTTAATTGGAGAATGTTCTGTCTATTTTCCTAGAATAAGTTGAAAACATTGGAAGTCGGCTTGTAAGCCCCTGAAGAAACGAAGTAATCGTGAAACGTAGCAGCGCTGGGTCTGGCGTTGGGACTCTTTAACAAAGATAAGCCTGACTTTTTTGAAAATTTTGAATATTAGAAAAATGAGCAACGATAAAAGGGGTCATTGATGCAAATTGGAGCATTTGGTTGAAAAGTTATTACCGTAGCTCCTACAAGTCTGAGACCCGGTTCTTTTATAGAAAAGTAAAATAACTTTCAAAAAATGTATATGTTTATAGTTATTTGGGAAGTTTAAGACTAACTGTGAAGAATTCTCATATTGGTGGAGTAATTATGCTATTTTGTGGCTCAACTGTAATATTACTCTGAATAATAAAGACCAACTTAACTGGTCCATGAAGGCAGACAGGCTGCACTCCAGGGCCGCTATTCTGGACTCCAGCCCAGATGGCTCCGCAGCTCTCGGTGCAGCAACCAAGGAACTCAGACCCAGCACTGGTTCCCCCAAAGGGGAGTCCTCAATGAGGATGGCCTTGGATGTCCGGGGCTGATCTCGGTTGATTTCTTCCGGGCGACCTTGGTAGGCCGCTCTCACGCCGAGCCCTTGGACGAGCGGCGTAGGCTGCAGGACCTGGTTTGGGAATTACCCAACCTGTCAGAACCATCCAGAGATGCTGCCTTCGAGGGTTTCTTCTTCTTTCTGTGCTCCCTCGAGGGAGACTCTTCTTCTGAAGGCCCACGGCACTGATCGGGATCCGTGGGGGTGTCACGGGAGTCCGAGGTTTCAGACGGGGCCTTGGCCTTCAGTGGCACAGGGACTCTGGGAAAAACTTATTGTGCTGCTGCTGACAGCTCTTGAGGGCCTAGGTGGACATCTTTTTATAAAAGACCACAGGCCGCAGAGACAACAATCGTAAGTGTTGGTGAGAGACATAATCTTCGTACACCAATCACACTTTTTAAAACCACTGGTAGCCATAGGTGAAAAAAGTACCCCAGTGAGGTCGAAGACCCGCGATGCTGCCAGTTGGGAAAAAGGTGTGAAGGCACCAAAGGTGAAAAAAATCAAAAAACGGACCCGAGACCTGTTGCTAGAGCAGTGGACTTGGGTGGCAGGAAGAGAACTGATGCAAACGGAGGGAGAGTATGAAACTCCGAGCAAAAAAATCAACTTTTTCTGGGGCAAAACAGACAGATGTCTGAAGGGCTCCACGGAAAAAAGGAGTAAGATGGTACCCTTGGGCGGGAAGGGAACCACGCATGCATGGTGGCATCTCCCAAAGGCTTTCTTTAAAAGCTGGGGAGATGCTTCCATTTATTTATTTATACACATTTATATACCGCATCTTCCACAGTTCAGTTGCGGTTTACAGAGAACAACAATAAACAAAACAAGTTTGTTTTACAAGGAACGTCATATTATAAGTATGATTAACAGAATATAATTTACAAAGAACATCATATTATAAGTATAGAGATAAGCAAAATAGTATATGTATTGAAGAACGAGGTAATAAACTAAACAGAATATATTGTCTAACAATGTAAGACAAAGCAGAACAGAAATAAACTATATACAAATTTATATATATATATATGGGAGTAAAGGGCAAAAGAAGTGGAATCATCAAGGGGTTTAACTATATGAGCTATCTGTGTGAGTTGAGAGGATTTTAATTGAAGCAGTCAGATGCCTGTTTAGCCTTTATCTAAAGCAGGTGGGAGGTTATCTATGTTGTTATAGTGTTTGGTGAACAGATACGTTTTCAAATTTTTGCGGAGTTCCATGATCTCAGTTAGTATTCGTAACTCCTCGGGGAGGGAATTCCAGATAGTAGGGGCTATGTGGGAAAAGGCTCTGTTGTTTGTTGATTTATGAGCTCTTGTGTAATCTTTTGGGGTTTTTAGTTTGTTTAATTGTCCTTTTCTGTGTGTAGGTTTAGGTGGTTCTTTGTGTATTAAGTTACATAGTGTGGTTGGAGTCAAATCGTATAAGGCTTTGAATGAAGTTATTATTGTTTTGTAAATTATCCTACTTTGAATTGGAAGCCAATGGAGGGAAGCTAGTATTGGTGTTATATGTTGGAATGAGTTAACTTTCAGTATAATTCTAGCAGCTGCATTTTGTGCTAATTGCAGTCGTTTGATGTTTTGTTTTGATATGCCCATAAGTATTATATTGGCAAAATCAAAATGAGGAGTTATGGTGGCCTGGATTATATTGATGAAGTCTTGTGAGAATACAAGAGGGTGTAGTTGTTTGAGCTTCCATGAGGGCTCTATTGGTGCTGACACCACCCATATGTGAAGACTGAATTCCTGCTAGTTCCTGGAGAAACCCGCACACTACTGTAAGGAGGAAGGCATCACTGGTTTGAGCAGTCCAACACTAAAAGTATAAGTGCCCACAGAGTCTGTTTAAAAGGAAAGTAAAAATCACTGCTTTCAAGATGGCTGCCACGGTGCACAGAGAGGCCCGTGGCTGGTCTCAGACTGCAGGAAAAAAAGGCTCGCAAAGGTAAGACGTGGGCTACAGGTAGAACAGTGAGGCACCTGGGACCCAATCACGCTGTCAGCTTCTCCTGGTGAATGGAGACACCGAAGAAGACCTGCCACTAGGATTCGGAGCCCCGGGCTGGGGGGCGGGGATGGTGGACAGAAAAGCACACTCACCGCGGTCGCAGAAGCATTCAGTGAAAAGCCAGCTCACAGAAGAGAAACAGCCAACTTCACTGATTTCTGCTACCTTTGTTGTTTTTTAAAATTTTATAAAACAATAAAGCTGCTGGCTTGTTCAGCTGCGGAAGCAGGAAGGCTCCCCTGTGTACCAGACTCTACTGGCCTATCTGACCAGGTATCAATCTCCCCTCCAAGGGAAGCCAATCTAGTTCTCCTGACCAGAAGCCTCAACTGAGTAGATCAGTGGGGAACTCCAGAGAGGCACCTCATGTATGTCTTGGAGACATCCGCTGCCAAAATAACCTAAAAGCAGGTCACCCTCAGTGTCTGCCAAGAGGAGCTGAAAAATAGAACCATCATCTGCTGGAGATAAATACTGAACGTGATCCCTAGGGGTGAGGCTACAGGTATCAGGACTGAGTCAGTCAATCTTCTGGTACTTTTTCTGTCTCCAACATTGGCTGGCAGGGGGACACTGCCCATTGCATAGTTTTGTATTTCCAAAACTATTTGGATTGTTTTAGCAGGAGAAAGTACCCACAGAAAAGGGAGGTGCAAGTGTCTGTGGGCACTCTTTCCTCAGACAATTTTCAAAGTGAAAGTAGGCGCATACTTTTACTTTGAAACCAATGCTAAAATCTGTGGGTAAAATGTGCCAGTGTATTTTGCAACAAAGCAGACAATATGAAAATTACCCCCAAACCTGACCTGGATCACGACTTGACCTCACTTCTCAATGACTACTGCTCATTTATGGTTCAGTGTCCTAAGCACTCTACCATATTTTCTTCCTGTCAGAGACAGTCCTTTTCAGACCATACAAACGGGGACTCGGAAGTAACACTAAACATCACCGAGAACTAAGATTCTGAAAGAGAGCTAGAGGATCCCTGCAAAACACCATTACTGCCAGTATCTGTGGCGCCACCATTCTTTTGCAGAAACATCATCACCATCAACACCAAACTGGAGGTCTCCTGGTATCTGCCCATATAAAAATACCACGCTAGGAACATGCTACTGATGACTTACTGGACTCCGCTCTTGTATTTGCTTCTTGCACTCGGTCACTAGTTGGAGTGTTGAACACAATGAGGGGACTGATGGATCCAGTTTCGGCGAAGTCACTGACCACCTTCTCCATTCCACTGAGGGCAGAATAGGAGGATTCCACTGCACGAGAGGATCAAGAGGGTTGCGGAGAGCAAGAGGAACAGTGATTATTAGCAATCACAATATAGGACAAAATGAGGGTAAGTTTATAAAACATTTTACACAGAACAGGGATTTATAGACTTGCACACAAGTGCATACACTCAGAAAAGTAGATGCATGGAAAGGGCGTGGCTACTTTCATGCAATCTGCAGATGGGCATTCCCAGGGGCACAGTCTGGGTAGTGTGGAGGCGGCTTTGTGATGTATGTGTATATTCAAAGAAGTGACAAGTAAGAAGAATGACTTCTGGATAAGCTCTGAAGTTATTATTCCAATTATGGAGAAAGTTAAGTACTGAAATACCTTGATACAGAACCTTTATACTGAAATTTTTGTGGGGTTCGCAACATACTGCTAAAAATTATATATGATTGATTTTACTGAAGAATTGATTGAAGAAGTTTATATTAATATAGAATAAAATGGAACAAGTAAATACAGTATACTGACATAAATTGTTGTTAGCATCTATTTCGAAGTCCGACAAAACTTTATTTTGAATTGAAGTTGCTTTTTCATTGATACAACTTTGGGGGGTTCTGTGGATGAATTCTATTTAATAAAGTACACAGGTTCACACACAGAGGACACATACATACTCACACCTTTTTCACAGAAGGTGGAAATTTGTGTTTCAGCATTTGCATGCTATTGGGGCCAGTGCTGCATGGCTATTTTATAAGGGCCTATGTTTCCTTTATAAAATACTACTGTGTCTGTGGCATTGAATCAATGCTGACTCCTGGCGACCCAGCAGCTCCTGGGTTTTCTTGGCAGTGTGAGTGGAAGTAGATTGCCAGGCCTTTCTTCTGAGACAATGGAGGGTAAAGTGACTTGCCCAAGGCCACAAGGAGTGCCAATGGGAACTGAGCCCTGGTCTCCTGGTCACCAGGCCATTGCTCTAACCACTAGGCTACTAGGACAAGCCAAATCCAATTCTCAAAGTCCTACAAGAAGTGTCTCTGTATAAAAAGGACCATCAATCTGGGAGTACACCTCCTACCAATGGAAAGTAACTACAACGTAAGTTTCTTCATAGGTCCAGGATAGGCAGAACATGCATGCTAACTGGGCTGTCCGGATATGCAGTAATATCTGATGAATCTTTGTTGTACACATCCTGAAGGTCAGGCCTGCCTGTAGGTCAAGCACCAAGTTAGCTTTGTTTTGGCACCAAGTTGAAAATGAGGTTTTTGTCTTAATTTGTGTTTCTTAACCAAGAAACTGTTAATAAATACAGGATTTTGGATTTAGCTCACACTTTTTTCAGTAGTTGCTCAAGGCATGTTACGTTCAGCTATAGTAGGTATTTTCCTGTCCCCAGAGGGCTTTCAATTTAGGTATGTACCTGAAGCAATGGAGGGTTAAATGACTTGCCCAGGATCACAAGGAGCGACAGTGTGATTTGAACCTTGGCTTCCAAAATTCTCATCTTGCTGCTCTAATCTTTAATCCCCTAAGGGCAGAACTGTCATGCCACTGAATGCAGGTCCATTTATATCTACCAGCCTATTTGGTTGATTACCTTCTGGTGCTTTGCTAATAAACAGAGTTGTGTGCAGAGAACCCTGAGCTGATGGCAAACAATAACAAGTGGTGTTGGCTTTACTTTTCACAGACCACGCATTAGCAGGGGCTGTAAATCAGAAATCTTACCATTCTCAGACCAGCTGAGGTCCTCACTTAGGAATGACTTTTGCAGTCCAGTAGCATTAGTCCATTCTGGCAGGAAGATGGTCTCTGCTAAGATGAGAATGGCTACTATTAGATTTCATACACGATACCCACAATGGACAGAGAGGAGCACTAGAAATCTAGGGTGGCAATCCCGTAAAATTACATGACCGGAGATCACATCTTTGTCACACAAATATTGTGCTGTTGACTGGACACATTTCAGAGCACTATCCATGCTGCGTCCAATTTGTAATGCCATTTTCCCCAACATGGGAGATCCCTAAAACACATAGGTTTGATGCATTCTACTCTTTCCAGTTTGCAGCTTTGAGCTTCCTACAAAATACCCACTTACAAGTTCATTTATAGCTCAACCAAGGTACAAAACAACACAAGCAGATACAATTGCCCCACCCATTGGTTCCTGGGAGATAAGAAGCAACCAGAAAAATCCCTCATAGTATCAAAATACAGACTTTTTTGGCTTTGTTGTTAGGCTGAATGACCCTCTCCCATATTGCTTGTTGATATAACACACAGCAGTTGATATAAACACAGCAACTTGATTGTCTATTTGAACTAGTGAAAATGTTTAGGACGCAAGGCAATGTGAAGCGTTTTGAAGTGTTTATGTGGAGAATCCTGGACCAGGGTCGAAAAGATGTGCTTCCTACCTATGTTGAACACCAGCTGTTGCTAGGACTAATTAATGGAAACTTTTCTTTGGAAGAGTTTTTTTTTTATTTTTGCCACCAGACCACATGATAGGACTTGAACCTACTGAGTTAACGACTCTGTGCTCTGATTCCATCAAAACTTTAGCTGCCATCGACTTTGCCTCATGCAGAATCTCGCTAAAGGGACTACATGCTCTGTCACTTCTAGGTGGCCTTGCAGTCTCAGTATCTGGTGAAGTGTAGTGGAGTGAGTCGGTACAACCTTGGAGATTTATTTACTTATTTAAAGATATATCTCTCACCCACTCGCAAAGTTCTTCTCAAGTTACAAAAAACATACACATTTGTTTAAATATACACATGTGTATATATATCTTTTTAGACACACATCATTAAGATTATAAGTTAAAAGCTTGTGTGAACAGGTAAGGCTTCAGGGGGTCATATTGAGTGAAGGCAGCCTGCTACAAGCCATTCCCTAGGTATGGGAAAATAAATATTCCTTTCTTGCGATGACAGGCTGCTACTATGGCAAACACCTGGTGAAGACTTGGAGCTGCTGCTAGCCCAAAAGCAAGAATATGATATTGATAGTATCTCTCTTCCATTACACAATAGAGATATTATAAGAACATAAGATATGCCATACTGGGTCAGACCAAGGTCCATCAAGCCCAGTATTCTGTTTCCAACAGTGGCCAATCTAGGTCACATGTACCTAGCAGTTTCCCCAAGAGACACAAGTTCCACAATGCTTGTACTGGGTCAAGCATTGATATCTTCGGTCACTTCTTAATAATGGTTTATGGACCTTTCCTCCAGGAACTTGTCCAAACCTTTTTTAAACCCAGCTACACTAACAGCCTTTACTACATCCTCCGGTAACAAATTCCAGAGTTTGATTACACGTTGAGTGAAAAAATATTTTCTTTTATTAGTCTTAAATAGTTTACCCTGTAGCTTCATTGCATGTCCCCTAGTCTTTCTATATTCTGATAAGGTAAACAATCGATCTACGTTTACCCGTTCCACTCCGTTCATTAATTTATAGACTTCTATCATATCTCCCCTCAGCCGTCTCTTTTCCAGCTTAAAGAGCCCTAACTTTTTTAGCCTTTCTTCATAGGAGTATCCTTTCATCCCCTTTACCATTTTGGTGGCTCTTCTCTGTACCTTTTCTAAAATCGCTATATCCTTTTTAAGATACGGCGACCAGAATTGCACACAATATTCAAGGTGCGGTCTCACCATGGAACGATATAGAGGCATTATAATATCTTTTGTTTTATTTTCCATTCCTTTCCTTATCATACATAGCATTCTATTTGCTCTCTTGGCCGCCGCTGCACACTGGGCCGAGGGTTTTAACATGGTATCCACAATGACGCCTAAATCTTTTTCCTGGGTGGTGGTTCCTAATGTGGAACCTTGCATCGTGTAACCATATTTTGGGTTGTTCTTCCCTAGGTGCATAACCTTGCACTTGTCCACATTAAATTTCATCTGCCATTTTGATGCCCAGTCTTCCAATTTATCAAGATCCTCTTGCAATTTTTCACAATCCTCTTGGGCAGGTGTGTCAAACTCCAGTCCTGTAGGGCCGCAAACTAGTCAGGTTTTCAGGATGACCCAAATGAATATTCATTAGATATATTTGCATGCACTGCACCCATTGTATGCAAATTTATCTCATGCATATTCATTAGTGATACCTGAAAACCTGACTGGTTTGTGGCCCTCCAGGACTGGAGTTTGACACACCTGCTCTTGGGTTTTAACAACTTTAAATAGTTTTGTGTCATCTGCAAATTTGATAACCTCACTCGTTATTCCACTTTCCAGGTCATTTATGAATATGTCAAAAAGCAGCGGACCCAGCAAAGATCCCTGGGGTACACCACTATTCACCTTTCTCCATTGGGAAAATTGGCCATTTAGCCCTACCGTCTGCTTTCTATCTTTTAACCAGTTCCTGATCCACAATAGTACATTGCCTCCTATCCCATGACTCTTTAGTTTTGCCAAAAGTCTCTGATGAGGGACCTTGTCAAAGGCTTTCTGAAAATCCAGGTACACAATATCAACCGACTCACCTTTGTCCACCTGTTTATTCACTCCTTCAAAAAAACATAACAGTGGATGAATTAGAAAGCATAGTTACTCACCTGTAACAGGTGATCTCCAGGAACAGCAGGAATTTAGTCTTCACATATGGGTATCGTCGGTACCAATGGAGCCTGCGCGGGAACGCTCCCCAGCGTCCAATTAGAAAGCTTTTGGGAGCATCCCACAGCGCCTGCGTGCTGCCTTCCCGCCTTTCCCAACTGTCTCTCTCCAGTTGAGTTTTAAAGCTGAGACAAAGAGAGAGAGAGGGAAAGGAAAAAAAAGAGAGATACAACTCCCAGGGGAGGTAGGTGGGTTGTGAAGACTAAATTCCTGCTGTTCCCGGAGATCACCTGTTACAGGTGAGTAAATATGCTATCTCCAGGAACAAGCAGGAATGTAGTCTTCACATATGGGGACTCCGAGCTCCTGATGCCAGGGGGAGACCCCAGAAGTTGTGTGCCCTTGTGAAAGGGCTCCACATCCCCCCATGGATCTCTGGCATCCTACCGGGAATGGTGGGTAGGAGTTGATTAAGTATGGAATAGGTGTTGTAGAACAGCCTGACCAAACAAGGCATCCCGGCGGGAGTCCTTGTCCAAGCAGTAATGAGCTGTGAAGGTCTGAACCGAGGCCCAGGTAGCTGCTCGACAGATGTCGTCAATAGACATAGAGTGTAGATGAGCCATTGAGGCTGCCATAGCCCTCACATTGTGAGCTGTGACATGGCCTTCCAGAGAAAGGTTCTTACTCTGATAGGTAAAGGAAATACATTGTGCAATCCAAATGGACAATGTTCTCTTGGAGACTGGAAGTCCCAAATGAGAAGGATCAAAAGCAACAAAGAGTTGAGAGGATTTTCTATGTTGCTGTGTTCTTTGTAAGTAAAAGGCAAGTGCTCTTTTACAGTCCAAAGTATGAAGATTCCTTTCTGCATTTGAAGCATGAGGCCTTGGAAAGAAAACAGGCAGATAAACTGCTTGGTTTAAATGAAAAGGTGAGACCCACCTTTGGCATAAAGTGTGGATGAGTCCTAAGGACTACCTTATCATGATGGAACCTCGTATAAGGAGGATCAGCAACCAATGCTTGCAATTCACTGATGCGACGTGCTGATTGCAATGAGAAAGATAACTTTCCAGGAAAGGAATTTCAAGGAGGTGGTAGCTAAAGATTCAAAAGGCGGCTTCATGAGCTGGCCAAGAACCAGATTCAGGTCCCATGCCACTGGTGGTGGCCTAATGGGAGGCTTAGTTAGAAGAAGGCCCCTCATAAATCTCGCTATGAGAGGATGAGAGGAAATAGGCTGCCCCTTTAAAGGCTTTAAAGAAGCTGAAATAGCACTTAAATGGACTCTTACTGAGTTAGTCTTAAGTCCTGCATTAGATAAATGAAGGAGATACTCCAATAATGATTCCAGAGGTATCACAAGGGGGTCAAGACCCTTCTGCAAACACCATATGGAAAACTTTTTCCACTTGAAAGCATAAGAGCATCTTGTGGAAGGTTTCCTGGAAGCACAAAGGTCATCCCTTATTTGTTGAGAAAGGTGAAGACCATGTAGGTCTAGGCTCTCAGCAACCAGGCCCTGAGATGCAGAGCGTGGGGATTTGGATGCCACAACATCCCATCCTCCTGAGACAGGAGATCTGGAGCAGATCCGAGATCCAGAGATGGAGCTTGAGAGAGATGTAGGAGCAGAGGGTACCACACTTGCCGTGGCCAATATGGATTTATGAGAATCATATGGCCTCTGTCTCTCTGAAGCTTGTATAGGGTTTTGGGAATTAGGGGAATGGGTGGAGGAGGAGGAAAGCATCCCTGGCCTGAGAACCCTGAGCCGGAATTCTGGAACAGAACCGGGGAAGTCTGGCATTCAGTGGACTTGCAAAGAGGTCTATGTCCGGGGTTCCCCAAATTTGAAAAATCTTTGCTACCTGGTCTGCATGGAGAAACCATTCATGTGGGAGCAGAACTCAACTGAGTCTGTCTGCCCAAGAGTTTTGAATGCCTGGCAGATACACTACAAGGAGATGAATTTGATGCTCTCTGGCGAGGGCCCAAAGTCGCAAAGCTTTGTTGCAAAGCAACAGAGAGCCTGTTCCTCCCTGCTTGTTCAGATAGAACATAGCTACTTGATTGTCCGTCTGAATTAGGACTGTCTTGTAGCTTAGCTGGGTATGGAACAATCGAAGAGCAAAGAAGATTGCTCTGAGTTCTAGGAGATTGATATGTAAGTGGGTCTCCTGTGGAGTCCAGGTGCCTTGGGTAGAGAGACCTTGCAGATGAGCTCCCCAACCCAGCTGTGAGGCATCTGTTGTTAGAGTGACCTGGGGTAGGAGCTGCTGGAAAGGGCACCCTACCAACAGGTTTTGAGTTGATTGCCACCACTGGAGAGACAAAATAAGGCGACTTGTGTTTGCTATTTTGTCTGATAGGCAGCCTGATGCCTGAGTCCACTGAGTGGATAGAATCCATTGGGCTGCTCTCATATGGAGGCGAGCATAGGGGACCACATGCATGGTAGATGCCATGTGGCCTAGTAATTGTAACATTTCCCGAGCAATGAGATGAGTTTTCAACACTGTCTGGGAGGCTAACTGCACAATGCGAAGGCAGCGGGGCTGTGGAAGATAGGCCCTTGCTTTTCCGGTATCCAGCAAAGCTCCTATAAACTCTAGAGACTGAGTGGGAGTTAGGCTGGATTTTGGGATATTTATGACCAGCCCCAAATACTGAAGGTTACGCATTGTGTAACATAGAGAAATCCTGGCCTCTGACTCTGATGGGGCTCGAATGAGCCAGTCGTCTAAGTAGGGAAAGACGAATATTCCTAGAGTGCGAAGAAATGCTGCTACCACAGCCATGCATTTCGTAAACACCCTTGGTGCTGAGGCCAGGCCAAAAGGAAGCAGCCTGTATTGGTAGTGCTTCCCTTGAAAAAGGAACTAAAGGAATCTTCTGTGAGTTGGATGGATGAGAACATGAGTGTACGCTTCCTTGGGATCTAGAGAACAAAGCCAATCCTGACTCTGAAGGTATGGCAGCAGAGTTCTGTGGGGCCCTGGCCCCACAGTTCCCAGAGAAATCATCTTGAATTTCTCTTTGAACAGGAATTTGTTCAATTCTCTGAGGTCTAAAATAGGTCTGTGTCCCCCTGTTTTCTTTGGGATAAGGAAATAGGGTGAGTAAAACCCTGTACCCTATTGAGGAATGGGTACCTCTTCTATTGCCCCTTGGGCAAGAAGCATAGTGACCTCTTGATTTAATAGGTTTTTGAGAGAGGTCTGAGAATTGAACTGTCTTACCATCGTAGGAGGGGGCATGCAAAGAAAGTGAAGCTTGTACCCCTCTTTTATAATGGAGAGAGTCCAATCTTCTGCTGGCTCTGGTCCATTGAGGGCCAGGAAGGCTAAGTTCTCTAGAAGGAAGTCAAAGGCCTTGTGGAGGCTGAGACGGTTGAGGCTTAGCAATCTTTGCTTTCCTTTGTTTAGATGGTTGCTGACCCTTTCGGGCAGACTGACCTGCAGAACATCCCTGCTGGGTATAAGAGGGGTAAAACCTCTTCTTTTTAGAGAAGAATGGTTTCTTGAAAGATTTCTCCTTGCAGGATCAGCTGTAGCTTTGGATAATCTATCCAAAGTGGAGGTCAGCATCCAGCTCATTGGCTTTCTCTTGCCAATTTTTGCCGAATAGATTCTCACCTGTACAAGGGATATTGCCCAGTTTGTCCTGCACCCAGAGCTCCAAATCAGATGCCTGGAGCCAGGCAATCCTACGTGCACCTATGGCAATGGCAGAGGTTCTGCTTATGCACTCAAAATAGTCAAAAGCTGCACGACTGACAAACTTAGAAACATCTTGGGCATGTTTAACCAGTGTGAGAAAATCCTGCCTCTTATCATCAGGAAGGAGAGGACTCAAAATCTCTAAATCTCCTGTGACTTCCTTAAGGAACATTCCCATATATAAAATATAGGAACTGATCCTGGCAGAAAGAATGGAAGCCTGGAAAGTACGACGTCCAAATGCATCCAAAGTTCTACACTCACATCCTGGAGGATTAGAGGCATGCCTTTTGGCACTTCTGATCCTTCTCATAGCTGACTACAATGGGGTGGTGAGGAAGCTGAGTCTTCTGGAAGCCAGGACACCGAGGCACTCGATACATGGTATCCAGTCTACGAGAGTGAGGAGAGGTGGTAAGAGGTGTTTCCCACATTCTTAACATGAGATCATGTAAGATCTCATGGATAGGCAAAGTAGCTGCCTCTTTAGGAGCTTTGGGATATTGTAGAATCTCCAACTCCTTTGCCCTGGGCTCTGTTTCAGGAGCCACAGTAATGGAAAGACCTCGAGCCACCTCCCTGATGAAATCCTGAAAGGAGATATCCTCTGGAGGAGACATCCTACGTTTAGGAGAGGAAGGCTCCTCCGGGTGAAGTACTCCGGTACCGATGGAGCTGTCAGAATCCTCAGACTCCTCTGAGGATTCAAAGTACATTCTATCCGGATGCACTTGTACAGCATGATACCCGTACCGACCGAAGCCGGTGTCGGGGGGAATAGGTACCGGTGTATCGGTACCGGAAGGCATAGCATGACTGGGTGCCGGCAGTGCAGACACCGATGTCGATGCTGCTGGTACCAGTACCGATACCGGTGCTGGTACCGATACCGGTTGAACTGTCTGACGCGGTTCCAAGGGTGCCGATGCCGCAAGGAGAGCCGCCAGACTGCATTCAATAGCCAGGAACCTCTGGTCTATCGACGCTGCCGATGCCTGGGTATCGGTACTGGAGAAAGCAGCCCTTACCCCAGAGCATGGCACCAGTAGTTCTGCTGAGGTTGAGGACTCGAGAACATCCTGGAGCCCCTATAATGCTTTGGAAGCCGAAGCCTCCCGCTGGGGCAATTTTGCCGGTGAAAGACCCTCAAGGGCAACACCAGAGGCATCTCGATGCTTGGAAGGAGATCTACCCTTTGAGGACTGGCCAGACTTATGTTTAGTTACCTGAGATCCATGGGAGGAAGACGAAGCCCTGGAAGACATCGATGCCACAGAGGCTGCATCGGAGGGAAAAAGGGTGCTGAGCTTAGCAGCTCGGTTTTGTTGACCCCCTCTTCGACATCATCCCACAGGCCATACACTCCGAGATGGAGTGGTCAGGACCTAAATTTAAGGCACCAATCGTGGGTGTCAGTGACAGAGATGGTACCGTCACACTTGGTACACTTGAAACCCGAAGCGGATTTTTCCATAGTAAAGGGAATTTTTGGCCTAGTGCCCAAAATGGCGCGAGTACCTGAAGAAGAAGAGTTTTGGAAAAAAATATTAGATTTTTTTTTTTTTTAAGAAAGAAAGAACTGGCAGTACCGGTATAGCGTCGAGGGAAGGCAGACGTGACCACAAAAAAAGAATAGGATAATTTTCTGCGGTGACAGGAACGACAACCTGCTGGCTGCACGGAAAACAAAGAACTGGAGAGAGGCAATTGGGAAAGGCGGGAAGGCAGCACGCAGGCGCTGTGGGATGCTCCCAAAAGCTTTCTCATTGGACGCTGGGGAGCGTTCCCGCGCAGGCTCCGTCGGTACCGACGATACCCATATGTGAAGACTACATTCCTGCTTGTTCCTGGAGATTGTAATCTAGACTCTAGAGAACATAACCAGTCGTCTTTTTGCAGGAGAGAAAGAGTTCATTGTAACTATTCTCTAATTTTATTTATAGAAATTTGTTGAGGTACTTGGGTCTTAAGTCTCCTGATGACTTTGAACAAGGAAATATTTGGAGCTGAATCCTTGGATTGTTTTCTCCTCTGGAACTAATTCAATTGCATTGCCAAGATAAGATTGAAGCTCTATATGAAGACTCTTAGCTTGACTCTCTTTTAGTGACAGGAAGTTGGGGAGAGGGAGGAAGATGTGAGAAATGTATCCTGTAGCCATTGTGTATAACTTTTGAGACTCATCTGTCTGAAGTAATCTACAGTACATTTTCCTTGAAGAACCACCTGCCCCCCACTGGAATATTCATATAGTGCAAGAAGGGCCGGCCAAAACGTTTCTGCCATTCCAGACAGAAGCCCTGGCTGAGCCACATCCCCCGTCCTGAGCCACCGCCCCCGTCGATTCCGTCAGCGGGGTGGGTGGGAGACAACTCAGTGGAGCGAGGTGGCGGTAGCAGGTGATGTGCTTCAGCATACATGACCTGATGCTTCTGACCCCTCTCTGACACAACTTCCTGTCGGAGGGGGGGTCAAAAGTGGCAGGCCATGTGTGCCCTGCCGCCCACAGAGATCTGCTGCCCTAGGCAGCCGCCTAGCCCACCTAGTGGACGGGCCGGCCGACTCTGGCTACAGGCAGTCAAAAACGGGCCATTCTTGGACTGAAGTGGTGACTGCTGCTTTTGTTGCCTCTTTTCCCTAGGCCTTTGCTTTTGGTGTCGATATTGCTGTTGATTTTGACCTTGCTGAGGGCAATTATACATCTGGGGCCTGATATTTACTTGGGCAAGCTATGCTATGCTGCTGCCCGGAAGCTGCAGTAGCAAACAGGGCAGCAGCGATATTGCATGGTACCCAGTTAGCTCCTGTGCCTAAAAGATAGGAGAGGTTTTTTTCTTGCCTATCTTTTAGGCATAGGTCACTAACCGGGCAGCATGCAATATTGTTGTTGCCCAGTTATCGATCGTATCCACGTTCGCTCCTCCCTAGAACACCCCCAAGACGCCCAATGCTAAGCAGTTAGCATCGGAGCGCGTAAGGGCCATAATCGGAGATATTCAGTGGCACTAACCATGTTAGTGCAGTTGAATATCCCTCTCAGCGGCAGTTACATGATTTACAGAGCTGTAAACCATGCAACTGTCCTTCGAATATCAGGCCCCTGATATCTACTTTCAGAATAGTAGTAAGGGCTCTTATGCTGAAAGGAAAACCTTCTTTGGGAGATGTGACCTGTTCAGAAGTGTCTGTTATTATTATTATTATTATTATTATTAAAATATTTATGTCTTACTTATTGGTTCACTTTTAGAAAATTAAATCTTCAGATATGTAAAGTGGTGCAATGATTCTTGATTATGTAAGTGCAAGCAGATTATTGTTAAGCTCTGGTGTGCGGTGTAACCTACAGTTGCAGTGTTGCTATTTATTTATTTATTTACATTCTCTTATATACCGCGCTATTCTGCATCAGTGCGGTTTACATTGAACAAACTGAAATTACATTGAACAGGGCATTATAACTTGGAGATAACTATTTTACAGGGAACATGGGCTATGGAGGGTTAAGTGGCTTGCCCAAGACCACAAGGAGCACCTGTGGGACTAGAAACCCCAGTCCTTCCAGCCCAAGGTTGCTGTCCTCTAGTGGGATTTGAACCCCTGACCTTCCGGCCTGAAGTACCTTGCCCCAACCACTAGGCCACTCCTCCACTCCACTCCACTATCTCTGTTATTTTGATGTTATATGATAATAATACCACAAACTTGAGTCAGAGGTTTACCTAATATCCTATATAAATGTAGAAACCACCCTCACTCTATAAAGGATTTTTTTGGACCATATTAATATGAATCTCCTGAATGAAATTCACTATTCAAACATAGTCCATTTTATTTTATTTAAATATATGTGGAAGGTATCAAAGTGCTTGCAAAAGCTAATGAAAAATACATAGTTCAAACTCAATAAACTCAACATACTGTGTTTAATAATGCCTGCCAACACAGCACTGCATTTCAAACTATTTTCTTTAAAAACGTTCTGCATCAAGGCAATCAAAAATAATTATTTTACTTAGCTTATCCATCATTTTTCCACGATACTACTCTCTCCTATAAGAAAGAAAGACGTTGATATTCCTTATGTTCTTCAAATGTTTATGTTTATTAAAATTTGACATACTGCCCTTCGTTACAACAGGGCGGTTTACAATACAATAGCAAAGGGGGGGGGGGCACAAGGCCCAGAAGTGCGGAAAGGAACTACATAGTTGAGACAGGAAAGAGGAGAATAGGAAGAAATAGGCTTCCATGTTGATTTTCCCACATATCAAAGTGAGCTGCTTTATGGCACTTTACAGCAAACAATGTACCGATCACTTGCATCGTGTCTGCTTAAGAAAGCCCATTCTACCTCCGATTTAATATCTCCAGGATGGACCGAATCCAATTTAAATATCCAATTTGTTCCTGTCTATTTAAGATTTCTTCCCTGTTGCCTGCCCATGCCAACGGAGGGATGTGATCAATTACACAACACCTTAATTGTGAAAATGTATGGCCAAAGTCCAAATGGTGTTGGAATCAAAATGATCGTATATTCTGTCTGTGTTTATTGCAGTGAACAGCTTACTGTATAGACTGTAAGTAGAAATCTGTCATTTTTGGGAACGTTAGTTGGATCTCTCTTTGGAAGAAGAAGTGTTCTTCCTGTTATTGGTCACTGTGGAGTCTGACTGCTTAACCAATTGATTTTTGCATATCGCTAAATCCTGGTGGCAAGAGGTTAACTGAGTCAAAAATTGGTAACTTCATTTGTGCTAGGGCTCTTCCAGTTTGAGGCTCTTTATAACCTACTTTCTAACTCTTTTGTTGTTACTTCAAGACATTCCATTGGTTTGATCGTTGCCATTTCTGAATTCTCCTGCTTGCGTTGTAGCCATTCTGCTTCTCGATTTTGCTCTACAGGATTCTCGTATAAATTTCTTTAGAATGTTTCTGTTTCAGCTTAGTTGATGGTATGTTTACCATTCTAATGCTCTTTCCCAGGTCACTGTAAAATGGTTTTGGGTGCTCTCTAAACAGTTTATTTTTATATCTTCTTTTCTATTTTCTTCATATCTTCACAGTTTTTGTGTTTCTGTTGCTACTTTCAATTTATTATTGGAGCATATGAATTTACAGTCTTCTTCTGTTAATGCAGAATATTTCAGTTTTAAATTTTGGATCTCCCTCATTATCTTTGATGATCTTAATCCTTTTAGAGATCAAGGACACCTCTAGATGCAATGATTTTATTTTTCCTTTAATGTGCTGTTTCCAAGGATCTGTTGTTACCTTTCTCTTTTTTTTCTGGTCCTGCATTTTTGTTCGTAGAATTCTTTCCATAATAATTTTTGCTGCACAGTTTTGTAATCTATTTATTTCTATGATGTCAATGGATAGATCCTTTATACAGGCTGGCCTTATTCAACTTATTTATCATGCTCCTAGCTCCTAACTTCAGATATTAAATTCAACTTGGGTAATCTTTCCCTCACCTGGAACCCAGCATACTCATCTCTTTCCACATAGACATGAAGGTCAACTGTTAATTTCTCTACCTCAGGGTCTTTCTCCTTCCTTTCTTCTTCCTCTTCAGTTTATCTCTTGGCCTGTCTTGTTTATCTCACTCTCTAGAACTTCTGGATTTCCTAACTCCGTCTTTATCTCAGCCTTTCTTCTAGTATCCCATTCCAAGCGTCCTCTTTCTCATTCCTCATCAATCTTTTTTCCATCGCTCTTTCAGAGTTTGTTCTGGTGGATCCCACTCTGATGCTATCCTGCTCTCAGTTGGTGTACCCCAAGGATCTGTCTTGGGTCCACCTCTTTTCTCTCTATATATCCAGTCCCTTGGTGCATTCATCTCCTCTCATGGCTTTCAAAACCATCTTTATGCTGACTCACAGATTTACCTCTCTATAAATAGTCTCAAAATGGGCCTGCACCTTAATGTAAAGAAGACAAAGATCATGACAACTGGCATAATCAACAGGTTCATCGTTAAAGGAGAAGAAATTTAAATTGTGAACAACTTTAACCTACTTGGATCAACTATCAATAAAGAAGCAACAAGCAGTCAAGAAATCAGACGCATTGCTCTTGGCAAAATGGCTATGAAAGACCTAGATAAGATTCTCAAGAGCAGAGATGTCTCTCTCCATACAAAGATTTGACTTGTTCAAGCCATGGTATTTTCAATAACATCATATGGATGTGAAAGCTGGACAGTGAAAAAGATAGACAGGAAGAAAATTGATGCCTTTGAATTATGGTGCTGGCGGCAAATACTGTGTATACCATGGACTGCCCGAAGAACAAACCAGTCGGTATTAGAGGAGATCAAATCTAAGCTTTCTTTAGAAGCTCAGATGACAAAACTTCGACTTTCATACTTTGGACACATCATGCGAAGAGAGAGATCATTAGAGAAAGACATCATGCTTGGCAAGATAGAAGGTCAACGCAAAAGAGGAAGGCCAGCAATGAGATGGATCGATACAACAACAACAGCAGCTACGGGTACCAGTCTGTCAACAATGAGCCGCCTGACTGAAAACCGAACACAATTTAGGATAGCTATCCAGAGGGTTTGCCATGAGTCGACTCCGACTCGACGGCACTTAACAACAACAACCTGAAATCTCTCTGGCAATCCAGGCCCGGATCACTGCCTGCCTTTCTGACATTGCTGCTTGGATGTCTCATCGCCACTTGAAACTGAACATGCCCAAAACTGAGTTTCTTATTTTTCCACCCTAAAACCTCCTCTCTCCTTTCTCCTTTCTCAGTCTCGGTGGATAAAGAGTAGTTACTCACCTGTAACAGGTGTTCTCCAGGAGCAGCAGGAATCAGTCCTCACATATGGGTGACATCAACTTCAATGGAGCCCCCGTGCGGAGCATTTCCCCAGCTAAGAAAGCCTTTGGGAATACTGCACGCATGCGCGGTCCCCTTCCCACCTAAAGGTGCCATCTTGCTCAGTCTGATGACATAGCTAAAAGACAGCACAAAAAAAATGTAAAAATGAACTATGTACAACTGCAACTCCCAGGGGAGGAGGGAGGGTTGTCAGGACTGATTCCTGCTGCTCCTGGAGAACACCTGTTACAGGTGAGTAACTACTCTTTCTCCAGGACCAAGCAGGAAGTCAGCCCTCACATATGGGACTCCCCAGCTTCAGGCTACCAGGGACCCAGAGCTGAAAAATGAGCTCCCTCTAGCCGCAGCATCAGAGAAAGGATTTCACTGAAACATACCCCCACCGGTAGCCCAACCAGATGGCTGGAGGGTAGGAGTTGCCTAAACTTTGAAGAGATTCCGGAGCACTGCCTGACCGAAAGCACTATCCCTACGGGACTCCCTCTCCAGGCAGTAATGGGCCGCAAAAGTCTGGCTTGAGGACCAAGTTGCAGCCCTACAGATGTCTGCCAATGGTACAGAGCAGAGATGAGCTACTGAGGCAGCCCATTGCCCTGACACGGTGGGCCATGACCCGACCCTGCAAGGGAAGGTCAGCTGCCCTGTAAGCCCAGGTGATACAGTCAGCCACCCAGATGGACAAGGTACGCTTGGAGACAGGTAACCCCAAGTTATTAGGGTCAAAAGATACGAAGAGCTGAGTAGCCCTCCTATGCCCCTGCGTACGTTCAATGTAGAAGGATAAGGCCCTTCTACAGTCCAGGGTATGCAGGACTGTCTCAGCCCGGCTGGCATGGGGCCTAGGGAAGAACGTTGGAAGAACCACCTCCTGGTTGAGATGGAAAGAGGAGACAACCTTTGGGAGGAACTTAGGATGAGTCCTAAGGACTACCCTGTTCCTATAGAAGCGAGTGTATGGCCTGTCACAGACCAGGGCTTGAAGCTCACTCACTTGCCTGCCCGAGGTAAGGGCCACTAGAAATAGAGTCTTCCAAGAAAGGAAGCGGAGAGGACATGTAGGCATCGGCTCAAAAGGTGGGCGAGTCAGTTGCTGCAAGACCATATTCAACTCCCACTCAGGGGCCGGTGGATGGAGAGGAGGCTTGAGCAAGAGCAAGCCTCTGAGAAACCTGGACACCAAGGGGTGAACCGACAAAGAGTGTCCCTCCACCAATGAGTGGTGAGCTGCCAGAGCAGAGAGGTGAACCCGAACAGAATTGGACTTAAGGTCCTGATTGGACAAGTGCAGCAGGTACTGAAGCACTACTGGCACAGTGCAGGAGAAAAGATCTTCCTTGCGTTGCTGACACCACAAGGAGAACCTTCTCCACTTCAGGGCATAGGTTTTCCTGGTGGATTGCTTTCTAGAGGCCAAGACCACCTCTTCCACTTCCTGAGGCAGGCCCCAGGGAGCCAACACTACCCTTGCAGCCTCCAGGCCATCAAATTGAGAGATTTGAGATTGGGGTGCAGAAGGGAACCCTGATCCTGAGAGAGAAGATTGGGTTGCAACCCCAGAGGTAGTAGGGTTTCCACTGCTAGTTGAAGCAGAAGTGGGAACCAGGGCTGCCTCAGCCACCTGGGGGCTACCAGAAGTACCGAGGCCTTGTCCCTTAGAATCTTGAACAAGGTTCGGGACACCAGAGGTGTGGGAGGAAACGCATACAGGAGGCCCTGGGACCAAGAAATCAGGAAGGCCTCCGCTGCTAACCTCAGGGGATGTGGTTGCTTGGAGCAGAACGTGGGTAGCTGCCGGTTCAGGGGACTGGTAAAGAGATCTATGGATGGAAGTCCCCATTTCAGGAAAATTTTGTGAACCACTAATGGGTGCAGTTGCCACTCGTGGGGCTGCAGAACCCTGCTCAACCTGTCTGCCAGGAAGTTCTCCTGGCCAGGGAGATAAACAGCCTTGAGAAACATGTTGTGCCTGAGCGCAAAAGAGCAAAGGGCCTGTGCCTCCTGACACAGGAGCCTGGACCCAGTGCCTCCCTGTTTGTTCACATAGAACATGGCCACTTGATTGTCCGTCTGTACCAGAACAGACTGGTGAGCCAAGGTGTGAGAGAAGGTTTTCAGGGCTAAGCGAATAGCCCGGAGTTCCAGTAGGTTGATCTGTTGCATGGCCTCCCATGGAGACCACAGGCCCTGGGTGCACCTGTCCGAACAATGTGCACCCCAGCCCTGCAAGGAAGCATCGGTCGTCAACACCACTGTGGAAACAGGCACCTGAAAAGGCACCCCCTGTAGTAAGTTGGGGGGGTTGTAGCCACCACTGTAGGGAGTTCAGGAATGGTTTGGACACCTGTACTTTGTCTGTGAGGCTTCCCGTGGCTTGCTTCCACTGAGTTCTGAGGCACCACTGTGCAGGTCTCATGTGGAGGCGGGCATTGGGGGTCACATGCACTGTAGATGCCATGTGGCCTAGGAGCTTTAGACAGAGTCTGGCGGAAACCCGAGGCATGCCTAGAAACTGGTTTGCCAAGTCTATGAGCCTTTGTGCCCTGTCTTCTGGCAAGTAAGCCTTTGCTTGCAGGGAGTCCAGCCGCGCCCCTATGAACTCCAGGTTCTGGGAGGGGAGCAAAGTGGACTTTGCGATGTTTATGACAAAGCCTAGGTGTTGAAGGAGGGAGACAGTTCAGAGGGTGGCTTGCCTGGCCTCCTGGTAAGTCTGACCCCTGATGAGCCAGTCGTCCAGGTAGGGGAAGACAAAAACACCTTGATTCCTCAAGTAGGCCGCCACCACTACCAGGCACTTTTTAAAGACCCTGGGGGCAGAGGTTAGGCCAAAGGGCAGTACTCTGTACTGGTAATGGTTCCCTCCCACAATGAACCTGAAGTACCTTCTGTGGTCTGGATGAATGAGGATGTGAGTGTATGCATCCTTTAGATCTAAGGAGCATAGCTAATCTCCCTGCTGTAGGTAGGGCAGAAGTGTTCCAAGAGTAAGCATCTTGAACTTTTCTTTCTCCAAGAACTTGTTGAGATTCCTGAGGTCGAGAATAGGCCCGAGGCCACCGGTTCTCTTTGGTACGAGGAAGTACCTGGAGTAGAAACCGTGACCTTGCAGGCGGTGAGGTACAGGCTCCACCGCCTTGTGTAGAAGCAGACCTTGAAGTTCTTGAAGGAGGAGGTCTGTGTGTAGAGGAAGCCTGGAAGGCTCTCCTGGGAAGTAGGGAGGAGGTAACTGCTGGAAATGGAGCATATAGCCCTTGTGGACTATGCTCAATAACCAAGCATCTCCTGTAATGGGTGGCCACTTGTGGGCAAACAGGGCTAGACGACCTCCTGTGCAGGGATGGGGCAGCAGAGGTGGAAAGGCTATGCTGTGGGAGTCAAAAACCCCCTCCCTGCTGAGTGGGAGCAGGAGCCAGAGGCTTGGGGGTCTTCTGCCTACGGGGCCCATGTCCCTGCCCCCTTGGCCTGCTGACCCTGCTGGGGAGCTGGGGAGCTGGGGAGGCCTGGTACTGAGGGAAAAGTTTGTAGGCAGGTGCCTTCCTCGGGTAAAAGGACTTCTTACCCGAGCCCTTCTTCTTATGAGAAGGGGCAGGAGTTTTTCTGGACAGTCTTGTCCTAGTCAGGTGCTCGGTTTTGAGCTCAGCAGCCTTCTCGGCCATGGGCTTGCCAAAAAGGTTTTCACCTTGGCAAGGGACATCGACCAACCTGTCCTGCACCCAGGGCTCGAGGTCCGATGCCTGTAGCCATGCCTGGCGTCGGGCCCCGATGCCGGCTGCCGCTACACGGGCCGAAGCCTCGAAGCCATCGTAGGCCGCTCGGGACATGAACTTTGAGCATTCCCGGATTCCCGAGGACAAGGTCTTGAACCTCTGCAAAGGTTCCCTGGAGAGGCCAGCAGAGAACCCGGCAATTTCCTTTGCCAGGTCTCGTAAGTACATGCCCATGTACAGCTGGTAGGACTCGACACGGCAAGCAAGCATCGAGCCCTGGAAGCACTTTCTGCCGAGCGCATCCAGGTTCCGGGCCTCCATGCTGGGAGGCACCACGGAGTGCATCTTCTGGCTCTTCAGACGATGCATGGCCAATTCCATCACCATAGAATGGTGCAGCAGCTGCGCCTTCTGGAATCCAGGGCTCTTACGGAGTCAATAGATGGAATCAACCCGCTTGCTCAAAACCGGCGCCGAGGCCGGTGCCTTCCACATTCAGAAGAGGAGCCGTTCCAGCATCAGAGGAACAGGCACAGTAAAGGCCTCCTTCGGAGGAGAGTCATACTGGAGGACCTCGAGCTCTTCGGTTCGAGGCTCCTCCTCGGGGTCCGCGGGAATCGCCAAAGCCTTGGCCATGTCCCTGACAAACTCCGAGAACCTGGTGTCCTCCGCAGGGACCTGCTCCGGGGCTCGGACTGCGGTGAGTCCGAAGGGACGCACCGAGTCTGAAAATCGGGGGACTCCTCGTCCTCCGTCTCCCACGCGGACTCATCCGAAGAGGAGTCGGGGGGGCTCCGACTGCGCGGGTCTCGGTGGCACCCGCCCCGACGCCGAAGGCACCGGCATCGACGCCCTCGGTCCCGAGCAGGAGGTCGAGGGTGACCGTGACTGAGGACGACTTCGAACCTTCATGGTCTCGAGTATCAGCTTGGTCTCCGGGGTCGACTTAGACGTCGATGTCCTGGTGGTTGGGGCAGTTGCACCAGCGAGGTTGGCCATTAGCACCCGCTGCTGATCCATGAAGGCAGACAATCTGCACTCCACGGCTGTCAGCCTGAGTCCAAGCTCAGGAGACTCAGCAGCTACCGACTCAGGCCCCGGCGGCGCCGGGCCCGATGTCGGCTCCCTAGGAGGAGAGTCCTCGAGGACAACAGGACTTACGTGCCCGGCGGACTCCGGCACCACGCGAGGTATCTTGGACGGCTTCTCCTGCTCCAAGGGCCCGGGGCAGCGGTCGGGGGTCTGAGACTTGGCCCCCGAGGAACCAGGGACCTCCTCCGACGCCGCCCTCATGAGCCGCTTCTTCCTCTTACGTTCCCGATCGGGGGACCCTCTGTCTGAGGAACCCCGGCGATGCTCGGGGTCAGACTCCTGAGACGTCGAGGCCTCAGACGAGGTTCGGGCCTGGCCGGAGGCAGAGTCAGAAAAAATCCGTTCTTTCTGATACTGGCGGCTTCGGAGTGCCTTGGTGGACATTTTGCCACACAGGACACAGACCTTAGGATCATGATCCAGTCCGAGGCATCGAAGGCAGCAGTCGTGTGTGTCGGTGAGAGACATCAGTTTCTTACACCGATCACACTTTTTGAAACTACTGGAAGCCATCGGGGAAAAAAGAACCCCCGCGAGGTCAAAGAACCAGCCTTCCAGGGAAAAGACAAAAAGGGCGCGAATGCCAGCCACAAAGGGCAAAAACCGAAAAATAGAAGATGGGCTCGATACCGGTGTACTGAACCCGGTGGGAAGGGGAACCGGCATCAAACTGGAGAACAACGAAGAAATCGCAAGAAAAAAGTCAACTTTTCCGGGTGACACGGACAGATGTCCGTTGGGCTCCATGGAAAAAGAAAGACTGAGCAAGATGGCACCTTTAGGCAGGAAGGGGACCGCGCATGCGTGCAGTATTCCCAAAGGCTTTCTTAGAAAGCTGGGGAAATGCTCCGCACGGGGGCTCCACTGACATCGATGTTACCCATATGTGAGGACTGACTTCCTGCTTGGTCCTGGAGAACTCTCTATTCCTCTCTCTTTCCTCGACTTGCAACCTTGGGGTCATCTTTGATGCCTCTCTCTCCTTCTCCACACACATCCAACTGATAGCTAAGACCTGCCGTTTCTTTCTCCCCCATTCCTTTCTGAACACACTACTAAGAAACTTACCCACTCATTAGTCACCTCCTGCCTTAACTATAGTAACCTATTCCTTGCTGGTCTCCCTTTGAATCATCCCTCTCCCCTTCAATCTGTTCAACACTCTGCTGCATGGCTAATCTTCTACCAGCCTCATCATGCTCATATTGCCCCTCTTCTCAAATCACTTCATTGGCTCCCTATCCATTTCCGATTCCAGTTCAAACTTCTTCTGCTGACCTATAAGTGTATTCACTCTGCAGCTCCTCACTACCTTTCCTCTCTTATCTCTCCCTACACCCCCCTCCTTGGGAATGCCTGTCTTCTGGAAAATCGCTTCTATCTGTGCCCTTCTCTTCTCTTGCTAACTCCAGACTTCGCTTTCACCTGGCTGCTCCTTATGCCTGGAACAAACTACCCGAGTCTGCACGTCAGGCGCCTTCTCTGGCTCTTTTCAAATCCAGGCTGAAAACTCACCTCTTCACTGCCGCATTCAGATCTTGAATGACCTGATCTCCTTTGTGTTTCCTTACCATTCCCCATAGATGTATCCCGTGCCTGCAGCTACTGTGTTGTCTGTCTTGACTAGATTGTAAGCTCTGATAAGCAGGGACTTTCTCTTACATGTGTTTGTGCAGCGCTGCGTATGTCTTATAGTGCTATACAAATGCTCAGTAGTAGTAGTAGTTTTCCAGTCTCCCACTTTCTATGGAGTGGAATGGGTAGAAGCAGATCAGTTATTTACTTCTTCAAGAAGTACTTGAAAGACTACAAAAGGGGACTGCTACTTCTGGAGAGAGATCTGCAATTATAAGTATTTACTTCTGGGAATTTTTCTAAATCTTGGGTAAAAAGGAATTCTTTAGATTACAGCTGATTAATCTATGAATCCAGTGTATTTGTTAAATCAGTCAGGGCCTAGTAGCAGCAAAGAGCTTTCAGTTTAAATTTAAAACACAGAAGAGAGCTTTCTGGTTAAATTTCGAACCCAAGACTCCCTCTATCCAAGCAAGGGCTGTGGGACTCCCCCTGGAAATTGGTCACAGATTACCTTAGAAGCACAGGACAGGGTACTGTGTAGCAGCCATCTTTTAATAAGTCTCTTTCCCACCCTCCCTCCCTCCCCAAGACCCACCACCCCTGGGATAATTGTAGCTTTATAGGTGCATAAACCTCTCAAAGGAAAGGAGGTGAAATATTCACTCTCAGGTGCAGCTTTTTGTCCTCATTAAGGACCTGAGATTAATTAAGCTTCAGGTGAACTAAGTACATTAAACATATTAGGTGTAGTTTTATTAGTATAAGTATCCCTATCAACCCTTAGTAGGTAAAGAACTTAAATACCTAAGCATAATCTTAAAACTAAGATGCAAACAGCAGTCCAGCAGCAAGATGGGGGTTTTCCAGTCTTTTGCACTGAGTGTCACATGTATGTTTTTCTCCCAGTTGGTTAGAGGTCTTACATGTGCACTAGGTGCAAGGAGCTCTTTGCTCTCAGGGAACGAGTCCAATCTCTGAAGGCTAGAGTAGCAGACTTGGAGGACATAAGGAAGAGAGAGAGCTACATAGACGAGACCTACGGGGATACAATACTGAAGTCCCACCTCCAGTCTGGCAGCATCCCTGTTCCATGGAGGGGAGAGGTCACGTGACAGGAGAGCATCACCCTGGTGTGGCAGGAAGTGATCCTGCAGCTAGGACCTATCCTCCAGGTGATGTAAAACCCTCTTGCACCGAGGACGTTTCTCCAGGGCCGTGAGCCCATGAGGGAAGGATTAGGACAGCCATTATAGTTGGTGATTAGATTATTAGGCATGTAGGTGGCTGGTGGACGTGAGGATCGCCTGGTAACATGCCTGCCTGGTGAGAAGGTAGCGGACCTCACGCGCCACCTAGACAAGGTCTTAGATAGTGCTGGGGAGGAGTCTGCTGTTTTGGTACATGTTGGTACCAATGACATAGGAAAATGTGGTAGGGAGGTTCTGGACGCTAAATTTAGGCTTTTGGGTAGGAAGCTGAAATCCAGAACTTCCAGGGTAGCATTCTCCGAAATGCTTCCCGTTCCACATGCAGGACGCAAAAGGCAGGCAGAGCTCCGGAGTCTCTATGCGTGGATGACACAATGGTGCAAGGATGAGGGTCTTGGATTTGTTAGGAACTGGGAAATATTCTGGGGAAAGGATGGGCTCTTCCGAAGGGATGGGCTTTACCTTAACTGGGATGGAACCAGGCTGCTGGCATTAATCTTTAAAAAGGAGACAGAGCAGCTTTTAAACTAGACAATTGGGGAGAACCGACAGTTGCCCAAGAACGCATGGTTCAGAACAATGTATCCTTGAAGGATACTAACAAAAAAATGAAGTTAGGGCATATCAGCAGAGAGGTTCCAATAAAGACAAAAGTAGCCCAAATGACCTTGAGTATGGAGCAGACAGAGCTTAAAGAGTCCAAATTACCCCTGCCTACAGATAGCCAGATTAATATGATTAAAACACAGTCTCTAAAATGCTTGTATGCAAATGCTAGAAGTCTAAAAAATAAGATGGGAGAGTTAGAATATACAGTACTAAATGAGAGATTAGATACGATTGGTATCTAAGATACATGGTGGAAGGAGGACAACCAGTGGGATACTGTGATACCTGGGTACAAACTATATCATAATGATAGAACTGCTCAAATTGGTGAAGGGGTTGCGCTCTATGTTAGAGAGGGCATTGAGTCACACAGGATTAAAGTTTTGCAGCAAACAAAATTTGCTGTAGAATCTCTATGGATTGAAATTCCATGTAAAAAGGGGAGGGCGATGGCAGTAGGGGTGTATTATTGATCGCCTGGCCAGAACGAACAAATGGATGATGAAATGCTCAAAGAAATCAGGGAAGCTAACAAAAGTTACAGCGCAGTAATAATGGGTGATTTCAATTACCCTGGTATCGACTGGGTCAGTGTCACGGCAGGACATGCTAGGGAGATAAAGTTCCTAGATGAAATAAATGACTGCTTCTTAGAGCAGCTGGTTCATGAACAGACCAGAGGGAAAGTCATTTTGGACCTAGTCCTTAGTGGAACACCATATCTGGTGCAAGAGATAAGGGTGTTGGGGTCACTTGGCAATAGTGATCATAGCATGATCGCGTTTGATTTAATTAATGGAGGAGGGATGATAAGGAAATACACAGTACTACCTTTTAACTTTCGAAAGGTAGACTATGATAAAATGAGGAAAATTGTTAAGAAAAAACTAAAAGGAGCAATTGCAAAGGTTAAAGATTTACATCAGGCTTGGGTGTTGTTTAAAAGTACTATCTTGTAAGCCCAGATCAGCTGTATTCCATGAAAAACTGCCAGCATCATTTAAAGGTGAGGTCAGAGAGGCTGTTGTTGCCAAAAAATGCATCATTCAGGAAATGGAAAAAAGAGCCAAATGACAAAAACTGGAAACAACACATGTACTGGCAAGTTAGATGCAAGGCATTGATAAGGCAGGCAAAAAGAGAACTTGAGAAGAAGCTTGCTGTGGAGGATGGCCAATGTACCACCAATTTTTAAAAAGGGTTCCAGGGGTGATCCGGGAAACTACAGACCAGTGAGCCTGACGTCAGTACCGGGAAAAATGGTAGAAACCATCATAAAGAACAAAATTACTGAACATGTAGATAGTCATGGCTTAATGGGAGACAACCAACATGGCTTTAGACAAGGAAGATATTGTCTTACTAATCTGTTATGTTTTTTTGAAGGTATGAATAAACAGGTAGACCAAGGTGAGTAGGTTGATATAGTGTATCTGGACTTTCAGAAAGCCTTTGACAAGGTCCCTCATCAGAGACTTTTGGCAAAACTAAAAAGTCATGGGATAGGAGGCAATGTACTATTGTGGATCAGGAACTGGTTAAAAGACAGAAAGCAGAGGGTAGGGCTAAATGGCCAATTTTCCCAATGGAGAAAGGTGAACAGTGGAGTACCCCAGGGATCTATGCTGGGTCTGCTACTTTTTAACATATTCATAAATGACCTGGAAATGGGAATAACGAGTGAGGTTATCAAATTTTCAGATGACACAAAAACTATTTAAAGTTGTTATAACCCATGAGTATTGTGAAAAATGGCAGATGAAATTTAATGTGGACAAGTGCAAAGTTATGCACCTAGGAAAGAACAACCCAAACTATGGTTACACGATGCAAGGTTCCACCTTAGGAACCACCACCCAGGAAAAAGATTTAGGCGTCATTGTGGATAACATGTTAAAACCCTCGGCCCAGTGTGCACGCAGAGGCCAAGAGAGCAAATAGAATGCAAGGTATCATAAGGAAAGGAATGGAAAATAAAACAAAGGATATTATAATGCCTCTGCATCATTCCATGGTGTGATCACACCTTGAATATTGTGTGCAATTCTGGTCACCGTATCTTAAAAAGGATATAGTGTCATTAGAAAAGGTACAGAGAAGAGCCACCAAAATGGTAAAGGGGATGGAAGGAAAACCCTATTTTATTTTATTTATTTATTTTATTTACATTCTCTTATATACCGCGCTATTCTGCATCAGTGCGGTTTACATTGAACAAACTGAAATTACATTGAACAGGGCATTATAACTTGGAGATAACTATTTTACAGGGAACATGGGCTATGGAGGTTTAAGTGGCTTGCCCAAGACCACAAGGAGAGGCTATGAAGAGAGGCTAAACTTTTAGGGCTCTTCAACCAGGAAAAGAGATGGCTGAGGGGAGATATGATAGAAGTCTATAAATTAATGGATGGAGTGGAACGGGTAAACGTAGATCAATTGTTTACGTCATCAGAGTATAGAAAGACTAGGTGACATACAATGAAGCTACAGGGTAAACTATTTAAGGATAATAAGAGAAAATATTTTTTCACTCAACGTGTAATCAAACTCTGGAATTTGTTACTGGAGGATGTAGTAAAAGCTGTTAGTGTAGGTGGGTTTAAAAAAGTTTGGACAAGTTCTTGGAGGAAAGGTCCATAAACAATTTTTAAAAGGGACCCGGGATATCACTGCTTGACCCAATACAAGCATTGTGGAACCTGCATCTTTTGGGGAAACTGCTAGGTACTTATGACCTTGATTGGCCACTGTTGGAAACAGGATACTGGGCATGATAGACCTTGGTCTGACCCAGTATGGCTATCTTATGTTCTTAAGAAGTAGAACAACTAGGGGAAATGCAATGAAGCTACATTGTAGCTCATTTAAGTCTAATCAAACAGTAAGTGTTTTCTCTATTTCTTTTTCCACCAAAGCCATCAGTAGTTTTAAGATGTTATCACCTTGCTACAATTTAATATAGCTTTTATACAATGAGATCATCACATGAAGGTACTCAGCAAGACCTGAGTATTACCTTCTCCCCATTAGGTTATGTTTTGATGGTTTTTGGCCAACTGGGCATCTATGTTTATAGGCAAGGCATTCTTACGATGTGCATGCATTACTAAAGACAAAGTTTTTCCATTGGTCTCTTTTCTTTTCTTTCATCATATGAAGAAAGCATATCATGTATATAGGTGAAATAGACTATATAGTAGGCTCTGACCCCCTAGGGTGGGTTAGAGAACCGTCTCAGAACTTTGTGAAAACTTCTCAAGCAGATCTGCTTTGTAACTAATACTGTAATAAAGGTGATTTGAACAGACAAGTAATTGGTCTGGGCCCAGAGGAAGTGATGTCACCCACCGGTATGGATGCCTGAGCCTTTAGCGCAGACACACAACCCTCATCTGGGTGGTCGCAAAGTTTCGCTGAGGCAGTGAAGTGCTGGAGAAGTACTGTGACAGGTTCGGGCATGATGATAAAGAGATGAACGACCGATTTCAAAGAGGTTGCATACGCTGGAGTGTGGAGGACTGCTCAGACTCCAAAATGGCAGCTGGTGGAGTCAGAGGAGGAGGAAGGTGGTGAAGGGTGGCAAACTACAGCAGCAGTGACTTTGGTGCATGTTATCCATGCAGAGCTGTTGGGATGGTTTAGGGAGCTCAAGGGGGAAGTATCATCGGCGAGGTCAGAACTGAGCATCATGGTGGCCAAATTGAAGGAAGATGTGGTGGAATTTGGCCACTGAATAGAGGACCACGAGTAGCACTTGGATGCACGAGCAGTAGTGGAAGCAACAAAGAGACTGGATGCCTGGGAAGAGGAAAAATAAATCCTCACACTCAAAATAGAGGATCTAGAGAACCGCTCATGCAGGCATCATCTACGTATTATAGTACCTGAAGATCAGGAGTTCATGGACTGTAAGAAAAGCGTAGTTACTCACCTGTAACAGGTGTTCTCCAGGGACAGCAGGAGTCAGTCCTCACATATGGGTGACATTGGCACTGACGGAACACGCGCAGAGCATTTCCCCAGCTTTCAAAGAAAGCCTTTGTGACATGCTGACACAGATGCGTGGTCCCCTTCCCGCCCAAGGGTGCCATCTTGCTCAATCAGATGACATAGCTATGACGACAGTAAAAACTAAAACAAGGTAGGAAGAGGAGAGAGGGTTGTGAGTACTGATTCCACTTGTTACAGGTGAGTAACTACGCTTTCTCTAGGAGCAAGCAGGAAGTCAGTCCTCACATAAGAGACTCCCTAGTTCCAAGCTGCCAAGGACCGAAACACGACAGCACCAACGGCAACCAATTGGGTAGCCGTGAGTTAAAGAAGGTGTGTCCCCACTGAGAGACTCTGCAGACCCTAGCATCCAGCGACACAATCACTCCGGTAGCCTGAACACAGAAGGATCAGAGGGCAGGAGTTTACTACAACATGAGAATATTACAGAGTACTGTCTGTCCAAAGACACTGTTCCTGCAGGACTCGCTTTCCAGGCAGTAGTGAGCTGCGAACGTATGAATTGAATACTATGTGGAGGCCTTGCAGATTTCCATCACCGATGCGCTGTGATCTGGTGCTCGAGGGAGAGGCCAGCTTGCTCTAGGCGAGGCCAACCAAGTGGGCAGAGTTTGCCTAGTCAAGGGGAGCCCCAGTCCGCTGGGATCATAAGACACAAAAGCTGAGGAGCTTTTCAATAGGCCTGAGTCCACTGTAAGTAGAAGGACAGGGCCCGTTTGCAATCTAGGGTTGGAATAAGGAGAGGAGGAGTGGCACTATATGTAAAAAAAAAAAATAATAATAATCATATTAAAGTTTTGGAACTACAGAGCTTAAAAGGGAGAGAGGAGGCACTGTGGGTTAAACTAGAAAGAGGGAAAGAAAAATCTATTTGCATGGCGTGATATACAGACCTCCCTCACAGGAGGAAGAGGTGGATGGAGAGTTAATTGAAGACATACACAGCATTGCTAGGAAAGGGGAAGTGATATTGATAGGGGATTTCAATATGCCAGATGCTGACTGGCACATTCCGACTGCAGTATCATATAGAAGTAAGGAGATCCTGGATTCTCTACAGGGAGATCTATTCAGGCAATTGGTAACAGAACCCACACGTGAAGGGGCCATACTGGACTTGGTGCTTACCAATGGTGAAAGTGTTTCTGATGTTATAGTGGGAGATCATTTTGCATCCAGTGATCAATTGATGGTGTGGTTCAGTATTAGGACTAGGGCTGATCAAATCAATTCAAAAGCAAGGGTCTTAGACTTTAGGAAAACTAACTTTGCCAAGATGGGCCAATACCTCTGGGCGTCATTAGCGGGAGGGGAACAGCTGGGGGATGTAGAAAAACAGTGGGCAAAACTGAAAGGGGATATTTTAAGGGCAACCAACCTTTTTGTTAAAATGGTAAATAAAAGAAAAAGGAAAAGGAGACCGCTATGGTTTTCGAAAGAAGTAGCTGAAAAGGTGAAGAAAAAGAGGGAGGTCTTCATGAAATACAAGAGATCACAGGGAGAGGAAGAAAGGTATCTATATTTGGAAAGAGAAGCTAGCAAAGTAGTCAGGAAAGCAAAGATTCAAAAAGAGGAGGAAAGCGTAGTATTGTTGGAGAATAACTTGAAGATTTTATACCGGATGTACTGAGCCCTAACGAAGATGCATGCGCTATCTAAGGAAGTCAGTCCCTTGAGTTGACGGGGATGCGGGGAAACTGGGGACCCGATACACCTTTTTTGGGGATGCAGGGCATCGAGAGGGTTATGGGAGGAGGTGGCCCTCTTACATAGGGATATGACAGGGATTTTGGTCAGGTTCCCACATGACATGGTGATGCTTAATGAGCTGGATGGAGGGGGGCTGGAATGATTATTGGAGTATTGTGCGGTTGTGACTAGAATGGAGATTGCCAGAGAATGAGGGCAGAAGAAGGCCCCTACGAGTGAGATGGTGCTTAAAAGGCTGGATCATGTCTTGTCACCGCCCCTCACTCCCAGAGGCCTTAGCGTGGGTAAGCTGAGCGGGGTGATGTTCCCTTTAAGCCTATGAACTAATAATTTGAGGCTTGGCAAAGCCTCCTGGGTATTGTAGTCCTTTAGCTTAAAGAAGAAAATAGTTGTGCACAAAATGGTAAGGTTTAAATGGGATTTATTCCCTTCCCAGGGTTAGAATTTGACCTTGAAAAACAATAGCAACATAAAGTCCATACTTATGGTAATGCAACAAAAGAATAATTCAACTTAAACAACGCTTATCTTCAGCTTCTTCAAAGGAACAGAAAACAAGATACAGAAAACAGTTTAAAACCTCCAAATGTACTTTGGACTGTTTTCTCTCCTATAGCAGTGTTGAGGCAATGCTAGCATAAAGACTGTATGCTGTCTGACATCGTATACGTACAGTCCATGTAAACCTCTGTATCTGGAGCTGGGTAAAACTCACACTGCATCTCAGTTACGTCGTCCTCAGCTTCCTGTGGGGCGAACTTTACCCTCTGCTCACTCACTTCCCCTGTGCAGGGTAAAGGGTTCCCATCCCCCAACAGCCTAGAGGAGCTTAGGTGTTTGGCATAGGACTCACGGTTGGCTCTCTCACACAACTCCTGATACGTACAAGGGCTTGTATCACAATCTTCTGCTATGCTATTTTGAAGTAGTTTCCTACCTTCCAGCCACTGTTTTGTCCAGAGACCTTCCTTGGCTGTAATACGGCTCAGGGTAAAACTTTTCCCTTGTGCTTCTCCTGGGCTTTCTCACAGGCAGCACGTCAGCTTCAGGGAAATAAGTTTTCCTTTCAGAATGCTTGCTATTAGAGGACTGAGACTGCCTTCTCAGGGGTTTAAAATAATATTCCTTGCCTTCAGGAGAATGGAGTTCCTCAGTGCACTGCCCAGCCGTGTACTGCTTCTCACAGCATGGAACTGCCTGCTTCCTGGAGTCAGCGTGGCTCTCAGAACTCCCTTCTCCAGATGAGCTTCCCTGGATACTGTAGGGCTTGTTCTTCCACGCTGTTCTCTCCTTCTGGAACAACTCCTTCACTCTCTCCTGCTCGTTCCTCTCATTCCTCTCATTCCTTCCATTCCCCTCGTTCCTCCTTTCTCTCTTAACTAGAGGATTTTTAAATGTGTTGCCTTTTCCGTTTGCTTGGGCTCCGCTCCCCATCAGCTGTTTCCCCTTTTCTAATTAGTCATGGGTTAGCTCTTGGCTCGGGCGTTCCCTAGCACTGAATGACATCATTTGTTTAGGGTTTCTATGCCAACCCTTCTCCCTGTTTTCCTCTGAACTGTCAAAAGTGCATTCATTCTGAGTTATACTCTCTGTTTCCATGGGCTCTGACCCTTCTGCCTCATGACAGTCTTTAGAATGTGTGAGATTGTGGCTCATAAGGGTCATAGAGACAAGAGATATGAAAGTGTTTGGACTCCTTATATAAGGTGGTGGGAGTGTTATTATTTGTTGAAACAAGGGAAGGATGTCATGTGAGGGTGAGTTTGCCTGCTTGGTTGGATTGTTGTGTAGGAATGGGTAAAGGAGGGAAGGCCCTTTGTTAGAGGGGAGAGGGGAAGGGGGGAGGTGGGTAGGGCGGGTTTGGGGGCAGTTGGCTGGGGGGAATGCAGATGAACCTGTTAGTTAAAGAGCAGGGTTGTAGAGAGCCAAATTTAACTGGGGGCTTGGGTATGTTTTGATTATTTGAAAACAAATGTAATGTTATGTGTTTGAAACTTTAAAAAAAAAATTTGGTCTGGGATTTTGCCTCCAGTTTGCTCTATGAGAGTATAATACTGAATTGTCTGCAGTTGATGAGCTGCAATGCATGCACTCAGCATAGCCCCTTGATAGACTTTCTTGCCAATTCTATCCAATGTATTTTGGTCTTTCTCTGCAGTAGTATTTGAGAAACGTCTTCGGCTCTTATCTTTCTTTAATGGGACTTCTACAGTTGTGATCTTGTATATTCAGGGGCCAACTGAATCTTGTACTTAATCTCTAAGTTACTGGATGCTGGCTATTAAGAAAACGATGCCTTCCACGTCTTGGACTGAAGGTCCTGGATGATCTAGTAGACTGGAAATGCTAATAAATCCTTAGGAATCTTAATATATTTTAAAATTCCAAAAAACATGACTACATAGTGATTTTTGCTTCAATCAAAAACTTCCCATCTTTATCCTAATTTTCTCCTTTTCCTTCCTCTTAAGCCCTCAGTTAAAAAAAACCCAACAATCTTTTTCTTCCCTCCTTTGCTTCCTTCAACATTGAATTCAGCTTTCTAGTAATCCAGGCTTAAAACACTCTCCAAAATGCATTCATATGACGGCTATAGAGATCAAATGCATGATTGAATAGAAAATGACCAAGAAGACTCATAAAGCACGTGGCACATACTCAGAAAAACGCTCTCTCTCTTTCTGAGGGGGCAATTTCTCCAAATGGGTTAGTTTTTGCACATGTCATGACAGTCATGAACCTCAGTCTTAAACCAGGGTATGTGGAGTATGATCTCAGTCTCAAATTTACTGCTAATGCTTGGCGTAGCGCTTGTATCGTGCCAAAGAGCGCCTCCTTCTCGAGTTCATCAGATGTAACATGTATGGGTTAGTTTGTCAAGGTGTGCTTGGAAATCCCTCTTATCAAGCCTGAGAGTCCCCATCTTGTTGGGTGCCACAGTGTCTTTCTGCCACCACTGTTTTGGCCTCTGACTGCATTTCATATTCCTTGAAGATTTTCTCAACAGAATAGACGATTGGAATGGACACCTCTATAATCAATGCTGTTCTGGTATTCTTCTCCTTTACCACTATGTCTGGCTTCCATGCATCAGCCTTTTATCAGTCGGAAAGGGAATTCTTCTGTCTTATCACCATCAGATGATGCCACCCATGCGTGTGGCTGATAATATCCTGCTTGTCCAAGCAGAAAGATCGAAACAGCCCTTTTAGTTTGACCATGAATGTGGTTAGCACGGCAACTGTTGCTCCTTGCAGGTTACCCTCCCATGCCTTCTTGGAAGTACAATACAATAATGTCACTGCTCTTTTTGGCTGTAGCATCTTTTTATGCTTTGTTTCCATCATATTACTGTTAAGGGGTTCTCTGTATTTATCCAAATTCTTTGTCTTTGAGAGCTTAAGGAAGTCATTTCAGAAGTATCTACATGTGCAAATAGTGGCTGATTGGCAAGATGTGCACACAGCAAGTTCACAAAGCTTCTATTTACACGTGTAGATGGTCCAGGACACAGAGAATCGAAGGGAGTGCGTCATGGGGGCTGTTTGAGTGGGCTGAAAAATTATAGGTTTATTTCTAATTCTACCATGGGAAATACAGGTACAATCATAAAGATTTCCCCGCTGGCTTCTGCATTTGCTCCGAACTGTATTCTGATATAAAAGTGCTCATTTCAGACAGGGTTTAATATGAGGGATTGAGGGAGTTAATGTTCTTAGTACACCATCTTTTTTGCCTTTTAAGCGTTAAAAACCAAACAAACTTTAGCTGCTTTGATGCTTAATTTGCGTCATTTATATCTCTATGCGTCAATATTCACCATCATCAGCATTTAAAAAAAAAAAGACTGGCCGTAGCGTGTAAATATTTTATGTTCATTCGCCATCCGCAAAAGTAGTGGCACTGAATATATGAAGAGAGCAGTACGCACCTCTGCTATATGGATAGCCAGCGGTATTCAGCTGTTATCATTTTTTATTTATTTATTTATATTCTCTTATATACCGCACTATTCAGCATCAGCGCAGTTCACATAGAACAAAAATCTCAGTACAGTCAACATGCATGAGCTTACAGATAACAAGGGAAGGAACTTGGATAACAAGGGTAATTATTTACAATCTATTTACAAGGATAACACTAGCAAGGATAACACTAGGATAACATCATAAAGCTAGCTGGATAAAGTTAGGAGAGCCTTTCTGCCATCCTAAATTTCTCCACATTAGCTATACTGGATATTGCCACTCCCCATAGAGTTAGGCGGAATGTACATGCTCCTCCATCGCTCAAGTCCTGCACTATCCTGATACTGCTGGGACAGTCAGCGATAATTTTCAGTGGTATTATCCCATTAGTGCTGCTGAAAATTGACATATCCCGGGCACTTATCTATATAGTGGCTGCTGCTATACAGATAAGTGCTTCTGGATATCAACTTGATAGCTTTTTGTAATGGCCCTAATATAGGTATAATGATGTCACTTATATGAAGCAGTTGCAAAATCGCCACTTCTACATATAGGTATCAACACTTATACATGGAGGCTGCTGCCTGATGCTGCTCTTTTCCTATGTGTATTTTTTTAAACATGTATTTGCCAGTGTCCATTTACATATTTCACAAAAGCCTCTGTGTTCGGCAGAGTCTTTTGTAAACTTCTTCTTGGGAAATGTGAACGTCCCAACATGGATATCCCATTTCCCATGTGAAGCCTCAGTGCGATACAGGGCTTAAAGTGTATTAATTCAGAGCTGTGGCACTTCAGTTTCTGAGACCGATGGGCGATGTCACCCACAAGAGTGACTGACCTTCCTGTAGTCTATGGGTACTGTGAGTTTAAATAAGAGATGGTGGGGAGGAAAAGACAGACAGATTAGACATGTAGACAGTGACTTGCTGTTGTTGGTTAGTGGGCTTTAGGAAACTTTATGTAGCTTTTCTTTGAAAACTGGCTACAAGTTACGTGGATACAAAAGTACCTGCATTGGTTACCTAAATTATCCTATAAGGAGTTTTATAACAGTTCTGCTTTCCTTAGCTAATGTGCTGTGTTTAGTTAAGAACGGCCTTCTAATCTTCATTTTACCACCTTCAAACACATCTTTTTCTCTTCAAACACATCTTTTAATTCACTCTGAGGCCTCCCCTCCTCCCAAAGAGACCATGAATTACCAGGTTGGCTGTTGTGTTTCTGGAGTGCTATTAGAAATGGTCACTAGTGCCACTTAATATACATTCGTGCCACAGATCTGCCAACATTGCTCTAGAGGAGGATCACTTACCTGTGTGCCCACACTGCACACTTGGGGTATGCAGTCTTTGCTGAGGATCGTTGCCTGTTGAGCATCTTGGTGACGTGTGACATAAATCTGCAAGATAAAGCAAAGTAACCAGCTCAAACATATTACGCACGGAGGAATGGGCTGTCTGAGCACTCTATGCTAGCATCAGATAGTGTGAGAGACTAATCAAGAAACTCCGCACTAACCCAGAAAAAGAAAGATTTATCTGGAGACCAAAAGGACTGAAAGCGAGGCCAGAGAGAACACGAGAACAATGTTAAAACACAAGGAGACTTAATTATTTAGGTGCGCTAAGGTTTTGTACCTAACACAGTAAATGATGGCAGATAAAGCATAGTTACTCACCTGTAACAGGTGATCTCCGGGAACAGCAGGAATTTAGTCCTCACATATGAGGTATCATCGGTACCGACGGAGCCTGCGTGGGAACGCTCCCCAGCAGGGCCGGATTTACCTATACGCCAACTACGCCATGGCGTAGGGCCCACAGCTGGCAAGGGCCCACAAAAATTGAACAAATTGTAAAAAAAAACGCTGGCTGCTGCCGCGGCAGCATGGACTGTCCCGCGGGACCCCCTCTGCCCACCTGAGCCCCTCCGTGCCGGCTTTGAGAGACGCGAAGGGAGAGTGTCTCCCTCGCGTCTCTGTTAAGCCCGCAGGGGCAGATGGGAAATTTCCCATCAGCCCCTGCGGGCTTAACAGAGACGTGAGGGAGACACTCTCCCTTCGCGCCTCTCAAAGCCGGCACGGAGGGGCTCAGCCGGGCAGAGGGGGCCCCGCGGGACAGTCCATGCTGCCGCGGCAGCAGCGGCCAGCGTTTTATTTTTTTTTATTAAAGTTTACTTGAGCCGATGGGGGGGGCTGGGACTGGAAATGGGCTGGGGGGATTAAGACTGGAGTTGGGCTGACACGAAGAAACCAGAAGAAAGTGGCTGGAGCAATTGCAGCTGAAAAAAATGCACAAAAGGTAGAAAAATATCTTTTTATTTTGAATTTATTAATTGGAATATGTCAGCTCTGGTAAATGTGCATCATTAACGTCTGCACTTTGTTTAGTACAAGAGCAAATTAATGTATAGTTTTATTTCTACAGTGTTGTACATTCCAAGTTTGGCTTTTGGGATTCCCAGTTTAATTATGACGTCAGGGCCAACAGCGTGCAGCTGATCCGGCGTGCTCGTTTTTATCTTTTCTGGGGGCCCACAATTTTTGTTGGCGTAGGGCCTCACTCAAGGTAAATCCGGCCCTGCTCCCCAGTGTCCAATTAGAAAGCTTTTGGGAGCATCCCACAGCACCTGCGTGCTGCCTTCCCGCCTTTCCCAACTGCCTCTCTCCAGTTGAGTTTTAAAGCTGAGACAAAGAAAGAGAGAGGGAAAGGGAAAGAGATAGAGAGATACAACTCCTAGGGGAGGTGGGTGGGTTGTGAGGACTAAATTCCTGATGTTCCCGGAGATCACCTGTTACAGGTGAGTAACTATGCTATCTCCAGGAACAAGCAGGAATGTAGTCATCACATATGGGGACTCCCTAGCTTTAGATGCCAGGGAGAGACCCCAGAAGTTGTGTGTCCCTGAGAAGGGCTCCACTTCCCCCCATGGATCTCTGGCATCCTACCAGGGATGGTGGGTAGGAGTTGATTAGGTATGGAATAGGTGTTGTAGAACAGCCTGACCAAACAAGGCATCCCGGCGGGAGTCCTTGTCCAAGCAGTAATGGGCTGTGAAGGTATGAACTGAGGCCCAGGTGGCTGCTCGACAGATGTCGTCAATAGACACAGAGTGCAGATGAGCCATTGAGGCTGCCATGGCTCTCACATTGTGAGCTGTAACCCTCCAGAGAAAGGTTCTTACTCGGATAGGCGAAGGAAATACACTGAGAAATCCAGTTAGACAGTGTTCTCTTGGAGACTGGAAGTCCCAAATGAAAAGGATCAAAAGCAACAAAGAGTTGAGAGGACTTTCTATGTTGCTGTGTTCTTTGTAAGTAAAAGGCTAAAGCTCTTTTACAGTCCAAGGTATGAAGATTCCTCTCTGCATTTGATGCATGAGGCCTTGGAAAAAAAACAGACAGGTAGACCGCTTGGTTCAGATGAAAAGGCGAGACCAACTTTGGCATAAAGTGTGGATGAGTCCTAAGGACTACCTTGTCATGATGGAACCTTGTATAAGGTGGATTAGCTACTAGCGCTTGCAACTCACTAATGCGACATGCTGATGTGATTGCAATGAGAAAGATAACCTTCCAAGAAAGGAATTTCAAGGAGGTAGTAGCTAAAGGTTCGAAAGGTGGCTTCATAAGCTGCCCAAGAACCAGGTTTAAGTCCCATGCCACCGGTGGTGGCCTAATGGGAGGCTTAGTTAGAAGAATGCCTCTCATAAATCTTGCTATAAGAGGATGAGAGGAAATAGGCTGTCCATTTAGAGGTTTAAAGGAAGCTGTAATAGCACTCAAATGGACTCTTATTGAGTTAGTCTTAAGTCCTACATTGGATAAATGAAGGAGATACTCCAGCAATGATTCCAGAGGTATCGCAAGGGGGTTAAGACCCTTTTGCGAACACCATATGATAAACCTTTTCCACTTGAAACATAAGAACGTCTTGTGGAAGGTTTTCTGGAAGCAAAAAGAATATCTTTTACTTGCTGAGGGAGATTAAGATCATGGAGATCTAGGCCTTCAGCAACCAAGGCCTGAGATGCAGAGACTGGGGATTGGGATGCCATAACATTCCGCCCTCCTGAGATAGGAGATCTGGAGCAGACCCTAACTCCAGGGAGGGAGCTTGAGAGAGATGTAGAAGCAAAGGGTACCACACTTGCCGTGGCCAATGTGGAGCTATGAGAATCATATGGCCTCTGTCTCTCTGAAGCTTGAACAGGGTTTTGGGAATTAGGGGAATGGGTGGAAAGGCATACAGGAAGTCTTGACCCCAGTAAAGGAGGAAAGCATCCCTGGCCTGAGCCCCCTGAGCCGGAAGTCTGGAACAGAACCAGGGAAGTTTGGCATTCCACGGACTTGCAAAGAGGTCTATGTCTGCGGTTCCCCAAATTTGAAAAATCTTGGTCACCTGGTCTGCATGCAGAGACCACTCGTGTGGAAGCAGAACTCGACTGAGTCTGTCTGCCCAAGAGTTTTGTATGCCTGGAAGATACACTGCCAGGAGATGAATCTGATGCTCTCTGGCAAGGGCCCATAGTCGCAAAGCTTCGTTGCAAAGTGACAGAGAGCCTGTTCCCCCCTGCTTGTTCACATAGAACATGGCTCCTTGATTGTCCGTATGAATGAGGACTGTCTTGTAGCTGAGCAGGGTATGGAACACTCGAAGAGCAAGGAAGATTGCTCTGAGTTCCAAGAGATTGATATGTAGATGAGTCTCCTGTGGAGACCAGGTGCCTTGGGTGGAGAGGTCTTGCAGATGAGCTCCCCAACCCATCGGAGAAGCATCTGTTGTGAGAGTTGCTTGGGGTAAGGTTTGTTGAAAAGGGGACCCCAGCAACAGGTTTTGGGTGGACTTTCACCACTGGAGGGACAAAATAAGGCGACTTGTGTTTGCTATTTTGTCTGACAGGCATCCTGATGCCTGGGTCCATTAGGTGGATAAAGTCCACTGGGCTGCCCTCATATGGAGGCGAGCATAGGGAACCACATGCACGGTGGATGCCATGTGGCCTAGTAGTTGTAACATCTCTCGAGCAGTGAGATGAGACTTTAGCACTGCTTGAGAAGCTAACTGCACCATGCGAAGGCAAAGGGCCTGGGGGAGATAGGCCCTTGCCTTTCTGGTATCCAGCAAAGCTCCTATGAACTCTAGAGACTGAGTGGGAGTTAGACTGGATTTTGGGATGTTTATTACCAGACCCAAATACTGAAGGATACGCATTGTGTAGGATAGAGAAGTCCTGGCCTCTGACTCTGTTGGGGCTCGAATGAGCCAGTCGTCCAAGTAGGGGAAGACGAATATCCCTAGAGTACGGAGAAATGCTGCTACGACAGCCATGCATTTCGTGAACACCCTTGGTGCTGAGGCCAGGCCAAAAGGAAAACCCTGTATTGGTAGTGCTTTCCTTGAAAAAGGAACCGAATGAACTTTCTGTGAGTTGGATGGATGAGAACATGGGTGTACGCATCCTTGAGATCTATAGAATAAAGTCAATCCTGACTCTGAAGGTATGGCAGCAGAGTTCCGAGAGAAATCATCTTGAATTTCTCTTTGACAAGGAATTTGTTCAATTCTCTGAGGTCCAAGATCGGTCTGTATTCCCCTGTTTTCTTTGGGATAAGGAAATAGGGGGAGTAAAACCCCGTACCCTGTTGAGGAATGGGTACTTCTTCTATTGCCCCTTGGGCAAGAAGGATAGTGACCTCCTGACCTAACAGGTTGAATAGAGGTATCGGATAATTGAACTGCCTTATTATTGTGGGAGGGGGCATGCTTGAAAAATGAAGCCTGTACCCCTCCTTTATGATGGACAGTGTCCAATGCTCTGCTGTTATCTGCCCCCAAATTGATCGTCCTAGTATGCGCTCATGGTAAGTGGTGATGGCACTGGGGTGCAAACAGCTTGAATTGGTCTTTGGTCCAGAGTTTGAAAGGCCCATTACGTATTGCTGCGGGTCAATATATGAGTATGTAATGGGGTTAAACATAGTAAACATAGTAAATGACGGCAGATAAAGACTAGTATGGTGCACCTGTCACTCTGTGCAGGCCATCCCTCCCCATGTCTTTGTTTAGGGGTGATCCCGCCGCTCTATGTAGGACACCCTTATTTGTTGAGAAATTAGATGGTTCGGTTTATTTTGATTTTATCTTGTTGCTGTAAAGGGATCCACTGTGTCTGTCCCATGCCATTTTTAACTCTATCACTGTGTTTGCCCCCACCATTTCCATCGGGAGGGCATTCCAAGCATCCACCACCCTCAAAGGGTTAATTCCTCGTCATGTTGCACAGTTTGAATAGCACGACCACGTGTATTAGGATGATTTTATTACAGAGGGTTTGCAAGAAGCAATCAGAATTTCTTTCATTTTATGTAATACTCAGAGAATGGCAATCAATCGCTTTTCAATGTCAAAGCTGTGAGATGGACTAAGGGAACTGGATTTAGCTCATGCCTTTTCTCAAAATCCAAAATGAAAATACCCCAGCTCACAAAACCACCATATAATTTAATCACAAGGCATTCAAGGCAAGTTACATTCAGGTACAGCAGGTGTTTTCCTGCCCCTAGAGGGCTTAGACATGGCCAAGATCACAAGGCGTAGCAGTGAGATTTGAACCTTGGCTTCCATGGTTCTAGCCTACTGCTCTAACCATTAGGCTACTTCTTTACTGTATGTCCAGCTATAGGGACTGCCCCTTCTATTGCGTGAGAAGGGAAGGATTCATTCCTATGGGAAAAGGTCATAGTACTGCAAGAGGGTGAGTAGGCAAAGGAATCAGGCTTGCCTTGGCCAATAAAAGGTTATGAGAATGAGCCTTGCTATGTCTTGGATCATCTTCTGAATGACCTTTGAAACAAGGGGAATCGGAAAATTTGTAGAGGAGTCCCTGCTCCAGCATAAGTACTTAAAATAATTCAAACCCTCTCTGCCAAAAAAATGATATAACCAAGTTACACCATTCACCACAGTTCTAAACCTAAATAGTCTGTTATTTAAAATTTTTTGTTGGGCCCTGCTCATAACGAACGCTATACCAATCGCAGAATTTCTACACCTGAGCCCATTTTACTCAAATTTTATAAATATTTGACAAATATTTACAATCACTCACCAGGTAAACTGCATCCTGTGCTCAGAACACAATCAACCGAGAAAGTTAGAGTCCCGCGACACAGCGTTATGTTTTGGACCAAAATTTACTTTCAAGATCCTGTTTCAGGGAGTTCCACAAAAAGAGACATACTTAAGTTCTTTAGACTCTAAACAGCTCAATCCCTTCTTCTTCAGGCATCAGCCTGCTTCTCCTTCAGAATACTTGGTTTTACAGAGTTCATATTTCTGCAGCAAGAATGAGCTTCTGAGATGACTGGTGAATATCACTGAGTAGTGGAAGTACATTTGGAGGTGTTCAGGTGAACTTGATTCGGTAGCCATATAAATATTTACAGTCTTCAGCACCCACTTGTTTGATGTCATCTTGTGCCACTCCTTGTTGAAGCAGCGTGGCTAGTCAAAAGCTACAGGCCCCTTTCAGGTTGGGTGTTATAGCGAATGTCTGCTTTCTTCATTATCTTGGTCTCTGGTGTGGATTATAATCTTCTGCCTTTACCTGGTGCTGAGAGAAACACAGGTATGGTTGATATATCTTCTTTGGATAATAGTGTTTAACATATTGAGATTGATATCATCTCCTCAATATTTGGGAAGGAGACCGTCTTGAAGTCAATGTTCCTTCTTGGTTTCAGATGGATAATTCTCTTAATGTGGAGTACCGATCTTTGATCTGTGTGACTGTATCCTTAACTTTGTCATTGAATAGGTTGCCTCCGATGCAGGGTGTATCTTTTGGTTGTTGTGTCGGTCCTCTCACAAGGCCAAGACTCTGAGCCATGCCAACCTGAATACTCCTATTGCACGTTCTGCAAATCTGGTGGACTTAATAAGGTGAAATGTGGATTCCTCCATGTTAGTGAGACAGCATCCTTGCAGAGGTTTTGAGATGTACTATAGTTTGTTGTATCCATGCATGCTTAAAGTGCAGCATCTTGAAATGGTGGGCAGTGAATCTGGTGCTGCACATATGGGTGACCTCAGTATCAATGGAGTTCGCGCGAACACCTCTCCCCAGCTTTCAAAGAAAGTCTTTGGGAGATCCACTACACATGTGTGGCTGCCTTTCCACCCAAGGGTGCCATCGTGCCTCAGTATGATGACACAGCTCAAGACAGCAAAAAAGAAAAGCAACTCCATGGGAAGGAGGAAGGGTTGTGAGGACTGATTCCTGCTGTTACCGGAGAACACCTGCTACAGGTGAGTAACTACGCTTTCTCCAGGAATAAGCAGGAAGTCAGTCCTCACATATGGGACTCCCTAGCTACAGGCTATTGAGAAAAACCTGCAAGCTATGGGCAACCCAAAAAGCGAACTGTGAGGAACAGCAGAGAGTACAGTTCGGTCGCAAGACCGTAGCAGCGACCCCAGTGTCGACCAGGGAAACCAGCTCTCCAGTAGCCTAGACACACAGAACGGCCAGAGTAGAATTTTTTTAATGTCTGTTCCATCTTTGTGGAATATAGTACATCTCATTGTCTTTCTGGATATCTCCTCGGCATTTGCCAATGTTGACCGCTTCATCCTCCTGTCAAGACTGGCACAAATAGGTATATCTGGAATAATACTAAAATTGTTTAAATCATACATTTCCAACCGATTCCAGTATGTAAAAATCAACTAGTATTCATCTAACACTTTCCTCCAGAAACAGGGAATACCTCAAGGATCAGCCCTTTCGGCCCTCCTGTTTAACCTATACCGCCAACCTATTTGTACAATCTTCAATAGATACAAAATCCACTATCACATCTATGCAGACGACATTATGTTATATACACCAGTAGACATAAGAAACCCCCAATATAACAATATCATTGACTACATATCTGAAGCAGACTCCTGGCTTAACAAAAACAACCTACAAATAAACTTCAAAAAAACTGAAATCCTATTCACTACAAGGAATCAAAACTTCACTCTCCCACCTACATTCAACCTGCACAGTATCAATTTACCAGTTAAACAGGAGGTAAAATATCTAGGTATCCTAAATGACAGAACCCTCAGTATGTCATCACAAATTAAACAAACTGCCAGAACAATATTCTATAAACTAAAAAACATACAACACCTTAGGCCATTCCTTGAACCACAGGACTTTAGAACAGTAGTCCAAGCATTAATTACTCCTCACTTGGACTACTGCAATAGTCTCTTACAAGGTCTCCCTAAAAAAACTCTACACTCACTCCAACTTGCCCAGAATGTAGCTGCCAGGATTATCTCCAAGGCAAGCCTCACTGACCACATTACCCCAATACTTTATAATCTCCACTGGCTACCCATAGCAGCCAGAATAAAATACAAGCAGATAGTCACCACCTTCAAATTGCACAACAGTATCTCCCCCTCCCACTTATCCACCATGATTCATGCACAAACCAATACCAGAAGCAGGAGAAAAAGTACCCAGAATCTCCTATCAATACCCCCCTCCATACGCAAAACCAAATATACTACCAGCAATAGAGCCTTCAGGTACACAGCCCCCACCCTTTGGAATTCCCTCCTTGATTATATAAGATCTATCAAGGACCTTCAGACTTTCCGCAAGGAATTAAAAACAGTACTCTTCACTGAATACTAATGATACCTCCAACTCCCACCCACGTACCCACTTCTCACTAACCCCCTCTACCAGCCAACGAAATAAAACTCCTCCTTTATATTATTCTCCCCAGGCAAGAACACTCTTCTGTACCTCCTACACACTGTTTAACAATATTGAAAATAGTTAAGTCACTGATATGTGATTATCTAGCATGTAAATAGTTCTTTGTATCATAGTTTAATATGTTCTCTGTAGCCAAGTTTTTGTTCGATGTAAACCACCCCTGATCATTGGAAGGGGCGGTATAGAAAAAAAACTGTCTAAATAAATAAATAAAGAAGATTTATGTAAGATTTCTGATTTGTCATCATTCAGAAGACAGTTAAAAGCTTACTTTTTTAGGCAAGTATTTGCTACATTATGTTAAGAATTGTATAATTAGAACTGCAATCTAATTGGTGTCTTTGTGTTTGTTTGGTATTATGTTATGCTAATTATTTTTATATTAATTTTGAGGTTTTGTTTTATACTACTTTGCAATTTAGATTTTACTTTGTATGATTTTGTATGTACTTCGTGTAATCCGCCATGTTATCTTTATCTTTATTAAAACATTTGATAAACCGCTGTGGCCAAAGCATAGAGCGGTGTACAATAAAAGGTCCACATTGCACATTATAGAAAAGAACGCCATAAATAATAGGAAAGCAAAGCACACAGCACACAGGAGTAAAACCAAGTAACTAAAATAAGAATAAATAAAAAATAAATAAAAAATAAAAACAAAACAGGGAAAGACAGGACACTAACAGACAGACAGCACAAGACAAAAATCCAACTACAGATTCAAAGGGGGGTACTGGCGGGAAGGTCAAAAGCCTGCTTGAACAGATGGGTTTTGAGTAATGTCTTGAATTGAGGATAAGAAGGTTCTAACCTGAGGGAAGGTGGTAATAAATTCCAAAGAGATGGACCAAGAAAGAAAAAGGCAGAATGTCGGGTTTGCTCCAGACGAGCCTGTGATGGGGAAGGCAAGGATAAACGATTGGCATGAATAGACCGGAGTTGACGATAGGGTGTGTGAAGGGAAATCAGACCCGCAAGATACAAAGGATTGCCAGTATGAATAAAAAACATGGGTAACATGGGATGTTACCCATGTTAGTGAGCAGAATATAAATTTTTAAATAAACAAATACTGCCTGGCCGAAGGCGCTGTCCTGCCGGGACTCCTCCTCCAGGCAGTAATGTGTTGTGAAGGTGTGAATTGAAGACCAGGTGGTGGACCAGCAGATCTCCAGCAAGGGAATTGAGCAGAGGTTCGCCACAGATGCTGCCATGGCCCAGATACTGTGCGCCATAACATGACGCTCCAGTCAAAGACCAGCCTGCCCATAGGTGAAGGCGATGCAGTCCACCACCCAGGTGGGCAGAGTACGCTTGGAGACCGCTACACCCAGGTGATTAGGGTCATAAGAAAAGTGTAGTTACTCACCTGTAACAGGTGTTCTCTGGGAAGAGCAGGAATCAGTCCTCACATATGGGTGACATCGGTGCCGATGGAGCCCCTGCGGAAGCATCTCCCCAGCTTTCAAGGAAAGCCTTTGGAAAATGCATCACGCATGCATGGTCCACTTCCCGCCCAGGGGTGCCTCCTTGCCTCAGTCTAATGACACAGCTAAGATGGCAAAAATTAAAATACAGGAAAGAAGCAACTGCAAAAGGAGAAGGGAAGGTTGTGAGGACTGATTCCTGCTGTTCCTGGAGACATCTGTTACAGGTGACTAACTGCGCTTTCTCTGGGAACAAGCAGGACGTCAGTCCTCACATATAGGACTCCCCAGCTACAGGCTACCGAGAACCTGTAAAATAAAAATGCCATGGTGACCTTCAAAGGGTGAGCCATGATCAACAGCAGTTGAGTCGGTCCTGAAAGACTCTCGCAAGACACTGTACGACAGAGGACCTCACTCGGGTAGCCTGAACACAGAAGGATCAGAGGGTAGGAGTTGCCTACACCCCGAATAGATTACGGAGTACAGCCTGGCTGAAGGCATTGCCCCGTCGTGACTACCTCTCCAGGCAGCAGTGAGCTGTGAAGGTATGGACTGAATACCAGGTGGCGGCCCGACAGATTTCCATCACAGGGACAGAATGTAGATTTACCATGAAAGTAGTCATGGCCCTGAAATGGTGTGCCGTAACTTTCTATAGTCAGTGGAATCCCTGCCTGCTCTTAGGCAAGAGTAATGCAGTCCACCACCCAAGCAGATAGAGTTCACTTATTTATTTTATTTATTTTTATTTATTTAACATTGTTTATATACCGCACTATTTAACATCAGCACGGTTTACAAGAAACATAGATGTCCAGTGTGGGGGTCAACACTGGACTTACATTAAAACAAGGAATTTAAACTTGGAGAACATGTAAAAACTATGTACACAACTCTTCGATATATCTATGTGTGCTGTTCAATGGTCGCTTTGGGTGTAGGGTCAGGGTTGATCGTGTGGGTATGTATGGGCTGTGTTTAGGTGATGCCTTCAGAGTTGGGGAAGCATTGAAGGAAGAGGTAGTGTTTTAGAGCCTTTCTGAATTGGATAAGGTTGTTCATGGCACGGATATTGGGCGGTAGGTTGTTCCAGCATGAAGGTGCGGCTAAGGCAAAGGCACGGTTTCTAGAGGCCTTGGTGCATTTGGTGATGGTTTTCGGGAGGATTAAGGAGTTGGTGGAGACAGATCTTCTGAGTCTGTTGGGGGGGGTGAGCTGGATAAGTTCAGTGAGGGAGCTGGCCGTGCATTTATTGATGGCCTTGAATGTTATTGTTAGGATTTTGAAGATGACCCTGTAGCGTATTGGGAGCCAGTGTAGTGTTTTCAGGATAGGGGTGATGTGCTGCCTGATAGATGCCTGTTGGAGGGTTCGGGCTGCGGTATTCATTGCTAGCTGCAGAGGTTGTAGAGTGCACTTCGGCAGGCGTGGAGGATGGAGTTCGCATAGTCGAAGTGGGGCATCACTAGGGACTGAAAGACTGTTCGAAAATCGTCTGGCTCAAGTAGTGGTCTGATATGACGTAGCATCCGGATTTTGTAGTAGATTGCTTTAGAGATGTTTCCTATCTGGGCATTTAGGTTGAGATGTTGGTCAATCAACACTCCAAGGTAACGGATCGTTGTTTTTGTGAGGAGTTCGGCATCACGTACTTTCAATGAAGATGGCGGGGTGAATGCTTGGTCTCTGCTGATGAAAAGCACCTCTGTCTTTTTGAGGTTGATTTTGAGCATCTGCGAGTGTAGCCAGTCTGTGACTGCATCGAAGCATGATGATAGTTGGGCTACGTCTGGGTGATCAGTATGTATTGGGGTGAACATGAGGACATCGTCGGCGTAGATTAGGCAGTTTATACCGAAAGACCTGATGATCGAGCAGATAGGCTGCATATAGACGTTGAAGAATAGGGCGGAGAGGGCGGAGCCTTGAGGGACGCCCTTTGTTAGTGGGAATGGTGTGGAGGTTGAAGTACCGGATCGAACATGTTGCCATCTGTCATTTAGGTAAGAGGTACACCATGCAAGGGCGGTGCCATGGATGCCTTTCTCGGCAAGGCGGGAGAGCAGTAGGCCATGGTTGATGGAGTCAAAAGCGGCTGCGATGTCGAGAAAGATGAGGGCAAACCCCTGTTTGACGTTATTTAGCCCTGTTATAAGGGTGCTGAATAGGATTGTTAATAAGGTTTCCATGCCATGTTGCTCGCGAAACCCATGCTGGCAGGGATCGAGGGGTGAGTTATCCTCGATGTGTTGGCTCAGTTGACGGTGGACTATTTTTTCTGAGATTTTCGCTAGGAGGGGTATGCTGGAAATAGGTCTGTATGAATCCATCTTTGTGGAGTCAAGTTTGTTGTTCATGAGCAACGGTCTGATTGAGGTTTGTTTTAGGCTTCTGGGGAGGATGCCTGTTTGGAATGAGGTCCCGATCAGTTTCGCCAGGAAGGTGCTGAGTTCAGTACGTAGGGTTTTTATCCAGAATGCTGGACATGGGTCGCCTGGTGCTGTGGTGGTGTTTATATTCATAATGATGTCTTGAATTTCTCTGTCAGTTGGGGTAGTAAAGGTGGAGATGGTGCTTTGGGTCACTGTCAGTACTTGTGAAGGTGAAGGAGGGGTGGAAAAGGCCGTCAGGATGTCTGGGGCCAGATCGTTAGCGGATAGGGTGGACTGGTTTGCTTTGGTTTGCAGGTAGTTTGCATATTTCTGTGGGTCTGGTTGGTTTAGCTGATCGGTGGAGGGCTCCTTGGCTAAGGATTTGACGATGTTGAACAACTCGTGCGGCTTATTCAGGGATCGTTGTAGTACCTCAGCGTGGTATTGCCTCATTCTCCTCGAAACTGCTGTTCGATGGGTGCACAGCTGGGCAGAGTAGGCTTCTTGGTTTTCAATTGATCTGGAGTGGCGCCAGCGATTCTCTAGCTGTCGGAGATGTCGGAGGGAGGTCTTGAGCTCTGGCGAGTACCAGGGTGCGTTCTTCCTCTTGTTATGTGAGGCGTTGATGGCGGGAGAGTCAGTTGAGGCATTGAGGCATGAGCTCCATGTGGCAACCAAGTCATCAAGGTTCATACCATGCGTATTATGGAGAGGCTGAGTCCTTTCTAAGATCTCTTCTCTGTTGAACTGGCGATAGCGTTTTGACACTGGGTCTGGTGGTTTGTTTGAGGGTTGAGGGACAGAGGGCGATGAGTGAGTGGGGATCACAAATCTGATTAGACTGTGGTCTGACCATGGAACTGAGCATAGTGATATGTTGATCTTGGATGTGTGACAGGAAGTTGACTGTGGTGCAAATATGAGATCAAGTGTGTTTCCCTTGATGTGGGTAGGGGAGTTGATCAGCTGATTGTAGCCCGCCGCCTCAAGAGCATCTAGAAAAGCTCTGGCTTGGGTGTCTTGGAGAGAGGGGAGGTTGAAGTCTCCTAGTATCCAATTCGAGGTATGTCCTGCTTTACATTCCCTTCTCTACCGAGCATCTGGACCTCTCCCCACTGACGAGTTGCTTCAATGCAATATCTGACTGGCTCCTGTCTCAAAACCTCAGAATACAACATAAGAAAACTGAAGTACTCTTCATAACAAGGAATCCCAATTTTACCCCCCCACAATATCTTAAAGTAAAAGAAGCGGAGTTGCAATCTAAATCCTCAATACGATATTTGGGAGTCACACTAGATCAACGCCTAGACATGAAAGCCCACATAGGAAACATAGTCAGATCAGTTTACTACAAGATCCGCTCACTTAGACACCTACGTTCCATGCTTGATCCAACTGATTTCCGGACAATCTTCCAGGCGTTGGTTATACCCCATTTTGACTATGCCAACGTCATATTACAAGGTCTTCCCCAATCTACATTAAACCCGCTTCAGCTGGCCATGAACGCAGCAGCAAGAGTCATCCATGGAGCCTCCAGGTACGACCACGTTACGCCCCTGCTGATACAGTTGCATTGGCTTCCTATTCAAGCTAGAATAGTTTTCAAGACCTTGATAATTACTTTTAAAGCTGTCAATAATCTCACATCGGCATCCTTATCCTCACTCATCCATAGCACATCTCCAAATAGAGCAAGGAGATCCATGGCTATAAACTCCCTCAAAATCCCGAAGGAACTTACTATTTGCACTAAATCGACAGCCAACAGAGCCTTCAGTCTCAGTGCCCCAATATGCTGGAATGCACTACCCCCTGATATCCGGGCTATTAGGAGCCTGACACAGTTTAGGAAAGCCCTCAAATGCCACCTCTTCAACAAATACCTTATAGAACCCAATGGCGTCACCTAGAGCCCAATAACACCCACTGATACCAGTCCCAGATAAATCTAAGGTATATCAACAACTCACCAAGTGTGATATTCATTCCTATAGTGGGCTGGTTTTTCTATGTATCTTCTGTGTATATGATTCCATGTAGTATGTTTTGTAAATAGTTACCCCGATTATCCAAGTTATTTATACCCTGTTACCTGTAAACTCATACGTGTTAAATGTACTGAGCATTTTGTTCCATGTGAACCGCGCTGATGATGAATAGTGCGGTATATAAGAGACTGTAAATAAATGTGTCTTAACGGGGTTACAGGCGATGTCAATAATTGATGAGAGTTCATCCGGTGATGGTGAGGGTGCCTGATATAGTAGGTTAATGGTGTGATATTTGTTTGCTATGGCGATGTGGTCTAGGTGGGGGGTGCTGCTTGATGCAATTGTCTGGAATTGCAGACTAGTCTTGCTAAGTATGAGTACACCTCCACCCCTTCTGTCAGTTCTATGGCAGGAGTGGGTGGAAAAGTTCGGGGGGACAAACTGGTGGAGGATTGCCGCGTCTGCCTCCGACATCCATGTCTCAGTGATGCATAGTATGTCGATGTCAGGTGAGGTTAGTATGTCCGATATGGCTGGCCATTTCTTTCTGATTGAGCGGGTGTTTATTAGGGCGCATTTCAGGTCGTGAGGGGGGGTGTCGTGGTTGTGCTGAGAGGACCTAGCCTGGAGGAGGGCGATGTAGATGAGGTGGGAGTGGGAGTGTGTCGTGTGGATGGATCTGTCCGTGTGGTGGTTGGTGTGGTCATGGAGCCTTTTCCAGGGGTTATGAAGGATTGGGATAGAGCTAAGGGTGGAAGTGAGGGATTGGGAGAAATGTGTCAGGGCGAGTAGTATGTAGCAACTGATAAATGTGTGTGGTAGTGTGATTATTGTGGGGAGTGCCATGGCGTCAGGGGATAGTAGAGAGGTCAGGTTGGGACTTTGGTGGGGGCAGATTGGGTCAGTGTGTGGGATGAGTGTGTTCCTAGTGCTGTTGTGCAGAGGGGTGAGGCACTGGTAGTTGTTGGAGATTTTCCTCCGCTTGTAGGAGGGAGCGGTGTCAGTGTGATGTCACAGTATCGCAATTACAACAAGGTATCAGGGGTATCAAGCGTGATGTCACAATATCGCAATTACAACAAGGTGTCAGGGGTATCAAGCGTGATGTCACAATATCGCAATTATAACAAGGTATCAGGGGTATCAATTACTGGTGTAATCAAGCATGTTATGTCTGTAGATCTTTGTCGGCTATATCGTTTGGGACCCACTGTGGTAATCAAAGGTTGGCTAAATAAACAACTCAGTGAACATGCGTACCTTATGGCTACTAGCACAGAAGTTGAGAGGTAGGGAGGCAGTAAGGCTACAGGTAGCAAGTTGTTGACTACAGTAACTATGCGGTAGTCACATAATAAGGCTACTGGCAACAGGTTACAGACTACAGATAAGTTTGAGGTAGGCAAGCAGTAAGGCTACAGGGGACAAGTTCCTGGCTACAGTGGAAGTGAGGTAGTGAGGCAGTAAGCCTACTGGCAGGGGTTAGTGACCGCGGTAATCTGAGAAGTGCACAAGCCGGTTAAAATGGATTGCAGTCTGTGTCGTTATTGCTAGCCGGCAAGACTTGGGAGATTGCGGTTACTGGCAACAGTACAGGGTAGTCAAGGTGCTAGCTACAGTCTAAATGGTCGTTGGAGAAAAATATTGGTTACCGTGATGGTGGATATCAACTGTTGGAGCGGTAGTGATATCAGGAGGGTTCTCGCTGGTGCTGGTAGCGAGCTCGACCCTGGGGGAGCTCAAGCTACTGGTCGGTCAGAGTGATGAGAGCTTGGGTGTTTTCCGAGGCGGCCACTGCCTAAGGGCCACGGGCGCGCCTGCTGGCGCTTCTCTTTTAAAGCTGCCGCACTGCCCCGATTGGGCAGGGGAGCTGCTGGGATGTCGGCGATGCAGCCCTTGTGAAGCACGAGGTGATCTCCCTCCTGGGAGCTGTGCTGGAAGTAAGGTGGTGCGGGGGAGAGCTGGAGATGTAGCAGGATTAGCGGTCGGTGAACTGTTGGGTTTGTGATGAGGTCAGTTTCTGTTTTAGAGGCCGTGTGCGTGGGTTGCTGGCCTTGTGATGTGGTGATGGTGGTTGGCTTCGTCACTTTTTGGGCGGGCTGAGTGCTGTTGCCTCCTTGGAGGTCCCTGCCTAAGGGCCACGCCAAAGGGCCCTCTGGCGAGGCCCTCAGGCGCGGGTGCGCCCGATGGCGCTCCTTTTTAAACTTCTGGCGGGCTGCCCCGATTGGGCAGGGGAGACTGCAGGGCGTCCCTCTCTTCACCGGGTGCTCGATCCCTCCGGGGAGAGCAGCGGCCGGCTGGAAAGTGGAGGAGGCAGCAAACGGGAGCCTGCGCCCGATGGCGCTCCTTTTTAAACTTCTGGCGGGCTGCCCCAATTGGGCAGGGGAGACTGCAGGGCATCCCTCTCTTCACCGGGTGCTCGATCCCTCTGGGGAGAGCAGCGGCCGGCTGGAAAGTGGAGGAGGCAGCAAAAGGGAGCCTGCGCCCGATGGCGCTCCTTTTTAAACTTCTGGCGGGCTGCCCCGATTGGGCAGGGGAGACTGCAGGGCATCCCTCTCTTCACCAGGTGCTCGATCCCTCCGGGGAGTCACTGAATGAATTCTTTGCTTTGGTTTTCTTTGCTGGTTTAAAGGTGAGGTCAGAGAGGCTGTTGCTGCCAAAAAAGCATCCTTCAGGAAATGGAAAAAAGAGTCAAACGAAGAAAACTGGAAACAGCACAAGCACTGGCAAGTTAAATGCAAAGCATTGATAAGGCTCGCAAAGCGAGAATTTGAGAAGGAACTTACTATGGAAGCAAAAACACGAAATAAAGACTTTTTCAAGCACAGTCGTAGCAAAAGGCCTGTGAGAGAGTCTGTTGGGCCATTAGATGATAGAGGGTTAAAAGGGGCAGTAAGAGGAGACAAGGCTATAGCAGAGAGACTGAATGAATTCTTTGCTTTGGTCTTTACTGAGGAAGATGTAGGGATGTTACCCAAGACTGAAGTGGTATTTAAAGGTGATACTGCAGAGGAATTGAGAGAAATATCGCTATACCGGGAAGATATATTACAACTATTTGATAAACTGAATAGTAGCAAATCACCTGGACCGGATGGTATACATCCAAGAGTGTTGAAAGAACTGAAATATGAGATCGCGGACCTGCTATTGGTAATCTGTGAACTTTCATTAAAATCATCTGTAATACCATCAGGACTAACAGCCTTAAGTATTAGCACTAGGGAATTAAATACTAGTGTATCAACTTAGAGAAACATACATGTTGAACAATAACAGCTAAACCTATGAGCTTTAGTCTGTAGTGTCTGCGTGGAGGTCATTGATGCAATTGGGCACAAAAATTTCTATACAGACTTTCAGTCTTATGAATTAGTGCCATTATCAGTCTGCGACCTCCTGATAGACATTGAAAAGATTGATGCATTGTTGAAAAAGAAAGAATCACTTTGTGGGAAAAATTCCCTTATGTTTCATTGAACGCACTTAGAGTTATTTATTGGATGGCTTAGGACAATACATAATGCGACAACAAACCTTATGAAAGAGAACCAGTAGCCCTCCCAACTAGAATACACGTTATTAAGGGCTTACCAGCCTTCACCCTGTTGCCCTTATTTTTCACGCTGGTGTCTTGTGTATGGGTAGTGGCTGAGGCATTGATCACAGAAAACTGCCCAAGAGGCCCATTGTCGGCGAATTCATTCACTATTTTCTGCATTCTACTGAGAGCGGAATAAGAGGAATCTGCTTTAAGAGAAAAAACAAAGGGGTCAGAGGCAATGTTCCCTCTAATTTTCTGTAGGCTGTGTGCGCATAAAATATCAGCTGTGCAGCTTTTGAAGGAAGGTTAAATTTTTGTGCGCCACATAACGACACTCGGAGTTAAATACTTTAAAATTTGACTACACGTCAGAATACAGTATGTACACCACTTTGATTGCACTAGAAAATATTGTAGAACTTGTGAAACCCGTAAATACATAACAACTTTTAAATTGTAAGACGTCTGTGTTGTTTTCTATCAGAATCAGAACCGTAATTTTTGTGCGCTCTGTTGTAAAGTATGTGCGCTCACTTGGCAAGGTGTGTGCGCGCGCACACGCGCACAGCTTAGAGGGAACAGTGGTCAGAGGTAAATAGGAAAGCGGATTCCAGTGACAGAATGCACTACCAACTGAATTCTTCCAGCCTCTTTGGTCAAAATCTTGACAATGAAACTAGATTCTCACTGATTATACAGCCAGAGCTGGCCTCAGAATTGGAGCAAGGTGTTAGTGCCATAAGCAAATTTTAAGCCTTATGCCCCTCCTGGCTGTTAGAGTCTACTGTTTAGCTTTTAATGCCCTGCTCTGTTGCCCCACAGAAACTGATATTCTAGGTCACTGCCTAGTTTGCCTAATGGTTGCATTGGTCCTGATTATGGCTAATTCAGGAATCTGCTCAGATAATCTTCTTGAGCTAAGGAGTTTCTTGAGTGAAGAGCAAGTGAACATTTCATGGGCCGTTCCTGCTGCATTCCACATCGGCACAAACACATCACCGCCGTTGCCCTAATGCTGGGTAGTTTGAAATCAGCTGCCCTTGACTGACCGATGTCCTCTGAGTCACACTAAGGGGCTTGTTTACAAAGCTGCGGTAGCGGTTTGCGATCGTAATCGGAGCCGCGGCCCCATTGATTTCAATGGGGCCGCGGTTGCGATCGCGATCGCGAACCACTACCGCGGCTTTGTAAACAAGCCCCTAAGTCATCCAGCATATGAGCACATAGTGTACATCCAAGTTTACTGTTCACAAAACTGACAGGTGCTGTTAAAGAACTAAGAAAACCTTACCATGTTCAGGCAAGTAGCTTATCTCCTCACTCGGGTACAGATACCATGATCGTGTTGTGCTCTCTGTCCGCTCTGGTATAAATGAAGTCTCATCTAAAACAAGAAAGTTATGCTTCAGAAACAGCTTTTAACAAAGTTGTTCTGTTTTTGCTTGCTTGGACATAAAAGAACATTAGAGAGGGTGCCATAGCAAGCTTTCAAGATTTGCCACCATTTCACAGAGCCAGCAACAGCAGTATCATTCCTGTGCAATGGGAACCTCTGGTCCCCAAGGCTGACAGATATAAAACTCTACCACTCTATATGAACTTTTCAGGGACAAATGTGTGGGAATCATAGGCATCACTGTTCCTCTCAGATCCCTGAAAGGAGCGAGATCAGATTTAACTCCCAGACCCAACACTATCTGGATCACGTTTTTATGCATTTTGGGGCGGCGAGGGGGAGGGGGAGGAGCACAAGGGCCAGGACTCCTGCCTGGTGGAACCCAGTGGCACATATCGCCTTCCTGTTTGAGGCGTCTAACCATATTCCTCTGAAAAAGAGGAGCACTTACTTCGACCTAGAGGTTCAGACAGTAAAGCATGGGTTTGCTATCTGTGATAGGGCTCATTTGTAGTGCCTGCCTGGCCTGGTTCAAACTTGGGTGGGGTGGGGGGGAGGTGCAGAATCAAAGCAACGCATTCAGAATAGAGCTGCGGTTTGGATGGTTAACACATGACGTAAATGCTGAGTATTACAATGTTCACGATATTCTAATAAAGTAGTAAAGAAGAACAAAAAAAATGTCTGCCATTTGCAAGAGCCTTTTTGAGAATTGGTCATGGTTATATTTGCTATACCGGCGCTCCTGCGTATAAATGTGGAAGAAGCATTTTAGGTATTCCAAACTGCAGTGGAGGCCAAAATCTTTCTGATCAAACTTTTGTCGAACAGACAAGACGTTGGGAGTTCTGCAGCATGATTTCATTACAGAGATGTGCTTTGAGACTTTGGGACAATGTTATTAAGGCACTATGTGTCTTTGGACACCTGATGGCTTTGGGGTGAGATTATAATCTCACTGGTTTGGATGTTTAAATATGTTGTTATCTTCCCTCCATCATATTGATGTTAACAAAAGGCACTTGACAATTTGACCCAAGAACAGAATTACGTTCATTTAGGAATGTAATCCTGCAGAGAGTTACCTGTGTATTTGGTTTAGTGTACACATTAGGTGTGGTGAGGCAGCAGTTGTGATGCAGTGCAATACGTGTCTTTGCATCAGTGCTGACCCCTGGTGACCCAGCAGCTCCTGGGTTTCCTTGGCAGTGTGACCAGAAGTAGATTGCCAGAATTCTCTTCTGATATATGTGTCCACAATATAACTATCGGTCTAATGTCTTGAGGGGATATGCACTACTAAAATTCAGATAAACCCTCTATTAATGAAGAAAAAGCTCCAATTTTTCACTGTTTTTCGCTCAACCAACCGGCCAAAACCTTCAGATTACAAAAATTCTTTTGCAGTGAACCAATGGTCTCAGTTTAAAATCTCGCAACACAGGGTAACTTGCCCTGAAGCTGCTAACTCCGATCACATCAACGACCATATACCTGGTTCACAACTCTGTTGGCTAAACATTTATATTTAAGATAGAAATCAGAACTTATCTGGATATTAGAGTTTTCCTTTTGAATTGCAAACAATACATGTGCTGTAGTTTCCCCATGATTGAATACCATCCCCGACGTCACCTTTAAGGCACCATTTTTTGCACGTTTCAATTCTTCTTCAGGGGGTAAACATTTAATGAAACTGGCACTGTCTGCAAAAGAACATAGCGACATCTGAGATTGTAGTAGACTAGATCTTGACACCTACTGGCTAACAGCATACATCAGACTGGAGGAACCCTATGAGCAAGATAGGTCTCACCTTTGTTGCATCAACAGATGTATCAAACACGAAGGAGGGAGCGTGTTACAATGAAGCTCGCTAGCTTTCCCAAAAAACGCTGCGCATGCGAAGAGCAGCCGCTCTATTTTATAGGAGGCTCAAAAGAATGACGTGGCTGTGAGCTCACATACACGCTCGCCACTCAATCATATTATTTAGACCTCCCGGGATTACTGTGTTTAATCGGTATATCCACCTTTGTTCCAACAACAATAACATTTGTGTTCGTGACCTACCCCTTCCACCAGTCAGTACAGTCTCTATTGCAAATACTCGCAACTCTTCAAAAGAATGTTGGTTTTGTAAACAATGGAGTACTATAGGGGCCTCTTGGACCTTACACTGGATTCTGCTGCGGTGTTCATTGATGCGGACCCGTAAGGACCGTGTAGTCTGACCCACATATAAAAGGCCACATGGACATTTTATCCCGTATATCACATGGTCAGAATCACAAGTGGTGGACTGTCTTAAAATGTAATGCCGATCATGATGATCAAAGTTGTCCACCTCAGCCATAACCATGCATACAATGACCACATTTCTTATGTCCAGGGACACTCACTTCTGAACATGTTTTACCTTTTCGTAACTTGGCTGGGCTCAGGATCTCCTTTAAATTTTGTTGTCGAGTCCACACGCAAAGAATGCGTTTATCTGCTAAACCTGGTAAAGTACTTAATACATTTTGGTGACGACTGATGATCTGTGTGATCTTTCTACTGAACGGGGAATATTGGGTCACAAAATTTATATATCCCTCATTCTCTGTCTCTGTGGAGGACTTCACACGGGTTTGCAATAGCAACGCTCTGTTGTTATACAGAGCCCGTTTATATGCTGCTTTAACTACCCTTTCAGGGTAACCCCAGGAATAAAAATCTTTCATCAGTGTTTTAGCTTGTTGTTTATACTCTTGTGTACTAGAGCAGTTTCTTCTATATCGAATAAATTGCGATAGAGGTAAACTATCGCGTAATTTGCGGGGATGTCTACTGTTGTAGTGTAGTAGTGTGTTACGATCTGTGGATTTCTTATATACTCTGGTGTCCCATCCACAGGAGCTTTTCCGAACCTCAACATCTAGAAAAACAATTTTTTGTTGGTGATAAGTACTAGTAAATTGAATATGCGGATTAACTCCATTTAGCCAGTGCACAAATTTTTGCAGATCCTCAGCCTTGCCATCCCATAAAACAAAAACATCATCGATGAATCGTTTCCACAGGACCACCTGGTGTCGATGAGGTGAAAGGGCCAACCACTGTTGTTCATATTCCTTCATATACAAATTCGCCACAGATGGAGCACACGTGGCACCCATAGCTATCCCCGATATCTGCTTATAAAGTGTTTCTTCAAATTCGAAATAATTCTCAAAAATGGTGAGTTCAGCCAACTGGGAAATGAAGGAAATCAGCTCTTCAGAGAAAGCCTCACAATTTTGTAAAGAAGTACTAATTACTCGATGTGCCGCCTGTTGAGGAATGCTCGTATACAGGGCCGACACATCCAATGTTGCTAAGAGTATATTATCTTTACAAGCCCATTCTGAATGTTCCACCAAAATATTTAAGAAAACACTGAAAGGGGTTCCAACACAGACCCTTTAGTGGAGACTATAGGTCTCCCTGGAGGATTTTCCAAACTCTTATGCATCTTGGGTACAAGGTACAGTCGAGCTAATGTAGGGGAGGACTCATTAAGGAATTTCCATTCTTTCTTGGTAATTAATTTTCTCTGTATTGCTACCGCAGTAATCTCTTTTATTCGGTCCTGAAGATGTTTTGTTGGATCTTCTCTCAACACTTGATATGTATTCACTTGTGATAGCTGTCGGTCAGCTTCTGCTAGATATTGGGATCTGTCCATCACCACGATAGCGCCTCCCTTATCGGCTCTACGTATTACCACCTCTGTCTGTGTTTTTAATTCTTTCAGGGCTAATTTTTCCCCAGGTGTCAAAACTGTGGACATGGATCGCTCGGAATTTTCTAAGATAGATAAAATAGGATGTGTCGGCCCCTGGGGGGGGTCCAAGTAGATTTGATCGGTAGAGGGATTCTATGTGCCTCTAGTGCAGGTAAGGGTTCCATACTACCTACAGTGGTGGAAGCAAAATAAATCTTCAATTGAAGCTGTCTTACTAAACTTTCAACATCCAGATGAAACTGAAAACTATCAAAGTGATTTCTTGGAACAAAAGACATGCCCTTATTCAAGATGCTCATCTGGGCAGATGATAATTCTAGCTTAGAAATATTGATTACTAAAGAGTTTTGAGTATTCTTAGCAACCCTCACCTGTCTCCCCACTTCTAATCCTGCTGCTGGCCGGCCCCCTTTCCCCTTGATTTTGTTTTGCCTTCGTTTTTCTTTTTGGTTGTTGTTTTTCCAGCAGTCTGAAAAACCTCTCGTGATTTATTACTAGAATCAGAAGTACTGGTATCATCTGAGGTTGTTTCAAATTCCACCCGTTTTTGTTGTTTTTTAGATTTTCTTTTCGGGTTCATCCAGGGATATACATAACCTTGCGTATAATCTCCATGCCTCATTCAGATCTTTCAAAGCACTGGACGTCGTATCCAGTGCGTATAGTCTCCATTTCCTCATTCAGATCTTTCAAAGCACTGGACGTCGTATCCACAATCAGGACCATGAGGTCCAGGGAACATTTATTAAGGATGTTGTTCCAATTATTAATAAATTCCACATTAGATGTAAACAATTTTGGCTCCTTATGCATCCGGAGCCCTCTCGGGATATGTTGGCGTCGAATGTATTCAATAAGAGATAGCCTGTGGAGTTCCATCCTCACTTTTCGATATAGAAGAAACTGCTCTAGTACACAAGAGTATAAACAACAAGTAAATAGACTTGTACAGAAATGATGGAAATTGATTCCAAGTTGAAAAGCTTAAAAGAAATTGAGACATCGAACCAATATGACAGCAAGATTACAGAATTAGACAAACAATTAAAGACTTTACATGAAGAGGTTAAGAAAACTAAGGTAAACAAGTTGAAACGGGATTATGGAGACTATACGCAAGGTTATGTATATCCCTGGATGAACCCGAAAAGAAAATCTAAAAAACAACAAAAACGGGTAGAATTTGAAACAACCTCAGATGATACCAGTACTTCTGATTCTAGTAATAAACCACGAGAGGTTTTTCAGACTGCTGGAAAAACAACAACCAAAAAGAAAAATGAAGGCAAAACAAAATCAAGGGGAAAGGGGGCCGGCCAGCAGCAGGATTAGAAGTGGGGAGACAGGTGAGGGTTGCTAAGAATACTCAAAACTCTTTAGTAATCAATATTTCTAAGCTAGAATTATCATCTGCCCAGATGAGCGTCTTGAATAAGGGCATGTCTTTTGTTCCAAGAAATCACTTTGATAGTTTTCAGTTTCGTCTGGATGTTGAAAGTTTAGTAAGAAAGCTTCAATTGAAGATTTATATTGCTTCCACCACTGTAGGTAGTATGGAACCCTTACCTGCACTAGAGGCACATAGAATCCCTCTACCGATCAAATCTACTTGGACCCCCCCGGGGCCGACACATCCTATTTTATCTATCTTAGAAAATTCCGAGCGATCCATGTCCACAGTTTTGACACCTGGGGAAAAATTAGCCCTGAAAGAATTAAAAACACAGACAGAGGTGGTAATACGTAGAGCCGATAAGGGAGGCGCTATCGTGGTGATGGACAGATCCCAATATCTAGCAGAAGCTGACCGACAGCTATCACAAGTGAATACATATCAAGTGTTGAGAGAAGATCCAACAAAACATCTTCAGGACCGAATAAAAGAGATTACTGCGGTAGCATTACAGAGAAAATTAATTACCAAGAAAGAATGGAAATTCCTTAATGAGTCCTCCCCTACATTAGCTCGACTGTACCTTGTACCCAAGATACATAAGAGTTTGGAAAATCCTCCAGGGAGACCTATAGTCTCCACTAAAGGGTCTGTGTTGGAACCCCTTTCAGTGTACATTGACACTTATTTGAGGCCACTAATGCCCACAATTCCTTCATATATAAAAGACACATCCCATTTCTTAAATATTTTGGTGGAACATTCAGAATGGGCTTGTAAAGATAATATACTCTTAGAAACATTGGATGTGACGGCCCTGTATACGAGCATTCCTCAACAGGCGGCACATCGAGTAATTAGTACTTCTTTACAAAATTGTGAGGCTTTCTCTGAAGAGCTGATTTCCTTCATTTCCCAGTTGGCTGAACTCACCATTTTTGAGAATTATTTCGAATTTGAAGAAACACTTTATAAGCAGATATCGGGGATAGCTATGGGTGCCATGTGTGCTCCATCTGTGGCGAATTTGTATATGAAGGAATATGAACAACAGTGGTTGGCCCTTTCACCTCATCGACACCAGGTGGTCCTGTGGAAACGATTCATCGATGATGTTTTTGTTTTATGGGATGGCAAGGCTGAGGATCTGCAAAAATTTGTGCACTGGCTAAATGGAGTTAATCCGCATATTCAATTTACTAGTACTTATCACCAACAAAAAATTGTTTTTCTAGATGTTGAGGTTCGGAAAAGCTCCTGTGGATGGGACACCAGAGTATATAAGAAATCCACAGATCGTATCACGCTACTACACTACAACAGTAGACATCCCCGCAAATTACGCGATAGTTTACCTCTATCGCAATTTATTCGATATAGAAGAAACTGCTCTAGTACACAAGAGTATAAACAACAAGCTAAAACACTGATGAAAGATTTCTATTCCCGGGGTTACCCTGAAAGGGTAGTTAAAGCAGCATATAAACGGGCTCTGTATAACAACAGAGCGTTGCTATTGCAAACCCGTGCGAAGTCCTCCACAGAGACAGAGAATGAGGGATATATAAATTTTGTGACCCAATATTCCCCGTTCAGTAGAAAGATCGCACAGATCATCAGTCGTCACCAAAATGTATTAAGTACTTTACCAGGTTTAGCAGATAAACGCATTCATTGCGTGTGGACTCGACAACAAAATTTAAAGGAGATCCTGAGCCCAGCCAAGTTACGAAAAGGTAAAACATGTTCAGAAGTGAGTGCCCCTGGACATAAGAAATGTGGTCATTGTAATGTATGCATGGTTATGGCTGAGGTGGACAACTTTGATCATCATGATTGGCATTACATTTTAAGACAGTCCACCACTTGTGATTCTGACCATGTGATATACGGGATAAAATGTCCATGTGGCCTTTTATATGTGGGTCAGACTACACGGTCCTTACGGGTCCGCATCAATGAACACCGCAGCAGAATCCGGTGTAAGGTCCAAGAGGCCCCTATAGTACTCCATTGTTTACAAAACCAACATTCTTTTGAAGAGTTGCGAGTATTTGCAATAGAGACTGTACTGACTGGTGGAAGGGGTAGGTCACGAACACAAATGTTATTGTTGTTGGAACAAAGGTGGATATACCGATTAAGCACAGTAATCCCGGGAGGTCTAAATAATATGATTGAGTGGCAAGCGTGTATGTGAGCTCACAGTCACGTCATTCTTTTGAGCCTCCTATAAAATAGAGCGGCTGCTCTTCGCATGCGCAGCGTTTTTTGGGAAAGCTAGCGAGCTTCATTGTAACACGCTCCCTCCTTCGTGTTTGATACATCTGTTGATGCAACAAAGGTGAGACCTATCTTGCTCATAGGGTTCCTCCAGTCTGATGTATGCTGTTAGCCAGTAGTTGTCAAGATCTAGTCTACTACAATCTCAGATGTCGCTATGTTCTTTTGCAGACAGTGCCAGTTTCATTAAATGTTTACCCCCTGAAGAAGAATTGAAACGTGCAAAAAATGGTGCCTTAAAGGTGACGTCGGGGATGGTATTCAATCATGGTGAAACTACAGCACGTGTATTGTTTGCAATTCAAAAGGAAGACTCTAATATCCAGATAAGTTCTGATTTTTATCTTAAATATAAATGTTTAGCCAACAGAGTTGTGAACCAGGTATATGGTCGCTGATGTGATCGGAGTTAGCAGCTTCAGGGCAAGTTACCCTGTGTTGCGAGATTTTAAACTGAGACCATTGGTTCACTGCAAAAGAATTTTTGTAATCTGAAGGTTTTGGCCGGTTGGTTGAGCGAAAAACAGTGAAAAATTGGAGCTTTTTCTTCATTAATAGAGGGTTTATCTGAATTTTAGTAGAATTTTCTTCTGAGGCAATAGAGGGTTAAGTGACTTGCCCAAGGCCACAAGGAGTGCTACTAGGAATCAAACCATGGTCTCTTGGTTACCAAGCCAGTGCTCTAACCATTAGGCTAGTACTACTCCAGTTGTGCTAACTGATGATATTTTTGGTTAATTTTTTTAAAATATTTTTCTTTATTTTTTATTTATGAATTTAACTAAATACATCCAAGTAAATAGACTTGTAAAGAAATGATGGAAGTTCAGAATGTAAAAACATTACAAGAAAATAACATTATCAAAATAACAAAATAAAAAACACCATCACTCCAGCCCAAAATACATAGTGGAATCAAAAGATACAAACGGATACAAAAGAAAACAAAATAACCAGCAGAAATAAGCAATAACAGTGCAGGCTATAACATCACTAGTTACGGAGTTAGAGCAGGAGATACGATGGTATGGGAGTTTACAAAGGCAAGTACTAGCTCTAAAAACACATAAGTGGCAGACTGATATTTAACAATGTATTTACATGGAAATTTAAGGAGAAAGAGAGCCCCTAAATTTATTACAGCAGATTTAATAAGCAGAAATTCTTTTAAAGTACCAAAAGAAGTAACCTCTGATTCAGCTCCTTCCAACGTATCAGTCACATTCAATCGACTATATTCCAAAGGAACTGGAGAAGAGTCTGTACGAGATTCAGGAAGATATTTCTTAACTCTTGGAAGAAAATAGACTTTGGTAAAAGGAGGCAACACCTCCAAAGAAATCTTCAATACCTCAACTGTATATGTCTTGAACAGCCATTTAGGTGAAACAATATGTGATTTGGGAAAGTTCAAAACTCTAATATTCACAACAGAAACCTGTATAGAGGAAACATCTTGTTGAACCAAATCGATCTGGTTAGCATTCTCCTGGACTCTTAAAGAAACGTTGAATTTGGAGCTGCAAAGCACACCCCAACTGGGAAATCACCTCCCAGATAGATTCCAGTGAAAAATATGCCAGTCTCTGCAAAGTGAAAGGCACTATAGATGGAAAAGACTAAGTTCCAACAACTTCCAAGGAGCCCAGCTTGCCTACCAAAGCTCCCCTCTCCTGGTCACAGGGCCGCCCAAGCAGACCCTTAAGAGCCTCCGTTGTCCTGACCATCGCGGAGTCAGGGGAGGAAACTGCTGAACACCAGGTCTCAACGTCTCAACTTCACACCCTCCAGCACTCACCTTCTCCCCATCTTCGCCGGGGGGGGGGGGGGGGGACGGGACACAGTCCATCTGGGGCCATAGGCGGTGGTTGCAGCAGAAGCCTCTGTATTTCAGGTGAAAAAGACATCTCCAGTCCCGATAGCTATACCGAGTTCACTGACACTGGTGTGGAAGCAGCCGGGCTCAACCCTGAAGCCTTTATCTCCCCAGGATGGACCAGGAACCCATCCATTGTAGAAAGTGAGGTAAGCAGCTGGGGAGTGGAGGGTTTCTTCCCCGCTTTACCTTTCCTCTTGCCCATGGAAAGAAGCCATCTTAGGACAGCCTGAACACTGCCACTATCTTGGTTTCTTCGATGGATTTAAGTATTACCTCTTGGTTAAGTTTTAGGTGCACCATGGAATGGGGCTCAGCACCGTTACACATGTTGGTGGAAATACAGTGTGTGAGGCCCATTATTCCTGATCTTGCTGGTGTGTATGGGGACAAATGGCCCAGGAAGTGACCTGAGCAACCATTCTTAAAGTTCTCTGGATTCTTGTGCTAGACTGCATGTGAGAGTATCCATAGAGGGCAGAGTCAAGTTTTCCTTACTATTTAAGGCTGTTATTTTGTTTGGACATTCATTTGGGAAGGAGTTGACACTGTACAGGGAAAGAAGGGCAATGGGACAGTATGTGAAAGGATTATGAGGCATGAAGGGGACAGGATTCTAATACAGGATAGTGATCTTACTCCAGTAGCTTGGAGAAGTGGGAGAGAAGGAAGTTGACTGGACAGAAGGTGATGGGAGGGGAGAATATATGGGGTTTTGAGGGCTGAGGAAGGGATGAGAGGTGTAGTGCATGATGTCATGAGTATGTGCATTGACAGGGTGAACATGAGTTAGTGCAGTAGGGGCATGGAATGGAAGTCCCACTTGAGGAATAAAATTAAATACTGGGAAATGAAGAAACAATCTGCTTCAAATTCCAAATTCTGGACTTCAAAAACGCTGACTTCAGTAAAATAGGAAAGTACCCGAAGGCGAAGTTGGCAGGGTGGGAGGTGATAAGGGAAGTGGAATTGCAGTGGGCTAAATAAAAAGAGGCAATAAAAGGGGAAACGGATATATATGTAAGGAAAGTAAATAAAAACCAGAGGAAAAGGAAACCTATATACTTTGCCAAAGAAGTGGCTGCAAAAATAAAGGCAAAAAACACAGCTTTCACAAAATTCAGAAGATCTCAAAAAGAGGAACACAGAAAGCTCCCAAGTGCTGGAACAAACTACCTCCAAACATCAGATCAATCAGGGATATCACCCAATTTAGAAAGTCCATCAAGCACTATCTATTCACTTTACACTTCAAGCTACCATACACACAATAGAATCCGTCTCCCGCATCACTCAGATAACTACTACACATAACAACAATCCAGAACAAAGGATCAAAATGTGAAAACACTATATTCTTATCAAATATCAAAACTTGATGTAACCTATTCAATGTATATATAATTATGTATAATTATGTAGATAGTTATTCCCCAGTTAACACCCAGTTTATCTTCCCTGTTATCTGTAAACCTAGATCAGTCATGGATTGACAGGTATGTTGATGTTCAATGTAAACCGCACTGATGATGAATAGTGCGGTATATAAAAAATGTTAAATAAATAAATAAATAAAATCTTCAGGAACAGCAGGAATTTAATCTTCACATATGGGTGATGTTGGTACTGACGGAGCCCGTGCACGAACATTCCCCAGCGTCCAATAGGAAAGCCTTTGGGAGCATCCCACTTGCCTGCATCGCTGCCTTCCCGTCCTTGGAACTCTCCCTCCTCAGTTGAGTTTGTAGCTGAGATAAAAGGAGAGAAACGAGAGAAACCCTACAACTCCTAGGGGAGGATGGTGGGCTGTGAAGACTAAATTCCTGCTGTTCCCAGAGATCCTCTGTTACAGGTGAGTAACTACACTATCTCCAGGAACAAGGACGAATGTAGTCTTCACAAATGGGACACCCTAGCTCCCAGATGCCAGAGGAATGACCTCAGAATCGGTAGATTTGCTTCCGAATAGGCATCAAGAGGTCATGGATCCTCCATGGATGTCTGGTATCGTTAAATTCTGGGACAGAGGGTACGAGTTGCCCTAAGTTTGAAAGAGGTGCTGGAGTACAGCCTGACCAAACATAGCATCCCACGGGAGTCCTTGTCCAGACAATAATGAGCAACAAAGGTATCCACTGAAGACCAAGTAGCTGCTTTGCAGATTTTGTCAATGGCCACAGACAGGTTTGCCGTCGAGGCAGCCATGGCACAAACATTATGGGCAGTGACATGCCTTTCAAGGGATAGTCCTGCCTTATCATAAGCAAATGAGATGCAATCTGTTATCCAATTGGACAGAGTACATTTAGAAACTGGCAGACCCAAGTGACTAGGGTCAAAGGAAATGAACAACTGCAAAGCTCTATGGTGTTCTCGAGTCCTTTGAAGGTAAAAAGCTAAGGCACGCTTGCAGTCAAAGGTGTGCAAGGTTGCCTTTGCCCTAGAGGAATGCGGTCTAGGGAAAAAGACAGGAAGGTAAACTGATTGATTCAGATGGAAAGGCGACACCACCTTCAGCATGAAATGGGGGCGAGTCCCAAGGACAACCTTATCATGGTGGAACCGGGTATAAGGTGGATCTGCCACCAAAGCCTGAAGCTCACTAATGCGTCTAGCCGAAGTGAGGGCAACTAGGAAGATAACCTTCCATGAGAGAAACTTTAGTGAGGTTGTGGCTAAAGGTTCAAAAGGCGGCTTGAGGAGCTGCTCTAAGATGACATTAAGATACCATGCCACTGGTGGTGATCTGATGGAAGGCTTGGTTAATAAAAGCCCTCTCATGAAAAACACTACAACTGGCTGTGAAGAGATAGGCTGTCCATCCAGGGGATGGTGAGAAGCAGCAATTGCACCGAGGTGAACTCTCACCAAATTTGTCTTGAGACCAGAGGCAGAAAGAAGTAGAACTGAAGGAGAGCCTCTACAGAAGCTGAAAAGGGATTAAGCTCCTTCTGGGAACATCAGGTGGAAACCTATGCCACTTGAGTTCATAAGAACATTTGGTGGATCGTTTCCTGGAGGCTACGAGGATCTCCTTTACTTCCTGAGTCAGGTTAAAATTTTGTAAGACTACACTTTCAGCAGTCAAGCCATGAGATGGAGAGACTGCGGATTGTGATGGAATAGCGTTCCTTCCTCCTGTGAGAGGAGATCAGGAGCTGACCCGAGACTCTGAGGGCAAGTCTGAGAGAGACATAGCAGGAGAGGAAACCATTTACCCCTGTCTGCTTGAAGCTTGAAGAACATTTGGGAATCAGGGGTATGGGAGGGAAGACATACAGGAAATCCTTACCCCAGTGAAGGTGGAAAGCATCCACCTGCTGTAAGCTGGACATCAGGGCTCTGGTGCAGAAACGAGGAAGTTTTGCATTTTGCGGAGTGGCAAAAAGGTCTAATTCTGGAGTTCCCCAGGTCTGAAAGATGAAGGAGGTTGTCTGCGGATGGAGGGACCATTCGTGTGGAAAAAGGATCCGACTCAATCTGTCTGCTAGGACATTTTGCTGTCCCAGAAGGTATACCGCTTGGGAGGTGTATCCAATGAGTAATGGCAAAATACCAAAGCTAGAGAGCCTCCTGGCAGAGGGTCCAAGAGCCCATTCCTCCCTGTTTGTTCACAGAAAACCACTGAGTGGTGTGGAAGCTGCGTTTTCTGGAAACCTGGACTTTCTGGTACCCGATACATGGTATCAAGTCGCCGAGTATGGGGAGAAATGGTGAGGGGCATTTCCCACATTCAGAGCATAAAATCCTGGAGTATACGGTGAATAGGTAGAGTAGTCACTTCTTTAGGAGCTGTAGGGTACTGGAGGATCTCCAATTCCTCTGCTCTGGGTTCTTTCTCCGATGTAGGTGTAATGGATAGGCCCCTCGCCATATCTTTGATAAACTCCTGAGAAGACATATCTTTGGGAGGGGACATGTGCCGTTGCAGTGATGGGTAGGGTTCCTCCGGAAGACTTTGCATTTCTCGAGTACCAATTGATTCATCATCTGAAGAATTGTAATTGAAAGAATCAAAGTATCAGCAGGAGCGATGCTCCCGCTCTTGTAAGCTCCGGTACCGATCGAGATCGGTTTTGGCCCGAGAGATTTGCCGTACCGGTACCTTGGAACCAGGAATGGACTCAAGGTCCGGCATGGGCGGGAGTGTGTTGAGTGGCATGAAACAGCATTGACGGTACTGGTAGTGCTGGTAATGTCCTGACTGGTACTAATGCTACTAACAGAGCCGCTAGACTCTGCTGATTCATAGACCTTGCCAATGCCTGAGTATCAGTACCGGAAGCATGGGTTATTGTCCCAGAGCATGGCACTAGGAGCTCTCCTGAGGTGGAGGCCTCGGGAGCATCCTGAACCCCTTTGGTGGCTTTGGAGGGGAGGTCCTCCCACAGGGGTTGTTTGGCTGGTTGATCCAACTCTAGGGCAATGCTCGAGGCATCTCTATATTTAGATAGAGATCTACCCTTGGGAGGAGGGCCTGTCTTTGAGGAAGACTTGTGTTTCAATACCTGAGATCCATGTGAGGAAGACGATGCCCTCAATGACATCAAAGTAAGTGAAACTGCATCTGAGACAAAGAGGGAGCCGAGTTATGCGACCCAATTCTGTAGGTCTCTCTCTGTCATCTTTTTGCATAGGGGACATACAGATGGCTGGTGATCTGGGCCGAGGCATTTAAGACACCAGTCATGGGTATCAGGAGCAGAGACTGTGCTACCACACTTAGAACATTCTTTAAAACCACTGACTGATTTTTCCATGTCAGTAGACTGGATGGAAGGCCTAAGGTCTAAAATGGCGTTGATGTGCCTGAAAGAAGTTTTTTTTTACAGAAAGAAAGAAATAGAATCGATGATATTGGTTCCAGCGTCGACTGGAAGGCAGACGCAATCACAAAAAATAATAAAATTTATTTATTTATTTATCTGCATTTATATCCCGCTTTTCACCGGGTCAAAGCGGTTGGGGGATACATTTAACACGAGGGGATATGAGACACATACACTAATACTTACAGGGAACATGGGCAATGGAGGGTTAAGTGGCTTGCCCAAGACCACAAGGAGCACCTGTGGGACTAGAAACCCCAGTCCTTCCGGCCCAAGGTTGCTGTCCTCTAGTGGGATTTGAACCACCGACCTTCCGGCCTGTAGTACCTTACCCCAACCACTAGGCCACTCCTCCTTCTTTAGAAGAAGAAGAATGAAGAAATTTTCTGCAGTGACAGGATTTGCTACTTGCTGGCTCCATGGAAAACAAAGAACTGAGGAGGGAGAATTCCAAGGGTGGGAAGGCAGCAATGCAGGCGCAGTGGGATACTCCCAAAGACTTTCCTATTGGACACTGGAGAGAGTTCCAGCACGGGCTCCTTCGGTACCAACATTACTCATATGTGAAGACTACATTCCTGCTTATTCTTAGAGATAAGAATACAGAATAAAACTAAAAGAGACAAAGAGAGAAATAAGGATAGCAAAAGCAAAGGTGGAAGAAAAGATGGCTAAAGACATGAAGTGTGGAGACAAAACTTTTTAAAGTTTATTCGGGAGAAGAGGAAGATCGGAGATGGAATTGCAAGACTCAAAAGTGCCGAGGACGGATTTGCGGAAAGTGACATTGCTAAACAAATACTTCTGTCTTAGTTTCACGAAAGATGCTTAGAGACAGGAGATGTTCTGCAGGACTGGAGAAGGGCTGATGTGGTACCTCTTCACAAAAGTGGTAATAGGGAAGAGATGACAAATTACAGTGGTATGCAAAAGTCTTGCATAGGCTAGATGATCAAGCTATTCTCAGCTTAATTTTGACAATCTTTCCAAATTCTGTGGCAGAATCCCGGATTACACTGTTTTGTTGCAAATTTAACTCAGTAGCCATTTCTGCATGCAAAATTACTTATATGGTTGTCATGAGGAAATGATGTCCCAGAAGATCAACCAAATTCTGTGTTAAAGCGGGATCAAAATGAACCAATAGAATACTGCGCTTCCTCAGCCAATAGGAAGTCATATTTGATAGCCAATCAGTGCATGGTATTTTGGCGGCACACAGGGTTTGAATTTAATTGAAGATCAACTGGTGTGTATCACCTCTGATGCTCAATGATCCAGCATGGTGACGAGGTTGTATTTTTTATCAATGGAGGACCAGGTCCAAGCGGTGGTTTTGCACGAGGAGGGGTATTCCAGCCCACAGAATGCAGCAAAGGTTGGCTATAATCAAAGCATGATTGTCCACATTCTGCAGAAGCATAAGGAGATGGGAAATATGCAGGACCGACATTGTAGTGGTCGAACTAGAAAGTCAACCAATAGGGAAGACAGGGCCTTGGATAAGGACATCTCTTGACAACTGTAAGCTAACCTCCCCTGAGCTTTTGTGGGAATGGAAGGAGAAGTGTTCTGTTGCAGTTTGCACTTCCAGTGTGAGGAGACGATGCTTGGAGTATGGGTTGAGAAACTGTAAGGCACGGAGGAAGTCGCTACTAATGGTGGAACAGAGGAAGAGATGCAATCAGTGGGCATCCAAGTATTCAAAATGGAGCAAGGCTGATTGGGAGAAAGTTCTGTACAGCAACGAAAGCATGTTCTGCATTCTGGGTGTCCAGGGCAAAACCTATGTGAGAAGGTTTCCTCATGAAGAGTACAATCCAGAGTGCTTGAATATCTCCGTGAAGCATCCAACCAAGGTCATGATCTGGAGATGCATGCCAGCCAGTGATGTTGGAAGACTCCATATCGTTGACAGGATGGTGAATGCAACAAAATACACAGGAATTCTGCAGAAGTGCATGCTGCCATCAGCTGACCAACTATTTCCTGGAAGATATTTCTTCCAGGATGACAATGTACTGAAGAAAATAAACGGAGTTCAGACCATTGACTGGCCAGCTCAATCACCTGATCTCAACCCGATTGAGAATCTTTGGTACAAGTTATCAGTTGAGATCATTAAGAAGCAGCTGCGGACCAAGTGAGAGCTGATTGAGTCACTGATTGCAGCCTGGAATCACATCATAACGCGAGAACACCTCGTCAAACTGGTTCACTCCATGCCAGACAGATGTCATCTGGTGAGAAAGAGCAAGGGCTGACCCATCAAATACTAAAGACCACCACCAACAAACAGCAGCCATTTTCAGAGCTACCTAATGAAATTAAGAAGAAAACATGCACACTGCCAACATATATGGAACAGAAAACACAACAACCTTTAGAGCACACTGCATCTTTGTACACAGGTTCACAACCAAACAAACATGGGTACTAAACTATCATAAAAGAACGAACAAGTCATGGCACAGTCTACCTTATATGGCAGTCTGACCTTATCCAGTGCATCCCAGGATGCACCAGGTGGGGCCAGATGCCACCATTTTTTTAAAATTGTTTATTTAGATTTTCTTGAATACAAAGATAAATATACAAAGGAAAAATTCCAACCAACATAATAGTACATTCAAGAGCAATATATCATACACATCATGCAAAACACATCTAGGAAGAGAGAGAGCCACATACTAAGACTAAGAAAATCTAACAGAAGAAAAAAGGAGTAAATAAACTTCAAATCAGGGAGCCAAAATAAAGAGCCAACCCACCTACACATCTTCCTGCCTAATAACTCCCTCCTTATCCACAAGAAACTGACGCAAAGAAGCCACATCAGTATAAACATAATCATGACCTTCATAAGTTATTAAACAATGGCAGGGAAACTTCAGGAAAAAGGAAGCCCCCAGAGCCACCACTCTAGCTCTGAGCTCGAGGAACTGCTTCCGTCGAGCCTGGGTGACCCTGCCCACATCTGGGAAAACCTGAAGCTTATACCCACAAAACAGAGTATCTTTACATTTAAAATAAGCACGTATAATTCTCAACTTAAGTGATTCAGACCCAAAAGTCACCACCAAAGTACAACGCTTTGGAATGACATCAAGCGAATCCTGCAAAAACTCCGTAAGATTAGGACCTACTGAGTCATCCAAAGGAAATTCATCCTTAGCCTGACCCGAGGTCCCAACATTAGGAAAAAAAGAATACATTTGCACAATATCCACAGAATCCTTCAAATGTAAGATTTCAGACAAATACTTTTTCAAGAGTATCTCAGGAGAAAGCAAACGAGTGGAGGGAAAATTCAAAAAACGAAGGTTCCTAGCCCGCTGGTGATTTTCAAGCAACTCCAAGCGATAAGAAACAGACGAAATATCTCTAAGAAAACCAAGATGAGAATCTTTATACGATTGGAGCTGAGAGTCCACCAGGGTCAAGGAACCAACAACATCGGTCATTTGATTATCAAACACTTTAACCTTTGTAACAACATCATGTGAGAAATTACATAGAGAAGTAACAGTAGTAGTCAATCGAGTCTCAATCTTTTGAAGCATTGATCAAATATCCAAAAGTGACCTCACTTTTAAGTGGTAAACAATCATTTTCAGATACAGCAGGGTCCACAGGGACTAATACAGGAGACATAACTTGTGAAGGTAGCTTCAAAGGAGTAAACGAGTGAGAAGGCTGGGGGAAAGGAGGTGGTGTCCGGATGTCCGGACTCAAAGAGGCCCCATCCAAGGACTGGCTAGCAAGTGGAAGGGCAGTGACATGCTTGTCCATGGGACTGGACACCTTACCTCCCTCTCCTGACGGTGCTTTAGCAGTTGATTTTGCCTTCCGTTTCCCCATGAACAAACACACAACTGCTGGCGCTCCTAAGATCACCAAAGAAGCACCAAAGGAGCACACAAGGAGCAAGCCTAGCCCCTTGTGACACGCCCCTTAGGACGCGACCCCGCAGGCCACGAACACGCGGCCGCGTGTAGCCCCCGCTGTGCTTTGTAGGGCTCGTGGGGGGTCCTCAACACCAGGGGTGACCACTCTCTGCCTGCAGCTGTCTCAGCAGGCACCCGGCTCCAGCCGACCACGTTGCTCCGCGGCAAGAACAACTGCGGCTGCTCCCTCACAAGGCTGCTCTCTCACCCAGATGCCACCATTTTTAAAGATGGCGGAAACAGAGGTGGCGTGTGTAGCCAGCGCTCCCACTTATTAAAGGTACCAGGTGGGATGGGCTATTAGACCACCGAGTTATTCTTTTTGTATTTAATGGGGGTGGGAGGGTACAGAGGCTGCTAGACCACCTGGTTATTTTTTTTTTATTTAGTGGGGGTACAGGAACCGCTGGACCACCAGGTTACTTTTTTTTATTTAATGAGGGTAGGGTACAGATGCTGCTGGACCACAAAGTTACTTTTTTAAAATTTAGTGGGGAGTATAGGGGCCACTGGACCACCAGGTTACTTTTTTTAAATTTAACAGGGGGGGGGGGGTATACATGCACCACTAGACCTCTAGGGATTCTTTTACTGTCAGGGCACTGGTTCCTAATAAAGCTTTGATGGCATCGGGAGCTTTGCCTGATCATCTCAGGAGATGATGATCTAGGCATCGAGGAAATCACCTGATGCCATCAAATCACTGTCGGGGGCACACGTTCGAGGTTAATGTCTACTCAGACCCTGCAGTAAATATTTTGGCGCTATGGCTGGTTGCAAAATCCTCTATGTCCGTCTCTGCAACGGCGTAGCCATGATTGCATACCAGACCAGTTGATTAAAATGCATTTAAATAATTAAAAATTCATTTAAATAGATTTAAATATGCATGGCGTTAGCTGGGTGCTAGTTTTTCTGTTGGCGTTTATGTCTGTATTCTGCTTTTAAAGGATTGTAAAGTGTGCTTAAATGTGGTGTTAGGGGCTCCTAAAGCCCGTGTTAGTTTTCTGCATCGGTCCAAATGTGACAAAGCAGTAGAAAAAGCCAGAAGGATGCTGCGCTGCATCCAGAGAGGAATAACCAGCAGAAAGGAGGAGGTATTAATAACCCTGTACAAGTCATTGGTGAGATCTCATTTGGAGTACTGTTTTCAGCTTTTAACATAGTAACATAGTAAATGACGGCAGATAAAGACCAGCATGGTCCATCCAGTCTGCCCAGCAATACGGCAAGAGTAGGTGCACCTGTCGCTCTGTGCAGGCCACCCCTCCCCACTCCATGTAGGACACCCCTATTTGTTGAGAAGTTAGATGGTTCAGTTTATTTTGTTTTTTATCCTGTTGCTGTAAAGGGATCCGCTGTGCTTGTCCCATGCTGTTTTGAATTCCGTCACCGTGTTTGCTCCCACCACTTCCATCAGGAGAGCATTCCAAGCATCCACCACCCTTTCAGTGAAAAAATATTTCCTGACATTGCCTTTCAATTTTCCACCTTGTAGCTTCATGTTATGCTCTCTAGTTTTGCAGCTTCCCCCTCTGTGGAAGAGGTTTCCTTGTTCATCGTTCCTCTTTCAGTATTTAAAGGTCTGAATCATATCTCCCCTATCCTCCAAAGTGTACATATTTAGGTCTTCAAGTTTCTTCTCATAAGGTTTCTTACGCAGGCTCCAAATCATTTTGGTCGCCTTCCTCTGAACAGTTTCCAGTCTTTTTACATCTTTTGCAAGATATGGTCTCCAAAACTGAACACAGTATTCCAAGTGAGGCCTCACCAGCGACCCGTACAGTGGCTTAAGTACCTCTTCCTTTCTGCTGGTAATCCCTCTTTGTATGCAGCCCAACATCCTCCTGGCTTTTGCCACGGTCTTGTCGTACTGTTTTACCACCTTGAGATCATCAGAGATAATCACACCAAGGTCTTACTCCTCAACCATGCACACCAACCTCTCGCCCCCTATTGCGTACATTTCCCTTGGATTTCTGCTACCTAAGTGCATGACACTGCACTTTTTTGCATTAAATCGTAATTGCCAAGCATTAGACCATTCTTCCAGCTTTTGTAGATCTTTCCTCAAGTTATCCACTCCCTCGGGGGTGTCCACTCTGTTGCAAATTTTTGTGTCATCTGCAAAAAGACAGACTTTTCCATTCAGTCCTTCAGCAATATCACTCAGAAATACAATGAACAGTGCCGGGCCCAGAACCGAACCCTGGGGCACCCCGCTAATCACCTTCCTTTCATCCGAGTGAACTCCATGTACCATCACCTTCTGTCGTGTCAGTCAGCCAATTTCTAATCTAGTTTACCATCTTGGGACCCATCCCCAAGCTACTGAGTTTATTGACAAGCCTCCTATGAGGAACAGTATTCAAAGGCTTTGCTGAAATCCAGGTAGATGACATCCATCGCATGCCCCTGATCTAGTTCCTTGGTCACCCAGTCAAAGAACTCAATCAGATTTGTTTGGCAAGACCGTCCTTCAGTAAAACCATGTTGCCTCGGATCTTGCAACCTATTGGTTTTGAGAAAGTTCACTATTCGCTCTTTCAGGAGCGTCTCCATTACTTTTCCCACCACCGAGGTAAGGCTCACGGGTCTGTAGTTTTGAGATCATATCTCACAAAGGACATAAAAAAACTTGAAATGGTTCAGATTAAGCTTACTAAGATGATTCAGAGCCTGCGCTAGAAGATGTATGAGAAGAGACTTGAAGACCTAACTATGTATAACCTAGAGGACAGAAGGGACAGGGGAGATATGATACAGACTTTTAAATACTTTAAGGGCTATCAATGAACAAACCTTTTTCGAAGAAGGAGAAGCTGTAACACTAAAGGGCATACAATGAAGCTGCAACGCAGTAAATGTAAAAGCAACATCAAGCCCAGTATTCTGTTTCCAACAGTGGCCAATCTAGGTCATACGTACCTAGCAGTTTCCCCAAGGGACACAGGTTCCACAATGCTTGTATTGGTTCAAGCATTGATATCCTGGGTCCCTTCTTAATAATGGTTTATGGACCTTTCCTCCAGGAACTTGTCCAAACCTTTTTTAAACCCAGCTACACTAACAGCCTTTACTACATCCTCCGGTAACAAAGTCAAGAGTTTGATTACACGTCGAGTGAAAAAATATTTTCTTTTATTAGTCTTAAATAGTTTACCCTGTAGCTTCACTGCATGTCCCCTAGTCTTTCTATATTCTGATAAGGTAAACAATCGATCTACGTTTACCCGTTCCACTCCGTTCATTAATTTATAGACTTCTATCATATCTCCCCTCAGCCATCTCTTTTCCAGGTTAAAGAGCCCTAACCTTTTTAGCCTTTCTTAATAGGAGTATCCTTCCATCCCCTTTACCATTTTGGTGGCTCTTCTCTGAACCTTTTCTAAAATCGCTATATCCTTTTTAAGATACGGCGACCAGAATTGCACACAATATTCAAGGTGCGGTCTCACCATGGAACGATATAGAGGCATTATAATATCTTTTGTTTTATTTTCCTTTCCTTTCCTTATCATACCTAGCATTCTATTTGCTCACTTGGCTGCTGCTGCACACTGGGCCGAGGGTTTTAACATGGTATCCACAATGATGCCTAAATCTTTTTCCTGGGTGGTGGTTCCTAATGTGGAACCTTGCATTGTGTAACCATAGTTTGGGTTGTTCTTCCCTAGGTGCATAACCTTGCACTTGTCCACATTAAATTTCATCTGCCATTTTGATGCCCAGTCTTCCAATTTATCAAGATCCTCTTGCAATTTTCCACAATCCTCTTGGGTTTTAACAACTTTAAATAGTTTTGTGTCATCTGCAAATTTGATAACCTCACTCGTTATTCCACTTTCCAGGTCATTTATGAATATGTCAAAAAGCAGCAGACCCAGTACAGATCCCTGGGGTACACCACTATTCACCTTTCTCCATTGGGATAATTGGCCATTTAGCCCTACCCTCTGCTTTCTATCTTTTAACCAGTTCCTGATCCACAATAGTACACAGCCTCCTATCCCATGACTCTTTAGTTTTGCCAAACGTCTCTCATGAGGGACCTTGTCAAAGGCTTTCTGAAAGCCCAGATACACAATAACAACCGACTCACCTTTGTCCACCTGATTATTCACTCCTTCAAAAAAACATAACAGATTAGTAAGACAAGATCTTCCTAGTCTAAAGCCATGTGGGCTGTCTCCCATTAGGTCATGACTATCTACATGCTGAGTAATTTTATTCTTTATGATGGTTTCTACCATTTTTCCCGGTACTGTCAGGCTCACCCCTGGAACCCTTTTTAAAAATTGGTGTTACATTGGCAATCCTCCAATCTTCAGGTATTAGAGATGATTTTAATGATAGTTCACAGATTACTGATAGCAGGTCTGCTATCTCATATTTCAGTTCTTTCAACACCCTTGGATGTATACCATCCGGCCCAGGTGATTTGCTACTCTTCAGTTTATCTAATAGTTGTAATACATCTTCCCGATGTATCGATATTTCCTTCAATTCTTCCGCACCTTTAAATACCACTTCAGTCATGGGTAACATCCCTACATCTTCCTCAGTAAAAACTGAAGCAAAGAATTCATTCAGTCTCTCCGCTATCGCCTTGTCGCCTCTTAGTGCTCCTTTAACCCCTTTATCATCTAATGGACCAACTGACTCTCTCACAGGTTTTTTGCTACGAATGTACTTGAAAAGGTCTTTATTTCGCATTTTTGCTTCCGCAGCAAGCTTCTTCTCAAATTCTCCCTTTGCCTGCCTTATTAATGCCTTGCATTTGACTTGCCAGTGCTTGTGCTGTTTCCAGGACTGAGGAAGAGGACTGACAACAGCCCCCTTAAGGCTGAGGAACCCCCCCAAGCCTCAAAAATCCTACAAACAAAAGAAAGAAACACTAGGCCCGAAAATCTAGCTATTCTGCCTGTTGTCTTCCTCACACAGGCAGCTCCCTGCAGCTCTCGCCATGCAGTCCAAATACCTAGAGAGAAAGTGGCTGCCCCTTCGCCAAAGAATTTTGGCGCCAAGAACAACAGCCGCTGCAAAAAGGAGGCCTCAGCAGACTGACAGAGTCCGAAGGCCTTACCTGCAGGGCAGAAAGCCACACAGCCTGCTCCTACCACCTTGAATTCCTCCTATCCTCAAGCCGCGCTGATGCGCCTGGCAGCCACGGCGAGGATCGCTCAGCTGGTTCCACAGATTAAAATTAAAATCCCGCAGCAACAGAGAGGCTCCGTCTCACACAGCTTCAGTGTGGCTGTACGGGTCCCGGAGCTCTCTCCCGTACAGTCATGGGAGAGAGATCCGCACCAGCAAATGCCTGTAGCAAGTGAAAATAACTGAGAAGGAGGGAAGGCGAGAGCTGCTACTAATTTAAAGAGCCAGGGTCAAATTTAAAATTACTGTAAATAAGGAAATTTGCTCCTAACTAAAGGGAACTAATCCCTAATTGCCAATTAATCAAAGGTAACTGAATTAAAAGTAAAATTAAAAGTAAATTAAAGGTAAAAATCAAAAGTAAAATCAGAATAGAATTTGTCACACCAAATGCTCCTTATCTGTTCCCCCCAAGTGAGCCCAGAAGCTAGGCTCACTATGTCCTCCTGCTGCATGGAGACTGGACACACTGGAGGCTGATGGGAGATACCAGCAGGCTATATCCAGTGATGTCACGACTTTGACATGCCCAGTCTCCAAGCTGCAGGAAAAGGTGCACAACCCAGAGGTGGAGGACTAAACTGGAGGAACTATAAGGAATTGCGTATGTAGTTAAGAGAGAGAAGGATTTGGCCAAGAATATATTTTGTTGCTGGAGAAGCAATTGACCCTTGGTGGCTTGACCCTCTAAAGAACCTTGAGATCAATTTCAACCTAGACAAGGTTTTAGATAGTGCTGGGGAGGAGCCTGCTGTCTTGATATAAAAGGCATAGGAATGTGTAGGAGGAAGGTTCTGGAGGCCAAATTTAAACTTTTAGGTAGAAAGTTGAAATCCAGAATTTCCAGGGTAGCATTTTCTGAAATGCTTCTCGTTCCACGTGCAGGACCCAAAAGATAGGCAGAGCTCTGGAGTCTCAATGCATGGATGAAACAATGGTGCAAGGAAGAGGGTTCTGAATTTGTTAGGAACTGGGCAACATTCTGGGGAAGAGGGGCTTTTCCAAAAGAGTGAGCTCCACCTTAACCGGGATGGAACCAGACTCCTGGCATTAACCTTTAAAAAGGAGATAGAGCAGCTTTTAAACTAGATAATAGGCGAAAGTCGACAGTCACCCAAGAGCGCATGGTTCACAAGGATGTATGCTTGAAGGATACTAGCAGAAGAGGGAATTTAGGGCAACACAATAGAGAGGTTCCAATAAAGATAAAAGTAACCTGGATGCCCTTAAGTACAGAGCTGAAAGATTCCAAATTACCCCTATCAACTGATAACTAGATTAATATGAATAAGCTACAACCTCTAAAATGTCTGTATGCAAATGCTAGAAGTTTAAAAAATAAGATGGGAGAGTTAGAATATATAGCACTAAATGAAAGGTTACATATAATTGGCATCTCAGAGACCTGGTGGAAGGAGGACAACCAACTGGACACTGTGAAACCTGGGTACAAACTATATCGCAATGAGAGGGTAGATCAAATTGATGGAGGGGTTGCACTCTATGTTAGAGAGGGCATTGAGTCACACAGGATTAAGGTTTTGTGGAATCAAAATACACTGTAGAATCTCTATGGATAGAAATTCCATGTAAAAAGGGGAAGGCAATGGCAGTGGGGGTGTACTACTGACCACTGGCCAGAATGAACAGATGGCTGATGAAATGCTAAAAGAAATCAGGAAAGCTAACAAAAGTTACAACACAGTAATAGTGGGCGATTTCAATTATCCGGGTATTGACTGGGTCAGTGTCACAGCTGGACATGCTAGGGAGATAAAAGATTCTAAATGAAATAAATGACTGCTTCTTGGAGCAGCTGGCTCATGAACAGATAAGAGGGGAAGCAATTTTGAACCTAGTTCTTAGTGGAACACAGGATCTGGTGCAAGAGACAAGGGTGTTGGGGTCACTTGGCAATAGTGATCATGACATGAAAGAAAGCAAAGAAATCCATAGTGCTACCTTTTAACTTTCAAAAGGGAGGAAATGAGGAAATAGTTAAGAATAAACTAAAAGGAGCAGCTGCAAATTTTAAAGATTTACATCAAGCATGGTCATTGTTTAAAAATGCTATCTTGAAAGTCCACCAGATGTATTCCACGCTTTAAGAAAAGTGGAAGGGAGGCCAAAAAACTGGCAGCATGGCTTAAAGGTGAGGTCAAAGAGGCTGATGTTACCAAAAAAGCAACTTTCAGGAAATGGATGACTCAAATGATGAAAACGGAAAACATAATAAGGATTGGCAAGTTAAATGTAAGACACTGATAAGGCAAGCAAAGACAGAATTTGAAAAAAAGCTTGCCATGGAAGCAAAAACACATAATAAAAACTTGAAGTACACTGATAGCAAAAAACTTCTGTGAGAGTCAATTGGACCATTAGATGACAGAGGGGTAAAAAGGGCACTAAGGGAGGACAAGGCCATCGCGGAGAGACTGAATGGATTCTTTGCTTCTTTACTGAAGAAGATATAAGGAAATTACCTATGCCTGAAATGGTATTTAAAGGTGATGTATCAGAAGAACTGGAAAAAATATGAATAAACCGGGAAGATGTATTACAACTACTTGATAAAATGAAGATTAGCAAATCTCCTGAACTGGATGGCATATATCCGAGGGTACTGAAGGAACTGAAATATGAGACTGCACACATACTATTAGTAATCTGTGAATAATCATTAAAATTATATTTAGCAACTGAAGACTGAAGAATGGCCAATGTAATGTCAGCTTTTAAATAGGGTTCCAGGGATGATCTGGGAAACACCAGATCGGTGAGCCTTTTGTCAGTACCAGACAAAAAGGTAGAAACCTTTGTAAAGAAAGCATAGTTACTCACCTGTAACAGGTGATCTCCGGGAACAGCAGGAATTTAGTCTTCACATATGGGTATCGTCGGTACCGACGGAGCCTGCGCGGGAACGCTCCCCAGCGTCCAATTAGAAAGCTTTTGGAAGCATCCCACAGCGCCTGCGTGCTGCCTTCCTGCCTTTCCCAACTGCCTCTCCAGTTGAGTTTTAAAGCTGAGACAAAGAGAGAGAGAGGGAAAGAAAAGAAAAGAGAGATACAACTCCTAGGGGAGGTGGGTGGGTTGTGAAGACTAAATTTCTGCTGTTCCCGGAGATCACCTGCTACAGGTGAGTAACTATGCTATTTCCAGGAACAAGCAGGAATGTAGTCTTCACATATGGGGACTCTCTAGCTACAGATGCCAGGGAGAAACCCCAGAAGTTGTGTGCCCCTGTGAAAGGGCTCCACTTCCCCCCATGGATCTCTGGCATCCTACCGGGAAAGGTGGGTAGGAGTTGATTAAGTATGGAACAGGTGCTGTAGAACAGCCTGACCAAACAAGGCATCCCGGCGGGAGTCCTTGTCTAAGCAGTAATGGGCTGTGAAGGTATGAACCGAGGCCCAAGTAGCCGCTTGACAGATGTCGTCAATAGACACAGAGTGTAGATGAGCCATTGAGGCTGCCATGGCTCTCACATTGTGAGCTGTGACATGGCCTTCCAGAGAAAGGTTATTACTCTGATAGGCAAAAGAAATACACTGTGCAATCCAGTTGGACAATGTTCTCTTGGAGACTAGAAGTCCCAAATGAAAAGGATCGAAAGCAATAAAGAGTTGGGAGGACTTTCTATGTTGCTGTGTCCCCTGTAAGTAAAAGGCAAGTGCTTTTTTACAGTCCAAAGTATGAAGATTCTTTTCTGCATTTGAATCATGAGGCCTTGGAAAAAATACAGGCAGGTAAACCGCCTGGGTTAAATGAAAAGGTGAGACCACCTTTGGCATAAAGTGTGGATGAGTCCTAAGGACTACCTTATCATGATGGAAGCTCGTGTAAGGAGGATCAGCAACCAATGCTTGCAATTCACTGATGCGACGTGCTGATGTGATTGCAATAAGAAAGATAACCTTCCAGGAAAGGAATTTCAAGGAGGTAGTAGCTAAAGGTTCAAAAGGCGGCTTCATGAGCTGCCCAAGAACCAGATTCAGGTCCCATGCCACTGGAGGTGGCCTAATGGGAGGCTTAGTTAGAAGAAGGCCCCTCATAAATCTCACTATGAGAGGATGAGAGGAAATAGGTTGTCCATTTAAAGGCTTTAAAGAAGCTGAAATAGCACTTAAATGGACTCTTACTGAGTTAGTCTTAAGTCCTGCATTAGATAAATGAAGGAGATACTCCAGTAATGATTCCAGATGTATCGCAGAGGGGTGAAGACCCTTTTGCGAACACCATATGGAAAACCTTTTCCACTTGAAAGCATAAGAACATCTTGTGGAAGGTTTCCTGGAAGCACAAAGGACATCCCTTACTTGTTGAGAAAGGTTAAGACCATGAAAGTCTAGGCTCTCAGCAACCAGGCCCTGAAATGCAGAGAGTGGGGACTGGGATGCCACAACATCCCATCCTCCTGAGACAGGAGATCTGGAGCAGATCCTAACTCCAGAGATGGAGCTTGAGAGAGATGTAGAAGCAGAGGGCACCACACCTGCCCTGGCCAATGTGGAGCTATGAGAATCATATGGCCTCTGTCTCTCTGAAGCTTGAATAGGGTTTTGGGAATTAGGGGAATAGGTGGAAAGGCATATAGGAAGTCCTGACCCCAATGGAGGAGGAAAGCATCCCTGGCCCGAGAGCCCTGAGCCGGAATTCTGGAACAGAACTGGGGAAGTTTGGCATTCAACGGACTTGCAAAGAGGTCTGTGTCCGGAGTTCCCCAAATTTGAACAATTTTTGTTACCTGGTCTGCATGGAGAGACCATTCGTCTGGAAGCAGAACTCGACTGAGTCTGTCTGCCCAAGAGTTTTGAATGCCTGGCAGATACACCGCAAGGAGATGAATCTGATGCTCTCTGGCGAGGGCCCATAGTTGCAAAGCTTCGTTGCAAAGCGACAGAGAGCCTGTTCCTCCCTGCTTGTTCAGATAGAACATAGCTACTTGATTGTCCGTCTGAATTAGGACTGTCTTGTAGCTGAGCTGGGAATGGAACACTCGAAGAGCAAGGAGGATTGCTCTGAGTTCTAGGAGATTGATATGTAAGTGGGTCTCCTGTGGAGTCCAGGTGCCTTGGGTAGAGAGATCTTGCAGATGAGCTCCCCAACCCACCTGTGAGGCATCTGTTGTTAGAGTGACCTGGGGTAGGGGTTGCTGGAAAGGGGACCCCACCAACAGGTTTTGGGTTGACTGCCACCATTGTAGAGACAAAATAAGGCGACTTGTGTTTGCTATTTTGTCTGATAGGCAGCCTGATGCCTGAGTCCACTGAGTGGATAGAGTCCATTGGGCTGCTCTCATATGGAGGCGAGCATAGGGGACCACGTGCACGGCAGATGCCATGTTGCCTAGTAGTTGTAACATTTCCTGAGCAGTGAGATGAGTTTTTAAACACTGCCTGGGAGGCTAACTGCACAATGCGAAGGCAGCGGGCCTGTGGAAGATAGGCCCTTGCCTTTCTGGTATCCAGCAGAGCTCCTGTAAACTCATAAGAACATAAGATATGCCATACTGGGTCAGACCAAGGTCCATCAAGCCCAGTATTCTGTTTCCAACAGTGGCCAATCTAGGTCATATGAACCTAGCAGTTTCCCCAAGGGACACAGGTTCCACAATGCTTGTATTGGTTCAAGCATTGATATCCTGGGTCCCTTCTTAATAATGGTTTATGGACCTTTCCTCCAGGAACTTGTCCAAACCTTTTTTAAACCCAGCTACACTAACAACCTTTACTACATCTTCCGGTAACAAATTCCAGAGTTTGATTACATGTTGAGTGAAAAAATATTTTCTTTTATTAGTCTTAAATAGTTTACCCTGTAGCTTCATTGCATGTCCTCTAGTCTTTCTATATTCTGATAAGGTAAACAATCGATCTACGTTTACCTGTTCCACTCCGTTCATTAATTTATAGACTTCTATCATATCTCCCCTCAGCCATCTCTTTTCCAGGTTAAAGAGCCCTAACCTTTTTAGCCTTTCTTCATAGGAGTATCCTATGCAAGATCTCATGAATAGGCAAAGTAGCTGCTTCCTTGGGAGCTTTAGGATATTGTAAAATCTCCAACTCCTTTGCTCTGGGCTCTGTTTCAGGAGCCACTGTGATGGAAAGACCTCTAGCCACCTCCCTGATGAAATCCTGAAAGGATATATCCCTGGAGGAGACATCCTACGTTTAGGAGAAGAAGGCTCCTCAGAGAGAAGTACTCCGGCATCGACAGAGCTGTCAGAGTCCTCAGCGTCATCGGAGGATTCAAAATATCTTCTGTCCGGGTGCTCTTGAAAAGCACGATACTGGTACCGATCGAAGTCGGTACTGGAGGGGTCTGGTACCGGCCTGTCGATACCGGAGGAAATAGCATGACTCGGTGCTGGAAGCACACTCACCGATGTCGATGCTGTCGGTACCGGTGTCGATACCGATTGAACTGTCTGAAGCAGTCCCGAAGGCACCGATGCTGAAAGGAGAGCTGCCAGACTGCGCTCAATAGCCAGGAATCTCTGGTCAATTGACGCTGCCGATGCCTGGGTGTCGGTACCAGATGAAGCGGCCGGTACCCCAGAGAATGGCACCAGTAGTTCTGCCGAGGTTGAGGCCTCGAGAACATCCTGGAGCCCCGATAGTGCTTTGGAAGCCGAAGCCTCCCGCCGGGGCAATTTTGCCGGTACAAGTCCCTCAAGGGCAACACCAGAGGCATCTCGATACTTGGAAGGAAATCTACCCTTTGAGGACTGGCCAGATTTATGTTTGGTTACCTGAGATCCATGGGAGGAAGACGAAGCCCTGGAAGACGTTGATGCCACGGATGCTGCATCGGAGGGAAAAAGGGTGCTAAGCTTAGCAGCTCGGTTCTGCCGACCTCTCTTCGACATCATCCCACAGGCAACACACTCCGAGATGGAGTGGTCAGGACCTAAACATTTGAGTGTCGGTGACGGAGATGGTACTGCCACACTTGGAACACTTTTTAAAACCCGAAGCGGGTTTTTCCATGTTGAGGAAAAATTGGGCCTAGTGCCCAAAATGGTGCGTGGCACCCGAGAGAAAAAAGGCTGCAAAATCCAGATAAAAGATTACAAATTTTTTTAATTTTTTTTTTTAAGAAAGAAAGAAAGAACCGGCGGTACCGGTATAGCGTCGAGGAAGGCAGACGCTACCACAAAAAAGAATGAAAAATATGGGATAATTTCTGCGGTGACAGGAAAATGACCTGCTGGTTCCACAGAAAACGAAGAACTGGAGAGAGGCAGTTGGGAAAGGCGGGAAGGCAGCACGCAGGCACTGTGGGATGCTCCCAAAAGCTTTCTAATTGGACGCTGGGGAGCGTTCCCGCGCAGGCTCCATCGGTACCGACGATAACCATATGTGAAGACTACATTCCTGCTTGTTCCTGGAGATTAGAATTAGTGAAATGGTTTAATGGGAGAAAGGTAACATGGATTTAGCCAAGGAAAGTTTTGTCTTAGTAATCTCTCATATTTTTTGAAGGTGTGAATAAACAGGAAGACAAAGGTGAGCCGGTTAATACAGTATATCTGGATTTTCAGTAAGCCTTTGACAAAGTCCCTCATGAGAGACTCTTGGCGAAATTAAAGTCATGGGATGGGAGGCAGTGTACTATTGTGGATTAGGAACTGGTTCAAAGATAGAAAGGGAGGAGTGGCCTAGTGGTTGGGGCAAGTTACCTCAGGCCAGAGGGCCAGGGGTTCAAATCCCACTAGAGGACAGCAACCTTGGGCTGGAAGGACTGGGGTTTCTAGTCCCATAGGTGCTCCTTGTGGCCTTGGACAAGCCATTTAACCCTTCATTGCCTCAGGTACAAAAAACATAGACTGAGCCCTTCAGGGACAAGGGAAATATATATACAGCACCTGAATGTACACCGCTTTGACTGGTAGAAAAGCTGCATATAAGTCTAGTTAAATAAATAAATAAAGCAGAGAGAAGAGCTAAATGGTCAATTTTCTCAATGGAGAAAGGTCAATAGTGGAGTACCCCAAGGATCTGTGCTGGGCCACTGCTTTTTAACATATTCATAAATTACCTGGAAATGGGAATAAGGAGTGGGGTGATCAAATTTGCAGGCGACAAAATTATTCAAAGTTGTTGAAACACAAGAGGATTGTGAAAAATTGCAGGAGGACCTTGATAAATTGGAAGAATGGATGTCCAAAATGGCAGATGAAATTTAATGTGGACTAGTGCAAAGTTATGCACCTAGGAAAGAAAAACCCAAACTACAGTTACATGATGCAAGGTTCCACATTAGGAATCACCACCCAGGAAGATGATTTAGGCATCATTATGGATAATACGTTGAAATCCTCCACCCAGTGTACAGCAGTGAAAGCAAGAAGAATGCTAAGAATCCTAAGAAGCACTTGGAGGGGATTTATGCCTGGAGGGTTTTCCATCCAGAGCTCATAGTATGGTTTGCAGTACTTGAGGATCAGTGCATGTATGAATGAATGAGTGGGACTGTCAATGCACTATTCAATTGTTACAAAGGGGGAGGGAGGGATTGGGTTATACATTTATAAAAATGTGATGGCAGCTGGTACTGTGTAAGGATTCCCACGTACCGGGATAGTGTGTTGCATGTGATGGTTTTCTAATAAATGGTCCAATACAGAAAACTAGCCTGTCCTTTACACACAGATAACACAGTTTTTAGGCATAATTACTGCCACAGCCAAAGGTAGAAAAGAGACGGATGCATGCGTAAACAGCAAAGGAAAAGCTCACATACACATAACGGCAAGAGTACTTAAATTATAGGCAATGAACTGCGTGTATTAAAATGGCATGCTAATATTGTCTGCGCCCGATGCAGAGAAACACATAGAGGATTTCGTAGCTAGCTTTAACACAATATCCCTATGCCTAGTATTGAGGTGGTTTAAACATCTAGCACATTTGATACTTCTCCTCCTAGAAGTTTTATACTTCCCCTCAGATTATCCAAGCAACGGGAAAAGCCCCTGATGCCATCACAATACTGTCGGGGTACAAAAGCAAATTAGCCACGCGGTACTCCTGTTGCTCTGGGAGAGCATGCCAAACTTGCGCCAACTTCTGTGCTCATGTGTTTGGCTTGCTCTCCCAGTTTAACGCTGCCATTTGCGCCACAGTTTAATGTGTGGATAATTTGCATATGTGCTCCTTTCTACATGCTGGTGCTGAAGTTGCCCGCTAACAGTGCACTGCAAAGAGGTGTACAGAGTTGATAGCGTTCGACTTCAGCGCCGGCTTTCTGCATCTGCCTGAAACGTTTTAAACATGGAGGAGGCGATTTTCAATATGATGTCTAAATAACGCATTTCAATTTATGTTGATTTGCAGCGGCACCAAGCATGGCTAAGAATTCCAGGTTAGACCTGGCTTTGTGATGCTTAAACCAAACGCACAATCTAGGCATCAAAAATCGACATCTAGACATCTAAACTATGAACATAAGAACATAAGATGTGCCATACTGGGTCAGGCCAAGGTCCATCAAGCCCAGTATCCAGTTTCCAACAGTGGCCAATCTAGGTCATACGAACCTAGCATTCCCCAAAAGACACAGGTTCCACAATGCTTGTATTAAGTCAAGCAGTGATATCCTGGGTCCCTTCTTAATAATGGTTTGTGGACCTTTCCTCCAGGAACTTGTCCAAACCTTTTTTAAACCCAGCTACACTAACAGCCTTTACTACATCCTCCGGGAACAAATTCCAGAGTTTTATTACACGTTGAGTGAAAAAATATTTTCTTTTATTAGTCTTAAATAGTTTACCCTGTAGCTTTCATTGCATGTCCCCTAGTCTTTCTATATTCTGATAATGTAAACAATTGCTCTACGTTTACCCGTTCCACTCCGTTCATTAATTTATAGACTTCTATCATATCTCCCCTCAGCCATCTCTTTTCCAGGTTAAAGAGCCCTAACCTTTTTAGCCTTTCTTCATAGGGGTATCCTTCCATCCCCTTTACCATTTTGGTGGCTCTTCTCTGAACCTTTTCTAATAACGCTATATCCTTTTTAAGATACGGCGACCAGAATTGCACACAATACTCAAGGTGCGGTCTCACCATGGAACGATATGGAGGCATTATAATATCCTTTGTTTTATTTCCCATTCCTTTCCTTATGATACCTTGCATTCTATTTTCTCTCTTGACCGCCGCTGCACACTAGGCCGAGGGTTTTAACATGTTATCCACAATGACGCCTAAATCTTTTTCCTGGGTGGTGGTTCCTAATGTGGAACCTTGCATTGTGTAACCATAGTTTGGGTTGTTCTTCCCTAGGTGCATAACTTTGCACTTGTCCACATTAAATTTCATCTGCCAATGTAATGCCCAGTTTTCCAATTTATCAAGATCCTCTTGCAATTTTCCACAGTCCTCTTGGGTTTCAACAACTTTAAATAGTTTTGTGCCATCTGCAAATTTGATAACCTCACTCGTTATTCCTTTTTCCAGGTCATTTATGAATATGTCAAAAAGCAGCGGACCCAGCACAGATCCCTGGGGTACACCACTATTCACCTTTCTCCATTGGGAAAATTGGCCATTTAGCCCTACCCTCTGCTTTCTATCTTTTAACCAGTTCCTGATCCACAATAGTACACTGCCTCCTATCCCATGACTCTTTAGTTTTGCCAAAAGTCTCAGATGAGGGACCTTGTCAAAGGCTTTCTGAAAGTCCAAATACACTACATCAACCCACTCACCTTTGTCTACCTGTTTATTTACACCTTCAAAAAAACATAACAGATTAGTAAGACAAGTTCTTTCTTGTCTAAAGCCATGTTGCCTGTCTCCCATTAAGCCATGACTATCTACATGTTCAGCAATTTTGTTCTTTATGATGGTTTCTACCTTTTTTCCCGGTTCTGACGTCAGGCTCATCGGTCTGTAGTTTCCCGGATCCCTTTTTAAAAATTGGCGTTACTTTCGCCATCCTCCAATCTTTAGGTATTACAGATGGATTTAATGATAATTCACAGATTACTAATAGCAGGTCTGCAATCTCATATTTCAGTTCTTTCAACACCCTTGGATGTATATCCTCCGGCCCAGGTGATTTGCTACATTTTATCTAATAGTTTTAATACATCTTCCCGATGTATCAATATTTTCTTCAATTCTTCCGCACCTTTAAATACCACTTCAGTCATGGGTAACATCCCTACATCTTCCTCAGTAAAGACCGAAACAAAGAATTCATTCAGTCTCTCCGCTATCGCCTTGTCGCCTTTTAGTACCCTTTAATCCCTCTATCATCTAATCGACCAACTGACTCTCTCACAGGTTTTTTGCTACGAATGTACTTGAAAAAGTCTTTATTTCGCGTTTTTGCTTCCGCAGCAAGCTTCTTCTCAAATTCTCCCTTTGCCTGCCTTATCAATGCCTTGCATTTAACTTGCCAGCGCTTGTGCTGTTTCCAGGTTTCGTCATTTGGCTCTTTTTTCCATTTCCATTTCCTGAAAGATGCTTTCTTGGCAACAGCAGCCTCTCTGACCTCACCTTTAAACCATGCTGGCAGTTTTTTGGACTTCCTTCCACTTTTCTTAAAGCGTGGTATACAGCTGGTCTGGGCTTCCAAGATACTATTTTTCAACAACACCCAAGCTTGATGTAAGTCTTTAACCTTTGCAACTGCTCCTTTTAGTTTTTTCTTAACCATTTTCCTCATTTTATCATAGTCTCCCTTTCAAAAGTTAAAAGGTAGTACTGTGGATTTCCTTACTATCCCTCCTCCACTAATTAAATCAAAGGCGATCATGCTATGATCACTATTGCCAAGTGGCCCCAACACCCTTATCTCTTGCACTAGATCTGGTGTTCCACTAAGGACTAGGTCCAATATGGCTTCCCCTCTGGTCGGTTCATGAACCAGCCTTTGATTTAATTAGTGGAGGAGGGATAGTAAGGAAATCCACAGTACTACCTTTTAACTTTCGAAAGGGAGACTATGATAAAATGAAATAAACAGTTAAGAAAAAACTAAAAGGAGCAGTTGCAAAGGTTAAAGACTTACATCAAGCTTGGGTGTTGTTGAAAAATAGTATCTTGGAAGCCCAGACCAGCTGTATTCCACGCTTTAAGAAAAGTGGAAGGAAGTCCAAAAAACTGCCAGCATGGTTTAAAGGTGAGGTCAGAGAGGCTGTTGTTGCCAAAAAAGCATCTTTCAGGAAATGGAAAAAAGAGCCAAACGACGAAACCTGGAAACAGCACAAGCACTGGCAAGTCAAATGCAAGGCATTGATAAGGCAGGCAAAGAGAGAATTTGAGAAGAAGCTTGCTGCGGAAGCAAAAACGTGAAATAAAGACCTTTTCAAGTACATTCGTAGCAAAAAGCCTGTGAGAGAGTCAGTTGGTCCATTAGATGATAAAGGGGTTAAAGGAGCACTAAGAGGCAACAAGGTGATAGCGGAGAGACTGAATGAATTCTTTGCTTCGGTCTTTACTGAGGAAGATGTAGGGATGTTACCCATGACTGAAGTGGTATTTAAAGGTGCGGAAGAATTGAAGGAAATATCGATACATCGGGAAGATGTCTTACAACTATTAGATAAACTGAAGAGTAGCAAATCACCTGGGCCGGATGGTATACATCCAAGGGTGTTGAAAGAACTGAAATATGAGAATGCAGACCTGCTATCAGTAATCTGTGAACTATCATTAAAATCATCTCTAATACCTGAAGATTGGAGGATCGCCAATGTAACACCAATTTTTAAAAAGTGTTCCAGGGGTGATCCGGGAAACTACAGACCGGTGAGCCTGATGTCAGTACCGGGAAAAATGGTAGAAACCATCATAAAGAATAAAATTACTCAGCATGTAGATAGTTACGACCTAATGGGAGACAGCCAACATGGCTTTAGACAAGGAAGATCTTGTCTTACTAATCTGTTATGTTTTTTTGAAGGAGTGAATAAACAAGTGGACAAAGGTGAGTCGGTTGATATTGTGTATCTGGACTTTCAGAAAGCCTTTGACAAGGTCCCTCATGAGAGACGTTTGGCAAAACTAAAGAGTCATGGGATAGGAGGCAGTGTACTGTTGTGGATCAGGAACTGGTTAAAAGATAGAAAGCAGAGAGTAGGGCTAAAAGGCCAATTTTCCCAATGGAGAAAGGTGAATAGTGGTGTACCCCAGGGATCTGTGCTGGGTCCGCTGCTTTTTGACATATTCATAAATGACCTGGAAAGTGGAATAACGAGTGAGGTTATCAAATTTGCAGATGACACAAAACTATTTAAAGTTGTTAAAACCCAAGAGGATTTTGAAAAATTGCAAGAGGATCTTGATAAATTGGAAGACTGGGCATCAAAATGGCAGATGAAATTTAATGTGGACAAGTGCAAGGTTATGCATTTAGGTAAGAACAACCCAAACTATGGTTACACGATGCAAAGTTCCACATTAGGAACCACCACCCAGGAAAAAGATTTAGGCGTCATTGTGGATACCATGTTAAAACCCTCGGCCCAGTGTGCAGCGGCGGCCAAGAGAGCAAATAGAATGCTAGGTATGTTAAGGAAAGGAATGGAAAATAAAACAAAAGATATTATAATGCCTCTGTATCGTTCCATGGTGAGACTGCACCTTGAATATTGTGTGCAATTCTGGTCGCCGTATCTTAAAAAGGATATAGCGATTTTAGAAAAGGTTCAGAGAAGAGCCACCAAAATGGTAAAGGGGATGGAAGGATACTCCTATGAAGAAAGGCTAAAAAGGTTAGGGCTCTTTAACCTGGAAAAGAGACGGCTGAGGGGAGATATGATAGAAGTCTATAAATTAATGAATGGAGTGGAACGGGTAAACGTAGATCAATTGTTTACGTTATCAGAATATAGAAAGACTAGGGGACATGCAATGAAGCTACAGGGTAAACTATTTAAGACTAATAAAAGAAAATATTTTTTAACTCAACGTGTAATCAAACTCTGGAATTTGTTACCGGAGGATGTAGTAAAGGCCGTTAGTGTAGCTGGGTTTAAAAAAGGTTTGGACAAGTTCCTGGAGGAAAGGTCCATAAACCATTATTAAGAAGTGACCGAAGATATCAATGCTTGACCCAGTACAAGCATTGTGGAACTTGTGTCTCTTGGGGAAACTGCTAGGTACATATGACCTAGATTGGCCACTGTTGGAAACAGAATACTGGGCTTGATGGACCTTGGTCTGACCCAGTATGGCATATCTTATGTTCTTATGTTCAGCTGTTCCAAGAAGCAGTCATTTATTTCATACCGGGGTAATTGAAATCACCCATTATTTTTACTGTGCTGTAACTTTTGTTAGCTTCCTTGATTTCTTTGAGCATTTCATCATCCATTTGTTCATTTCTGGCCAGGCGGTCAATAGTACACCCCCACTGCCATCGCCTTCCCCTTTTTACATGGAATTTCAATCCATAGAGATTCTACAGCAAATTTTGTTTCCTGCAAAACTTTAATCCTTTCTGACTCAAGGCCCTCTCTATCATAGAGCGCAACCCCTCCACCAATTTGATCAGCTCTATCATTACGATATAGTTTGTACCCAAGTATCACATTGTCCCACTGGTTGTCCTCCTTCCACCATGTCTCTGAGATTCCAATCATATCTAAACTCTCATTTAGTGCTATATATTCTAACTCTCCCATCTTATTTTTTAGACTTCTAGCATTTGCATACAAGCATTTTAGAGACTGTATTTTATTCATATTAATCTGGCTATTGGTAGGCATGGGTAATTTGGGATCTGTAAGATCTGTCTGCTCCATACTTGAGTGGGATATTTAAATCTTGATCTACATATATTATTTCTAAAAATCATGAACAGGAGGCACCTAGATGTTAGACACAGGGCCAAATATCTAGATGCCTTTTAAGTATTGACCCCAGAGCTTTCAAACTACAAAGGTCCCTTCTTTGAATATGCAGAGAAATTGCATTTAAGTATCTTTTGCATGCTGGAAAGGGGTGCCCTTACCAGCTTCTGCTCTGTTGCACTTCCTTTTCCCACACGTTTCGTGCACGCGCTCTGTGTTTGGGGTGTTCACCACAGTGAAAGGACCGATGGATCCAGCTTCAGCAAAGTCGCTGACTACCCTCTCCATTCCGCTGAGGGCAGAATAGGAGGAATCCGCTGCAGGAGAGGACCAAATGTGTCAGATATACAAACTTCCAAATTGTATTTTGAATTGGGATGTTGTCTAACTTCCTTACCATTTTCCAAAGACCAGCTTGTGTCATCACTCATGACCGAATCCCCAGACCCAATAATGCTGTCGGTCAGGTCTTGCAGCCATGTGACTTCATCTAGGGTAAGAAGGTTAGATAGTTGTTCTTTTTAATAGGTACAGATGGAACCCCCGATTTTCCATTTCCTCTCTAGTTTTTATCCAAGAGATATATTGGAAAAATTGGATGTAAATGATTTTCAGTAAGGGAAATGACTGAAAAAGGTTGCGCATATCAAAGTAAAAATAAAATTCAAAACATCTTTAAAAATTAGGAGCTAGCCCAATTGAGTTGCCATATGGGAGACCAGCATTCAATTCCTTGATTTGTTTCCTTCTCTTTGGGCTAACAGTGGCTGGAGATTTGGCAGGGGCAAGGCTCAAACACACTGTGTCGGGGAGGGAATTTCAGCCACTGCAATGCAGGGTGCACAAACACCAGGTTCTGAAGGGACTTGTGGTGTGCGGCTTCTCGGGAGGGGAAGGCTGATGCTGTCATAGTGGGGGTCTAGGAGGAGGAGGTAACATCTAAATCAGGGGAAGAACTCTTCATAACCCAAATGAAGGTGCACAGGGTCACCTTCAGACTCTGCACCCCCCACCTTGATCTTAAATGGTAATGATTGGGGATGGAGCCAGTTCTGACTGGTCTGGAAGCTCCATCTGACACTCAGCATTACTATAAAATATCTGTGGTAGGCTCACAGTCCTCCTTTCTACACCCTGCATCTCCTCAGCCCCTGCTGTGATTTCTTGCATGGTCTCTTTACAATTGCCAGCTTTAGACACCAAGACTTCATGCATCAGTTTCATCAGGCCTTTGATGTGAACATTATCATTCAATTCTCCTGGGAAACAGCGAGAAAAGCATTGGCTTGGCAAGTACTAAAAAGCGTAGTTACTCACCTGTAGCAGGTGTTCTCTGTGAATACAGGAATAAGTCCTATGTATGGGTGACATCACTGATGGAGCCCACGCGGAACACTCCCCAGCTTCCACTGAATGTTTTTGGGAGCTGCACCATGCATGCACGCCTGCCTTCTTACCTCCGCAGCATCATCTTCTCCAGTCAAATTCCAAAGCAGTAGCCAAGAAAAGCAACTCCTCGGGGAGGTGGGAGGGTTGTGAAGACTTATTCTTGCTGTTCACAGAGAACACCTGCTACAGATGAGTAACTACACTTTCTCTGTGAGCAAGCAAGACGTAAGTCCTCATGTATGGGACTTCAAAGCTACAGGCTACTGAAAAACATGAGGAGGCCAAAGCCCAAAAGGGACAACAACTGGAGAAACAGGAAGAACAGTAAGGTAGTCCCCTCAAGGAACTCCACTGATTCAGCATCCTCAGCGGACAGCAACACTGAGGTCAGTCAACATTTACAGGTAACCTGGACGGACAGAAGGGCCAGTGGGCAGGAGTTGGACCTAATACCCAAAGAAGTGCTAGAGCACGGCCTGGCCAAAGTTGCTGTTCCTTGTGGAATCCCCATCGAGACAGTAGTGAGTTGTGAACGTGTGGACTGATGACTATTTGGCAGCCTTGCAGATTTCCTCCATGGAGGTGGAATGCAGGTTCATGACCGAAGTGGCCATGGCTCGAACCTTATGAGTTGTGACCTGACCCTTCAGGTTCAGACCAGCCTGGGAATAAGCCAAGGCAATGCAGTCCGCCAACCAAAGGGACAGGATGTGCTTGGAAACTGCGGCCCTCAGCTTACTTGGGTCAAAGGAAACAAACAGTTGGGTGGACCACCGATGGCCCTTGGTGTGCTCAACATAGAAAGCCAAGGGATGCTTACAGTCCAGTGTATGCAGTGCTGCCTTCCCTCGGTTGCCATGTGGCCTCAGGAAGAAGGCCGGCAGGACAATCGATTGGTTGAGGTGAAACTTGGCAACCACCTTCGGTAGAAATTGTGAGTGTGTTCGCAGGACCACCCAATTCTTGTGAAACCTGGTGTAAGGCACTGACCGCCACCAAGAACAGGACCTTCCAGGTCAAGTACTTCAGAAGGCAAAAGTCCAATGGCTTAAATGGAGCCCGCATAAGCTGTGTAAGAACCACAATGAGATCCCACACCACTGTGGGGGGCTTGATTGGAGGGCTTCGAGAGAAGCAAGCACTGCATGAAATGAACCATCAGCGGGTAAGCTGAGATGGGTCAGCCCAAGACGCGATAGTATATGCAAATCATACTGAGGTGGAACCAGACAGAAATGGATCTCAGGCCTGAGTCCGAGAGGTGCAGGAGGTATTCCAGCAACTAATCCACTGTGCAGGAGAAAGGATCCAGTGCCTTGCCTGCACACCATGTGGCGAACCTCTGCCACTTGAATGCATAAGCCCAAAGTATCGAGTCTTTATACAATGCCAGGAGGACAGCTGTGACGCTGTTGGGGAGACTGAGCTCTGCCAGGGCTACTTACTCAGGATCCCGGCCGGGATGCTGGGGTGCAGCAGGGTCCCCTCATCCTTGGAGATGAGGTTTGGAATAGCGTCCAGAGGAAGAGCTTCCTCTGGGAGAGCTGAAGCAGCAGTGGGGTACCACGGCTGCCGGGGCCAATATGGGGCGATGAGGATCATGGTGTCTTTGTCGGACTGGAGTTTCAGCAGCGTCTTCACCACGATGGAGGATCAGAGGAAAAGCTTAAAGCAGACCCACCTCCCAGTAGAGGAGGAAGGTGTCCAAGGCCAGCTGGCTGCTGGACAGCCTCCTGGAGCAGAACTGGTTTCCTTGGGTGTTCTGTGCTGTGGCAAAGAGATTGATAGTGGTGGTGCCCCACCACCTCCCTGTGGAGGATCCACTTGTGTGGCTGGAGGACTCTACTCAGTTGGTCCACCAAGACATTGTGCTCGCCGGGCAGGTAAGTCACTGGGAGCTCCATGCCGTTGTCCAGTGCAAACTTCCACAGCCGGACCGCCTCCCAGTACAGGAGGTACGAGTCTGTGCCCCCCCTGCTTGTTTACATAGAACATTGCCACCTGGTTGTCCGTCTGAATCAGGGCCACCTGATTCGCCAGGTGTGCCTGGAAGGCATTCGCTATGGTCCACAACTCAAGGAAATGGATCTGGTGCAAGCTCTCCTTCTCAGGCCAGCCCTGCATCTGCAGGCTGTCCAGATGAGCCCCCCACCTGAGCTTGGATGTGTTGGTCATCAGCATCCAATGGGGGCTCTGCTTGGAACGGAAGGTCCAAAGCAGGTTCGGCGGCTCCAACCATCAGCCGAGGGACCACACTAACAGAGGGATGACCACTACTCTATTTCAGAGGTGACCCGTGGCCTGCTTCTGCTGCATGCAGAGGGTCCAATGCACCTGTTACATGAAGAAGTGAGCTAAGGGGGTAATGTGCACCATGGAGGACATGTGGCTAAGAACCTTTAGCACCCCCCTGGCTGTGGTGTAGCGCCAACACCCCATGCTACTGACCACATCTGTCAGCCGCTGCATGCGGTTAACAGTAGAAATGCCCTGACCTAGGTGGTATCAAGAAGGGCACTGATATATTCCAGGCACTGCGTGGACTGAAGGTGGGACTTGGGGTAATTGATGACGAACCCCAGCCCCTCAAGGATCTGAATAGTGAGGTGAGCTGACTGCTGTACTGCGTCTAGAGTGGGGCCTTTGATGAGCCAATCATTTAGATAGGGGAAGACGAAGACTCCCAGAGTGCGAAGGTGTGTGGCTACAACTGTGAGACACTTGGTGAAGATCCATGGTGCAGACACAAGTCAGAAGGGGAGCACCCAGTACTCACAGTGCTGGCACCCCAGCACAAATCTGAGGTATTTTCTGTGACCTGGATGCATCGGGATGTGTGTGTATGCATCCTTGAGATCCAAGGAGCATAGCCAGTCGTCATTGAGAAGGTATGGGAGCAGAGTCCCTAGTGAGACCATCATGAACCACTCGTGCACAAGAAACCTGTTTAGGTTCTGGAGGCCCAGGATGGGCCCAAACCCCCCAGTCTTTTTGGGGACCAGATAGTACCTGGAGTAAACTCCTTTCCAAATGGGAATGGTTTGATGGCGAGGTCCGTCAGCAAAGCAGCGACCTCCTCCTGCAACAGGCTCCAGTGCAGCTGATCCATGGGGTACTCTCCCGGATTGAAAGTAGGCAGCAGTTGGGCATGGTGCAGCAGATAGCCCTGATAGACAAGCTGCAGTATCCAGGCATCCGAGGTGATCAGGGGCCACCTCTGGGTGAAATGGAGGAGCTGCTCCCCCTACCTAAGGGGGAATCTTGGCAGGCAAGGGATGGTTGGCTATGTTTCCAAGAAATCAGTCAAAACTCCACCTCTGGCTTGGGCTGCAGGGTTGGCTGGGATTTCTGGGGCTTCTTCTGCCGCTGCTAGTGGGGAGCCTACGCCTTCAGCTGGGTGCTCTGAGGCACTGGGTAGTACCGACAAGGATGGGGGTAGAAGGCCTTCCTTGAGAACCTGGAGACTGACACATACTCCTTCTTGAGCTCACCCACTTTCTCCTCTACTAGCTTTCTGAAGACATTCTCCCCACTGCAAGGGACGTTGAACAACTTGTCCTGGACCCACCGCTCCAGGTTGGAGGACTGAAGTCAGGCCAGCCACCGGGCACTGATGCTTACCGCCATCACCCTGCAGGCAGACTCAAAGGCATTATATGTGGCTCGCATGTCATACTTGGAACAGTCCTTGACATGACCTATCAAGGCATGAAAGGAGTTGAGGTGGCCGGGTGGGGACATGAATGGCAAACTTTGCCAGGTCCAACATAATGTCCTTTGGGAACTTGCCCATGTATAGGAGGTAGGAAAGAATCCTGGCCACTAGCATGGAGCCCTGGCCTCTCGCCCCAGGGGCACCGAGGTGTGCGTCTTGCTGCTCTTTACGTGCTTCAGGGCAAAGTCCACCACTAAGGAGTTATGTAACAATGGGGGCTTCTCAAAGCCCAGCATCTTCTGGTCCCAGTACATCAAGTCCAACCACCGGCTGAAAATGGGGACCATGAAGGGACTCTCCCACAGCTACAGTGGTAACCTGTGCAAAACATGGTGCACTGGCATCGTCACTGCCTCCTTGGGCGCTGAAGGCTACTATAGGAGCTTGAACTCCCCTGCTCTCAGCTTGTCCTCTGCCTCAAGGGAGAAGGTGATGGCCTTGGCCATATTCCACACGAAGTCCTGAAAGGATATGATCTTAGGGGGGTGACTTGTGCCACTCATATGGAGGGGACAGATCCGATGGGAGGTTTGGAGTCCTCCTGTCCGAGATCGACCTCCCAGTCTTTGAACTCAGACTCTGAAAGGAAATCAAAATAGCATCACGTTTCCTCCTGCCGTTTCCTCTGGTCATGTAGAGAGGGCGGGCGTTGGTGGGACCTGTGGCGCCCCGCACAAGAAAGGGATTGCCCTGGGACGTTGGACCCTGATACACTCGACAGGGAGATGGCCGTGGCAATCAGCATCGATTCTTATCTCCTGCCTGATGTGCCTGCCCCTGCTGGCAATGCATGGGTTTCTAGGATGGGCTGGACAGAGTGCAGTGATGATGTCAAAGCCATCAAAGGGCTTGCATGTCGCAAGGCCAAGACCACCACCATGTGAACCTGAGGGCCCTCGGGTGCTCTTCCAGAACCACCATTTCGGAGGCGGCCAGGGCCAGAACTGGAACACTGGCCACTGACACCGGTACCTCCGGTAGGGACTCCATGATAACTGGTTCATCAAGAGACATCTGGCTGCCCTCCTTGGCTATGGGGGTTGATTCCTCCCATCTGGAAGTCGATTCCTCCCACCAAGGAAGCTTGGTTAGCCACCCTCGCTGTCCATGTTGCACCGGGGAGGGCTGCAGTGCCGATGCATCTTGGGCTTATCCCGGTGTTTGGGAGCCCCCTTTCAACATTTTGACAGGATCAGCATCAGGTCACTCCCTGAATCTGGTCAGACATCAACAAGTCATCACTCAACGCCCTGGCCCTTTGGTTCTAACTATGCTAAGGTGTCCCATTCGGTTGACCCCTTGGTGGGGATTCTGCAACGGGATCGATGCTGGAGTCGAGGATGCTGAATCCGCCTTCCAAAGAGGGACTCTTCCAACTTTTTCTGGTTCTTCAGGCCCCTCCTGGTCATCTGCAGACAGAGGTTGCAGGATGCAGGCTGGTGATCAGGCCCAAGGCATTGTAGGCGCTAACTGTGCCTGTCCGTGACCGAAATAGTGTGGCCACATTTAGTACATTTCTTAAAGCCGCTCACCGGCTTTGACATGTCTAGGAAGGCCACCTTGGCAAGGTCAAAGGACTCGATTGCAACGGCAGGACAAAGGTCTGGATCGGGGAAAAACACACACAAAAAAAATATCGTCTGAAAGCTGACTAACTGACGACAGGTGGTGAAACTACTAGAAAAAAATATACCCGCAAAGAGTAAAATAGAAAAAATATTTTCCGCTGGTGCAGCACATGTCCTGTGAGCTCTGCAAAAAGAAGGACATTGCAGAAGATGGCACCACGATAGATGAGAAGTGGATAACATGTTAAAACCCTCGGCCCAGTGTGCAGCGGCGGCCAAGAGAGCAAATAGAATGCAAGGTATCATGAGGAAAGGAATGGAAAATAAAACAAAAGATATTATAATGCCTCTATATCGTTCCATGGTGAGATCGCACCTTGAATATTGTGTGCAATTCTGGTCGCCGTATCTTAAAAAGGATATAGCATTATTAGAAAAGGTTCAGAGAAGAGCCACCAAAATGGTAAAGGGGATGGAAGGATACTCCTATGAAGAAAGGTTAAAAAGGTTAGGGCTCTTTAACCTGGAAAAGAGACGGCTGAGGGGAGATATGATAGAAGTCTATAAATTAATGAATGGAGTGGAACGGGTAAACATAGATCGATTGTTTACGTTATCAGAATATAAAAAGACTAGGGGACATGCAATGAAGCTACAGGGTAAACTATTTAAGACTAATAAAAGAAAATATTTTTTCACTCAACGTGTAATCAAACTCTGGAATTTGTTACCGGAGGATGTAGTAAAGGCCGTTAGTGTAGCTGGGTTTAAAAAAGATTTGGACAAGTTCCTGGAGGAAAGGTCCATAAACCATTATCAAGAAGGGACCCAGGATATCACTGCTTGATCCAGTACAAGCATTGTGGAACCTGTGTCTTTTGAGGAAACTGCTAGGTATGTATGACCTAGATTGGCCACTGTTGGAAACAGGATACTGGGCTTGATGGACCTTGGTCTGACCCAGTATGGCATATCTTATGTTCTTATGTTCACGCATGCACGGTACAGCTCCCAAAAGCTTGTAATGGAAGATGGGGAGCATTCTGCATGGTTTCTGTCAGTGACATCATCCATATGTGAGGACTTACTTCCTGTATGTCAACAGAGAATGAAGATTTCCTTCTCATAAAAAAATAATTTATGGTCCTCTCCTCATCTATGAGCCCTAGCATGCATGAGGACCCTGCAGCCTGGCTTGCTTGGATGTCCTATAGAAAACACTTTCTTTCCTCTCATGGTAATAGTAAGAACTTGCATCACAGGTTATGGTAATATTTTTCCCCATAGTTGTTCGTTGTCTTTTCCATCATTTTCAATTTATTCAGGCTACCTTGTTACCAGAGGGCTGAAAGAGGAACTTTCTGTAGTTCTGCATGACTCCTAGTGAGGGTCTACCCAGGACTGGGGTTCAATATGCTGTGACCCAGGGCAGAAATCTGGAAGGCAGCCTCAAAGATCACTGGCAGGCTATGCCTTCTTCAGCTTTGGTCAGCCTTGGGGGTCCCAAATGGCACTGGGGACATGAAAATTACCCTGGTTGTAACACCTCTCCCCCAACACCAGTCTTAGGGCCACCCATGGTGAGGTCTATAATTCTCCTTCCACTTCAGAGACTATGTCACTATGTCTTCGAAAGAGAATTATGAGCTATTTATATCCAACTGGTCTCTAGTACATGATGGATGCAGTCAGACTATAATTTAAAATAAAATGAATCACAGTTTGAGTCTTTATTTTCTGAAATTTTATATATTTCAATTGGGTTTATGTTTATTAATGTGTACAACACTTATAAACTTCAGAAAGTATACTTTTGTGCTATAAGTGATTCGTTATAAACTCCAATGAGATTATTTGAGATTCTATATACAGAATCACAATTGTAATTTGTGTGAGATCTTATGCTCTCTATAAGCTATTTTATGGTAAACATGTTAAAATGTTTCAATAAAAACAGAATTTAAAGAAAAATATTGCTTGAGCTTCGCAAACTCAAGGCCTTCCATTAGAGCTGGCTTTTAAGTTTACCAAAATCTGTAAATGAATCTGATGCTCAAATGTATCTTTATTAAAGCTCATGGTGAATATCCCAAAGAGCAGTCCTCGTTGAGCGTCTTAAGTTTGGGAACCAATGGACCAAGGACCATAACAGTTGCAGAGAAACAGCCCTGATAGTAAATGCTAAATGTGTGGCAGAGAAATGCAACTGTCCTCAGTAATGACCATCATATCATACAATGAATCAGCTACTGACCTGCTGGCTAAAAAATGTAATGCGTGCCTTTGAGTCAATGCTGACTCCTGGTGACCCAGCAGCTTGTGGATTTTTTTAGCAGCATGACCAGAAGTAGATTGCCAGGCTTTTCTTCCACGGCAATGGAGGGTTAAGTGACTTGCCCTAGATCACGAGTACTAGTGGGAACTGAACCTTAGTCTCTTGATTATCAAGCCAGTGCTCTAACCATTAGGTTACTCCTCCACTGCTGGCTAAAGGGGGTTGATATTTATAATTCTGACTCCTAATTTCCATTGGGGCAATTTCTCCAAATGGGTTAGTCATGAACCTCACTCCTAAGCCAGCATATGTGGAGTACCTTTTATGGGGTCTGAAGTGCTTCTTTTTGAAGCTGAAATGAGAGATTGCCTTGGAGTCTCAATGAGTAACAGAACAAATAGCCCATGTTCCCTGTAAAATAGTTATCTCCAAGTTATAATGCCCTGTTCAATGTAATTTCAGTTTGTTCAATGTAAACAGCCTTGATATCATGAAAGGCGGTATATAAGAAATGTTAAATAAATAAAAATAAATAAATAAAATAAATAAATAAATCTTGCTTATTTCATTCTTCTACAAAAAAAATCAGGACTGTACCTTTCCCAAAAGAGAGGGGAAACTGTGCTGCTGTCAGGATGGAGAACATCCAACAGGGCATTTAGTTTAATGGACAGTCAGAGCATAAAGAAGTGTAGTCGGCTAACAGACAATCTATAAAACAAACTCCCTCATCCTCTTAGAAGGGTTCTGTAATAATGTCTTGCCTCTCTGTTTGATTCTCACCTGAGTGATCTGATTCTTCCACTCCTCTGCTTGTTGGTGTGTCCAGCCAGCTGGGGAGTCTTTGCCAGGGCTGCAGCTTTGCCTTTTCCTGCAGTTTTCCAGTTTTTTGTTCCTGCAGTTTCCTTTTCTCCTGTTCCTGTAGTCTCTTCACTTCCCGTCCTTGTGGCATCCTTACTTCCCGTTGCCTCATTTCCTGCTTCTGCGGCATCCTTGTGCCCCACACTTTATCCTTTTCTTGTAAACTGTTTTCCTCTTGTGCATGCTCTGCTTCCAGCAACTTTCCTTTGTCTTGAGGTTGCCTCGTATCCTGCAGGTTTTCCTCATCTTCCAGTCTCTCTGCTTTATGCTCCTTTTCTGCTTCTTGTAATTGCCCAGTTGCCTGTCCTTTCCCTTGGTTTCGCAGCTTGTCTGTTCCCTGCAGTTCTTCTTTCCTCCTAGGCTTCTCCACTTCCTGGATGGTTTCCTTTTCTTGCAATCTGTCCACTTCACACAGGTGCTCCAGTTCTTGCAGTTCTTCCTCGTCTTGATGTTCCTTTGCTTCCTGCGGGTTTTCTTTACCTTGCATTTCGTCCACCCCTTGTCGTTGATTCGTTTTCTTTAGACTTTTCCAGTTTTGCAGCTTTTTTGCTTCCTGCAGATTTCTCTGGTCTTGTGGTTTCTTCGCTTCCTGCAGGTTTCTCTGGTCTTGTGGTTTCTTCGCTTCCTGCAGGTTTCTCTGGTCTTGTGGTTTCTTTGCTTCCTGCAGTTGCTCCATCTGCTGCATTGTTTCCAGGCCTTGCACTTTGACAACTTTCTGCACATATTCCTGGTTGTCCATTATCTTTGGTTCTTGCAGGTTTCCTTCCTCTCGCACTTGCCCTTCTTCCTGCACTCTGTCCTTACTCTGAAGCTGCCTTGTTTTCTGCAGGTCTTCATTGCCCTGAGACGGTCCTGCTTCCTGCAGGCTTGCCTTCTTTCGCAGCAGCCTCCTCTCCTGCTGGTTTTTGTTTTCCAGTTGCTGGGTGTTTGGCAGGCTATGCTTGTCTTGTGGTTTGTCCCCTTCCCAGAGCTCTTTCTTTTCAAGCAGTTTCTTTCCCTCTTGCAGTATTTGCTTTTCGTGCTGTTCCTGCATTCGGTTCTCTCTGGCCTCAGGTGTGGGCTCAGGTCCTGCAAGGGAAGAAGGCAGAAGTTAGGGATGTGCTTTTGATTGTTTTATTTATTATACACTAAAATGGTTAATATGCACCAAACAGTTCTAATACATGCTAAAAACTATTGAATGCATGCTAAACCCCCCACCAAAAAAAAATAATCCAGCACACTTTCCCCACTCAATACAATTTTCTTTATATTTGTGCTTGCCTCTCTAGCAAGATAGCTGTCACACTATAGATATGTGGAGCAAAAGCAGAAAACAGATGATCGTTGACTGCCTACGTTCCTCATTGGCTCAGTGCCTGTGAAATTGACATTAGAGAGAGGAAAAGCCAAGTGGGATAACTATAAGTTCCATCTTTTCTCTTCTACCTTCTGTGCTTTGATACCTCCCTGGATCCTCAAACTTCTTTGGTTGGTGACAGGTATTGCTTCTTTCTTCTCTTGCTAATCTCTTCGTCCCTGCTATTATCACATTATAACATGCATCTCGACAACTCCAATGTTGCCACATGTCTCTCTACATTTCTCTCTTGTTGCCCTTCCTTCCTACCCCCTCCCACTCATATTACTAGCAAACATCTGAAGCTCCTCGTTCAGTCATCTTGATCTCTCCCCCTCCTGTCTTCTGTCTTGCCTACCTTGCTGTTTGACCACTCTTTTCTTTGACAATTCATTTCAAGATCTCATTAGTTGTTCTGTCCCCCTTCAAGTCTTTGGCGTCTCACTGAAACTTGGACAATTCTTCTATTTCAATATCAATTGCTCTTCACTTCACCTTCTCTCTTTTTTCTAGTCAGTTGACACCAGCTGTGCTACCTTTCTTAATTTTGTGCTATCTGCCTCCTTTCGGATCGGACTAGCAGCTTAATGTTAGAACTGCAGGCTAAGAACCAGGAAAGCCCAGTTTGAATCCCACTATGACCTTAACCCTCCATTGCCTCAGGTAAAATCTTAGAGGGGCATATTCAAGACATTTTGTGCCATTGAATATCCCCTCCTAAAGCCACTGAATACCCCAATGCTGACCGCATAGTATCAGGGCATTCTAGGACGGCACTCATGTTAATCGGTCAGTGGCAAAATTCAGCCACTGGCCAGTTAACACAAAACAGCTAAAGTTAGGCACCAAAAAGGATGGCCTAACTTTAGCTGGTTTAGTTAATTAAGCAGCGGCTGAATATCGCTGCTGCCCGGTTAGATAAAACGCTATCGGGGCAGACCAGATGGTCAGTGCCAGTGGCTGGATACGACCCCAGCATTGAATAACCAGGTCTAAATTAAAATGGCCACCGTCAGCTGCTTTACCCGGGCTAGCCACTGCCGTTGAATATCAGCCTCTTAAATTAAAAGCCGAGGATGGAAAATATCTACTGTACCTGAATTTAATTTGCCTTGAGCTACTACTGAAAAAGGTGTGAGCTAAATCCAAATCCCCTTCCCTTAAAAGATAATTTTTCAGTCTGCAGCACATCACCTTTGAATCTCTGTGTCTTGTCCATCTATCCGCATATATAGAGGCTTTCTGAAATGGCTATTTACATGTACATAGTCAATTTACATATGCAAATGCTGCTATTTATATGTGTATATGTTTCTAAAATGACCTTTAATATCCTTACCTTGGGTGGCCTGTCTGCTGGATCCTTGGGGAAGTCTGTCACCCAATATTCTTCTACCCTTGCCTCCATTAGTCTTTCTGGTGCCTTCCTCTGCTTCAGTAGAAGCTTCTTCCTTCAGGAACTTTGCTGAACAATTACCCCTATCATCAGGCACCTCTGATCCAGAAATAAAAGCATCAAACAAAGATTTTTAAAAACATCATGGGCTCAGGAGTGCCTCAGTAAGAAAACTTCAAGAAAGAGAGAAAAGGTTACAGAACCAAGAAAACCAAAGAGAAGTCCATCAAAGCAGGCAGAATTGTAAGTATGGCCTATGCACAATTTGTTGGCCACCTTTGTGATTGGCAGATACACTTTGGACTTTGAGGTCGATATTCAAAGATCTGCTCACCAGGTGAGGCGCTTGGGTAAATTTATCTAGTTTCCTCTACATGGATTGTCAGTGCACCTACCTGGCTAACTCTTTGTGACTGAATATCTAGCTTAACCTAGATGCTCAAAATTTGAGTAAGCACATTTAGGCCTGTCACTTACACAACTGTGTCACCCAGCAAAATTTAGTCAATTACAGCTGATTATTAAACTAACTGGCTAAATGCAAAAGCTCAGTTCAATAACACTTCTGACCTGGCTCCTTTTTAACACAGTTAAATTTGTTCAGCTTGCAAGTTTAACTGTAGAAATGTAGCCAGTTAAAGGGGTTGAATTTCTAAACAGAGAAATTATTAACTGAAATCCAGTGGTTAGAGCAGTGGAACTAGTCTTGAAGGACTACCAAAAGGGACTGCTTCTGTTGGAAAGAAATCTGCACTTGTAAGTACTTCTGGGAAATTCTCTAAATCTTAGGGAAAAGGAAATTCTTTGGGTTAAAACTGAAATCTGTGTATTTGTTAACTCAGTCAGGGCCTAGTATCAGCAGAGAACTTTTCATTTAAATCAAATCAGAGTATAGCTTAGCACAGAAGGAAAAAGAGGGCAAAATATTCTTTGAGTTGAAAGAAATAAATTGTTTCTATATACCTTTACAATGAGGCCTTCCACTTAGGAGGCAAGAGATCTGGAAATTTGTTTTAAATAGGTGTTAAAGCCAAGTGAAAGGTCAAAGGGGCAATTTGAAAGGCTTCTTCTATCAAACCAAGGGTCGTGTGAATCACCCAGGAAATTGTTAATAGAAGCACAGATCTGGGACCTGTGTAGCAATCCAGCCCTTCCTAAGTGTTAGTTCACCCCACCAACCCTGACTCCCGCCCACCCCAGGCATAATCTTAGCTTTATAGGCTCTTAAACCTATTAAAGGGGGAAGGGTGGTCAAAGTCACTTTCAGGTTCAGCTGGTTATCATCAGTAGGAATAGATTAAGGCCCTAAGTTAATTAATCTTCAGTTCAACAAAGTCCCATAAAGGTAATTGGTATAGTCTTATCAGTACAAGTATCCCTTACAACTTTAAGTAAACAACTTAAATAGCTAAACAAAACCTTAAAACTAAGATGTAGATAGCAGTCCAGCAGCAAGATGGGGGCTATCTAGTCTTGTGCATTGAGTGTCACATATACGATTTTCTCCCAGTTGGTGAGGTATCTTACGTGTGCACTAGGTGCAAGGAGCTCTTTGCCCTCAGGGAATGAGTCCAATCTCTGGAGGCTACAGTAACAGACTTGGAGGACATAAGGAAGATAGAAAAATACATAGACGAGACCTACAGGAACACAGTATTGAAGTCCCACCTCCAATTTGGCAGCATCTCAGTTGCCATGGAGGAGAAAGGTCATGTGAAAGGAGAAGGTGAAATTAGACTTACCTGCTAATTGTTGTTCCTTGAGGAACTCCAGTTTAGTCCCGAACCTTTAGAGTTTTGCTCCTCCTCCAGCAGCTTGGAGACTGAGAAAAGTCATTCTTGTGATGTCACCGGTACATAAGCTCCGGAATCGCCTTCTCTCACCAGTAACCTATTGACAAAGCAGACTCACCGGAGCAACAATTAAGCAGCAAACTGTACCAATGAACTTGTATGAACTAACTGAACTGTGCTGCACACCTCAAACTATGTACATACCGATGAAGCATTATAGAAGTGCCTCGGCCCCCGTCCCCTGCTATGGAGCTGTTGACCCCTCAACACTTCCAAAACCTTGCACCATGTCACAACTAATCAGGCCACCACGCATTCACGCACTTTGCTTACCTGTCATACCTCTCTGTTTCAGGCTCTAACCCACAGAATCTCCCCGGGCGGGATGCGGGACTAGACTGGAGTTCCTCAAGGAATAACAATTAGCAGGTAAGTCTAATTTCACCTTCCTTATCGTCCCTCCAGTCTAGTCCCGAACCTTTGGGGATGTAACAGAGCAGTGAATCATCTAATAACTATCTGTAGACCAGCCTGAAGCACCGCTGACCCAAAACAGGTATCCCTTTCCGCCTGAATGTCCAGACGGTAATGCTTAACAAAGGAATGCAGAGAAGACCAAGTTGCTGCCTTGCAAATCTCGACTGGCGATACTAAACTGCACTCCTCCCAGGACGCCGCCTGCGCCCTAGTAGAATGAGCTTGTAGCCCCCTCTGGCACCGGCTTACCCTTCAGAATATACGCTGACGCAATAGCTTCCTTTACCCATTGGGCAATGGAAGCTTTAGATGCCGCCTGGCCTTTATTTGGTCCGTTAAACAGAACAAACAGCCTATCCGACTTACGGAAGCTGGCTGTCCTGCGAAGATACCTCTTTAATGCCCGACGAACATCCAAACACCTCAACTTTCCTGAAAAGGGCCTGTCATACTTTCTCCGAATACCGGTAAGGAAACCATTTGATTCACATGAAATACCGACACAACCTTAGGCAAAAAGGACGGCACCGACCTCAGAACCACCTTCATGTCCAAAAACGAAAGGAAGGGCTTCTTACAGGAAAGTGCTTGCAACTCCGAAATCCTTCGCACGGAAGAAATCGCTACCAAGAACACAACCTTCAGGGTAAGATCCTTTAAAGATGACCTCGACAGAGGTTCAAAAGGCTCTCGTACCAACGCCTCCAGAACCAGAGGCAGATCCCACGACGGTATGACTTGCCTACGCGGAGGTCTCAACAAGGCAACTGCACGTAAAAATCGCTTTACATCTGGATGAACTCCGAGCGACACGCCTCAAACTTTCTCCCTATAACAGGACAGCGCCGCCACCTGTAATCTCAAAGAAGAAGCTGCTAAGCCTTTCTGAAACCCATCTTGCAAGAAGGACAGAAGCTGCGGAAGCGACGTTTTTAACGTAACCAACTGTCTGTCCCCACACCATGATTCAAACACTTGCCATACTCGTATATATGCCAACGAGATCGACCTACGACAGGCCCTCAGCAAGGTGGAAATAACTCCCGCCGAATATCCCTTCGCTCTCAGCCTCGCCCTTTCAATAGCCAAGCCGTAAGCGAGAATCGATCCACTTGGGGCATGAACAGAGAACCCTGAGAAAGAAGATACTTCTGAAGAGGGAGCTGCCATGGTCTGTCCACTAGCAGTCTCATCATATCAGCATACCAAGGCCTCCTTGGTCAATCTGGCACGATCAAAATCATCTGACATTTGTGCCGCTCTATGCGTTGCAACACTCGACCTATCAATACCCAAGGGGGAAACACGTATAGGAGTTGATCTTCCGGCCAGGTCTGAATCAGAGCATCCAGGTCTTCCGACATTCTCTCCCTTCTTCTGCTGAAGAAACGTTCGACCTGTGCTGACTGAAAGGACACCATGACATCCATCACTGGAGAACCCCAGCGCTGCACCAGCAGTGCGAACACCTCCGGGTGAAGCAACCACTCCCCTGGGTCCACTCTCACCCGACGCAAGAAATCGGCGTCTACGTTGTCTACTCCTGCTACATGCGCCGCTGACAGGGCCAACAGATTCTCCTTGGCCCACTCGAGCAGACCCCCAGCCTCTGCCTCGAGGGCCATACTGCTTGTACCCCCTTGGCAACTGATGTACGCCACAGCAGTCACGTTGTTGGAGAATACGCAAATGGCCTTTCCATGGAGATAAGATTGAAATCCCTGAAGCGCCCGTGTCACCTCTCTCAACTCTAACCTGTTGATGGCCCAACTGCTTTCCTTTACGGTCCACAGCCCCTGCAAGAACCGTCCCTGGCAATGAGCTCCCCAGCCCACCAGACTGGCATCTGTCGTAAGTGATATCCACTCCGGGGCCTCCAAGGGCATTCCCTTTTTGAGATTTCCTGGACGTAACCACCACTGCAGAGCTGTGCGTGTCTCCGGAGGGCAGGGTAGCCGTTGTGATAGCTGATCCGTCTGGTGCGACCACCTCCTCAACAACGCCCTTTGTAGCGGTCTTATGTGGGCTCTTGCCCATGGAACTAACTAGAGAGTCGCCGCCATGGTCCCGAGGACCTGCAGATAAGTCCATGTCGTGGGAGCCGGCATCCTGAGAAACTTGTGAATCAACCGCTGCAGTCCTAACGCTCGCTGTTGAGGAAGAAAGACTCTCCCGAGCTCCGTATTGAAGCGAGCGCCCAGATAGTCCAGCCGCTGAGAAGGGCGTAATGTGCTCTTGGAGAAGTTGATCACCCAGCCGAGACTTTGCAGGAATGCCACCACCTTGGCCATAGCTGACTCGCTTTCCGCCCTGGACTTCGCCCTTATCAACCAACCGTCTAGATAAGGGTGAACCAATACTCCTTCCATCCGCAACGCCGCTGCTACCACTACCATGACCTTGGTGAATGCTTGTGGCGCTGTAGCTAGACGAAAAGAAGTGCCTGGAACTGGAAATGTCCCTTCGGCACCGTGAATCTGAGAAACCTCTGATGCTCCTGCCATATTGGAATGTGCAGATATGCTTCTGTCAGGTCCAAGGACGTAAGAAATTCTCCCTTTCTTATTGCTACAATGACCGATCGGAGAGTCTCCACCCGAAAGTGAGACACCCGGAGACACCAATTCACTCTCTTGAGATCTAAAATTGGCCGAAACGTTCCATCCATTTTTGGAACCACAAAATATATCGAGTACTGACAGATGCCATACTGATCGGGAGGAACCGGTACAATGGCTTGGAGAAACAGCAGCCGACGTACCATGTCCCGCACCGCTCTGTGCTTGATAGGCGCCTTGCACGGAGACCTGATGAAAGAATCAGACACCGGCCTCTGTAACTCCAAGGCATAGCCCTCTCTGATCACTTCCAACACCTACTGATCTGAAGTGATTTGGACCCAGGCCGGGTAAAACTCCCGTAACCGACCCTCTACGGGAACCCGTTCCACCTGGGTCACCTTGGCATCATTGCGATCTTTTAAGGTTCGAGGTAGAGGGTGAGGCAGCTGCAAACCCCCTGCCTGCTCCTCAAAACCCCTGACTTCTATAGGGAAAACGGCCCCTCTGATTTTGCCCAAACCTAGGGGACCGGAAGCGTCTAAATTCCTGCTGTTGGCTCTTAGGTAACAGGGTTGCACGTTCCTGTTTCTGCTTGTCTTCCAGCAGCCTACCATCTTTGGATTCGCCCAAGTCCTTAACCAACTTGTCTAACTCCTCTCCAAAGAGAAGCCTACCCCGAAAGGGAAGTTTACATAATCTCGACTTGGACGACCCGTCTGCAGCCCAATTCCGCAGCCAAAGGTGCCTCCTCGCCGCCACCGCCGAAGCCATACTCTTCGAGAGACTTCTAAGGTCATAATGAATACCTGCCAGATAGGCTGCGCCTGACTCCAACCTGGACGCCTCTGCCGTCGCTCCTTCCGCTTGTTCTCCTTGGAGGTGCTGCACCCAGCGAAGACAGGCCCTCGCTACCCACACTCCACAAATAGACGCTTGCAATGAGAGCGCATATACCTCAAAGATTCCAGTTTGCGATCCTGGACGTCCTTCAGGGCCCTATGGGAATTGTAGTCTTTTTGGTAACCGCCGAGACTGTGGCATCCACTCTGGGAGACTTAAACAATTCCCTGTCCTGGTCTATTAAGGGAAAGAGATGAGCCATAACTCGAGCCCCCTTCAGGGCCGATTCGGGCAAATCCCATTCTTCTTGAATCATTTCCCGAATACCCTATGTACTGGGAAAGCTCTCTGTGTCTTCCGGAATGCCTGCAACAAAGGATCTTCCAGAGTAGCCTCTTATGTTGGACCTCCTGCGGTATGTTCAGCGCCTTCAGTGTCTCTGAGATGAGTGCAGGTAACTCCTCTCTCCGAAACAGACGCACCACCCTGGCTTGATCTTCCTGCTCCGCAATCTCGCCTTCTTCCAGCTCTTCGTCCAAATCCAGGTCAGGATCTGGCTCTTCCAAACCAAACCCTTCCGAAAGCACCAAGTGCTCTGACCGGTTCCCCTCGTGCCGGAACCTCTTCACTGGTACCCCTGTGACCGCCATAACCAAAGGAGTTCCTGGCCTCTTCAATCCCAGGTCTAGGTCTGGTACCCCAGGGTCTGGCCGTCCCTTAGGTGTTGCAAAGGCTTGTTGTATGACAGCAACAAACTCTGGTGAAAAAATGGCCGCTAGGCCTTCTGGCAAGGCCGGTTGTGAGCCAGAGAGATCTGAGGCTGCAGAAGTGCCGGGCGTCAGCTCCGAAGATGGCAGTATGGTAGCAGCGGGGTCCAGGACCGCTCCCGGAGCACCCATAAGGTCAGCCTCCCCCACCTCAGAGAGCTGATCCATATCTGCTGCTTCGGGAGTGCAGTCCCTACACAATCTAGCCTCTGACACTGTGCTCCTCTTTGCCCCACAGAGCAAGCAACGAGGCTTTGCAGGCATCCCCCTCTGCACTGCCTGGAAGCTGTCCCGATGGCCGGCCAGCCACAGAGCTCTGCCACCAAAGAGAACTTGCGCCAAATCACTTACACAGCCATTCGTCGGGTTTTGTTTTGTTTTTTTTTATTCCAAAACACATGCAGGGCTCCTAACCATCTGCCAAGGCGAAAACTGAAGAAACCGCCGCAAAACGAAGCTTCCCGGTCGGTTGACTGCCGCTGAAAAGCTGATCAACAAACAGCCCGAACCTGCTTCCTGCACTTCTGACACGCGGCTGGGCCTGCCGCACCACCAGCCGCGTCTCAGCGCGCCGGCGTTAGCAACGGGAAGGCTCGTCAATGCCCCGCTCTACCGCCGAAGAAAAGTACCCCGCTTACCCCCGAGCTGGGAAGGAGTGCTCCTCTTCTTCTGCTCCCTGGCTCAACTGCCGAGCGGGAGCCACCACCATGGGAGCTGAAAGGCTCCAGCAGAAGGAAGACTGCAGCCCTTCACTGGCTCCCGCTGCAGGTTGAACTCATGCACTCCCCACTCGTGCAGAAGGTGCTTGGTCCCGAGGCTGACCTTCCTCTTGGCACTGCTCATCAAGGTAATGGAAGGCTTTCTGGAAGGGATGCTGCAAGGTGGGGGGGGGGGGGGGGAAGGACACAGCACCGTGGTCACTCTGGCTCCACTACAGACAAAAAACACGTCTTTATTTTTTTTTAAAGAAACCAAATCAAACAGATTCTGTTCAATAGATTAACTATACTACACTAACTCTCCTTAATTGCTCCTCTAGTGAGCCTGAACCTACAGGCTCACCAGTCCTCCAGCTGCTTGGAGACTGAGAAGGCGGTTTTATCAAAAAACAATAAACATAAACATAACTGGTGAGAGAAGGCGGTTCCAGAGCTTATGTACCGGTGACATCAAAAGAATGACGTTTCTCAGTCTCCAAGCTGCTGGAGGAGGAGCAAAACTCCAAAGGTTTGGGACTAGACTGGAGGGACGATAAGGAACATGACTTTGGTGTGTTAGGAAGTGATCCTGTAGCTAGGACCTGTCTGCCAGAAGATGTAAAACCCTCTCTCACTGAGGTGGTTTCTCCAGGGCCATGTGCCCATGAGGAAAGGGTTAGGACAGCTGTTATAGTTGGTAATTCGATCATTAGGCATATCGATAGCTGAGTCGCTGGTGGAAGTGAGGACCCCCTGGTAACATGCTTGCCTGGTGCAAAGGTAGCTGACCTTATGCACCACCTAGACAAGGTTTTAGATAGTGCTGGGGAGGAGTCTGCTGTCTTGGTACATGTTGGCACTAATGACATAGGAAAGTGTTGGAGGGAGATTCTAGAGGCCAAATTTAGACTTTTAGGTAGGAAGCTGAGAGTCAGAACTTCCAAGGTAGCATTCTCTGAAATGCCTCCCATTCCACACACAGGACTCAAAAGATAGGCAGAGATCCGGAGTCTCAATGCATGGATGAGATGATGATGCAAAGAAGAGAGTTCTGGATTTGTTAGGAAGTAGATAACATTCTGGGGGAAGGAGGGGCTCTTCCAAAGGGATGGACTCCACCTTAACTGGGATGGAACCAGGCTACTGGAATTAACCTTTAAAAAGGAGATAGAGCAGCTTTTAAACTAGACAGTAGGGGAATGTCGACAGTCACCAAGAAGCACATGGTTCAGAAGGATGTATCCTTGAAGGATACTAGCAAAACAGGGAGGTTAGGGCATCCCGACAGAGAGGTTCCAACAAAGATAAAGATAACCCAGATGTCCTTCAGTACTGAGCCAAAAGATTCCAAATTACACCTATCAACTGATAACAGATTAAATGAATAAAATACAACCTCTAAAATGCCTGTATGCAAATGCTAGAAGTCTAAAAAATAAGATGGGAGAGTTAGAATATATAGTACTAAATGAGAGGTTAGATATGATTGGTATCTCAGAGACATGGTGGAAGGAGGACAACCAGTGGGATACTGTGATACCTGGGTACAAACTATATCATAATGATAAAACAGATGAAACTGGTGGAGGGGTTGCACTCTATGTTAGAGAAGGCAATAAGTCACACAGGATTAAAATTTTGCAGGAAACAAAATATACTGTAGAATCGTTATGGGTAGAGGTTCCATGTAAAAAGGGGAAGGCAACAGTAGTAGGAGTATACTACCGACCACTTGGTCAGAATGAACAGATGGATGATGAAATGCTAAAAGAAATCAGGGAAGCTAACAAAATTTACAACATAGTAATAATGGGTAATTTCAATTATCCCTGTGTCAATTGGGTGAATGTCATAGCAGGACATGCTAGAGAGATAAAGTTTCTAGATCAAATAAATGACTGCTTCTTGGAGCAGTTGGTTCATGAACCGACAAGAGTGGAAGCTACTTTGGACCTAGCCCTTAGTGGAACACAGGATCTGGTGCAAGGTTTTTGGGGCCACTTGGCAATAGTGATCATAGCATAATTGCATTTAACACTAGAAGCCCCAAAAGGAATTTTACCTAGAAACCCCAAAGTGCGTCAATTGACGCATTATCATGACGACTGCGTTTAGCATGAAATGCAGATGTGAATTAATGTGAAGTTACTTATTTGTTAAATATGTGCAGTATGTGATGTCACTACATGATGTCATGTGTTTATTGTTTGTAATGTTGGAGTAAAACTGTAAACAGTGACTGAGATGTGCCACCTAGTGGGAACATGAATTTATACCTAGAAGACCCAAAGTATGTCAATTTACGCATCCAAGACAACTGAGTGCATCTATTGACGTACTTTGGGGCTTCTAGGTATAAATTCATTTTCCCGCTAGATGGTGCATCTGTCATTAATTTTCGATACGCATATTTGAACATCTTGACCTTGATAACAAAGTCATGGAACATGACTGACATGGTTCTAGCAGTGGCGCTGGTATACAACTTTGAAGATGCATTTGCATCAATTGACGCACTTTGGGGCTTCTAGTGTTAATAAATGGAAGAAAGATGGCAAGGAAATCCACAGTACTACCTTTTAACTTTCAAAAGGGAGACTATGATAAAATGAGGAAAACAGTTAAGAAAAACCTAATAGGAGCAGCTGCAAAGGTTAACGATTTACATCAAGCATGGGCATTGTTTAAAGCCCAGACCATATGTATTCCATGCTTTAAGAAAAGTGGAAGAAAGGCCAAAAAACTGACGACATGGTTTAAAGGCGAGGTCAGAGAGGCTGTTGTTGCCAAAAAAGCAGCCTTCAGGAAATGGAAAAAAGAGCCAAATGATGAATACTGGAAACATAAGCATTGGCAAGTTAGATGGAAGGCAATGATAAGGCAGGCAAAGAGAGAATTTGAAAAGAAGCTTGCTGTATGATAGAAGGGTAAAAGAAGCACTAAGGAAGGACAAGACCATAGCAGAGAGACTGAATGAATTCTTTGCTTCGGTCTTTACTGAAGAATATGTAGGGAAGTTACCCATGCCTGAAATGGTATATAAAGGTGATGTAGCGGAAGAATTGAAACAAACATTGATAAACGGAGAGGATGAACTACAACTGTTTGATAAAATGAAGAGTAGCATATCACCTGGACTGGATGGCAGAGGAATTGAGAGAAAGCACAGTTACTTACCTGTAACAGGTGATCTCTGGGAACAGCAGGAATAAGTCTTCACATATGGGTACGTCGGTACCGACGGAGTCTGCGCGGGAACACTTCCCAGCGTCCAATCAAAAAGCTTTTGGAAGCATCCCACCACGCCTGCGTGCTGCCTTCCCGCCTTTCCCAACTGCCTCTCCTCAGTTACGTTTTAAAGCTGAGACAAAGAGAGAGAGAGAGAGAGAGAGGGGAAAGGAAAGATAGATGGAGAGATACAACTCCTGGGGAGGTGGGTGGGTTGTGAAGACTTATTCCTGCTGTTCCCAGAGATCACCTGTTACAGGTAAGTAACTGTGCTATCTCCAGGAACAAGCAGGAATGAGTCTTCACATATGGGGACTCCCAAGCTGAGATGCCTGGAGTCCCAGCATGTCATAGATTGGAACATGCTATCTCCCACAACACCAGGCATCCTGAGGATGGGGGGTAGGAGTTGAAAAAAGAAAGGCGCTGTGGAACAGCTAACCTAGCATGGGACTGCAGACAAGGAGTCCATGTGTGGATGATAATTATCATCAATGATATTGAAAGAATATTGCAATATGGACCTCCCCTAACAGGATTACATAGCAGTAAGGAGGTTCATGGGATCTAGTGGGGAACCCAGTAGAGGAACCTCAAGGAGGACCTCACTGTGAAGTGGAGGTAATAAACCTGTAGGAAAAAACAGTGGAGGTCAGATTCCTGAAAGGTAAGAGGGAACCCCAGTAATAACTGGGGTAGTACAAAGACGGTGGGCCTTCAGCGGAAGGCTTTATGACAAATAGCCGAACTCTTTTGGCAACAGAATAACTCACCCTCAGGAACAAAAGGAGAAGGCTGACCGATTTGGACAAACAGGCACAGTCCTTGTGGGAGGAAAAGGTATGGAAACCCCTTGTATCCCAAAGAAGGACAAATGCCTGAGGCATTAGAGCCTGCGATTAACTGAAGATCCGCAATGACTCTCCTAAATGGAGTCAGCTAGGAGAGATACTGGAACATGGAGAGCTTCAGAGGTACATAAACCTTAAGGTTATGGTGGAAGTTGTGAACTACCACAGAAGTGGTTGTGCGTGTAGAACTTCAAATATGCTGGATAGCATAGGTATGGGTAAAGCCCATCTGTCAGAATCATATAGCTATATGAGCCTAGACAGTCAGGTAGATAAATATGCAGATACGTATCTCCCGATAATAGAATATCTCGACAGATACATATATATATATATATATATATATATATATATATATCTAGAGAGAGAGAGAGAGAGATAAACATATAAGAATATATCTATAGTGAGATATGAAGGGGCATAAAATACACGCAAATGATAGACATAGACATCTGTAAGATGTATGCTATAGATATGAATATATATATATATACCTCTATATGGGTGTCTGCAATGAAGCAGACAGAGATATGCCCACAGAACGGTATTCACATAGAAAATGTGGAGAGGAAAGATTCATCTAATAACAAGAAGGTGGAACCTACTTGAAAAGATATATAGAGAATCTATTCCCACTGGTTATGAGCTACAGGGATGCTAGCTAGTGAAATAACCAGGACGGTTACGTGAAAAGCAGAGGATGATATCAGTTTGCAGACAGCAAGTCTCGAGTATTCCAGAACTCTAGCATGGTAAGTGAACAGAAGACGCATAAAAATGAGATACCATGCTGACCTGGTTAAGGGCAAAAAGGTATCATGCGTTCTTACCATGAGGACGAGCTGCAAGGAGAAAAAGCATATTCCCGATTGGAACTACTATGGACCAAAGTAGGGAATTGGCAACTCCTTAAGCTTTCACGTAAGAGAAGGCCTATGTCCTTTATATTAAAAAGGAGATTCTTTCTAGTCATGGGAGACATGACTGAAAAAGCCTTTTCCAGCCATCTAGGATAGCTGTTGGAGAAAAAAAACCCATGCTCTCTAGCAAGGGCCCATAGTGGAGAGCTTCTCTGTAGGATTGCAGAGAGCATGATGCAGGAGAATGAGGAGATAGAACTGGCTACTGGAGAGTCAGTACCTATGTCAACTATGCTGCCAAACCTAGGGGAATGGAGATGGCAGAAAGAGAAGACAATCCAACAAGCCTGTAGTGAAATAATTTCCAAGACAGATGACAGCACTGACTTGGAGTCACTACTAAGACTAGACAGAATGTTAGTGGAGGACGAATCTGGTTGCTGATAGACAGAAACCAGTGGTCCAAACATTAAGGCTCCTGCATAGGTAGCTGCTTGCCAGACAGCAGAAAAAAATCTTACTGTTTAAAAACAGAAAGAACAGACAGAACAGGAGTAGAAAACTCTGGACATGTCTGATAAACTGCCTCAAAGCAAGATTAAAAAAGAGGAGTCAACTCAGAGAGGAAAACTCTGCACTGGAAAAGTAACAAAACTAGAGAGGCTGAAGAAAAAGCCTTCCAGTGAAGCAATACCGCTCTTACAGAGGAAAAGCTTGATAAGAGGGTAAAGAGAATGGAGCTGAAGAAGACTTACAAAGTAGTAAGTCTATAGAAGGAAAAAAAGACATGCTGGCACAGGAAACTATCGTTTGACAGTGGTTAGACCTCTTTCCCTAGCAGGAAGAAGAGGAGAACCCTGTGACCCATATGCATGAACATCCTGACAGCTCATAGAACATAGAAAAAATGGATGTCTTTTGGGAAGAGATCCATGTCTAGGGTTTAGAATGAAAGCAGTGGATTGCCTCTATTGAGAAGAAGCAACTGCAGATTCTAACCCCAAGAGTCACAAGCATCTTATGAAAATTGATCAGAAACCCTGCGGTTGCTGGGTTTGCTGAGCCTGGTAAGAGGTTGAATTCTGCAGACCAGGACAATGCTTCCCCTGTTTGGGAACATCTGTATGATGGGCAGATGATGCATAAAACCTTCTTCTCCTATGGGAAGAAAGTTTGGCAGGACATTTCCTACCTACTGGGACAGAAGAAGGAGCAGGAGAGCCCTTAGGGACAGGTAAGTCAGTGGACAACTGAGTAACCTGACGTAAAGACTCCTTGTTGAAAAGATTGTCTCCAGTGCAAGGAGTATGTCCCAGTCTTTGCTGTGCCCATTTGTCCAAGTCTGAAGCTTGGAGCCAGGCTCTACGTCAGGGGTCTCAAACACGCGGCCCGCGAGACAACTTTGTGCGGCCCGCGACAGAGAAAAACAAAAAAACCCCAAAACCCTGGCTTCTGCCGTTGCCGCCGTGGCAGCGGCAGAATCAATTGTCAAATTTAAAAAAAAAAGACTTCTGCTGCTCAAGCAGCAATATCACCTGTCCTGCGGCCCCTTCCCCTGTGCCCGGAGATCCGAATCTGCTCTATCAGCGGCGTGCTTTTCAAGCCGCGAAGAGTATTCCCCTCTCGTGCGGCTTGAAACCGCGCGAGAGGGGAATACTCTTCGCGGCTTGAAAAGCACGCCGCTGATAGAGCAGATTCGGATCTCCGGGCACAGGGGAAGGGGCCGCAGGACAGGTGATATTGCTGCTTGAGCAGCAGAAGTCTTTTTTTTTTTAAATTTGACAATTGATTCTGCCGCTGCCACGGCGGCAACGGCAGCAGCCAGGGTTTTGGGGTTTTTTTTGTTTTCCTCTGTCGCGGGGGGGGGGGGGGGGGGGGGGGTTATGACTGGTAATGGGCTATGGTGGGGGCTAGGACTGGAAATGGGCAGATGGGGGTTAGGACTGGAAGTGGGCTATTGGCAGGGGGGGGTTATGACTGGTAAGGGGCTGGGGGGGGTTATAACTGGTAATGGGCTATGGTGGGGGCTAGGACTGGAAATGGGCAGATGGGGGTTAGGACTGGAAGTGGGCTATTGGCAGGGGGGGGTTATGACTGGTAATGGGCTATGGTGGGGGCTAGGACTGGAAATGGGCAGATGGGGGTTAGGACTGGAAGTGGGCTATTGGCAGGGGGGGGTTATGACTGGTAATGGGCTGGGGGGGTTATAACTGGTAATGGGCTATGGTGGGGGCTAGGACTGAAAATGGGGTGATGGGGGTTAGGACTGGAGGTGGGCTGATTGGGGGGTTAGGACTGGTAATGGCCTATGAGGGGAGGTAAGACTGAAAATGGGGTGATGGGGGATACGACTGCAAGTGGGCTATGGGGGGGACTAGGACTGGTAATGGGCTATGGGGGGGGTAAGACTGAAAATGGGGTGATGGGGGGTAAGACTGGAAGTGCGCTATGGGGAGGTTAGGACTGGTAATGGGCTATGGGGGGTCTAGGACTGGTAATGGGCTGGGGGGGGTTGCTAGGACTGGAAATGGGCTGAGTGGAAGGGGGGCTTGAACTGCAAATGGCTGATGGGGAGGGGGGCTTGGAATGGAAATGGGCTGTGAGGGGAGGGAGCTAGGATTGGAAATGGGCTGATGGGGGGGCTAGGATTGGAAATGGGCTGATGGTGAGGCTAGGATAGGACTGGAAATGGACTGATGCAGGGACTAGAAAGGAGCAGATGCTGGGTGGGGCTGGAACTAGAAGGGAGCTGATGTTGGGGGAGGATTAGAATGGGATGGAGCTGGGAAAGTGAAATGGAGAGGGGAAAAATATTTTGTCTGGAAGAGAAGACAAATCTACAATTGGCCAGGTATTGGGAGAGTAAGTGGGGATTGAGGATGGAGGGGTAAAATTTGAGTGGATGAAATAGGAATGAGGAAAGAGCAAAAGGAGAAAGATTAGTATGTTAAAGCAGATGTAGGGAGAGAGAATGGAAAAAAACTAGAAGAGAGAAGAAAGGACAAATGGACAGCAGACGATGGAGATAGCAGAAGACACGAAGAAACCAGAAGTGGCTGGAGCAATTGCAACTGAAAAAAATGCACAAAAGGTAGAAAAATATCTCTTTATTTTGAATTTATTAACTGGAATATGTCAGCTCTGGGAAATGTGCATCATTAATGTTTGCGCTTTGTTTAGTACAAGAGGAAATTAATTTATAGTTTTATTTCTACAGTGTTGTTGTACATTCCAAGTTTGGCTTTTGGGGTTCCCAGTTTAATTATTGTCTTCCTATTTCTGAATCTTTTAGTCTTTCTTTATCCATACTCATTAAGAGGCATGTTTACTAAAAGTTAGTGTATGGTAACATTATGTAAATATTTATGCAAATGAGGCCCCTTATGCAAATGAGGCCCCACGTCTTATGCGGCCCCCGGGTTACTTTACAAGTCCTCATTTGGCCCTCAAAGCAATTTGAGTTTGAGACCCCTGCTCTACGTCGTGCCCCTATGGTTATAGCAGAAGTCCTGCTAACAGACTCAAAAGAGTCTAGGGAAGCACGAGTAAGAAACCAAGAGATATTCTGAAGATGCTTAAGCAGTGAAGAATAACCTGCACTCTTGGACTCTGGAAGGGAAGGAGTCAGAAGATGTAATTGCTTTGTGACCTCCTCAAGAGATAGACTCATATAAAAAATATATGAGAGAATTCTTGCAGAAAGCATAGATGTCCGGAAGGTTTGACGTCCAAAGGCATCTAGTGTCTTAGACTCACGACCTGGCGGATAAGAAAAGTGCTTTTTCTTACTCTTTACCCGCCTCATTGCTGATTCCACTACTATGGAATGATGAGGAAGTTGAGTCTTTTGAAACCCTGGAGGGGGGGCACCTGATATAAGAGATCAGTTGCTCTGGAAGGTGGGGGTACCTTTAAAGGTGCTTCCCACATTCCTAGAAGGAGATCTCCTTTGCTTTGGTAGAAACAGAGTCTTGTGCAGGATCATGTCCAGGGATAGGAATGGCAAGAGATCTTGCTATGTCCCGGAGGAAACTCTGAAAAGAGGGATCTCCAACGGGAATCTCCTTTGGACAGGTTAGATCTGAAGAACTAGCCTGAGCACCGAAAGAGGTATCCAAATATACAGGAATAGAAGATCCTGCACGGTGCAGTGTGGAATCCTTGAGGGATGGTCGCCGGTACTGGCTGTCAGGAGCAGCGACCGTCAGTACCACATCGTCCATGCCAGGTATCGACTCCAAGCTTGGTATAGAAGGGAGCGATCCTGTTGGAAGAAGCATGGCAGGAGTTGGCCACGATGCTACTGTGGATACCGGTACCGATGTCGGAGCCGAGCCCGACACAGACATCGGAGCAGCCATCGGCGACAGTTGCATTGGTACCGAGGTAACCGGAAAACTCCGGCCGCTATCCTCGGTACCGAGTCTCCGGTATCGATTGGTATCGGTACCAAAACGTGTTGGTACCGAGTCTTCCAGACTAGAGATCGATTCCAAACTAGGCATCGAGGGCAAAGAGCCTGATGAGCGAAGCATGGAAGGCACCGACCGCAAGGATAATGTGGACATCGGTACCGGCTTCGGTACCATGTCTGATACCGGTGGATGAAGGCCAACCAGTGGCAACTCAAACAGCTTCGAAGGAACCGAGAGTTGCGGATCCGAATCATCAGAACCGAGCCGTCGGTACCGCCGGGAGCTGGTACCAAGGCGAGTCGGTACCCATTCCTCCAGACTGGAGATCGATTCCAGACTCGGCATCGAGGGAAGCGAGGCTATCAATGTACGTCTGGAGGGTACCGACGTCGGTGGCAGTATCGGTACCGATAATGGAATCTCAGTCTGGCGAGTATCCAACGGACCCGAAGGCACCAAGGACGCCAGATGACCATCCTTGGTGAGGAGTGTTTCATCCAACACCAGTGCTGATGCCGGGATATCGGTACCGCTCGAAGCGGATGCCACCACCGGACACGGCTCAGGTATGTTCAGTGAGGGGTGACCCCCAGGAACAACCTGAAACCCCTCAAACGCTTTGGAGACCGAAGACTCCTGGCGGGGTTTTGAAGCCAGTGGGCCCTCGAGGGCAAGGCCGGAGCCGTCTACATGCTGTGCATGAGACCTACCACTCGAGGTCTGGCTAGTTTTAACAGACTGTTTGTGGGTTACCTGATCCTGTGTAGAAGAAGAAAGGGACGGTGCCCTGAAGTCGGAGGGAAACCGTGTATCGAGGGAACCTCGATGTTGAAAACCTCTTCTCACCAAACTGTTGCCTAAAAGCTCCGGAGGAAAAAGGTCAGGACCCAAGCAGGTTAGACACCGATTTTGAGGGTCTAAAAATAAAGTTGTTCCGCCACAGTCTGAACATTTCTTGGAGAAAGTGGCTGGCGGTTCCATGAAGGAAAAAGAGGAGGCCTGAAAGGCCTGAGAAACCGTGAGACACTATGAAGAAAAAATATCCCTTGAAAAAGGAAGATTTTACAAGGAAAGAAAAGAAAACACCGGCGGTACCGGTGGCGTCGGGGAGACAGCCACGACCACAAGAAAACGAAAGAAATAAAACAAGAATTTTCTGCGGTGACAGGAGGACGTCCTGCCGGCTCCGCGGAAAACGAAAACTGAGGAGAGGCAGTTGGGAAAGGCGGGAAGGCAGCACGCAGGCATGGTGGGATGCTTCCAAAAGCTTTTTGATTAGACGCTGGGAAGCGTTCCCGCGCAGACTCCGTCGGTACCGACGTACCCATATGTGAAGACTCATTCCTGCTTGTTCCTGGAGATATATCGCTACACCGGGAAGATGTATTACAACTATTTGATAAACTGAATAGTAGCAAATCACCTGGACCGGATGGTATACATCCAAAAGTGCTCAAAGAACTGAAATATGAGATTGCAGACCTACTATTAGTAATCTGTGAACTATCATTAAAATCATCTGTAGTACCTGAGGATTGGAGAGTGGCCAATGTAACTCTATTACAAACGGTTCCAGGGGTGATCTGAGAAACTACAGACCGGTGAGCCTGATGTCAGTACTGGGCAAAATGGCAGAAACCATTATAAAGAATAAAATTATTGAATATGTAGACAGCCATGGTTTAATGGGAGAAATCCAATATGGATTTAGCCAAGGAAAGTCCGTCTTACTAATCTGTTATATTTTTTTGAAGGTGTGAATAAACAAAGGTGAGCTGGTTGATATAGTATATTTGGATTTTCAGAAAGCCTTTGACAAGGTCCCTCATGAAAGACTCTTAGCAAAATTAAAAAGTCATGGGATTACAGGCAGTGTACTATTGTGGATCAGGAACTATGTTAAAAGATAGAAAGCAGAGAGTAGGTCTAAATGGCCAATTTTCTCACTGGAGAATGGTGAATAGTGGAGTACACCAGGGATCTGTGCTGGGCCCGCTGCTTTTTAACATATTTATAAATGACCAGGAAATAGGAATAACGAGTGAGGTGATCAAATTTGCAGATGACACAAAATTATTCAAAGTTGTTAAAATGCAAGAGGACTGTGAAAAATTACAAGAGGCCCTTGAAAACCTGGAAGCCTGGACGTCCAAATGGCAGGTGAAATTTAATGTGGACAAGTGCAAATTTATGCACCTAGGAAAGAACAACCCAAACTATGATTACACGATGCAAGGTGCCACTTTAGAAACCACTACCCAGGAAAAGATTTAGATGTCATCGTGGATAACACGTTGAAAGCCTCTGCCCAGTGTGCAGCAGCAGTGGCCAAGAAAGCAAATAGAATACTAGGAATCATAAGAATGGAGAATAAAACAAAGGACATTATAATGCCTCTGTATCGTTCCATCATGTGACCACACCTTGAATATTGTGTGCAGTTCCGGTCGCCATATCTTAAAGAGGATATAGCTGAATTAGAAAAAGTTCAAAGAAGAGCGACAAAAATGGTAAAGGTAATAGGAGGACAGCCCTATCAGGAGAGGCCTAAAAGATTGGGGCTCTTCAACTTGGAAAACAGACAGTTGAGGAGGGATATGATAGAGGTCTACAAATTAATGAATGGAGTGGAACAGGTAAATGTAGATTGGTTGTTTACGCAATCAAAAAGTAGAAAGACTAAAGGACACACAAAGCTACAATGCAACCCATTTAAGACTAAATAAGAGAAAACATTTTTTTACTCAACACATAATCAAACTCAGGATTCATACCGGAGGATGTAGTAAAAGGTGTTAGTGTAACTGGTTTTAAAAAAGGTTTGGACAAGTTCCTGGAAGAAAGGTCCATAAACCATTATTAAACCCAGCTACACTAACACTTTTTACTATATCCTCCGGTATGAAAGAGGACCTGGGAAATCCACTGCTTCTTTGGGAACCGGCCAGGTTCTTGTGGCATGGATGGGCCATTGTTGGAAACAGGATACTGGGCTTGATGGACCATGGTCTGACCCAGAAAGGCATTTCTTATGTTCTTATGTTCTAGGAAAGCCAGGGCTCACATCTCCTGCTGCTCCTAGTGACCTTGGGCAAGTCACTTAACTTTCCATTGTCACAGGTACAACAAAAAACTTTGATCTAACCTGCTGATTTTCTTTCCTTGAGTCTTACCAGAGTAATCCAGGAGTATGAGTCATTCTCCCCTCCCCCTCCTCCCCCCACCAGCAGTCAAGACAGAGTACATGAGCTTGTGAAGCTTTCCCTATATAAGGCACCATGCAGACTTTGGCTTCTCAGAATTTCTGTCACAAAGCAAGCTTTCTCACTGGGATCTCTCCAAAAGTGGGGAAGGGGGTACTCATGGTCTTAATGTACCCAACCCTCATCAAAGGAGAAAATATCTCAAGAACAAAAAACAGCCAATTCACCAACAGGCAAAACAAAATAAATGAACCAAAGGGCAGGATCCTGGACTGGTCTGATAGGTCTTTAGGAAAGAAAACTAGCTGATAAGATGAAATTTTATCTTCCTTATCATCCACAAGACCAGTCCAGATATATGGGATATAACAAAAGCACCCCTTAATCTGGAAGGGACCCTGAGACACAGGCTTTGAGAACACCTACCCCAACTGTGGTGTCCCTCCCTGGTTCAACTATCCAAATGGAAATACCTCAAGAAAGTGTGCAATGACAATTATGTAGCTCAGTCCAAATGTCCATGGGACAGACTGTGTACAAATCAGCCCAAGAAGCCAATTGAGCCCTGGTCGAATAAACCCTTCACTCCCCCTCTCTCAGGACTATACAGCCCTTCAGAAAATAAGTCAAGGAAATTGCCACCTTCAGCCACTGTGAAATCTTAAACTTTGCAGCCATTTCTCCCTTCTTTGACCCTCTAGAGAGGACTAGCAAATTATTGGATCTCAAAAAAACATTTGTGACCTCCAAGTACTGCATCAGCAAGCTATGCACATCAAGATGGTGTAGCTCCCAAAAACTGTTCCCACAGTCATATTTTCAACAGGAGGATAAGAGAACAACCTGATTGAAATGATAGGACAAGCCAGTCTTAAGCAAGAAAGAGGGCACAGTATGGATAGAAACCCAATCCAATCCCCTTACTCTTAACTCTTCTATAAGGAAAGTTTTCTGTCAGGATACAGTCTGAAGCTTTGCAATCCATTTAGCTAAACAAATAGCTCTAGAAACAAAGCTTTAGGTGTAAGATTTTTCAAGGAAGCCCTATACAAGAGCTGAAAAGGAGGAGCTATCAGCAACCACACGGCCAATTTCAGCTCCCATGCTGGGAAAACTGTATGTACCAGAGGATGCAGATGTGACTCCCTTCAAGAAACAAATGACCTCCGAGTGCACCAATAACAGAATTCCCTGGGACTGATTTCAAACACACCAAGAATGCAACCTGCACCTTTATAGAGCACACAGCCCAGCACTTCTTAAGGCCCTCCTACAGGAAAGACAGAAAGTAAAATTATTCACCTGTAGCAGGTGTTCTCCGTGGACAGCAGGAATAAATCCTCACATATGGGGTGACGTCACTGATGGAGCCCACGTGGAATGCTCCCCATCTTCCATGGGAAGCTTTTATGAGCTGCACTGCATATGCATGCATGCCTTCCCACCTGCCACGGTGCCATCTTCTCCAGTCAAATTCCAAAGCAGTAGCCAAGGAAGCAACTCCTTGGAGAGGTTGGAGGGTTGTGAGGACTTATTCCTGCTGTCCACAGAGAACAGCTGTTACAGGTGAGTAACTATGCTTTCTCCATGGACAAGAAGGAAGTAAGACCTCACATATGGGACTCCCAAGCTACAGGCTACCGAAAGACTGAGGAGGCCAAAGCCCAACAGGGGCAACAAAAACTGGAGAACAGGAAGAACAGCAAGGTAGTCCCTCTAGGGCAGGGGTCTGCAACCTTTAAGACGTAAAGAGCCACTTGGACCCGTTTCCGAAGGGAAAAAAAAAACTGGGAGCCGCAAAACCATTGCGACATTTAAAACAAATCTAACACTGCATATATTGTTTCTTACCTTAATGCTATATACGACCCCCTACTTTTCCTGTTAAAATATAGGTGTTTGGCCTATACTCGCCGTATAAGACTACCCCTCTTCCTTTACACACCAAAAAAAAAAAACGCCAGAAAATATCACAACAACAAGTAACAATATTTGATTTCAAAATTATGATGATTTTGTAGTCAAATCACTAATATGAAATAAAATTATTTTTTCTACCTTTGTTGTCTGACCAATTTATTCTTTGATCATGCTGGTCCCGATCTGAGGCTTCTGCTTTCCTGTCTTCTCTTAGCTCTCTTTCTGTGGTCTATGGTCCATCTGCCATTTCTTATCTCTTCTTTCGTTTTCTTCACTTCTTTCCATCAGCCTATTTCCAGTCCCAGTAACCCTCCCCAATATCAGCCCCTTTCCAGTCCTCACTCCCAGTACCTTCCAGTGCTAATCCCCCCTCAACCCCATTACCAGTGCTAGCCTCCCCTAATCAGCCCAATACCAGTCCTACCCCCCATCAGCTCATTACCAGTCCTAGCCTCCCCTAATCAGCTCATTTCCAGTGCTCGTCCCCTCAACCCCATTACCAGTGCTCCATCCCTCCATGTCAGCCCCCTCCCTCCATGTCAGCCCCCTCCATCCCTACATGTCAGCCCCCCTCCCTCCATCCATATCAGCTCCCTCCCTCCATGTCAGCCCCCTCCATCCCTCCATGTCAGCCCCCTCCCTCCCTCCATCCATATCAGCTCCCTCCCTCCATGTCAGCCCCCTCCATCCCTCCATGTCAGCCCCCTCCCTCCATCCATATCAGCTCCCTCCCTCCATGTCAGCCCCCTCCATCCCTCCATGTCAGCCCCCTCCCTCCATCCATATCAGCTCCCTCCCTCCATGTCAGCCCCCCTCCCTCCATCCATCCATATCTGCTCCCTCCCTCCATGTCAGCCCCCCTCCCTCCATGTCAGCCCCCCTCCCTCCATCCATCCATATCTGCTCCCTCCCTCCATGTCAGCCCCTCTCCCTCCATCCATATCAGCTCCCTCCCTCCATGTCAGCCCCCTCCCTCCATCCATCCATATCAGCTCCCTCCCTCCATCCATATCAGCTCCCTCCCTCCATGTCAGCCCCCCTCCCTCCATCCATCCATATCAGCTCCCTCCCTCCATGTCAGTCCCCTCCATCCCTCCATGTCAGCCCCCCTCCCTCCATCCATCCATATCTGCTCCCTCCCTCCATGTCAGCCCCTCCCTCCATCCATATCAGCTCCCTCCCTCCCTCCATGTCAGCCCCCTCCATCCCTCCATGTCAGCCCCCTCCCTCCATCCATATCAGCTCCCTCCTTCCATGTCAGCCCCCCTCCCTCCATCCATCCATATCAGCTCCCTCCCGCCATGTCCGCCCCCCTCCCGCCCTGGCAGCCCCCCTCCCTCCATCCATCCATCCATATAAGCTCCATCCCTCCATGTCAGCCCCCCTCCCTCCATGTCAGCCCCCTCCCTCCCTCCATCCATATCTGCTCCCTCCCTCCATGTCAGCCCCTCCCTCCATCCATATCAGCTCCCTCCCTCCATGTCAGCCCCCCCCCTCCCTGCATCCATCCATATCTGCTCCCTCCCGCCATGTGCGCCCCCCGCCCGCCCTCCATGTCAGCGCCCTCCCTCCAACCAACCATATCTGCTCCCTCCCTCCATGTCAGCCCCTCCCTCCATCCATATCAGCTCCCTCCCTCCCTCCATGTCAGCCCCCCTCCCTCCATACATCCATATCTGTTCCCTCCCTCCATGTCAGCCCCCCTCCCTCCATCCATCCATATCTGCTCCCTCCCTCCATGTCAGCCCCCCTCCCTCCATCCATTCATATCTGCTCCCTCCCTCCATGTCAGCCCCCCTCCCTCCATCCATCCATCTCTGCTCCCTCCCTCCCTGACAGCCCCCCTCCATCCATCCATATCAGCTCCCTCCCTCCATGTCAGCCCCCCTCCCTCCATCCATCCATATCAGCTCCCTCCCTCCATCCATATCAGCTCCCTCCCTCCAAGTCAGCCCCCCTCCCTCCATCCATCCATATCAGCTCCCTCCCTCCATGTCAGCCCCCTCCATCCCTCCATGTCAGCCCCCCTCCCTCCATCCATATCAGCTCCCTCCCTCCATGTCAGCCCCTCCTCCCTCCATCCATCCATGTCAGCCCCCCTCCCTCCCTCCATGTCAACCCCCCTCCCTCCATGTCAGCCCCCCTCCCGCCATCCATATCAGCTCCCACCCTCCATGACAGCCCCCCTCCCACCATCCAACCATATCAGCTCCCTCCCTCCATGTCAACCCCCCTCCCTCCATCCATATCAGCTCCCTCCCTCCATGACAGCCCCCCTCCCTCCCTCCATCCATATCTGCTCCCTCCCTCCATGTCAGCTCCCCTCCCTTCTTCTGCAGCCGCGGCTCCCTGCCTCTTCCGGAACCGCGGCTGTGCGGGTAAAATCGTCTCGGAGCCCTTCCTGTCTTGACGGGCTCCGTGCAGCATTGTCCCGCCTCCAAACTTCCTTTAGAGGCGGGACAATGCTGCACGGAGCCCGTCAAGACAGGAAGGGCTCCGAGATGATTTTAAAAGCACAGCCGCGGTTCCCTAAGAGGCAGGGAGCCGCGGCTGCAGAAGAAGGGAGGGAGCCCATAACGCCATAAATACCGGGCGGGCAGTGTGCTCCGGAGCCGCGGCAAAGGTGAGAAAGAGCCGCATGCGGCTCCGGAGCCGCGGGTTGCCGACCCCTGCTCTAGGGGCTTTACCAATTCAGCATCCTCAGCATACAGCAGCAACGAAATTAGTCAATCCTTGCAGGTAGTTTGGTCGGACAGAAGGGCCGGTGGGAAGGAGTTGGACCTAATACCTGAAAAGTTGCCAGAAAACAGCTTGGATGAAGTTTCTGTCCTGTCGGGAATCCCCCTCCAGACAGCAGTAGGCTAGGAAAATGTAGACCGAAGACCACATTGCAGCCTTGCAGATTTCCTCTGTGGCCCGAATGTTATGAGCCGTGACATGACCCTCAAGCTTCTGATCAGCCTGGGAATATGACAAGGTGATGCACTCCACCAACCACAAGGACAGCGTGGCTTAGTACCGCAGCCCTAGCTTTTCAGGGTCAAAGAAGATGAACAGTTGGGTGTACTGCAGGTGAGCCTTAGTACACGTGAGGTAGAAGGCCAAGGCATGCTTACAGTCGAGGGTGTGCAACGCTGTTTCTGCCCGGTTGGCGTGTGGTCTTGTGAAGAAAGTCGATAGGATAAAACTATGGTTACACGATGAAAGGTTCCACATTAGGAACCACCACCCTGGAAAAAGATTTAGGCATCATCATGGATAACACATTGAAACCCTCTGCCCAGTGTGCAGCAGCGGCCAAGAAGGCAAATAAAATGCTAGGAATCATAAGGAAAGGAATGGATAATAAAATAAAGGATATTATAATGCCTCTGTATCGTTCCAATGTGTGACTGCACCTTGAATATTGTGTGCAATTCTGGTCACCGTATCTTAAAAAGAATATAGCGGAATTAGAAAAGGTACAGAGAAGAGTCACCAAAATGGTAAAGGAAATGGAAGGATACCCCTATGAGGAGAGGCTTAAAAGATTTGGACTTTTAAACTGGGAAAAGAGAAGGCTGAGGGGGGATATGGTAGAGATATATCAATTAATGAATGGAATGGAATGGGTAAACGTAGATCAATTCTTTATAGCATGGAAAAGTAGAAAGACTAGGGGACATGCAATGAAGCTACAGTGTAACCTATTTAAAACTAATAAGAAAAAATATGTTTTCACTCAATGCGTAATCTGGAATTTGTTACCGGAGAATGCAGTAAAAACTATTAGTATAGCTGGGTTTAAAAAAGATTTGGACAAGTTCTTGGAGGAAAGGTCCATAAACCATTATTAAAGAGGACTCAGGTAATCACCGTTTGCCCCAATACAAGCATTATGGAACCTGTGTGTCTTTTTGGGAAACTGCTAGGTACTTATAACATGGATTGGCCACTGTTGGAAACAGGATACTGGGCTTGATGGACCTCAATCTTCTTATATTCTTATGATAATTGACTGGTTGAGGTGGAACTCAGATACCACCTTCGGCAGAAAACGTGGGTGCATTTGCAAGACCACCCAATTCTTATAAAATTTGGTGTAAGATGGAGGCGCTACCAGATCCTGGTGTTCACTGACATGCCGGGCCGATGTGATCGCCACCAAGAAAAGGACCTTCTAGGTCAAGTACTTGCGAGGGCAAGCATCGAGTGGCTCAAAGGGAACCCACATGAGCTGCATAAGGACCATGTTGAGATCCCAAGCCATCGTAGGGGGCCTGATGGGAGGCTTCGAGAGAAGCAAGCCCCGCATGAAGCGAATCAACAAAGGGTGAGCCGAGATGGGCCTGTCGCCTGAGCAGCCATGGTAGGTACCGATCATGCTAAGGTGGATCCGAACAGAAGTGGATTTCAGGCCTGGGTCCAAGAGGTGCAGGAGGTAGTCCAGCAACCGATCCACTGCATAGGAGAAGGGATCCAGTGCCTTACCTGCGCACCAAGTGGCAAACCTCTGCCACTTGACTGCATAAGCCTGATGTGTCGAGTCCTTGCACGATGCCAGGAGGATGTATGTGATGTTGTCAGGTAAATTGAACTTTGAAAGGACTACCGGCTCAGCATCTAGGTTGGGAGGTCCAAGAAGCAGACAATGGAGTGCAGCAGGGTCCCCTCGTCCTGGGAGATGAGGGGCAGAGCCCAGGCAGAGAGGCTTCCCCCAAGAAAGCTGAAGCAGCAGGGGGAACCACTGCTGCTGGGGCCAGTATAGGGCAATGAGGATCATGATGCTCTTGTTGGCCTGATGTTTCAGCAGAGTTTTTGCTATGAACTGAATGGGGGGGGAAAGCATAAAGCAAACCCCCCTCCCCTCCAATGGAAGAGAAAGGCATCTGAGGCCAGCTTGTTGTTGGACGGCCTTCTGAAGCAAAACCGACCCACCTGGGCATTCTGCAATATATATTTTTTCTCCCCTTTTCGCTCCTGCTGCTTTCTCAAGTTCTTTTACGGTTCTTGCTCTCCAATGGTTTCGTTCCCTAATTCTAGAATAGTCTGTTTTAGTTGTAATTAGATGGTTTTATTTATTTATTAGTTTTAAGGATATTTATTATGTATGCATATTTATTGTGTATGTCTAGTAGGTATTTTCAAGCTGTATTTATTTATTTTAGTTACACCATCATAATTTCCTTCCGAGGGCCACAGGTTTCTTGGGTCTACATACTTCAAACTCCTCCGATCGGGGTAGAGCACCGTCATCGCTGAAGCCAGCTGCCCTGCTCAGGTGCTCCAGCCCAATCGGGGCTGGGGAGGAGGAGCAGCAGCAGTTCAAAAGCAGCCTGCCTCTAGGCAGGCCCACGCCTGTCGGGCCCGCGCCGGAGGGCCTCGCCAGAGGGCCTTTAGGCGTGGCCCTTTGGTGGGAGCCCATTCAGCCTGAGCAAACCCAGAACCAGCACAACAACCAATCGATTTCTATTTCTGTTAACCTATAAGGCCAGCCAGCTGACAAGCAACTAACTGAGACTCCCTGAACGATAAACACACAATGTCACCACTTTGTCTACAACTTCATAAAAGGCAACATTTCCACAAATTCATATGTATTATTCTTTACAAGGACTTGTGAGTCTAAATCCTGTGCCCCCTTGTTGATAGCCTTCCTGTGGTGTTTTAGAGTCAATCTTATTTAGATGTAGAATTTTGTATTTGGTCTACTAACAGATGCACCTGAGTCAGGAATTTATAGATGTCTGTGTGAATTCCAAGTATTGAAACAGTCCTGCATTGCTGTATTTCCTATGAGTAACATTAGAGGATAGACCTGTTCACAAATTGCCACTTCGTATACATCTATATTTGTTGAGTTTTCAGTCCTAGCACCTCATATTGTTCAAATTGCTACATTGTATACTGCATATTTCCTGAATTCCAGCTTTATTATTGAGTTTTAAACTATACTCCACACCAGAATACCAACTTGTTTTTGCATCATATTTATTTCGTATTTCAAAATGAACCTTACAAAAATACTATTGCTTACTATGAATCTCACTTTATATATTGTCAGCCTATTGATCTCTCTCTATCCCATACCTACTCACGCACTCACTCCACCATTGAACCACCCTGAATTCTCCCACATCCACGTTATCCCATACCGTCAGAGACAAATCAACCACAAACATAACACTTACCAACTTTATCCAAGAAGTGCAAACATAAATCAACACAGACTGATCCATATAAACCCAACTTTTAAATTCAACCACATAAAAACAGTCAGTGCTTCCACACATATTACTTTCATCCTTATTAATGCTAGGTCAGTTAGAAATAAAACACCTCTTATAACAGACCTAGTTAACGTAGAAAACCCAGACCTTCTATGTATTACCGAGACATGACTAACACAGTCTGACCCAGTACTGTTAAACCAACTATGAGTGCAAGGATACTCCATCTTTACCTGCAACAGGAATCATATAAGAGGAGGGGGAGTTCTCATATTAGCTAAATCCAATCTCAACTTATCCCCCACCATTTGTGAAAGCTATGACGACACGAATATTCTCAAGATTGAAAACAAGGATATAGCAATCTGCTTGGTATACAGACCTCCGACTACAAATAATCAAAATCTAGCCACCATCCTCGAGTCTGCCTGCAGCTCAACAATAAGGAAACCCCTCATTATGCTAGGTGATTTCAATCTACCTTCTCTGTCCAATAACCAAAAAATATCCTTTTTAGATGCGATGGAAAAAATGGGTTTTAAGCAAACAATTAATCAACCAACGCACACCAAAGGTAATATTCTCGACTTAATATTCATTCCAACCCATTACACAACTACACCCCAATATGTTCCACCAGCTACAACTCAAGTCCCGTCCCCCTGGTCTGACCACTTCTTAATACGGTTCGCACTGTCACCCACATTCCACTAAATTACCTACTGACAATCCACACCAAGGTCAGAGGTTCCGTACATTCAACAAGGAGGAGTTTCTTGACTCAGTACTCACTAGGTTAGACCCTTACACCACTAACCTGGATGAAGCAATATCTAGCTGGAACTCTATTATTGGGTCCGCTTCAGAACCATTTCCATCAGGGAAACGCCACAAACGCAGAACAAACGAAAAATGGTATACTACTGAACTCTCAACCCTAAGAAAAGATCTTAGAAAGATAGAAACCACCTGGAGAAGGAAAAAACTCAAGAATTCAGAATACAATATTTTTCACTACTCAAAGATTACAAAGATGCGATTAATAATGCTAAAAAACAACATCATTCTAAAGCATTGTCAAAAGCCTTCAATCGTCCTAGGGAACTATTTGAGATTGTCAAATCTCTGACCAAATCCCCAACTAATAATACCCACAAGATCTCTATTAACCCCCAAACCCTTGCTGAGCATTTTGCAAATAAACTCAAACAAAACAACCATTTCACACCACCCATTCTACCTCTTATAGATAACAACCACCATGAATGGAAATCCTTCCATCCTATTACCAACAAAATCCTACTCCAGACAATCTCCAACCTAAATACGACAACTTCTCTACTGGATCCCTGCCCAGTGACATGGATAAAGGCAACAAAAGCAGAACTTGCCTTGGACTTACTTAACATAGTGAATCTATCACTTCAACAAGGATGCATAACAGATGTCCTCAAAAGATCTGCAATTCGACCACTGCTAAAAAACAAAGCACTAGAAGGCAATGACCCAACGTCATATCGCCCCATTGCAAGTATTCCATTCCTTGCTAAGATTATAGAGAAGGATGTACAAATCCAATTGCAAGACTATATAGACTCTTCAGCACCATTAGACGAACACCAATACGGATTTCGCCCGCACCATGGTGTTGAAACTCTCCTTTTAGCTCTCTTCGACACAATCATCAGAGGTATCGATAATTCCAAGCGAGCTTTCATTCTCATTTTCCTTGATATTTCCTCAGCATTTGACAATGTAAACCATGCCACACTCATCTCCAGGCTCTCTCAAATAGGCATTAAGGATAAAACCCATGATTGGTTTAAATCCTATTTCACTAACCGGACCCAATATGTGCAAATAGATCAAGATGCATCATTGCCATTTCCACAAGAGCAGGGCATCCCACAAGGTTCTGCCCTTTCTGCACTATTGTTTAAGCTATACCTCCAACCCATCTGTTCCATATTTAAACGCTTCAAAATAAATTACCACATCTATGCGGATGACATTATGTTATACTCACCATTTGATGTGTCCAACCCTGATTATAACAACATATGTTGTTGCTTAGCTGAAGCGGAAATGTGGCTAAATTCCATGAACATGAATATTAATTTTAAAAAAAACAGACGTTCTATTTGTAACAAGAAACACGAATTTCACTTCACCGTCAGAAATCAACATTGGAAAAACCACTCTTCCTGTTAAAGATGAGGTCAAATACTTGGGAGTCACACTGGATAGGACCCTCAGCCTCACTAAACACATAAAACAAACTATTAAAGCAATATACTTCAAGATACGGACAATCCAACAACTAAGACCATTAATTGATAACTCTGACTTCAGATCTGTGGCCCAAATACTGATAACACCCCATTTAGACTACTGTAATGGTATTCTTCAGGGAACCTCCAAGAAAAATCTACACATGCTTCAATTAGCCCAAAATGTCACAGTGAGGATCATCTATAAAGCAAAAATAACAGACCATATATCTCCTATTCTTTACGCTCTCCACTGGCTGTCTCATGCAGAATCATCTACAAATCCTTAGTTACTACATTCAAGATCCTTAACAATCTAGCACCGTCTTTCCTATCATCGCTCATCAACATCCCTCATGAAAACAGGTCAAGAAGAAGAATGAACCTACACATGATCCAAGTCCCGGATTCCATTAGAAAGACTAATCAGAAGACAAGTAACACAGCTTTTTCATTCTTCGCTCCTACTTTATGGAACAACCTCCCAATCGAAATTAGACAAATCAAAGACCTTCTATCATTTAGAAAAGAACTAAAAAACCATCTTTTTACTATGCATTACCATAATCTTCAGCTTGATAATGTTCAGAATTCAAAGAAAAGCAATGAGCAGCTTGATAATGTTCAGAATTCACAGAAAAGCAATGAACAACAATCATACTCTGACCCTACCTAGACAATGATCACAACCACGCCTCACATGTTTACTAAACCGCGCAATTGTGCGGGGCGCACTTGAGCGTGCGCTAAGGTACCTTAGCGCATGCTAATAGTGCGTTTTTAGTGCCCCGCACAAGTGCGCGGTGCGCTGATGTGCGATAGAGGCGTGGAAAGGCATTCCGAGGGCGGAGGAAGGCTCCCGAGGGGCGGAGGGACGGGGTCAATGGGAAAAGAAATGATTTTTGGAAGGATCTACGGAGCGTAGACCCTTCCAAAGATCATTTCCTTTTATTTTGGAGCTTTCCTGGGAGTGTTTTTTATGGTTGCCCATTGATATCACTGTTGCCCAGCTTGGTTATGTTTTTTTCTCCTTTTTTCGAGGTAATTTTTGGGGTTTATTTGCACTTTTGTCTCCATACAAGGTGAATGAGCCCACAGTAAAAATGTGCAGAGCAGGGTTTCTGACTCTTTTGGCCAGGTTTCCTATCTTCAGGGACTGCACTGTCTCTGTGGCCACAGTGTGGTGCAGCGGACACAGACAGTGCCTGTAGGACCAGAGGGTCACAGGTTCAAATCCCAGCTGGGGCTACTGCCAATCCAGTCCACATATTTTTCCCACAACTAAACCGTGATAGTAAGGACAAACCTTTATTGCTGAGAACATACGCATGGTTAATACGCCTATATTTTACCCCACCGAGCACAGACACCATAAACAGGCGCATTACGTAGAGCAGAGTCTCCCAAATGCAGTCCTGGAGGGCCACACACCATTCAGGTTCCATGCTGCCTCTAATGAAGATGCCTGTGCTGCATATCTATGCACCACCCCCATGGTATGCAGATGTAGCTCATGCATATTCATGAGGGACAGCATGAAAACCCGAACAGTGTATGGCGCACCAGGACTGGAGTTGGGAACCTCTGCCGTAAAGCAGCAGCCAACAGGGGCAGACACACCCACACCCACACTCACAGGCCCCATTGGCCAATGCCTCCTGGAGAGGCAGGACATTGGGCCCTGCGTGCATATCCCAATCCTAGTACTTGCATACCTTAGCAATGCAACCCTACACCTGGGTATACGGTACACAGCTCTCAAACGTTTGCTATGAGTACTGGCAGATAGAAATTCCTACGTTAAGCACAGTTTGCTGATTGAGCTCCATCATAACAATCATTCTGATGTCTGCGGTGTGTGCTTCAGGTCTGGTCTCTGACAGTGTTTACCACCCTGGGGAGTGACCCCCAACAGTATTGCGTACCATATCCATGCCTGTACTGTGCCCAGGACTGGTGTGGTGGGCATGGCTGCTGAACTCCTCTATAGTAGCACAATGCTGGCATAGGTGTCGGAGTGTGTGTCTGTCTAGACAGTGTGTGGTGGCTGCAAACACCTTCCACAGCCCACACTGCCAGCACTGTTGCCAGTATTGGCCTGCCAATGTGCATAATGAGGAGCAAGGTACCATGGGTATAGCCCGGACAGGGTGGCCTGGCCAGGGTGCATCTGCACAGGGCATAGGGCACTGACTGGGACATTTTAGTGCCCGGCCACCACCTACACAGACAGGGTGACCTCAGTATGTCCTGCTGGGAGATCACTCTCACCCTGACTGTGCAGTGACAACAGCATGGCTAGGCACCCCCATAGTGCTATATAGTATTTCTCTCATGTGATATTTATGGGTTTCCTTTTGGGGCCCAGTCACTGATTTATCTGCTTGTTGTGTATGCTGACATCCCAGTTCTGGGTGCATGCATTTCCACCAGGAACATGCACTATGGACTAGCTAGCAGACTGTTTGCAGCTGGTATGTGTCTTGATGGAGCGGCTTGCAGGGTGCAGCGGCTGAAGGCTTGCTGCAGGAAAATATCAGACAGTGTTGGGGTGCAGCTTAGCATATCCAGGCCTAATGTCTGTCTGCTATTGTGTTATGGATGTGTATAGAGCTGCATTGACTGCCCTGTAGGGTGTCTGTTCCCCAGCAGGACCGGGGTTGATGTTCCCCTCTACTGCCACCATTGCAGGGAGGTAGAATGTGGATCTGTTGATAGGAGACCCTGTTTGCCACCCTCAGCCCTGGAAGAGAGGGGTGGTGGTACATAGCCCACCTAGGGGTCCATAGGGGCTACACCTGACTGAGACAGACAGAGATATCCAAGGTGTTTCTGCAGAAACTACCTATCTCACACACACTGTTCCCTCTAAGCAGTGCGTGTGTGCGCGCGCACACACCTCGCCGAGCGAGAGCACATACTTTACAACAGAGCGCACAAAAATTACAGTTCTGATTCTGACAGAAAACAACACAGACATATTAAAATTTAAAAGTTGTGATTGTAATTACTAGAAATTTTCCGCTTAATTTAGTAATCGTCTATTTTCATTTAATTTGATTAAAATCAATGTGGTGTACATACTGTATTCTGACGTGTAGTCAAATTTTAAAGTATATAACTCCAAGTGTCGTTATGTGGCGCACAAAAATTTAACCTTCCTTCAAAAGCTGCACAGCTGATATTTTATGCGCACACAGCCTACAGAAAATTAGAGGGAACATTGCTCACACATTAACACTGCTTTGGACCTCCGGCATGGCCTCTTTCAGCCATGGAAGGTGTTGTAGACCTGGTGCTGGGCGCCTCACCGCACCCTCAGGGTGAGCACAGTACCTGCACAATGTGACGGTGTGTAGCTACTCTGTGCCATTAAAACACACGGTCAGTACCCCCTACCAAGCCGAGGTGCTGTGTGGGTGCACATGGTCACTTCCCCCTACCAGGCCAAGGTGCTGTGGGGGTGCATTCCCCATCTTGTGTTCATCTGTGGACAGCTGATTTGCATGTGCAGTGCATCATGGGTACAGGTGGGCTAACCCTATCCTGGTGACCACAGCAGACTGTCTGTGTGGTGACGTGCAGGCTCTCTGCAGCCAGCCAGGGGCTTGCTAGCAGCTATAGAGCTGTAGCCCAATGGTTACTTCACTGCCTGTGAAGCCAGAGGTCATGGGTTCAAACCCACAGTGGGGTGATTTGATAGGGTTGCCCAAAGCATTATATTTTTTTAATGTACATTTTTGATGGCAGCAAAAACACCCTCAGCGTACTGTACCCATAAGGTGCCTCTGAGGGCGCTTTATAGGGCGCCCTATGGGGCAGCTTATGGTTCCCATCCATATAAGGTGCACTATACATTATCCTGTGATGCAACTTATAGGGTGCCCTATAGGGGACATTTTAGGGTGCCGTGGCGGACATAGCACTTTATAATGTGCCCTATGGAGTGCCTTATAGGGTGCCTTATACGGCACCTTCAATTACGGCACGTGAGGGCGTGTTTGCTGGCAGCAATTGATAAAATAAAACTAAAGTGCTGCAGGAAAAAATATGCACATTGCAAGGCTGATGCCACAGCCAGCCTTACGTATTAGGCACCCTGGGGAGCAAACTCATGACCCCTGTATCAGCAGTCAGTGCCTTAACCATTGTGCTCCACTGCTGCTCCTCCTTGCATGTCAGCGCACCTACTTATGCTTTTCATTCCTTAAACTACACAGTGCTGCCATCCAAAACAGTACCTCATACGGCACCCTATAAAGCGCCCTATAAGCAACATTCTAGGGTGCCTTGGCGGACAGTACACTTTAAAACGTGCCTTATGGGGCGCCTTATGTTAACACGCTTTGAGAGTGCGTTTGCTAGTAGTGATAATTAAAATAAAAATAAAATGCCTCCTAAAGCAATCGTCCCCATAATACGTAATGCCTCAGCCAGCCTTGTTCATTGGGCACTGTGGGGGATTGAACCCTTGATCCCTGCACCATTGGTCAGTGTCTTAACCATTGTGCTGTGGCTCTGTTACTGTGCTTGTGCATCAGCGCGCCGCCTTATGCCGCACAATATTAAGATGCCTCCTAAAAACATTAGCGCGCCGCCTTATGCCCATCAGCGCACCGCCTTATGCCGCCCATTATTTAAATGCCTCCTAAAGTAATGCCTCAGCCAGTAGTTTTCATTGGGCACTGTGGGGGATTGAACCCCTGATCCCTGCACCATTGGTAAGTGCCTTAACCATTGTGCTGTGGCTCTGCTCTTCTGCTTGTGCATCAGCGCGCCGCTTATGCCTCCCGCGCAGCTTTCTCATGCGCTAATGTGCGGGGCGCACATGGGTGCCGCGCACCTTAGGGCATATTTAAATCCCAGTTTTTCTTTTTCAGGAAGAAACGCCCACTCCTTATATGGCACCCGCACACTAGCACAGCCCGCACTTTACCGGGGTTTTAGTAAACATGCCCCATAATCATTCCATCTCACAGATCACCTTACTCATGAATACAATAGTATTTTCATTTATGTAGATAATCACCTTTTTTAAGGTTTAGTGAAATCATTTTTATTAACATTTAACAGGAGATACAGACATGTACATGCGCAACACCGCGCCATGCAAAGAGTCAACTCTGAATCCAAACGGGCTAATACAACTGGGGCTGCCATTAAACACTATCCCAAATATAACTAAGGAGGCAGGCTAATAAAACATACTAAATATATTCACATTCTTCTATTTCTCAGCCAGGAAACATTGAGATCGGCCTTCCCCAAACCCCACAATGAGGCAACTTCCAGTGACGCGATCCCACCACCTATCAGAGCCCAAGTAGTCGTTGCGCCGCTAGGATTCCCCCCAAAACCCACCGGGGCCACCCCCACACCCAACCCGGCCACCCTAGAGCGGGCCAACTCCTACATTCCCCACTCCCGTTAAATCCCCCAACACTCCCCATTACCCCCCCTCCAAACCCCCCTCCCTCATCCCCCCTCCCCCCACCCACCCACACAACAATTATTCCACAGTCAGGCAATCAAACATCAACCGTGGTGTCAGACACCACTGTCTCGCCTCCACACTCAGGCTCCCTCACCAAACCCCATAGGCGACAATGACTATCCCAGGGGCGCTGACCCAACAACCGCGCTGTGTGGCCCTCCATCTCCCGCAAATCCCTCAACGCTCGCACCCACTCCGCCGCCGTGGGAGCGACGGTATCCATCCAGTGCCGCAATATGCATTGCTTCGCTACCGCAAAGCTCTTGATGCACAGCCAACGCTCCCCACCCCCCAGGGAAACTTCCCCCTCATAACAGTCAAACAAGCACCACAAGGGGTCCAGGGTCACTAGCCTCCCCAGCCACGTTTCAAGATATCTTTTCACCTCCCGCCACAAGCTCTGAATATGGATGCAAAACCAGAAACGATGGGCCAGACCCCCCTTCTCCACCTTACAGAGACTACACACATCGGTCTCCACCAGACCCGCGCTCTCGCCGCCCAGACATTATGCACATAAGCCCGCCAGAGGAACTTATATTGCAGCTCCTGCAGCTTAACAGTTTCGGATATCAGTTTTATCGAGGTAAAAGCTCCCCGGAGGCACTCTTCCGTAACCTGAGGCAGCCCATCAGCTCGCCAACGCTCCCCCAGAACTACCAAGTGACGAACGCTGTCCGCCGAGGCTAGGGCCAACGTCAAACCACGAATAGTGACCTTGCTTTCCAAACTGTGAAACCAAGCTAGCATTCCCCCCGGTCCGATGATGAACTCGTTATCCTTCCGGAGCGCGGCTGCATAATGCCGGGCCTGAAGGTAAAAGAAAAAATCCTTATGTGCCAGGCCGAAACGTACCCACAAGGACGTGAAAGAGTCTAGCGTTGCACTACCATCCACACAGAGCTGTCCTACATAACATAACCCCTTATCTGCCCACGACTGGGCGACCCGATTAGACAACCCAGGGGAAAATGCCACAGAACCCAGGAAAGGGGCGCAGTCCGTTTGCCGCCAGCTCTGTCGACACCGGGCACATAAGCTGCGCCAAGCTAGTCGGAGCAACCTCCAAAAACCCGAGGTCTTGCATCTCTCTGGTAGTACGCCCCAACTCCCCTGTAGGACCGCCAGTCGGTGCCAGGGGACGGTCATCCCCTCAAGCAACGCCATAGGCACAACAACCGAGGTACCCATCACCATATCGCGCAAAATGCGCGTCCAACACACTAAATTATAGCTGTGAATCGACAATAAACCAGCACCGCCAGCCTCTCGGGGCTGGAACAAAGTACGTAACGCTATACGGGCACGCCGCCCCCTCCATAAAAAACAAGAGAGATGTCTATGCAGACATTGTAACTCTTTCCGCCGAACCCATACAAAGGCGTGACGGAGCATATAACCCCATCTGGGGAACTCGACCATATTAAATAACGCGATTCTGCCCCGTAGGGACAAAGGCAACGACCGCCAGCGGCGCAGGCGCTCCAAAGATCCCTCAACCAAAGGCAAAACATTCACCTCATAGCGGCGGGCAGGATCTGCTGGAATATGCACCCCTAAATATCTAAGCTGCCCAACCGCCCATTGCAATGGAAATGGCCCTTGCCAGAGCGGCCTGGTACGCCCCCCTACGTCTAATCCCAGGGACTTGGCTTTATTAATTTTGAGACCCGAAAAAGCCCCAAAGGTGTCAATGGTGTGAAGTGCCTGTGTTAACGAGTCCTGCGGATTGGTTAGGCAAAGCAGCATATCATCGGCAAAGGCGCTGATTTTAATCTCTTGATCCCTCCAAACTATCCCTGACACCGCCTTCTGCTGCAGCAACTTAAGCAGCAGTGGTTCCAAATGCAAAATAAACAAGAGAGGAGACAGGGGACATCCTTGCCGTGTGCCCGCCGGAGGACAAATGCCGACGATGCCTCCCCCCCCATTGCAATATAAGCTCGAGGATCCATATACAACGCTCGAATCCAATCCACAAAGTGACCCTGAAAACCAAAACGTCTCAACGCCTCAAACATATAGTCCCACGACACGCGATCGAACGCCTTTTCCGCGTCTAGGCTCGCCAATAGAAGAGGCACCTCCCCTTGGAGACAGCGCTCCATGCCTAACAGAACGCTAGCAATATTATGAGCTGCCGCGCGACCCCGTACAAAACCTGCCTGAGGCCGCCCAATAAGACGTACCAAGACGTCCTGGGCCCGAGACGCCAAAATAGACGCCAAGATTTTCATGTCAAAATTAATGAGCGAGATGGGGCGATACGAAGATGGGTCTTCCGGGGGCTTGCCAGGTTTGAGGAGAAGCGAGATAGATGCCGTGCGCATGTCCCTTGGGAAACCCCCACTCTCCCGCACCTCCTCATATACCGCTGCCAAGGTCGGCACCACATGGTCCCCCAAAATCTTATAAAATTCAACTCCATATCCGTCCGGGCCCGGGGCCTTATGCGGCTTTCCCGCCTTAATAGCTGCTTGGATCTCCGCCCCTGAGATAGGGCTATTCAACACCTCTCGTTCCTGCGACGTCACCCGTGGCCAAATCACACTATCCAAAAAACGACGTTCCTGCTCCCTGTCCTCAGAGTCAGGGGTATAAAGCGCACTGTAATAACGCTCAAACTCCCTGACTATCTCAGCCGGCTTCGTAAGCCTACTCCCCGCGTGGCTCTGCAACGCAGTTATCAAATTCGAGCCCCTTCGATCACGCACTAAATGTGCCAGCAAAGTCCCCGAGCGATCGCCAAACCTAAACAATTGATGACGGTAATACTGCAAACTAAAGAGGGCCCGCTCCTGCAACAGGTGATTTAGTTGCCGTTGAACCCGTATATAATTCTCGAGCGAGGCGCGTGAGGGGCTTCGCAAAGAGGCCCTCTTACATTCCTGGAGCTCTTGCACAAGCAGCACCAAAGCCCCATCGACCCTCTTCCGTTCTTTAGAAACATATGCAATGATGTGTCCACGAACGACGGCCTTTCCCGCCTCCCAGAGCAGCGCCACCGAGGGGACACTACCCTCGTTATCCACAAGATATTCACGCCATCTGGTACGCACAAACTCTCGAAACGTTTCCCGCTGCCATAGCTGTCGGGGAAAGGACCACCTACCCCCCAACCGGTGCCGCCCTAGCCCACCAAAGCGCACCCTGGCATGATCGGATACCTGTATCGGGCCAATCGTTGCCCCACTCACTCTATTAAACGCCGCCTGCGACACCAAGATGTAATCCAAACGCGACCAAGTACGATGGGCTCTGGAAAGATGTGTGTAGTCTCGCTCGCCACCATGTAAAATTCTCCATATATCCAGCAATCCACCCACCTGGCAGAGATAGGAAACTCCCTTATTAAGCCAACCCCCTCCCCCAGTCGTAGCTGCAGACTTATCCAACTCAGGGTTGTGGGGGCAGTTAAAATCTCCCGCCAAAATGATAGGCAAATTATGAGCGCTCCCCAGTCTCCTCCCCAACGCCTGGAAAAATGCATGGTTGTAGACATTGGGTGCATAAACATTCCCCAGCAAGAATTCTTCACCATTAAGCTTAACCTGCAACCAAATATACCTTCCCAGGGGATCTTTCTCTTCCCTAATGACCTCCACCTTCAGCTGCCTGTGAAAAAGGATAGCTACCCCATTTTTCCGCCCCCTGATGCCCTCCGCAGCAAACAATTCACCCACCCATGTTTTCCTCAGTTTGGCGTGCTCGCTGTCAGATAGGTGCGTCTCCTGCAGAAACGCCACATGTGCACCTTGTCTCTGGAGGGCCTGCAATACTTTAGTGCGTTTAAGAGGTGTGCCAATACCCCCTACATTCCAGGAGATAAATTGTAGATCAGTCCCCATCAACCTGGGTCCCACTCCACATTAACCCGGACATGCCATACCATAAGGCCGCGGACCACGAGCTGCCCAGCCTCAGCTCTCAGCCCATTGCGCCACTGGGTCACAAAAACTCGCGCCAACCCCCACTGCCTAGTGTAAGATGCCTTCCCATGCACCCTTCGCTCAGCCCAAAACATGCTCTCCCACCCTCGAAAACCCCATCCTTTCCACATCCATAACCACACACACCCCCCCTCCCCATCCCCCCGCCCCGAACCCGAACCCCTCCCTCCTCCCGGTCCCCTCCCCCCCCCTCCCGCCCCCCCCCCAACCCCAACCCCAAGCTAAAATACACCCTGCAACGTGCCCGGCCCACTGCGCCAGGCTCGGGGCCCACTGTGTGCGCTGCAGGGCTGTCTCGCCCTCTACCTTAAAACAACACACTGATGGACAAAACCAACTTCCCCCTTCCCGTATCAAAAACCCGTTACAAATTCAATTCTTCCCCCAGGAACACATAACCAAACGAAACGAAACGCAGGGCCCCGCACCCCTCCCCCAGCATAACCGGTACAGAGCCCCCACCAGGAGCCCATTAAAGAGGCCTGGTCAAAGTATACATGTAAAGTATGCAGAAAACCCCCACCCGCCAGAAACAGTTCCACAGAACCCCCACATTGCAATGAACCTAAGGATCTCCCAGGGGGAATCACAGGGCCCCGCAAGGCCATGCGGTCTCCTCCCCAGGGCAAACAGTGAAGGGTCCAAAAGCGTCCTGTTCCCGAGTCAGTTCAGTTCAGCCAGCCACCCCTGTCTAAGGGGCCTAAGTAATGCAAGCCTCATCAGGTCGCCTGCTCCGAACTCCCCAAGGCTTCCACAAACTTCCTTGCAGCTGCCACCGTACTTAGAACATGATTTCTCCCCTCATGCAGCACTCTCAGCGTCGCGGGAAACGCCAATGTGAACCGGATCTGCTTCTGGAACAACACAGAACAAAAGGGGGAAAACTCCTTGCGCTTCGCGGCTACAGCGGCAGAGTAATCTTGAAATAAGAGAACCTTGTGATTGTCCAACAGTAGCGACCGCTTCTTCCGAAACGCCTGCAGCAATCTCCATTTGTGGTGGAAGTTTAGGATTCGGGCAATCACTACCCGCGGGCGCTGGTTAGACTCCAATTTAGGCCCGATGCGGTGTACCCTTTCAACTTTTAGCTCACCCACCAACTCCTCCAGCCCAAGCTCCCTGGGCAGCCAAGACTCCACCAGCGGCAACAGCAAGCTCTCTGTGTGAGCCTCAGGAACTCCCACGATCCGCAGATTATTCCTGCGGGATCGATTTTCTAAGTCATCGACTTTATCCCTGAGGGCCTCAATGATCTTCTGCAAGGCAGCCTGCTCACGTGTCTGTAACCCCTCGGCCTCCTCGAGCGTGGACACGCGATGCTCAAGTTCTTCAATGCGCTGGCCAAATTCAGTCAGGGTTTCCCCAACCGCATCTAGCTTAGCCAGAATCCGGTCGAACTTCGGCTCTAAAAACTGTGCGACTTCTTTCGCCAGTTCTTCCGATCCAGACTCAGCGCTCTCTGTGCCAGGGGACTGCGGCTGTGCCATCGTGGACGCCATCTTGCCGGTGGAAATAGCTCCCGGTTTCGCCGACTTCTCCCTCTCTTTTCGTGTGGTGAGAGGCATGATGGAAGGTGGTACACGAACCGGCACCTCCGGGGGCCCTTGCTGTATCACCTCGGGCCGTTTGCAGGGATCGCAACCGGGGGGGGGGAGTCGAAAAATCAATTTAGTGGCGAGACAGCCCCGGAGCGAGGAGAGCTGCGTCTCACTCGTTCATGCGTCACGTGACCCCCCTCTTTTTTAAGGTTTAATTTAATTTGTTATTTGAAGCATTACCAAATGTTGCATCCAGTTTCATTGTTTTTTTCTCATTACTGTCTCAATGTTTTTGAATTTTAATGTTAATTCTGTTCTAAAATTGTTCTCTGTAAAATAATAGCCTCCCTATTATTAACATTTTTGTTACCTGTAAACCGCCACTGATCTCTGGAAGTGGCGGTATAGAAAAGATGTATAAATAAATAAATAAAGGTACCTTCTGTATAACATAATTGCTTGTCACACCCTGTTTTGGTTTTATTACAATTCCTTATTTAGATTATGCTTCTGTTTTAACTTATTTTCCAACTTTGCGTATCCACACTTTCTATGATTCTTATTGGTTTATATTATATTTATTGTTTTATCTATTTATGAGCCTTATTTATTATACATCTGTATGTTTTATGTATCATGATTTTGGATCTGTTCTTTCACATTATTTTAATTAAGCAATTATATTTATTATCTATTTTTTTTATGTTTTTAGTACCTTACCTGATCAACCCTTGATGAAGGTTTGCAAAACACGGCCTGTGTCGGGTTGGTAATAGGTCTTTGTTAATTTAAATAAAATTGTTTTTCTACCTACATCACGTTTTGGACTGTGTCTCTAAAAAGGGTCCTTGGACCTATCCTTGGGCAACTGCTAGGACTTGGACCATTTTTTGTAAGTCTTCCTCAGAGAGAATCTTGCCCTGGAAAGAAAGACAGCGGAGTCAAGACTTAGCTGCTGCATCCGCAGCCCATTTCCATAGCCACAAAGGTTTTCTAGCAGAGACTGCCACTGCCATACTCCTTGCAGAGATCCTAATAAGGTCATAGTGGACATCTGCCAAATATGGCAGCTCCACTTCCAGACATGCGGCCTCTCTGCTAAAAACATTCCTGTTCAAGAAGCACTTTGGTGAACCTGTCACCTAGTGAAAATTCTACATGTAAAACTACAGTCCTCACACTTTTCAAGATGCTTTCAAGTTCATTGTAACAAATTTATATACGAGGGTTATTTTTAAAGTAAGGTCCGATTGGCTGTAGCTTTGTACATTTTTTCCCCCTGTAGAAACAAGCATGCGTGCTGGCTCCCGGCATGCCTTGTGCAAAAGCAGATGCCATTTGCAGTCGTAGCGTCACTTTGTACAGTTTATACTGAGACGTTAAAATGTTTAAGACAATTGAGCAGCCCTCCGACTGTGAAATACGGTCTGTGATTCAGTTTTTGAAAGCAAGGACCGTATCATCAGCGGACATTCATCGTCAGATATGTGAGGTGTATGGCCCCAATGCGATGAGTGACAGCAAACTGTGTAAATGGGTGAGATTGGTCAAGGACGGGCGGGACAATGTCCATGATGAACCGTGATAGGGTCGACCTTCAGTAATCACAGAAGATTTGGTGCGCACAGTTGACGCAAACATTCATGAAGAACGGCGATTCACGATTTCCACTTTGTCACTGAAATTTCCACAAGTTTCAAGGTCAGTGCTATACAAAATTGTTTCTGAAAAATTGCAGTTCAGAAAACTGTGCTTGTGATGGGTTCCCAAGCCGCTTTCTAAGGAACATAGTTGCCATAATCTTGTGTGTTGAGCTTGTCTGTTTGGCTTTCACTTTGACTGGAGATGACGTGTGTCTCCATTCCATCGACTGCCGCTTTGATTCTGGAGTCACGTGAGAAACCCATGTCTTGTCCCCTGGGACAATGTGGTCCAAAAGTTCATCTCCTTCCTCATTGTATCGGATCAAAAATGTCAAAGCACTAGCCATTCTCCTTTTTTTGGTGTTCCTCGGAAAGCAGCCTGAGAACCCATCGTGAGCACACAGTTTGTCCCGCCCATCCTTGAACAATCTCACCCATTTACGCACTTTGCTGTCACTCATCACATTGGGGCTGGACACCTCACATATCTGGTGATGAATGTCCGCTGATGTCACGGTCCTTGCTGTCAAAAACCGAATCACAGAAAGTATTTCACAGTCAGAGGGCCATTCAATTGTCTTAAACATTTTAACGTCTCAGTATAAACCGTACAAAGTGATGCTACGACTGCAAATGGCATCTGCTTTTGCACAAGGCACACTGGGAGCTCATCATCTTTCAAAGACTTTTATTGAGCTTCCTCCCAGGCTCCCTAACTACGGAACTCTCCAAGCTCAGACTGCCCTGGAGGCAACAATATGGAACAAACTACCAGACGATTTGAGGGCAACCACAGACCTCAAGGACTTTAGAAAACAGTTGAAAACCATGCTGTTCATAGAACACTATGGACACATCACATAACCCCAGAGAATGTATAACAGCACATAACCCCGCCTAAACAATGTATGTATAGAAAATGTATTTAGAACCACTGTATATAGCCCACGTTGTACATAGCTCATACTAATCTAGCACACAATACAACACTCACCCAACTAAATTTCACCCTCACTGCATGTATAACACACTCACCTTACCCGATTGTTTGCTGTGATACCACCTTGATTATTAAGATAAGGCGGTTTAGAAATACTGTTAAATAAAATAAAATAAATAAATAAAACTGACTGGGACTCCTAGTCCTCAAGAGTTTCTAAATGTGGCCTCTTGGCTGAAGCTGGTACCCTAACAGAATGAAGATGCATCTCTGAAGGCAAGAAGAGGAGGGAGGCACCAGTACCTGTTTTATACAATAAACTCTGTCAACAAAAGAATAAACTCTGAGGGATAAAACTCTGTGTTGCCCTGGTCCCGATGAGCCCCAAACAGGGAAGAAGGAGCAGCCTGCCATTTACTGGCCCCCTCAACTTATCCCTCTCAAGACAAGGCAGAAGAATCCTGCATTACATGGCTCCCCGCTGGCAAAATGACTGCCTTTCCCACACTGTTCTACGTGTGCAGCCTGTCCTTTTCTGGCTGGTCCTATGCCACACAGTTTTTAGTAGTTGCTCTCAAAGTCTATGAGCTTGGCTCTGTCTATGAGAGACTCATGGAAACAAAAGGCAGGAACCCACTTTAAAATAGCCAACGCTAGCAACATGACTCAGTACGGGGAAGCAGGCCGAAGGGTCTATGCTGGAGAAGCAGCTACAAAGAGCCAAACTGTTCCTGCTCAGCCGCGACAGCTGAAAATGATCTCCCTGATCTTTGGAGTTCCACAGAAAGCATAGTTACTCACCTGTAACAGGTGATCTCTGGGAACAGCAGGAATTTAGTCTTCACATATGGGTATTGTCGGAACCAACGGAACCTGCACAGGAATGCTCCCCAGCGTCCAATAGGAACGCTTTTGGGAGCATCCCTCAGCACATGTGCGCTGCCTTCCCGCCTTTCCAACTGTCCCTCTTCAGTTAAGTTTGTAGCTGAGTGAAAGGATAGAGGGAGAGAGGAAAGAGACAAAGAGATAGAGAGACAACTACTAGGGGAGGTGGGTGGGTTGTGAAGACTAAATTCCTGCTGTTCCCGGAGATCACCTGTGACAGGTGAGTAACTACGCTATCTCCAGGAACAAGCAGGAATGTAGTCTTCACATATGGGGACTTCCTAGCTGAAGATGCCAGGGAGACAGGCCCAGGAAGGTGCCACCCTAGAAAGGTAGGCATCCTTCCTCCCATGGATCTCTGGCATTCCACCAGGGTTGGTGGGCAGGAGTTGAATTAGGTCTGAAAGAGATTTTGAAGAACAGCTTGGCCAAAGAAGGCATCCCGACGGGAGGCTTTATCCAGGCAGTAGTGGGCTGTGAAGGTGTGTACCGAAGCCCAGGTGGCTGCTCGACAAATGTCATCGATAGACACAGAGTGGAGATTAGTCATAGAAGTTGCCATGGCTCTCACGTTATGAGCTGTGACATGGCCTTAAAGAGGAAGACCCTTACTCTCATAAGCAAATGATATGCATTGGGCAATCCATTTGGATAAAGTTCTTTTGGAGACTGGAAGTCCCAAATGACAAGAATCAAAAGCAATAAAAAGTTGTGAGGACTTTCTATGTAGCTGTGTTCTCTGTAGGTAAAAGGCTAAGGCTCTTTTACAATCCAAAGTATGAAGATTTCTTTCTGCATTAGAGGCGTGAGGCCTTGGGAAAAATACAGGAAGAAAAATAGATTGATTTAAATGAAAAGGCGAAACCACCTTTGGAATAAAGTGTGGATGAGTTCTAAGAACAACCTTATCATGATGAAACCTAGTATAAGGAGGATCAGCCACTAAAGCTCACAGTTCACTAATGCGACGTGCAGAGGTGATTGCAATTAGGAAGATGACCTTCCAGGACAAAAACTTAAGGGTTGTAGTGGCTAAAGGCTCAAAAGGTGGCTTCATGAGCTGCCCGAGAACTAGATTTAGATCCCGGTGGTGGTTTAATGGGAGGCTTTGTTAATAGAAGACCTCTCATAAATCTGGATATCAGTGGATGAGAGAAAAATGGTTGTCCATTCAGAGGCTTATAAGAAGCTGCAATTGCACTAAGATGGACTCTTACCGAATTGAATTATTACCAATCCCAAGTATTGGAGGATTCGCATTGTGCGAGACAGTGCAGTGCTGGCTTCTGCAACCGTGGGGGCTCGAATAAGCCAGTCGTCCAAGTAAGGGAAGACGAATATCCCTAGGGTTCGCAGGAATGCAGCTACTACTGCCATGCATTTCGTGAATACTCTTGGTGCCGAAGCCAGACCAAAGGGAAGCACCCTGTACTGGAAGTGTTTTCCCTTGAAAAGGAATCATAAGAATTTCTTGTGATCTGGATGGATCAGAATGTGAGTATATGCATCCTTTAAGTCTAGAGAGCAAAGTCAATCCTGACTTTGAAGGTATGGCAGTTCCTAGAGAAATCATTTTGAACTTTTCTCTGAACAGATATTTGTTCAATTCTCTGAGGTCTAGAATGGGCCTGTGTCCGCCTGTTTTCTTTGGAATAAGAAAATAGGGGGAGCAGAACCCTGTACCCTGTTGGAGAATGGGTACCTCCTCTATTGCCCCTTGGGCAAGACGTATTGAGATCTCGTGACCTAGCAGATTGCCTGCAGAGGTCTGCAAATTGAACTGCGTTAGGATTGTTGAAGGGGGCATGCTGTGAAAATGGAGCTTGTACCCCTCTCCTACAATGGAAAGAGTCCAATCTTCTGCTGTTATCTGATGCCACCTTTTGATAAAATGGCATAACCTGCCTGGAATATTGGGGGGTTGAGGACCCCTCAAGGGCAGGACGGCTAAGCTCTCTAGGAAGGAGTCAAAGCCCTTGAGGGGGCTGAACCTGTGGAGCTGGTTGAGCTCTCGGGCCTTTTGGCTGCTTTTGTTGTCTAGTTTGTCCCTTTTGGGCAACTTGGCTCTGTTGGGTATAGGAAGGATAAAACTTCCTCTTTTTGCTAAAATAGGGTTTTTTATAAGGCTTCTTTTTGGCTGTAGATTTTGACAATCTATCCAACGTGATATTGTCAGCATCTATTTCATTAGCCTTCTCCTGCCAATTCTTGCCAAAGAGATTCTCTCCAATGCAAGGGATGTTGCCTAATTTGTCCTGTACCCAAGTCTCCAAGTCTGATGCCTGAAACCAGGCAATCCGTCGTGCTCCAATGGCAATATCAGAAGTTCTGCTGATGCATTCAAAGCAGTCAAAGGCTGCACGATTCACAAACTTGGAGACATCTTGAGCATGCTTAACTAGAGCAAGAAAGTCTTGTCTCCTGTCATCTGGGAGAAGTGGGCTCATAAGCTCCAAGTCTCCTGTAACTTCTTTGAGGAACATTCTCATATATAATATATATGAACTGATCCTAGCTGAAAGCATGGAAGCCTGAAACGTTTGACACCCAAAAGCGTCCAAGGTCCTGCATTCACGACCTGGAGGATTGGATGCATACCTCTTTGCACTTTTCATTCTACGCATGGCTGACTCCACCACCATTGAATGGTGTGGCAGCTGAGTCTTTTGAAATCCATGGCGGAACTTGATACATAGTATCAAGCCTCCTAGAATGAGGAGATGTAGTCAGAGGTGTCTCCCACATTCTGAGCATCAAGTCATGAAGAATTTCATGGATGGGCAGAGTGGCTGCCTCCTTTGGAGCTTTAAGATATTGGAGAATTTCCAATTCCTTTGCTCTGGGTTCCTTTTCAGGAGCTACCGTGATTGAAAGGCCTTTGGCAACATCACAAATAAAATCCTGAAAAGAGATGTCCTCTGGAGGTGACATTCTGCGTTGGGGAGAAGAGGAATCTTCCAGGAGAAACACTCTGGTACCGCCAGAATTGTCAGAGTCTTCGGAATCGGAGGATTTGAAGTATTCCTGACCACGATGCTCATGCAAAGCACAGTCGTGGTATTGATCAAAGTCGATACCGAGTTGATCCGGTACCGATCTGTCGATGCCAGCCAAAGATGACATGGGAAAAATTCCCACCGGGGTCGGTACCGGTGTAGATACCGGCATCGGTACCGGTGCCTGTTGAACCATAGGTGTCAACGGTAGCGCAGCTGTGAGGAGAGCTGCAATACTGCATTCGATAGCAAGGAATCTCTGGTCTATCGATGCTGCCGATGCCTGGGTGTCGGTACCGGTGAAGACGGCTGGGATCCCTGAGCATGGTACCAGTAGTTCTTGTGAGGTCGAGGTCTCGAGAACATCCTGGAGCCCCGCTGATGCTTTGGAAGCTGAAGCCTCCCACCGGGGCTGTTTGCCGGTGTGGTTCCCTCAAGGGCAATGCCAAAGGCCTCTCGATGCTTAGCAGGAGAGCTACCCTTTGAGGACCGGCTTTTATGTTTAGTTATCTGAGATCCATGGGAGGAAGAGGAGGGCTCTTGAAGACGTCGATGCAATGGATCTGGCATCCAAAGAAAAGAGGGTACCGAGCTTTGCAGTCCGGTTCTGTCTTCCTCTTTTAGTCATCCCCATACAGGAGAGACATTCAGATGGAGAATGTTCAGGCCCTAAACATTTAAGACACCAGTCATGGGTGTCTGTGACGGAAATGGTACCGCCACACTTAGTACACTTTTTAAAACCACTAGTTGGTTTTTCCATGTTTTAGGAATATGAGGCCTAATGCCCAAAATGGCGCCTAGCACTGAAAAGAGAAAAGTTTCTGAAGAGAAACAGTTCAGAGTAAATTTTTTTTTTAAGAAAAGAAAAAGAAAAGAACCGGCGGTACCGGAAGGCGTCGTGCGGAGGCAAACGCGACCACAAGAAAACAATTTTAAGGAGGAAATTTCTGTGGTGACAGGGTATGAGTCCTGTCGGCTCCATGGAAAATGAAGAACTGAAGAGGGACAGTTGGAAAGGCGGGAAGGCAGTGCGCATGTGCTGAGGGATGCTTCCAAAAGCGTTCCTATTGGACACTGGGGAGCGTTCCCGCGCAGGCTCCATCGGTACCGACGATACCCATATGTGAAGACTACATTCCTGCTTGTTCCTGGAGATCAGGAATATCTGATTAACGATTTATGGGTTGAGTGACTATTTGTATGTAGCTGATGACTTAATGAGCCCATTATCTGATTTTGCTCCCTGGAAAGGTAGACTGCTTGTAGAGTAGACTGAATGGAGCGAGTGAGCGAGGTATCAGATATTTTTTGCTTTCAGACATAATCAAAAAGATCCAGATACCCCTTATTTGTTGATGTTAAACATTGCAACTTACTTGTCTGTTTAAATCATTATTGTTTTGCCCTGGAGCCAAGACTTAAAGGATATTTTCAATGCAGCAAAGGCCTTTGATTTCAGAAAACTGACATGTTGTGAGCATTCAAATTGATTCCACACCCCTTGAGTACAGAAGCGAAGATGTTCTCCTAACTTTTCAGTGGTAGAATCTGTGGTGAGGACGATTGTAGAATGAGGACTATGAAGGGGTGTCCCACCAAGATATTGCTTGCTTTGACCCCCCACCTTAGAGATTGGTGCACTAAGGGTGTTATAGGAATGGGAATGGCCATGATGAGTGACAGACGATGTTGCTTTTAATTGTGTTTGAGATGCTACTGAAGTGATTTCATGTGAAGCCTGGCTAAAAGCAAGGCATGTAGTGTGGCTGCAATGTACTCCAGGAGCCTAAGGATAGCATGGGCAGTTGTTGAGATTGCGTGGTTAGAGAGCTGTGCCCAGGCAGATTATCATGTCTGCTCTGATTTCAGGAAGGCATGCCTTCACTTGCATGGATATATACATGCTCCAATGAAAAGAATGGTGTGAGACTGGACTTCTTGTAGTTGATAAGAAACCGAGAGACTGAAGGAGTAGAATTGTGTCTTACATAGTCTGACAAACTCGCCTTACTATGGTGCCTGCAAGGTTGATGTATTACTATTCAAAATGTACATAGTTATAATGTTCCATGTAAGCGAGTATGCAATTGTTCCTGCACTAGTCAAATTTGTTAATTGTAAACCACAATTGATCTCTGGAAATTGCGGTATAACAATTTTTGAAAAATAAATAAATAAATAAACAAATAAAATAAATGTAGTGGCTTTTCCTGCACATTTGAGCAGCAGCAATTGCCAAGAATTTTGTGAAAACTTTGGGAACTGACAAAAGTCCAAATGGAAGGACACAGTATTGGCAATGACGACTCCAATAGGTAAAATGGAGGAATTGACAATGCTTGGAGCAAATGGGTACGTGAGTATAAGAACCTTTAGGGCAGGGGTTCTCAACCCTGTCCTTGGGACCCCATTAGCCAGTCGGGTTTTCAGGCTATCCACAATGAATATGAATGAGATATATATGCATTAGAAATAGCCTGCCAAACTGACTGGTTTGTGGCCCTCCAGTGCTGGATTTGGGGACCCCTGCCGTACACCTCTGTCAAGTACGATTGTGAGTGGGCAAGGTACAGATGTCCTCGACATCAAAAGGGTAGATAGAATGTGTCACATCCCTCCTAGTTTCTCACCACCACCAAAAAGTTGTCTAATAGACAATATTTTGGTGGTGGTGAGAGGCGAGGAGGTATGTGACATATTCCATCTAATCTTTTTGATGTCTTGGACATCTGTACCTTGCCCACTCACAATCTTAAATGACAGAGGTGTAAGGCCGGGGTCCCCAAATCCAGCATTGGAGAGCCACAAGCCAGTCAGTTTGGCAGGCTATTTCTAATGCATATATATCTCATTCATATTCATTGTGGATAGCCTGAAAACCCAACTGGCTAGTGGGGTCCCAAGGACAGGGTTGAGAACCACTGCTTTAGGGTCTAGGGAGATATGCCAATCATTTTGTCCAGTAAAGGCAGAATCGTGGCTAGGGAGTTCATCTTGATTTTTTCTTTTTTGATGTGGAAGTTGAGATTGCACAAACCTTAAACTGGTCTAAGGCCTCACAAATATTTTGGGAATGAGGAAAACCTGGAGTAGAATCCAAGACCTTTCTGATCAAGCGGGATCTCCTTAATTGCATTGAACAATGGTTATTTCCTTTTCTATTAAGGGTTTGTAATTGAACGGGATGTGGAGTGGTCTGATAGGACCTCTTGGTTGGTGAATTTTTGATGAAGTTTATTCTGTAACCATGATTTACTACGTTGAGGACTCAGCGATCTGTTGTGATTTGATGGCATACTTCCCTGAAATTCAGAATTCTGCCCCTACTGGTGGGTAGTCAAAAATTGAGACTCGACTTCCTGGCAGAAATCAAGATGTTCACTTTGGATTTTTTCTCTCTTGGTTTCTGATGCTGTCCGTAGGCCTGAATCATTGAACACCGAGGCGGAAATCTGGTACATGGGTGATAATGTCTCATTGGGTAGAATTGCTGAAAGTACTGGTAGTGATAAGGTCTCCTTGAATCTGGCAATACTGGATGGAGAGTTGCTGGTCATAGAGAGTTCCTTAACTGTAGAACAATCATCTTTTATGAGATAGGGTATCCTTAATTTTCGCTCTGAAAAGGTTATCACTGAGACAGGGAATATAAGCTAATTTGTTATGGAGGTCTTCTCTGAGGCAAAAAGCTTTAAGCTATGCCATCCAGCTCACTGTGATGGCTGTGGCTGCAACACTGAGTCATATGCATCATATGTGGAGCAAATGAGATAAGTTGATTCATGTAGGCTGAGATGCAGTTGATCCATCTGACCTTCTACCTACTCAATGAGCACATGGTAATAGTATACGATCTGTTCATAAGAATATAAGATATGCTATACTGGGTCTGACCAAAAGTCCATCAAGCCCAGTATCTTGTTTCCAAAAGTGGCCAATCCAGGTCACAAGCACCCTTGATTTGCTGTAAATGCACGTGCCTAGACTTGTAAAGTTAATGTTTTATAACTTAACCAAGTAAATTTGCACTCTGCCTAAGCTACAACCCTGGCCACACCCACACCAAAGTATGTGTCATTGGCTTGACGTGCAGAATGGTGCCTGACTAAAGTACACACATAAAGGCCCGTCCACGTACACAAGTTATGGCTAATACATAATTTGCGTGTGTTGACGACACCTGACTTTATATACCCTGTTATAAAATTACCTCCATTGTGACCAGATCTGGAGGTTACACCTCCAAAAGGATATAGATAGAATTGAGGCCATCTACAGAAAAGATACAGAATCTGCACAAAAACCTTTATGAAACAGACTTAAATATCTTTATACCCTAGAGGTAAGGAGAGAAAGGAGGGATACCAATTAGACACTCAAATACGTCAAGAGTATAAATAACATACAAGCAGCATACTTTTTGAGTGGAAAGGAAGTTAGGAAGAAAAAGAGTTCATGACAGGGTGTTCAAAGGGGATAGGATCCAGGAGTAATCCTAGAGAATATTTTTCTGGATAAAGAGTGGCGAGTGGACAGAACGGTCTCCCAGGTTAAGTGATGGAAAAATAGCATTAACATAAATCAGAAAATCATGGCATAAGCACAGAGGATACTTAGCTGTACAGAAGGAAAGGGAAATATTGCGATCAGCTAGGATCTACAAGTATCTAACAGGAGTTAATTAGGGCAGACTAGATTGGCCTTGTGGTCCCAATCCATTTCTATGAGGTATATACATCCCAGTGACTGTACAACATCCTAATTGATAAAAGGTTTCTTAACATCATTTCACAAATGCCAATGAAATCAGAGGTCTGGGAGTTTGCGTTTACTATTTGGTACTTCTGATTACACTCAATCTACTGAACCATATTGTCACCTCATTTCCTATCCAGGCTGTTATAAAGAGACCCACAACCAGCAGGTCTTCTTACCTTCTGTATGTGACCTCTTCATCCCCATCTCAGGTCTTCTTGGTCCCTTGCCTCCTCCACTGATGCAGGCAGGTGTATCATTTCCAGAGGTGTGGGAAGAACAGGATTTACTTACGATCAGTTTCTTCAAATAGTTGACCAGGTCATGTAGGGGTGCATGGCCTGTAGTTGTTTCTGTTGTGCCAATAAAAGAGAGAATGTGTCAGTTTGTAGACATTAACCAAATGAGCAGATTGCTCATATCCATGAACCCTGAACAATCTAATCAAGGTTTTTCTCCATATCTCAAGATTTATCGCCCAGTGTCATCCCATCATACGAACGAGATTCCAGATATGATGGTGTGGCTAGATACCAATGTGAATTTACTTTTTGTCAGTAGCATTTTTATATTCACATCTCTCAATTAGAAGCTCTAGAAGTGGTTTTCACAGTCTTGGAACAAAGAGCTAGCCCCATCGGTTTCTAACATCTTTCATTTACAGATTGGTTAAGCCAGTGTTCACAGAAAACTCTTTTGCATTTGACCACCAGTGTTACCAAACAAATATCTGGAACTGTGCTGGGTAAAATAATGGTATAGTATTCAGCAAATTTACTGTGGGTCGCTTTGAAGATAGATGGTTAACAACACATCTTTTTCAAAATTATAGACTGCTTCGGAAACAGTCCTATAGATGATTTCTGTCCATTGGGATGGTAAGCCACTTCATCTGGAGGAATTTACTTATGGCTTAATGAGTTCTCCACTTGTATTTTAGAGTATAATATCATAACCATCAGATTTATTTTTTTAGACATTACAGCGGTCATTTTAAAAATGATTTTTTTGTGTGTAAAGGCCTTTTTATGCAAGTAAAAAGACTTTAAAAAAACTATGCCAGCACATCTCGCATGTAGGTGTGTTCTGGAGTGGAGATTGGGCAGAACACAGGTGGGGTCACAATTTGTGTGTGTACTTTGCATGCTAATATTTATGCGTGCTCCTGAGCAGACTTTGCGGTGTCCTTATTGTCCTCTCCTCTCATCAAAAAACTGATGAAAAATAAAAAGTCGTCTTCTTTCGGAAGCTCTGCTGACCTCTTTCAACTCTAAGGACCCGATTCTGAGTTGGACGTGCCAGTCCTCTGTGTGCCCAGTCGGAACTGGACACACAGGGTAAGCCAGGATTCTGATCCCACAGGGCACATCTAGCCTTGTGGGATCAGAATCGCATCCAGGCATGTACGTGCAGGCTGGTACCCTGATTCTCGTTGGCCTGCACTTACAGGCCTTCCCGGCTAACTCAGTTAGGGCTCTTCAATGGAGCCACAATGCCATGGCATTCGGTTGCTACGACACTGCAGTTCCATTCAAGAACCACAATCCCCGGCTGCCGGGACCAAAATGTTCATTCCCCGCAGCCCGACTCCCGATCTAGACTTCCGCCTTTTCTGCGCCCCGGGCCTGCCAGATCCACCTGACTAGGGGAACTTATTCCACCTCAGTGGTGGAATAAGTTCTCTGTTTAGGCCGCCAGCCCTGGACGTACAGGTCTGACATTGGAATCGGCCCTGTACATCCGGGGACACTGACCGCCCACTGCCTGCCCTAATTCCTCCCCAGCAATGCCCCTTTCCCATCCCCATCTAACCTCCTCGTACAACGTGCGGGGAAGTTAGTCGGGGTTGGCGGAGGGATCAAATAGCAGGGATGGATTCCTTGGAATGACCCTGTAACTAAATAAATCAGGTAACCTATTCCAGCGCTCTGATGCTGCTATTGAGAACATCTTTCCTCGTGTACTACCCTCCCCCACCCCAAAACACTATCTGCAATGAAGTACAGCAACAAGATTCCCCTCTTGTGATCGCAACAACCTACGTGGCTGATGAAAATTCAATTGCATTGCCAGTGGAAACACCAAACTTAAATGCAAGCCCTTAAACACTACTGTCATAGCTTTAAATTTAACACGTCACTCAATTGAAAACTAATGTCATGACTGAAGAATAGGTGAAACATATTCTCTAATCCCAACGCCAGCCACCAACCATGCAGCAGAATGTTGCATCACTGCAGTGCCTGAATTCTCACCATAGACAATCCCAAATACACGGTATTACAATAAAGGGGAGCTAGCACCAGATGATATAACACTGCCCTAAAATCATCAATGTTTATGTATTGTCGCGTACCGCCCCTGGTGGCCAGTGGTCATAGGGGTAGGTTGGACACAAAGATATTTTTATATGAGAGGAAGTTCCTTTAAGAGCCAGGTGCAGCCTGGTCTTAGTAGTTCAGCTCCTATTAAGAAGTAAATTGTGAATGCAGAGTAGAGGGATAACATAGGCTTTTATTTCCCTTTACGCAAAAGGTTCAGGTGGGTCACAACATAGAGGAAAATATCCTTTACTTCAGGAATGAAACAAACTCAGGGTAAAGAAAAACTGTTATGCTTCACAGTTGCAACAAGGATTGATTAAGGCTTCCTAGAGTAACTCAACCGTTTCAATAGTCTTCTTCCTTCTAGCATACAAGTAACACTCTGGAGACAGCATATATTATTTACAAGTCTAGCAGTGATTCTATACTGCTTGTAACGCATAGAGAACAGTCCATCTCCTCTTGAGACAAAAGACTAGGCTCCACAAATTCCACGTGCATCGGCTCTGAGTCAGAGTTATCCCTTTCTGTATCTGGGGTTTCTCTGGCTATTGGAACTGGCCAGTCGCTATTCTTATTCTCTGGGTGTTTGTAGAGTTCTTCTAAGGTTCGCCAGTGAGCGTGGCCTACCTTTGGGCTTTTACAATCTGGGTTATACAAGGTAGGTTTACTTTCCTTTCTTGTAAAGCGAGCATTGCTTTTAGAAGGGCACTTATAAGATGAGCTTTTTCTCATAAAAACAGAGTCAGCATACTTTGGCTTCCAGCAGCATGTAGAACAGGAACTTTCTCCTTCTAGTGGTTCTCCAGGGATACAATCCTCGTGCCAGTCTTTTCCCTGAAAGCTCTTGTTACCTTTCAGTCTGGTCACTGGTTCCTCTGGTAAGCGCAGGCTTCTTCCTTCAGCACTGCTCTGCTTCCCAAAGTGACTGTTCCTTTGCTCAGCATTGCTTTCCCATTCACTCCTAGGGCTTAGCTCAATGCTCCTGGTGCTTCCTTCTTCTTGGCCCTTGCTCGTGGTGCATTTCTCTCGCACGGCTTTGCTCCTGGTGCTTCTCTCCGGTCCACCTCTACCTCCACACCCATTTCTCTTCCAGTCTCCAGCCTCTTGCTTATAAAGCTCTCCTGTGTTTGAGCTTTCTGGGCTGCTTGTGAGGTGGTGTCGATTAGCTAGGTGTGTCCACTCAGCCTCTGTGAGTGCACGCCTGCTCCCTCTAGCTGCTCTGTGCGGGAATTGCATCTCGTGCACATCTTTTATATTATGAAAAACAGCTTCTTTTCTTGCATCTTTGCTTCCATCAGCTCCTGCTGCATGACAGTATGCTCAGATGTGCCACAACAACCTCAGCTTACAATAAGAATTCTGTAACAGCTTTTTTGATCTACAATTGCAATATAAGATCTGCATCAATTGTTATACCCTGATAATTTACTTCAGAAGTCACAGTAATTGAATTAACACTCCACTGCAAAGACATCAGGACATCTATTTCCTTATGTTGGGGAAACCTCTAGGTACGTATGACCTAGATTGGCCACTGTTGGAAACAGGATACTGGGATTGATGGACCTTGGTCTGACCCAGTATGGCATATCTTATGTTCTTATGTTGATCAAACACCATAATTTTTGTCTTACTTAACTTAAGCCTATTTGCATCCAACCACTGAAGGATTATTGACAGAGCCAATGTACTATCCAAATTCCCAACTACTGAGAGAAACATCATCACATCATCAGCATGGTATCAGTATGAGATATCTGATTGTTAAGTCATCTGATACAAGGGGTGCAAATACAAATTAAAGGGCCCTACAAAGTGGATCCTTGAGGAACACCATGAAGTATAGAAAACCAGGCAAATGCCTTTCCAGTCAACCAAACTTGTTGCATCTGATCATAGCAACATAGAAACATGACGACAGAAAAAGACCACATGGCCTATCTAGTCTGCCCTTCCATATCAACCACTACTGTACAACAGTACCCTTTTTTCTTTTAGAGATCCTCTGTGTTAGTCCGATGCCTTTTTGAATTCAGACACTGTTTTCATCTCTACCACCTCCACTGGGAGACTATTCCACGGATCTACCACTCTTTACGTAAAAAAATATTTCTGCATATTTACCCTTGAGTCTATCCCCTTTCACCCTCATTCTATGTCCCCTTATAGCACAGCTTGCTTTCAATCAAAAGAGGCTCTCCTCCTGTGCATTTATGCCATGGAGATATTTAAATATCTCAATCATATCAGCTCTATCCCGCCTTTCCTCTAAAGTATCCTTAAATCTAAAGATCCTCAAGTCTGTCCTCATATGCTTTATAATGAAGACCACTAACTATTTTAGTAGCCACCCTCTGTACCAACTCCAACCTGTTTATATCCTTTTGAAGGTGTGGTCTCCAGAATTACACACAATACTCCAAATGAGTTGCACCAAAGACTTATACAGAGGCATTATCGCCTCCTTTCTTCTGCTGGCCATTCCTCTCTCAATGCACCCAAGCATCCTTCTAGCTTTTGCTGTCACCTTTTCTACTTGTTTAGCTACTTTAAGATCATCAGACACAATCACGCCTAGGTCCCGCTCTTCTTTTGTGGACAGAAGTACTTCAGCCCCTATGCTATATCGCTCCCTTGGATTGCTGCAGCCCAAACGCATGACCTTGCATTTTTTAACATTAAATCTCAGCTGCCAAATTCTAGACCATTCTTCGAGCTTAACTAGATCCCTCCTCATGTTATCTACGCCTTCCTGAGTGTCTACTCTATTGCAGATTTTGGTATCATCCGCAAAGAGGCAAACCTTACCCGACATCCCTTCCGCAATATCATGCAAATATGTAGAAAACTGCTTGATAATTCTTGGACCAATCCCATATCAAAGCAAGCATGCCAACAAAACAGAGTATACAACAGAATTAAATGCTGCTGAAATATCAAGATACATAACCATAATGCCCTAGTGCAGGCATGTCCAACAGGCAGATCGCGATCTACCTGTAGATCGCAGAGGGGTCAGAGGTAGATCACCAGCCCCACTTGGCTCCATCTCTCCAGCAGCTCGCCCCGTCGCTAGGAGAGAGCTCGTGCCGGCAGGATGTCTGCCGAGGGCTTGCCACCGCTGCTGATCCTTTGCCTGTCTTTTTTCCCTGCCTGCGGGAATCTTGCCTGCGGGTGTATTGGGGGCATTTGTTGTTTTCGTGCCAATAGTTTATGGGTACCCTAGGGAGCCGCCGCCCGCGTCCCACGACGAGACGCCACAGGCCCGGCGTCATACCTGGTCTCCTGCCTCTCAGAATCATCCATTCCCACACCGGCCCCAACACCCCTTAGAAGTGTGTTACGGTATATACCAGGCGATATCCATTCGCCTGGGCTTTACCTGAATACACTTACCGTATTAGTTGTGTCGTGTGTTGGTCGTTGGTTGCTTTATAGTTCGCTTTCATTAAACGTTTTTGGGCAGACACAACAAAGTGTCAAGAATTTGGTGATTTTGGCGGGCTTTTCCAATTTTGTTCTAACTTGCTATGCTTTGCCTTCGAATTGGTTCAAACCACTGTGACTTTTGCTTGTCTCTGCAATTTATTTTGCCTAGCCTTTGCATTGATTCTACACTGTGTGCAGAATTTATTAAATCGCGTGTGGTGGTATTTGAACTTGTTTGGTGGTATTTGATTTTATCTGGTTTGCTGGACAGGTGTTTGAGTTTTTTTGATGATTGTTTGGTGGTATTTGATTATTGGTGCCAGTATGATGAATTCTTATTTTTACTTTTAGAACTGCATGTGTGGGACTTCCGGTGACGTCAGGAAGCAGGATGGCGGCTTTCTGAGAGAGCTCCGCGGCGTTCGGAGTGAAAGCTAGCATAGAGCGAACCTACCCCCGGTACAGTAGAGCGGGTAGTGTGGGCAGATGTCCAAAGTGCCTGAGCGCAAGTCGGTTAAGGAGCGGCTCGCCGAATACCGGTCCCCCTACGAGATGGCGGAGGAGCCAGTGCATGCAGAGCATGCCGTCAAGATGGCGGCGGGAGGTGGAGAGAGCCCCGACTCGGGTGACGAGCAGCATCCGGACCCCGAGACTCCTGGAGGCCTGAGGGCTTGGTTAAATGACTTTAAGGCTGAGCTGAAGGCCGAAATGAGCCGGCACCAGCAGGAGCTGAAGGAGACTCTGGGCTCCTTGCGACAGGAGGTACAGGAGCTCGGAACTCGAGTAGAGGGGGCGGAGGAGACGCTGGACCACCACGCGGCCACGCTGGGGGATCTGCGCGCGGGATGGGCTGAACTGGCCCAAGCGCAGGAGCTCCTGAAAGCAGAGGCCGAGGACTTGGAAGACAGATCGCGCCGGAACAATGTGCGTGTGAGAGGGGTTCCAGAAGAGCAGCGTTTTAAGGACTGTGAGGAGACTTTACACCAGATTTTTGGAGCTCTTATGCAGGCGGTGGAGCCGGCGGGAGCGGGAGAGGGACTCCAGTTCAGTATGGAGCGGGCTCATCGGAGCCTTGGCCCCGCCCGGGACAACAAGCCTAGAGACATTATTGCGTGTCTGGGATCTTACAAGACCAAGGAGAAGCTAATGGCGGCAGCGCGGAAGGCAGGGCCCTTTAAATGGGAGGGTGCCATGATTGAGCTTTTCCAAGATCTGTCATCCGGCACGTTGCAGCGGCGATGGGAGCCGCGAGGGGTAACCGCGCTGCTGCGTCGAGAAGGCTGGAGGTATAAATGGCTCTATCCCTTCGGCTTACTGGTAACGGTTAATGGCACCTCCCGAAAAATTCAGAAGGCGGAGGGGGCCTGGCAGATCCTGAAGGAGTTGGGAGTGCAGAATATTCCAGAGACTCAGCTGAAAGGGCAGCCTCGGGAGCAGCGAGCCCAGAACAGGAGTGTGGGAACCAAGTGGCAACGAGTGGAGAGCAAGAGCAGGAGGCTCACTAGATTGTCTAGAGAAAAACTCTCGCTGGGTGGAGCGGACGAGGCTGCAGGGGACTGAGGAGAGCGGAGCCCTGTGGAGGGCACTTGCAGTACTAGTCTGGACCTATTCGGGGTCTACAGGTCCCAAGGACTGGTTTGAATGCACAGTTGTTTGTTGTTGAGAGATATGTGCGGGAAGTTTCCGTTTGCTTTTTGGGGGGACAGGGTGGAGGATGTGGGGGCTTGGCTTTGGGGTGTTGGGGGGAAGGGGCTGGGGGAGGCTGGAGGGTACTTGTTTGATGGTGTAAGGGGGCTGCAGGGAGAGGGGGTGCATGGGTGAAGGGGGAGTGAGAAAACGGGAGGGGGGGAATAGAGCGAACGCCGGGGGGGGGAGTCACCAGAAGTACTGGGGAAGGCTCCGGAGGGAGTGGTGATGAGGGGAGCTGAGGAGGGGAGGGGAGGGGGGGTGGAGAGGGGGGGTGGGGGGGAGGGGGGGTGGAGAGGGGGGTGGGGGGGAGGGGAGGGGGGGAGGAGAGTGGGGGGGGGGGGGGGAGGGGAGGGGGGTGGAGAGGGGGGGTGGAGAGGGGGGGTGGGGGGGAGGGGTGGGGGGGCAGGAGGAGGGGGGGAGGAGGGGAGGGGGGGAGAACTGCTTCATAGCAAATGAGGAGGGGGAGATTGGGGGTACCCATGGGGGGTAGGGGTATCGTAGGGTCAATCAATGCAAAGGGGCTGAATGAGCCCCGTAAAAGGCACCAGTTGTACCGGGAGGTAATGAGACTGGGCTGGGAGGTAGTGCTGGTGCAGGAGACCCATTTGCGAAGGAAAAATGAGGGGCTGCTGCGCCATGCACTGTATCCACAACAGTTCTTTGGGGGTATAAGGGGGACGGCGGCGAGCAAGAAAGGGGGGGTAGCCATACTGGTGCGCCGGGGCAGCTCTTTTAGGGTGAAGGTGGAAGCAAGAGACAAGGAAGGAAGGGTACTGCTGTTGGGGGGAGAGTGGGAGGGGGAACTTGTCACTCTGGTTAATGTTTATGCCCCCCAGGTGGGGCAGGCCCAATTCTGGAAGGGGGTTGGTGACCTGCTGGCCCGACATGCACAGGGTAGAATTCTCCTCGGGGGTGACTTTAATTTAGCTCTGGACTCGCAGTGGGACCGCCAGGCTCTGGGGGGGGATGGTCGGAACCCGGCTCGCGGAGCATTGCGTTGCATTATGCAGCGATACCATTTGGAAGATGTCTGGAGGCAGCATCATGTGGGTAGCCGGGAGTATACTTTCTATTCAGTACCCCATGATAGCTTTAGTAGAATTGACTATTTGCTGATGGATGGGCGGTGGAGCTCCCTGGTCCAGGAGGCAGAGATTGGGAATATTACCTGGTCTGACCATGCGCCAACGTGGGTGACCATAGGACGTGGACGGGGGGAAGGTGGCGTGCGCTTCTGGCGGCTTAATGAAAGCCTCCTGAAGGAGGAGGTGGTGAAGGATGTTAAGACTTGCCTTCAAGAATATTGGGCAATCAACGACAATGGCGAAGTGGGCTGTGTGGGGCTTTGGGGAGGCATGAAGGCAGTAGTGCGGGGGCGGTTGGTGATGTGGGCGGCCAGATATAAAAAGCAGCGCCAGGCTCGCGAGGAGGTTTTGCAGAGGGAGATTAAACAGGTGGTGGAGCGATATCAATCCCGGGGCAGTCGCCAGGACTTCCGCCTGCTACAACAGCTCAGGCTGGAACTCCATCAGTTGCAGGTTGAAGAGATTGGGTTTAAGCTCGAGCGGGTGAAGCAGCGCTATAATGAATGGGGGGACCGAGCCGGCCGTATGTTGGCCAATAAATTGCGGAAGCGGGAGATGCAGGCGACCATTACGGGGATCAGGGGCGACATGGGGGAGATATTACGGACAGAACAGGCCATAGGGGAGCAGTTTTGTAACTTCTACCGGAAACTGTATCAGAGGGAGGGAGGAGGGCCGGAGCGGGGGAACGACTATTTGGACAAGATTGAACTGGCCCGTCTGGGTGAGGAGGATGTCCAGGCCTTGGAGGGGGATATCACTAGGGCCGAGGTGGAGCAAGCTTTGAAGGAGCTTCCACAGGGGAAGGCCCCAGGGCTGGATGGTCTGACGGGAGCCTTTTACAAAACGTTCCGAGAAGAGGTCCTCGATGGGTTGGTGCAAGTGGCCAATGGGATCCAGCAGGAGGGGGGGCGTCTGTCCTCTGAGTTGCTGACAGACGGGATTACTGTTATTTTGAAGGGGGGGAGGGATCCGCTGCAGTGTGGCTCTTACCGCCCAATTTCATTGCTGAATGTAGATGTGAAGATCATAGCGAAGGTGTTGGCTCGGAGACTGGCAGGGCGGCTCCCGGGGCTGATTGGGCTGGACCAAACTGGCTTTATCATGGGGCGGCAGGCTTCTGACAACATTAAAAGGGTGTTGGAGGCTATCTGGGGAGCGCGAGCGCAGCGGGATCCGGCCTTGTTGTTGGTTATCGACGCTGAGAAAGCGTTCGATAGGGTAGACTGGGGGTTTTTGTTTGGGGTAATGAGGAAAATGGGTGTGGGCCCAAGGTACTTGAAATGGGTTCAGGCCCTGTACCAGGAACCCAGAGCGCGTGTGCGGATAAATGGGCGCTACACGGCAGCTTTCGAGTTGGGGAGGGGGACCCGACAGGGGTGCCCCCTCTCGCCGTTATTATTTGCCATGGCTATAGAGCCCTTAGCCCAGGCCATCCGGAGCGATGGGGCGATTTGGGGACTGCGGAGGGGGGACACGCATCATAAGATCTCACTATTCGCGGACGATGTCCTGCTGGTGGTGACCAAACCGGAAGACTCCCTGCCGGCGCTTATGGGGCAATTGGGGCGATATGGTGCGGTCTCCGGGTTTAAAATGAATTCAGATAAGACGGAGGCCTTGGCAATCAACCTGCCCCAATTGGTGGCGCAGAGATTGCGGAATAGCTATCCCTTTAAATGGGCAGCGAAATCTATCAGGTATTTGGGGGTTAATGTTACTGCCACGCCACAGGGACTGTACGAGGCCAACTATAGTGCTCTATGGTGGGAGGTAGAATGGGATTTGCATCGTTGGGAACGTATGGAGATTTCATGGCTGGGCAGAATAGCGTCAGTCAAAATGAATGTGCTTCCGCGGTTGCTGTATTATTTCCAGGCACTGCCCGTGCCTATCCCGGAGGCCCATCTGCGAGGGCTGCAGCGGAAGGTAAACCAGTATATTTGGCGGAGGAGACCGCCCCGAGTAGCTCGAGCAGTGATGTATAGGCGTAGGGAGGAAGGGGGACTGGGGGTACCGGACCTACAGGGGTACTATTGGGCGGCCCAGGCTCGGCATGTAATGGATTGGAGGGAAGGAAGGGAAAGGAAGAACTACGTGGAAATGGAAAAGGAGAGTGGCCCAGGGCGGCGGCTCACCTGCCTCCCTTGGATGGAGCAGGGGGAGCGGGGACTAACGTCGGGGGATAGTCCCTTTGTACTGCATGTGTTACGGGTATGGGATAAACTTAAGGGCCGAGAGCGGCAGAGAGGGGGGTCCCGATTTTCGTTGATGCGAGAGCTACGCCATACAGCCGAGTTCCGCCCGGGGCAGGAAGGAGAGGGATATCGGAGGTGGGCCCGAGGGGGTCTGCGGTATTTTTATCAGTTCGTGGATGGGGGAGAGTGGGTCCCGTTTGCGGACTTGCGGGAGGCGTATGGCCTGCGAGAGGCAGATCGGTTCTATTATGGGCAGGTGGTGCACTTCCTTCGGAGGAAGTTGGGGCGAGATGGGATGGAGCGCGATTATACGCCACTGGAGGTGGTTGTGGTACGGGAAGAAGCTCTCGGCGGGGCTCACCTCGGCGTTATACCGGGCGGTACAAGGGCCAGGGATGGGTAAGCATAGATATATGCATGAGTGGGAGCAGGATTTTGGGAGGGTGTTAGCGGAAGGGGAGTGGAAAAGCCTTCTGGACCAGGTGAGATACTTACCCTTGTCGGTAGCGATTAGAGAAAACTGGTACAAGGTGGTATTGCGGTGGTACTATACACCTACCCGGCTACATAAGATGTATCCCGGAGTAACTAATAGTTGTTGGAGGGAATGTGGGGGGGGGGTGGGGACCTTTTTCCACATATGGTGGGGGTGCCCGAAGATCCAGAGCTTCTGGGGAGAGATTCAGAAATGGGCCCAGGAGGTGGTGGGTGGAGGAGAGGTGACCCTTGACCCTGGGGGGTTCTTGTTGGGGTGGTGGAGCGAGGGGGGCCCGGTACGGGGGAAGAGGCAGGTAGCGGCTTGTCTCAGCGCGGCCCGATGTGAGGTGGCCTATCGCTGGAAGCAGAGGGAAGCCCCGCAGGTGTCCCATTGTGTGGAGCGGTTGAGACAGGTATACCTAATGGAAAAGATCACTGCAGCAAGGCGGCAAAGGATTGACCGTTTTGAAAAGCAATGGAGTAAGGTGTTGGAGCCGATTCAGGGCCATCATCTGGGAGGGGGGGGGAGGGGTGAGGGGAGAGGGTGGAGGGTGCTTTAAGATAGGACATGGAGTGGGGACAGGGAGAGTTCGCAGGATGGGGGGGAGGGGGGAGTATGGGTATGGGGGGGGGGTTGGGGTCAAGGAGGGGGGATTAAACACAAAACTGTTACTGATACTATAGGAATGTTGGTGGGCTGTTGATACGGTGGTTTGGATAATGTATATTGGTTGACAATGTGTGCTGTACCGTTTGAGCATGTTATCTAAATTCTAAATAAAAAAAAAATAATAAAGAGCTCCATAAAAAAAAAAAAAAAAAAAAGAACTGCATGTGTGTTTTTTTGGCATTTCCAGTCCTTGTATTGTACATCATCCAGAGGTCTTCTGACATCCAGCCACCCCAGTATAGCGAAGATGAGTGTTCCAAAGAAGAGCAAAACCTACCACTTTCATGATGAATGGGAAATAGACTACTACTTCATTATGGTGAAAGACAAGTGTTGTTGTCTAATTTGTAACGCCCCAGTATCCTTGACCAAAAAGGGTAATCTGGAACGTCATTATAAGGCTCTGCATAGCAATAAGTTTGATGCTGATTTTCCACCTAAAAGTGAAATTCGTAAACTGAAGCTGAAAGAACTTAAATCGAAATTGGCTACTCAGCAATAGTTGATGGCGAAGCCAAGGTCACATTCGGTCAATGCAACCATAGCATCCTTCAAGGTTAGCAACCTGATCGCAAAGAAATGCAAACCTTTCACTGAAGGGGAATTTGTAAAAGATTGCTTTCTTGAAGCAGCTGACAATCTTTTTGAAGGTTTTAAAAATAAGAAAGAGATCATAGCTGCTATTCAAGATGTACAATTGTCAAGAAACACCGTCGTGCAGCAAATAGAAAATATGTGTGGAGACACAACTGAACAATTGTTGGAGGATGTTTCAAATTGTGTTGCTTTCTCACTCCAACTGGATGAATCTACAGACATAAGAGACATAGCCCAGTTACTAGTCTTTATCCGGATGGTTTTTGAAGACTTCAGTGTTAAAGAAGAACTACTTGGAATGATTTCTTTAAAAGGGAGAACTAACGGTCAGGAAATATTCAGTTCTTTCCATTCTTTTGTGACAAAGTGTAATCTTCCATTGCATAGACTTGTTTCCATCACTACTGATGGAGCAAGAGCAATGACAGGTAAGGCTAGCGGTCATAGCCCTCTGTAAACAGCATGATGACTTCACAGATTTTCTTTCTTACCACTGCATCATTCACCAGCAAGTTTTGGCAAGCAAGAGACTCAATACAAAGACTGTCATGGACATCACTTTCAAAATTGTAAATTCAGTTCGTGGAAGATCACATCAAAGACGGCTTTTCAATCTTACTCTTGATGAAGGGGCAGCGGAAATCATTTTGCACACAGATGTACGGTGGCTAAGTAGGCACAAATTTCTGCAAAGATTTCGTGATTTGCTGAACGAAGTAAGAAGTTTTTTTGAAGGAGAGGGGAGATGACCAAGCAGAGTTGGAAGATGAGGAGTGATTATGTGATCTGGCATTTCTCGCTGACTTTACAGGCAAACTAAGTGATATGAACCTTGAACTACAAGGTAAAAACAAATGCATTGGCGAGATGATGAGTACAGTTTCATCCTACAAGAGCAAATTTGAGCTAATGATGACTGACCTTGCAAACAACACTTTTGATCATTTTCCTAATATGCAGGACCATCTGGGACAATATCCAAATTTTGTTTTTCACAATGAGAAGTATGTGACAGAAATCTGTTCTGTTATCCAGGAATTCGAAAATAGATTCTGTGACTTTCAAAAAATTGGAACAGTTGTGGAGTACTTGTCATACCCATTCAAATTAGATGTGGACATTAAAGAAACTGCAGCTGCTATCAGTAAAAATTACTCATTGAACAAGCCATCTCTTGAAAACGAAATATTAACCCTTAAAAATGACATTTTTCTCAAGACCCGTGCTGAGCAAGAATTGTTTTGGAAGCTAGTGCCTAGAGACAAATTTCCCAACTTGAGAAGATGCAGTGAACCTGTACACTCCTGTTTCGGTTCAACTTATTTGTGTGAATCTGCGTTTTCCCATCTGAAAATGACAAAGAGTACACAATGTTCCAACATGACAGATGAACATCTCCAGGATTCCCTGAGACTGGCCCTCATGCAATATTCACCCAACTTCAAAAAGCTGGTGGATGAAATGCAGGCTCAGACGTCTCACTAATGAGCAAGAGCGAAATATTAAAGATTGTGCAAGATCAGCCTGGATCAATACTCGACCTAAATTTAACACAAATTACTCAATAAAAGTTAAAGAAAGTTATTAAGACAGTTAAAGAAAGTTATTACTCAATAAAACTTTAAGAAAAAATGTACTTTCCATTTCCTCTCGCGGTTCTTACTGGATCTTCGTCTCTCTGTTTTGTTTTTGCTTAACTTGCTTAACAGCTGATCACATCCAAGTAAATGACAGAAGGTTCATTAAAAATAGGGGGGGGGGATCCTCTAACTTTATTGGGTTAAAATTTAATTGGAAACTAATTTGAAACTTAATTTTCATGGTGGTAGATCACCGGCACTTTTGGTCGGAAAAAGTAGATCGCGATCTGTTTGAAGTTGGACATGCCTGCCCTAGTGCTTCTGTAATGGAAAATGCCACTTATCAATAGTAGTGGCCAACAGGACCTTTGTACTGTACCCGCACCTAAATTCAAATTGATACTCATCCGACAACTATTGTTCATTTACAAAATCCTGCAATTGTTGCAATACCGCAGTCAATCATTTTTGCAAAAAAAATGACAGTAGAGAAATTGACCTAGAATAGCCAGTTCTGTTGAATCAAGATTTTTCCTTTTCAATATAGGGTGCACAGACGCCTTCTTTAATATGGTAGGTACACCATGCTGTAAAGATATATTTATTGCTTCAGAAAACAAACTAAACATTTGTGCAGTACATTTCTTAGTCAGGCCAAGTGGACATAGGTCCAATGTCCCTGAGATATCAGCAATAATTTAAAAGTCTTCTCAACTTGATCAGGACTCACTCGTTGGAAACTATCCCAAAAATACGCTACTGAGGAATCCACTTCAACCAAATTTGAGGCCTCCTTTTGTAGTTGAAAAACCAGAATCTTTTCACTACAATACTTTGCCAATTTCTCATACTGCACAGATTCGTCCATCTGCTGAACTTTCTTCAGATGTGTCACCTGATGCACAAGTGAAAATAACTTTTTAGGTCTACTAATTGCAATTCGCAACCTAAACTCATAATATGATTTCTTCACTGCCTCCACAAGTTTATGATAACTACTCAAACATTCAAGAAATGTCTTTTTCTCCACTATCATCTCTACATGGCGCCATCTACATTATTAATGTCTCAATTCATACTTAGTTTACCTTACATTTGATGTATACCAAGGGGTGAAAGAGTTCCTTGTTACAATCACAGGGGCAACATAGTAACATAGTATATGATGGCAGATAAATACCAGTATGGTCCATCTAATTTGCCCAGCAAGGTGGCAAGAGTAGGTACACTTGCCACTCTGTGCAGGTCACACCCCCCCCCCCCCCAATGTCTTTGTTTAGGGGTGTACCCACTGCTTCATGTAGGTCACCCCTATTTGTTCAGATATAAAAGATAGTTATGCTTATTTTGATCTTATCCTGTTGCTATAAAGGAAGCCACTGTGTCTGTCCCATGCCATTTTGAATTCTGTCACTGCGTTTGCCCCCACCACTTCCATCGGGAAGGCATTCCAAGCATCCACCACCCTTTCTGTGAAAAAGTATTTTCTGACATTGCCTTTCAGTTTACCCCCTTGCAGCTTCATGTTATGCCCCTCTTACAGCTTCCCTGTCTTTGGCAGAGGTTTGTTTGTCCATTAATACTCTTTAAGTATTTAAAGGTCTGAATCATGTCTCCCCTGTCCCTCCCTCTCCTCCAGAGTGCACATATTTAGGTCTTCAAGTCTCTTCTCATAAATCTTATGACGCAGGCTCCAAATCATTTTGGTCGCCTTCCTATGAACCGCTTCAAGCCTTTTTATATGCTTTGCAAGATACGGTCTCCAAAACTAAACACAATATTCCAAGTGAGGCCTCACCAGCGACTTGTACAGTGGCATTAGTATCTCTTCCTTTCTGCTGGTAATTCCTCTCTGTATGCAACCCAGCATCCTTCTGGCTTTTGCCACCGCCTTGTCACACTGTTTCGCCAACTTATTATTTATTTATTTATTTATTATTTATTACAGTTGCTTATATACCGCACTATTCGGTATCAGCGCGGTTTACAGTATAACAAAAACAACCTAAACACAAATTGTTTGGTTTTACATAGAACAGGAATATCAACTTGGATAATGGGGTTAAACTATATACATGAGGGGTCAATTAAATAACAGGGTTGGATTATATACATGAAATTTTAGTTGCACTGAGTTATATGCAACTTGAGATCATCAGAAACAATCACACCGAGGTCTGTCTCTTGGTCCGTGCACATCAATCTCTCGCCCCCTATCGCATACAATTCCCTTGGATTTCTGCTTCCCAAGTGCATGACACTGCACTTCTTCACATTAAATCGTAACTGACAAGCATTAGACCATTCTTCGAGCTTTTGTAGCTCTTTCCTCATGTTCCCCACTTCCTGAGGGGAGTCCACTCTGTTGCAAATTTTGGTGTCATCTGCAAAAAGACTTTTCCACTCAGCCCTTCGGCAATATCACTTATGAATATATTGAACAGTACCGGTCCCAAGACCGATCCGTGGGGCACACCGCTAAATCACCTTCCTTTCATCCGAGTGAGTTCCGTTTATCATCACCTGCTGTTGTCTGTCAGTCAACCAACTTCTGATCCAGTTCACTATTTTGGGACCCATCCCCAAGCTGTTGAGTTTATTGATAAGCCTCCTATGAGGAACAGTATCAAAGGCTTTGCTGAACTTGCACGTTGCCAGCCTTTTTTCAGGTGTTTTGGCCTGGACATTGCAGATTGCACCTAGACATCATTTCTAAAATATGCCTTAGTATCACTCTCTCTTAACCATGTATCCAAAACTGAAAATCTATCCGGCTTCAATTCAGTCACTAAATCATAAATTAATTCAATTTTAAGCTTTCCTGATATGGCATTTACTAAATACACACATTCTATCAAGTTGAAACAAATTTCTGATCATAGGCATGCCACATTCATTCTCTCAACTGTCGAAAAAAAAACAGGGAAGCGCCTTCAGCCTCAGCTGAGGCCCAGGAGTAAGGGTGTGGCCTAGTAAAAAGCCAAAGGGGAGGGAAGCGGAAGGAGAGAAGAGTAAGAGACAGACAGAGGGCTGTAGGGAAGGAAGTTCCAGATAAGGAGAGCAGACAGTAGCTAGTCTGAGGCAAGATGGGGAGTAGAAGACTGTGAAATGCAGGAGAGGAGTGACTGGAAAAAAATGCACTCACTAGGCACTACTGCTACCACCATCTCATCACCTAAAAATGAATTAGGGAGTGATAAGGTGGAATGGGAAGCAGACGGTAAGTATATCCAGAAAGAATTTTAGGTCAAAAGCAATTTCCAATCATGCCCCCCAACACAACTGGAACACCCTTTACTGTGCAGTTAAATTTCACATTTTTAGTTAACTGAATATCCACTTATGTGGATTCAGTCATCTACCCATTAAACTTACTTTTTTAAATATTTTAAAGTTTATTGTGATCATACTTTGTGCAATAGTCCAAAGCATAATAAAAAAAACTTGCAATATCATTCCACAACCATGAAAATATTAAAAGAAACATCCTAATATACACAATTTTCTCTTCAGTCTTTATATTATAATTTGTAATTGTCAATCTGCATATGGCCTTCTGTTTCATAATTATCAACATCTCTTTGTCCATCATGGATCCTCTGTAGTTTTTAATTTTTTACCCCCCTCTATTACTCTCCCCCAACCCTCTTCCCCTGTTCCATGGTTTGGGAAAATCACTCCCTAATAGTAACCTATATTCAGCTTTACACGTCTCAGAAACTGGGTGCTTTAAAGGACAATCTTCTTCTCTTGTATTATACTCAATTTAAGATCATAATTTCCAAATAAAACTCTCAACTTGATTTGTTTTTCCATTATCTTACCCACTTAACTTCTCATATGAGGCGTGTAGATCCCAACTAAGCCTTAGAAAATTTCACTCAATGTGTCTCATCTCATCTTGTGAGCAAGCTACATACAAATTGTCCACAATTTTGAACAAACTGTTTTACCTTTAACGTTTCTGTTAGTATCAATATATATTTTTATATGTATCCATTGCCAATTATAACATCAACATATGGCCATAGGCCCATTGGGCAACAATTCTTTTAGGATGTAAACAATTGTTAATCAAGAATGATAATAGAATAAACAAAAGTAAATTACCTCCTCCCCTCATCTTTTGGAGTTATTGGGGAAACCTGAGATTTCTTATAAACAAATTAACTTAAACATTTATTTATTTATTTAATTGCATGAAATGCCATTTTTTTAAAGATTATATCATTTTTTAGAAACATTTTTTTAAGAACCTCAGCAAAGAAGACTTTCCCTTTGATCAGGTCCTTTCCTTAGTTGGATCATCAGTCCTTTTCTTTAAAAAATAAAAACCTTTCTTTCGAAAGTTACTTAAACACTTAAGCACTAAGCAAACCTCCAAGAAATCCCTATCAATACAGCAACGTTAAAAAAAAACAATTTGAACAATCAGTCCAATACTTATCTTGCAAAGCAAGTGCTCAGTCTCTGTTCTCCAAAGTAGGATGTCAATTTTTTAGGTCCAGAGTGCTTCAAAACAAGATGTCAAGCTTTATAATCCCTACATGAATTTATGTTTCCAGCAAGAAAGTGCTCTGCTTCAGGAGAAGTATTTGTCAACGATGCATACTGTATCAATGCAGATCTATGCTTCCTGTTGCTACCTCTTTTCAAGACACTTGGCGTTCCATAATCAAGTAAGCCAGCGAGCCAGAAGTTACTCAGATAATGTTACACACAGGACCAATCCATCCACTTGGCAAACTAGGTGGTCGCCTAGGACAGCAGACCCTGGTGGATGGCTCGGCCCTAGAAGTCCCGGTGTGCTGTCCCTACTACACTGCGAGTCACTGCCACGCTGTCCCTGACATCCAGCCTCTCACTGGGGATTGATGGGCAGCACGGTGATCACCTATTTGAAGCTGCGGCAGTCTTTAAAGCGTGCGTGCGTGCGCACTTGTGTCTTGCTGCTCCTTCCCCCTCCAACAGGAAGTCGGAGGGTGTAAGAGCATCAGGCCATGAGTGCACGCATGCACTTTAAGGCCTGCTGTGGCTTCAAAAAGATGATCGCTGTGCCACCCATCAACCCCTAGGTGAAAGGCTTGATGTCAGGGGCGGCAAGGCGAAATGAGGTGGTGCGGTAGGGGCGGCAAGAACCCTTGGGCCACCCCGTTACATACTTAACATTATCTAGATAGTCTGCAGAATGTTTTTGCAGAATATATCTTGATAGAGAACTGTTATTTATTTATTTATTTATTTATTTCTCTTATATACCGCGCTCTTAATTCAGTGCGGTTTACATATGAACAAATATAAACACAATGGTACAAGCAGCATTGGTTTTTTACATAGAACAAGGTACATAAACTTGGTGAAAATCAGGGTAACTATAGACAAAAAACTATATACATTGCTACTATATACATGGTTATTTGGTTAATTAGATGCGCGCAAGAATATGTATGATGCCGTGGGTAAGAAATTAATTAAAGAGCAGAATAAAAATGCCAAATATCGTGATAATGAATATGGCATAGTATAATGAGCATGTAATAAACATCATAATTACCCATTCTCTACCGGGGTCAAGTATGAGAGATCTGCATGAGTACTATTGTCAAATGGAGTGTCTTCGGGGTAGTATGTTAGGAACAAATAGTGCTTCAATGCCTTTCTGAACTTCATCAGACTTGATATAGCTCTTATTTCGGGTGGAAGGGCATTCCAGGCTCTGGGAGAAAACAGAGAGAAGGCTCTAGAGGCTGTTGATTTAGAGCATTTTGTGAGGAGTTTCGGGAGGTCAATGGAGTTTAATGTAACAGACCTTCTGGATCTGTTATTTGGGGTGATATGTATCATATTACTGAGAGGTGATAGAGATGGGCATTTTGAGGCTTTAAAAGTCATGACCAGGGTCTTGTATAGAGTTCTGGCCTGTAGGGGTAGCCAATGTAGACTCATCAATATTGGAGTTATGTGTTCTGATCGTGGAGCGCCTACGAGGATTCTCGCGGCTGCATTCATGGCCAGACGGAGAGGATTTAGGGTGGATTGCGGGAGACCGTGTAGAATGATATTGGCGAAATCCAAGTGTGGTAATATGAGGGCTTGGAATATAGTACGGAAGTCAGAGTAGTTAAGTAAAGGTCGGAGATTACGTAGTGATCGCATCTTGTTGTAGATTGCACTCGTTGTTTTCTTAATGTGGGCTGACATATTAAGCTGTTGATCTAATATAATTCCTAAGTATCGAATTGTGGGTTGTGCTTTCAGCTCAATGTTGTTTACATGAAGGGAGGTAGGTGGTATGAATGATGGGTTCCGTGTAACGAATAGAACATCAGTTTTGTTGTGGTTTATCCGTAGATTCTGATTAAGGAGCCAGTTGGATACAGCTTCAAAGCAGTGAGTTATTGGTGTAAAATCTGGTTGTTTTATGTTGAATGGAGCAAACATGAGGATGTCATCAGCATAGGCAAGGCATTGTATGTTGAAAGTGCGTATGAGATCGCAGATTGGCTGCATATAGATATTGAACATTAAGGCGGACAATGAGGAACCCTGCGGGACACCTTGTTTAAGGGGGAATGGATCAGACGTTGCTTCTCCTGTTCTGACTTGCTGCTGTCTATCAGATAAGTAGGATTTACACCAGTTCAGGGCTAGTCCTTGGATTCCCTTGTCTTGATGGCGCAAAGGGACACCCCCACAAAAATCACAAGAAAAAGAAACAGGGGTATAGCTGAAAACGAATCCTTTATTCAGCCCGACACGGCCGTGTTTCAGTGGAAAATGCCTGCGTCAGGGGCACAGGTATCACAAAGATAAGAACAAAACTAGAATTCATTAAATAACCAATTGTGTTGGACTTAATAAAGGATTCTTTTTCAGCTATACCCCTGATGGGTTTTTTTCTGGTTATTTTTGCGGCCTGACTTTACTGGATGACTTACTTTGGGTAGCACTGAACATCAGTATCACCTAGTCAAAGTAAATCCAGGCTCCAGGAATGTTCCCAGTGCCACCTTTCTACTTGGTTAAAGTTTTGTAATGAAATCACTTAAAGTAAAAAGTAAAGACCTCACAGGTTCCTATGTAATGTTATCAAGGGTTCAGTTTCTCAGAAAATCCTTCTATAATACAATTTTTCAATTGTGTGCATAAGTTTAATTACACAGAATAAAGTGCCATAGAAAATTATTCTTGAATTACTCAATACTTTGATATCTTTAAGTGCCATTGTGCTGCTTAATGAGCTACAATCAAATATTTCACAGGGCCTAATATTCAAAAAGGGCTTATCCAGTCAACAGGACCTGCTCACCGGATAAACCTTGCTAAGAGGGATATTCAAAGGCACTAATGAGATAGTGCCGCTGAATACCTTTTTTAACCATCATGACACTGTCTGGCGAGTAGGATGGGGAGAGGGTAGACAAAGCACTTATCCGGTTAGTGGCGATTTTCGATCCGCTAACCAGATAAATGGCCGCATGAAGTTAGGTCCTGAAACGAAGATGTCCTAACCTTATGCAATTATGCTCTCCAGACAGCATCTGAATATCGCTGCTATCTGGACAGCGCCGGCAGTCCGTGCTGAAACAGGATAGTCAGCTTCAGAGAATATCCAGATTCCGGCGCTAAATATCCAGTTTCAATTTGAAATGCCATGGCTGGTGCTTATAAAAGCCGAAAAGCAGAGTTTAAATACTGACCCAATAATAACTTATCTTGAGTTGCTCCAGTTCTTAAAATCTGGATATCCGCCAATACAGCTGCTTAAAAGATAAAATGAAATTGCCAAAATGGCTGTTTCAGGAGTAAAAGGAATCACAAATACCCTGCTCCTAAGGTGGCTGAGTATCAATCAAAATCTTTGAGGTCTTTTCCCAAGTACTAGTACTGCTATTACTTCTCATTTGTGTAGTGCTACAAGGTGTACGCAACGCAGTACAGAAACATGTTCTCAGAGCTTACACTCTAGTCAAGACAGACAATACAACAACTGGGGACTAGGCTATGTCGAGGAGAATGGTAAGGAAACATATAGAAGGTGAACAGGAGGCTGAGTGAATTCATAGTCTAGCAATATCAGTTGAGGGTTTTTTTTTCCCAGTTTGATTTCATTTCAGCTGAGTCCTTTTGGTTACTAAATTTTTTGCAGGGCAACGTGTTACTTGGCAAACTTTAGCCTAGGAGTGGAGGTAAATATTCAAATCTTGGGTTTTGTCCTACTCGCTCCAAATGTTAGCCACACAAACCCTTTAAATATTGACCTCTTTGAGAGGGGGAAGGGGGTAATTTTATAAAGGATTTTTCTCATGAGAAAAATACAAGTATGTATTAAGATAAGATCATAAGAAATGCCATACTGGGTCAGACAAAAGGTCAATCAAGACCAGAGTCCTATTTCAATCAATGGCCAATCCAGTCACAAGAACCTGGCATATCCCAAAAGTGGCCAGTTCCATGCTACCTATCCCCTGGGATAAGCTGTGGTTTTCTCTCGGTCTTCCTTAAAGCATAGTTACTCACCTATAACAGGTGTTCTCCGGGGACCAGAGGAATCAGTCCTCACATATGTGAGGACTGACTTCCTGCTTGTTCCAGGAGAATAATGGTTTATGGACTTTTCCTCCAGAAATTTGCTCAAACCTTTTTTAAACCATACCTGCTTTCACCACATCATCTAGCAATGCGTTCTAGAGCTTAAGTATACTTGAGAGAAAAATATTTTCTCCTCCTGTTTTAAATTTACTATGTTGTAGCTTCATGGTGTGTCCCCTTCTTTATGAAAGAGCAAACAAATCAATTCACGTTTACCTGCTCCACTGTACTCAGGATTTTGAAGCCTCTATTATATCTCTCCTCAATCGTCTCTTCTCCAAGCTGAAGTGTCCTAACCTCTTTGGCCTTTCCTCATAGGAGAGTCATTCCACCCCTTTTTACCATTTTGGTTGCCACTTTCTGTACCTTTTCTAATGTCACTATATCGTTTTTGAGATGCGGAGATGAAAATTACACACGATACTCAGCCACAGTTGCACTATGGAGCGACAGAGAGGTATTATGATATCTTTTGTCTTATTTTCTATTTCTGTACCTAATGATTCCTAACATTCCGCTCGCTTTTTCAGCCACCGCCACACATTGAACAGAAAACTTCAATGTATTTTCCACAATGACGCCTAGATCCTTTTCCTGGCTGGTGACTCCTAACGTGGAATCTAGCATTTTGTATCTATAGATTATTCTTCCCTGCGTACATCAGTTTGCACTTGTCCAAATAAAATTTCATCAGCCATCTGTATGCCCAGTTTCCCAGTCTCACATGGCCCTCCAGCAATTTCTCATAATCTGCATGCGATTTAACTTTGAATAATTTGATGTCAACTGCAAATTTAATCAACTTGCTGGTTGTTCTCAATTCCAGACTATTTATAAATATGTTACAAAGCACTGATACCAGTACAGATCCGTGGGGAACTCCACTATTTACCTTCCACCACTGAGAAAGCTGACCATTTATTCCTACTCTCTGTTTTCTCTCTCATATCCAGTTTCCAGTCCACAATAGGACATTGCCTCCTATGGCATGAATTTTTAATTTCCCAAGAGTCTCTCATGTGGGACTTTGTTAAACGTTTTTATTTATTTATTTTATTTATGTATACATTTTTTTCTATACCGCCTCTTCCAGAGATCAGAGGTGGTTAACAAATAACAAAACGTTAATAATAGCAAGCTATTATTATTTTTACAAAGAACAATTGAAGGACATCTTAACTATAACTCTTAGCATGGAACAGATGGGACTAGTGGCAAGTGATGCCGCGTCCTATAACTACATTCAAATTACATCAGATAACTATTTACAGATGTGGCATCAAATATATCCGTAAGCTGGGTGATCTAGATGGCAAAATAGCTGTGTAAGAGGTGCGAGTGTGTGCTTTGTCTAGGTAGGATCAGAATATGGTTGTTGGTCAGTGCTGGTCTGTGAATTCTGAACATCATCATGTTGAAGGTTGTAATCATGCTGAGTAAATAGGTTTTTAGTACCTTTCTAAATTATTGAAGGTCTTTAATTTCTCTTAGTTCAACTGGGAGGCTGTTCCACAATGTGAGTGTGTGGAATGAGAAAGCAGTGTTGCTTGTCTTCTGCCTCGTCTTTCGAATGGTATCCGGAACTAGCAACATGTGTAGGTTCACTCTTCTTCTTGATCTGCTTTCCTGTGGGTTATTGACAAGCATAGCCAGGAAGGATGGTGCTATATTATTAAAGATCTTGAATGTAGTAACTAGCGATTTATAGGTAATTCTACATGAGACCGGAAGCCAGTGCAGAGCATAGAGAATAGGAGATATGTGGTCTATTACTTTTGCTTTGTAAATGATCCTTGCTGTGACATTTTGGGCTAATTGTAGAGTGTGTAGGCTTTTCTTAGAAGTTCTTGAAAGTCTAAATACATTATATCAACTGGCTCTCCTTTATCGGCATGTTTATTCAGACCTTCAAAGAAATGGAGCAAAACTGGTAAGGCAAGGCGACCTTTGGCTAAATCCACATTGACTTTGTCCCTGAAGCCATGACTGTCCATGTGTTCAGTAATTTTGTTCTTAAGTCTCTCAGCCATGGCCTTGTTTTCCATGAGTGACCCTTTTACCTCTTGTTCATCTAGTGGTCCAACTGACTTCCACATCAGCTTCTTGTTTCAAACGTACCTGAAAAAGGTTTTATTTTGAACATTTGTGTCTATGGCAAGCTTCAAATTCTCTTTTTGCCTTCCTAATCAATGCTTTGCATTTAATTTGCCAGTGTTTATGCTGTTTCCTAGATTCCTCATTTATTTCCTTTTTCCATATTTTGAAAGATGGGTTTTTTTGGGCCTAATAGGCTCCTTCATCTTACCTTTTAACCGTGCTGGCTGTCATTTGGCCTTCTTTCTGCCTTTCTTAATGCGTGGAATACATCTTATCTGGGCTTCCATGATTGTATTTTTAAACGACAGCCATGCTTCATATAAACCATCAACCTTTACAACTGCTCCTTTTAGTTTTTTTCTAAGCATTTTCCCCATTTTATCGTAGTCCCATTTTTGAAAATTAAATGCTGACACAGTAGATTTCCTTTGTGTACTCACTCCAGTTATTAAGTCAAATTTGATTATATTACAATCACTAGTGCCAAGTGGTCCTAACATGTACCAAATCATGTGTTCCACAAAGGACTAAGTCTAAAATAGCTCCTTCTCTAGTTGGTTCCCGAACCAGCCACCCCATGAAACAATCATTTATTTAATCTAGGATCTTTACCTCTCTAGTAGCATATTCTGACGTGATGTTTATCCAATCAATACATAGAAACACAGATATATGACGACAGAAAAATAGAAACAGAAATATGATGACAGAAAAAGACCACATGGCCTATTGTCACCAGCACCCATTTTGGCCCTGTTAGGCGCCCGCCTAGGGCCGTGAGGTGTGGGTTGCCTTATTAAAGAAATAGTCAGTAGCCGTGTAATTAAGGCAAAAGAAATAATTTGGGTTTTATTCCCCGTCCCACATAGGATTCGTTATGAGCAGCACAAAGGAACACAAAAGAAAACTGTTTCTTCACAGTATAGAAAATAAACTCTTCGCCAGCACAATGCATCACAGAACTCTTGCTTGCCTGGTTAACGTAGGGATGTAATTTCATCAGACAGACAAAGCGTGCAATCCATGGAATCCAGTTCTATATCACACTCCTGGTTTTCCCATTGCATCTGCTCATAGTCTGTATTTGGAGGCACATAACAATCTTTATAACTGAAATCCTCACAGCTCTTCCCTTGAATGACACTGGTTATTCTATTTGGTAAGTGCTCTACATCAACAGGGTTCAAGAGTCCTGTGCTAGGAACTGTATCTCTCAGGTTCCTTCTCCAATAGGGATTTTCCTCCCAATTACTGGGCTTTGCTCTGCTGGCAATGCCTGGCTTTTTCCCTCTAGCTACAACAGGGTACTTAGCTTTTGTCCCTGGGTAATGAGCTTCTCTCTCTGGGCTTTGGCTGGCTCCTCTCCAAGACTTCCACGTCTCTGTAGCCGGGTCTAAGCTGAAATCACTTTCTGAGGAGAGTCTGTGTCTGCTGCCTCTTGCTACCAGGACACTTCCTTTACTTCCTGGTCCTAGCAAGGTCTGCTGGTTGAGAGGACTTCCTTCCTCTTGGTTACTCACTCTCCAGTGACCGAGGCCCCCTCTGGCTTGGGAGACTCCTCTGCAGCTACAGCCTGCTCCACCCTTTGGCTTCTGCTCCTGCCTTTGCTGCCTTGGCTCCAGCCCCTCCCTTTGCTCTTCTACTGGGCTTTCCCTGTAGCTTTTATGTTCCTGTTCTCTGCACGTTGTACGTGTCCTTGCACTCAGGTGAGCTTGATTAGCCTTTTGGCTTTCTGCTGCGTCACCTTTGGTAAATAAAACGTTTTCTCCACTATACTTGGGCTTTTTGAAAGTTGAATATGTTTGCTGCCTATGTGTTTGTGAGGTAAGCTCTTCCTCTTTTCCTATTACCATAGGCTCTGAGCTAGCCATTTCCTCATATAACATAGGCTCTGTACTAGTTACCTCATCACACTATCTAGTCTGTCCTTCCATAACAACTACAACAGTCCCCTTTTTACCTTTAGAGATCCTCTGTGTTTGTCCCATACTTTTTTGAATTCAGTTACTGTCCTCATCTCTACCACCTCCACTGGGAGACTATTCCATGGATCCACTACTCTTTCCGTAAAGAAATATTTCCGCATATCACTCCTGAATCTATCCCCCTTCACCCTCATCCTCATCCCATGTCCCCTCGTAGCAGAACTTGCTTTCAATTGAAAGAGACTCTCTCCCTGAACATTTATGCCACGGAGGTATTTAAACATCTTAGTCATATCACCTCTATCCCGCCTTTACTCTAAGGTGTACATATTAAGATCCTTCAGTCTGTCCTCATATGCTTTATAATGAAGACCACTAATCATTTTAGTAGCCACCCTCTGCACCGACTCCATCCTGTTCACATCCTTTTGAAGATGCGGTCTCCAGAATTGCACACTATACTCCAAATGAGGTCGCACCAAGGACTTATACAGAGGCATTATCATCTCCTTTTTTCTACTAGACATTCATCTCCGTATGCACCCAAGCATCCTTCTAGCTTTTGCCATCGCCTTTTCTACCTGTTTAGCTACTTTAAGATCATCAGACACAACCACGCCTAGGTCCCGCTCTTCTTTAGTGGACAAAAGTACTTCACTCCCTATACTATATTGCTCCCTTGGATTGCTGCAGCCCAAATGCATGACCTTACATTTTTTAACATTAAATCCCAGCTGCCAAATTCTAGACCATTCTTCAAGCTTAGCTAAATCCCTCCTCATGTTCTCTACACCTTCCTGGGTGTCTACTCTATTGCAGATTTTGGTATCATCCGCAAAGAAGCAAAAACTTTACCCGAAAGCCCTTCCGCTATATCACTAACAAAGATGTTAAAAAGAATCGGACCAAGGACAGATCCCTAGGGCACACCACTGGTAACATCCTTCTCCTCAGAGTGAGCTCCATTTACTTGTACTCTTTGTCGCCTCCCACCCAACCAATTTCTAACCCAAGCAGTAACTTTAGGGTCCATCCCTAGGGTGCTCAGTTTGTTTATAAGTCGCCTGTGAGGAACAATGTCAAAGGCTTTACTGAAATCTAAATACACCACATCTAGGGCTCTCCCTCGGTCCAACTCCCTGGTCACCCAGTCAAAGAAATCAATCAGATTTGTCTGACAAGACCTGCCTCTGGTGAATCCATGCTGCCTCGGATCCTGTAATCCGCTGGACTCCAGAAACCTCACTATTTTCTCTGTCAGCAGCGTTTCCAATAATTTACTCACCACCAAAGTTAAACTAACCGGCCTGTAGTTTTCAACCACATCCTTACTTCCGCTTTTGTGTAAAGGCACCACATCCGACTCCAATGAGGCATTGAAAAGGTCAGTCAGTGGAGCTGCTAGAACGTCCCCAAGTTCCCTCAGTATTCTCGGGTGTATCCCATCCGGTCCCATCGCTTTGTCTACTTTAAGTTGAGATAGTTTCTCACGAACACAGTCTTTTGAAAATTGTTCAAGATGTCCTTTGCTTCTGTTCCTATTTGTGGGTGTTTTCTGAGGTCCTGCTCCTGGTTCTTCATCTGTGAACACAGAACAAAAATATTTGTTAAGCAATTCCGCTTTATCCTTAGCAGCTTCTACATATTCCTCCCCTGCACTCTTGAGTCTGACAATACCACTCTTGCCCTTCCTCTTCTCACTAATATATCTGAAAAATGTCTTATACCCCCATTTTATTGCATTGGCTATTTCCTCCTCCTTTTGAATCTTTGCCTTCTTGACTACTTTGCTAGCTTCTCTAAGTTTTTCCAAATACAGATGCCTGTCTTCCTCTCTCTGTGATCTCTTGTATTTCATGAAAGCCTCCCTCTTTTTCTTCACTTTTTCAGCTACTTCTTTCGAAAACCATAGCGGTCTCCTTTTCCTTTTACCTTTATTTACCATTTTAACAAAAAGGTTGGTTGCCCTTAAAATATCCCCTTTCAGTTTTTCCCATTGTTTTTCTACATCCCTCAGCTGTTCCCATCCAACTAATGACTCCCTGAGGTATTGGCCCACCTTCGCAAAGTTAGTCTTCCTAAAGTCTAAGATCCTCGCCTTTGAATGGATTCTAACAGCCCTAGTCCTAATACTGAGCCACAACTTCTGGTGATCACTGGATGCAAAATGATCTCCCACTACAACATCAGAAACACTTTCACCATTGGTAAGCACCAAGTCCAGTATGGCCCCTTCACGTGTGGGGTCTGTTACCAATTGCCTGAATAGTTCTCCCTGTAGAGAATCCAGAATCTCCTTACTTCTAGATGATACTGCAGCAGGAATGTGCCAATCAACATCTGGCATATTGAAATCTCCTAACAGTAGCACGTCCCCTTTCCTAGCAATGCTGCGCATGTCTTCAATTAACTCTCTGTCCACCTCTTCCTCTTGTGAGGGAGGTCTGTATATCACACCAATGTAAATAGATTTCTCTTTCCCTCTTTCTAGTTTAACCCACAATGCCTCCCCTCTCCCTTTTAAGCTCTGTAATTCCAAAGCTTTAATAGTAGTTTTTACATATAGTGCCACTCCTCCTCCCCTACTTCCTACCCTGTCCTTTCTGAATAAAGTATAGCCAGGTATAGTTACATCCCAATCATGGTTTTCTGTGAACCATGTTTCTGTAACTGCCATTAAATCCAAGTCAGCCACTCCCACGAAAGCTTCAACATCAGGGATCTTATTTCCCATGCTACGGGCATTTATACACACTGCTTTCCATATGTTACCCCTGTTACCCATTTCCATAAAGTTATTTAATGTATCACCTACCTGGGGGCTTTCACTTACCTGGGGGCTTTCTTCACCCATCCCCAACGAATCTAGTTTAAAGCCCTCTTCAGTAGATTAGCCAGTCTACTACTGAAGACGCGTTGACCTTTCTTGGACAGATGGATGCCATCTCTACTCTGCAACCCTTGGAACAGCATCCCATGGTCTAGGAAACCAAAATGCTCTCGATGACACCATCCACGCAGCCATGCATTCATCTCCAGGATGCAAGCCTCTCTGCCTTGGCCTTTACCCTCAACAGGGAGGATTGAAGAGAACACCACCTGTGCACCTAACTGCTTCACCCTCTGTCCCAGAGCCATGAAGTCACTTTTGATACGTTCCGAGGTATACCTGGCAGTATCATTTGTTCCAACATGGATTAGCAACATTGGGTAATAGTCAGTGGGCTTGATGAGTCTCGGCAAACTCTCCGTAACATCTTGGATTTTGGCACCAGGCAGATAGCATACCTCTGTGGACATCAAGTCTGGTCGGCAGATGGATGCCTCAGTACTCCTCAGAAGAGAGTCTCCAACCACCACTACCCTTCGTTTCCTTGTGGTCACTGATTCTGCAACTTTGGGTAACTTGAGCTCTGGTTCTTCCCTTTCCAGAGATGCTTGCACCTCCTCCACTTCCAGGGCTGCATAATGGTTCTTCAATTCAAGGGCTGGAGAAGTTGGATTGGTGATTTTGCAGGCCCTGGTGACTTGTGTCCAACCATCGACATTCTGTTGGCACCCATCTTCTCCTCTGCTGGAGAGCTTGGTTGCTGCAAGAAGCATCTCATCAATGTACTTCTCACTGTCTTGAACGCTCCTCAGCCTCACCACCTCCTCTCTGAGTTCCTCCACTTGTTTCCTCAGAGCTTCAGCATGCAGGCACCCTGCACATGGAACCGGTCCTTCAACTGGCATTAGGACCTCTGTCTGGACCGAGGCAGAAGCTGTAATGGGGGCAACAGCTTTAGCGATACGATTTTTCCCAGCCATTGTTCTGTTAGTGGAGCTTAGGTATCTGTTAAAGCAAAAGAGAGAGATCTACCAAGTACCAGCCGGTTTCCCAGCTGTCCTTTCAGAGAAAAAGCAGTTAAATCTCCTTAATTATATTCAAAATGTGCTGGTCCAATTCTCTGTGCTTTGTCAAATGGGGAGGTGCCCTATAAAGCAAGACTACTCGCTAGGGGTGGGTGGGAATCGGGCTGGGTAGGGAGGGAAATAACACCTGATTAGGTGTTAGCAGTTCCCAAAGCTGAGGAGGTTACTGGAGTTCAACCACCTACTGTGCTCAAGGAAAGTTCCACTAAAGTACCAAAAAGAAAGTAACCTTGCTTTAAAAATGTACAAAAACCCCTTTTAAGAGCTCCCAGTCAGAGAGCTAACAATTTAATATAATAAAACAAACCCTTAAATTGTTACTGTTGGTTGATCTGGAGAGCTCCTGTAGGAAATTGTAGCAATTGAAATCACCCATAATTATTGTGTTGACAATTTCTTAGCTTCCTTAATTTCTGATTACATTTCACTTCATTCTGCCCAGGCGGGACAGTAGTAAACTTCTACCACAAATTTCTTCCCCTTCACACATGGAATTTCTAGCCATAATGATTTAATGGCACATTTTGTTTCCTGCAGAACTTTTATTCTATTTGACTCCATGCTCTCTTTAATATACAACGCCACCCTTCCACCAATCTGATCTATCCTATCATCGCGATATAATTTGTGCCCTGGTATCACAGGGCCCAATATTCACAGGCATGTACATGGTGTGCAGACTTGCATATCGCAAAAAATCCGCTAAACGGGATATTCAGCGCATGAGTATCTGTGGGTGCTGCTGCTCAGCGCCCCGATGCTAACCGTTAGCATCAGAGCGTTCCAGGAGCGTTCTCTGGGCAGCACCCAGGGATAACAGGTTAGTGGTGATATTGAGCTGCTGCCCGGTTATCCCTTGGCAGTGAAAGTTAGGTACAGAAAAGGCTGTCCTAACTTTTGCCGCCGAAGCTAATCGGGCAGCAGCTGAATATTGGCTTCTAGCATTTGTATAGAGACATTTCAAAGTATGCTTGCTTACATTTACAACCTTCTTAGCAGTTGACAGGGATAATTTGCAATCCTCAGCTCTTTCTGCTCTTTATTTAAAGACATCTGGACTATTTTAGCCTTTATTGAATCCTCTCTAACGGGATGCCCTAACTTCCCTGTTTTGATGGTATCCTTCAAAGATATCTAACTCTGAAGCATGCACTCCTGAGTGATTGTCATCTTTCCCCCAAGTTCCATGTTTTTTTTTTAAATTTATAAATTTTATTTATTTATTTAACAGTTTTTATATACCAACTTTCTACAAATCAAGACGGTTTGTTGTTGTTGTTAAGTGCCGTCGAGTCGGAGTCGACTCATGGCGACCCTCTGGATAGCTATCCTAAATTGTGTTCGGTCTTCAGTCAGGCGGCTCATTGTTGACAGACTGGTACCCGTAGCTGCTGTTATTGTAGCAATCCATCTCATTGCTGGCCTTCCTCTTTTGCGTTGACCTTCTATCTTGCCAAGCATGATGTCTTTCTCTAATGATCTCTCTCTTCGCATGATGTGTCCGAAGTATGAAAGTCGAAGTCTTGTCATCTGAGCTTCTAAAGAAAGCTTAGGTTTGATCTCTTCTAGTACCGACTGGTTTGTTCTTCGGGCAGTCCATGGTATACACAGTATTCGCCGCCAGCACCATAATTCAAAGGCATCAATTTTCTTCCTGTCTGTCTTTTTCACTGTCCAGCTTTCACATCCATATGATGTTATTGAAAATACCATGGCTTGAACAAGTCGAATCTTTGTATGGAGAGAGACATCTCTGCTCTTGAGAATCTTATCTAGGTCTTTCATAGCCATTCTGCCAAGAGCAATGCGTCGTCTGATTTCTTGACTGCTTGTTGCTTCTTTATTGATAGTTGATCCAAGTAGGTTAAAGTTGTTCACGATTTCAATTTCTTCTCCTTCAACGATGAACCTGTTGATTATGCCAGTTGTCATGATCTTTGTCTTCTTTACATTAAGGTGCAGGCCCATTTTGAGACTATGTTCTTTGATTGTGAGAAGCAAATGTTTCAGATCATCTTCACTTTCAGCCAGTAATGTGGTATCATCAGCATAGCGAAGGTTGTTGATGAGTCTTCCACCAATCTTCACACCTCTGTTGTCTTCATACAGTCCTGCTTCTCTGATGATTTGTTCTGCATATAAATTAAACAGGTAGGGGGAAAGTATGCAGCCTTGTCTTACACCTTTCAGCAACACAAGCGACGACTGTACACATGGACTTCACCCAATGGATTATATAAAAATCAAATTGACTACATCTGTGGAAGTCAACGATGGAAAAGCTCTGTAACCTCAACAAAGACAAAACCTGGAGCTGACTGTGGTACAGATCATCAACTACTAGTATGCAAACTCAAGCTAAAGTTGAAAAAGAGCAATCCACTCGTGAATGCACCAAAATATGACCTTGAGAATATACCACTGGAATTTAAAGACTGCCTGCAAAATCGATTTGCTGCCTTAGATACAAATGACAGAGCTCCGGAAGAGTTATGGAATGACATCAAGAAGGTTGTGCTGGAAGAAAGCGAGAAGTCTCTACAAAAGGTGAAAAAGCAAAAACGGCCAAAATGGATGACGGAAGAAACTCTGAAAATTGCCCAGAAACGCAGAGAAGCTAAAGCCAAAGGAGAAAGAAAGACAATTGCAGAACTCAACAGAGATTTACAACGTGCAGCAAGACAGGACAAGGAAAAGTACTACAATGACACTTGCAAGGAAATAGAAGCAGAAACTATTAGAGGAAGAACAAGATCGTCTTTCCTAAAGCTGCGAGAGTTAAAGAAAAAGTTCCAGCCTCGAATTGGAATGTTACAAGATGCTCAAGGTTCTATGTTGAATGGTGCTGAGAAGATCAAGAAAAGGTGGAAGGAATATACAGAGTTTTTATATGATAAAGATCAAGTGGACCAACAGCCGTTTCAACCTATACCTTATGATCAGGAACCATTGGTGATGAAAGAAGAAGTTGAAGCAGCATTGAAAGCCTTATCAAAGAACAAAGCACCAGGCATTGATAGCATTCCCATAGAAGTATTGCAGCAATCTGATGCAGCTGTTACCGTACTTACAAGGCTCTGCCAAGAAATATGGAAGACATCATGGCCAACTGACTGGAAAAGATCTGTGTTTATACCAATACTAAAGAAAGGTGATCCAACTGACTGTGGAAATTATCGCACAATCGCTCTGATCCCACATGCCAGCAAGATTCTACTGAAGATTATTCAAAAGAGACTACAGCCATACCTAGAACAAGAACTACCTGAAGTGCAAGCAGGGTTCAGGAAAGGGCGAGGAACGAGAGACATCATTGCGGATGTGAGATGGATCCTTGAAAAGACTAAAGAATACCAAAAGGATATCTATTTGTGCTTTATCGACTATAGCAAGGCTTTTGACTGTGTAAACCATGAGAAACTCTGGGCCACATTAAGAAGCATGGGTATACCAGAACACCTGATCGTTCTGTTGCGTAATCTGTACATTGATCAAGAAGCAACAGTTCGAACGGAACAAGGAGAAACAGAATGGTTTAAAATAAGCAAGACGGTTTACAAGGAACATAACAGACAGTATATTTCAACTGAGTACATTGTAACAAAAAGGATCAACGTATAAGTGATTAACAAGCAACATACTCCTTGCGGAGGTTTAAGAACTATTTACAAGGAAGCTTAACATGCTATTTACATGGAGGATTATCTAGGCTTAGCATACTATTTACATGGAGGATTATATAGGAGGGAAAAGTGTTCTTGGAAGAGATGAGTTTTCAATTTCTTCCTGAATTCAGAGTGATTGGTACAGTTTCGTAATTCGTGTGATAAGGCATTCCAGATAGAGGGGGCATAAAGGGAGAATGCATGATTACATGTGGCTTGGTTACAAGTTCTCTTGGATGTTGGGATGGATAGGAGGTTTTTGGTGATGGTGCGGTGCGGTGCGTTCTTTTGTTGTTGGAATTGGATAAGAACAAGGAGAGGCAGGGTGCTGACTGATTGGAAATGATTTTGTGAAGGAGGGTGATTGCTTTGAATTTAGCTCTGGAATGTATGGGGAGCCAATGTAGGTCGTAAAGGATTGGTGTTATGTGTGATCGTCTGGGGTTATTTGTAATGAGCCGAGCTATTGTGTTCTGTGCCATTTGGATAGAATGGAGGCTGTTCTTAGGAAGGCCGTGATAAATGAGGTTGCAATAGTCAAGGGTTGGGATGGTGAGGGCCTGGCAGACAGTGCGGAAGGAGTCTGGATTTAGGAGAGGTTGGAGGTTCCGAAGGGTGCATAGTTTTGCATATATTGAGCTAGAGGGTTTTTTTATCTGTTTGTGGAATGTAAGATTCTGATCGAGGATAAGACCAAGATATTTCACTTGATTTTTAATGGTGAGGGTGATATCTCCAAGTGTAAGGGTTGAAGGTGGGGTATAGGAGGCGTTGGTGAATACTTGGAGGACTTCGGTTCTAGATTGGTTGATTAAGAGGTTGTGATTTGAAAGCCAGGTCTTCAGGTTCGTGATGCATTCGATTAAGTTTGAGAAATTAGGGTTTGTTAAATTGAAAGGGGTGAAACACATAATGTCGTCTGCGTATAATTGCTAATGAATTCCATATTTTTGAAAGATCTTGCAGACTGGTTGAAGGAATATGTTAAATAGTAGTGCAGATAAACTGATCCTTGGGGGACTCCCTGTTTTAGGATAAATGGGAGAGATATGTCATTCCCTATACGAACCTGTTGAGTTCTGTCTTTTAGGTAGGAGTAAAACCATTTTAGTGTAGTATCCCTCAGTCCTATTTCATAAAGTCTGTCTAGGAGTTGGTGGTGAGGGAGGGAATCAAAAGCTGAGGATAAGTCGAGGAATATTAGGAGGCATCCTTGGGTGGGATTCTGGGTAAGTAGGTAGAGTGAATCCAAGAGAGAGGCTAGGAGTGTTTCTACTCCATGATTCTTTTTGAAACCATGTTGGAGTGGGTCAAGGGGAGAGTGGTCATCTATGAAGTTCTGAAGTTGGTTTTGGACTATTTTTTCGGTTATCTTAGCAAGGAAGGGGATACTGGAGATAGGTCTGTAGGAGGTAGGAGAGGTAGGGTCGAGTTTTGATCCTTTTAGGATGGGGTGAATAGAGGCACATTTTAGGGGTGCTGGTACGGAGCCAGTCTGGAGGGAAGACTGTACAATGTGGAGTATGTAGGGACTAATGGTGGCATGGGTAGTCTTGAGAGAGGAAACAGGGCAGGGGTCCAGTGCAGAGGTTGAAGCATTTAGTTCTTTAATGGTGTTAGATATGTTTTTCATGGTGAGGGGGGGCAAAGTCATTCCAGGTAATTGGGGGGAGGGGGTGAAGGTGTGCGGTGGGGCACCAAGGTCCTGCATGGATTGGGGGTTAGTTGTAGAGGGGGGTGGGGGGAATTTTGAGGTAAGGTGGTTAGCTATAGTTTGGGCGGATATCTTTGGGGTCGGGTCCTGATGTTGGGGTTCAATTATAGGATTTAGTGATGGAGAAGAGCTCTCGCGGTTTGTTAAGAGAACGTTGGATCAAGCTTTCATTGTGTTCTCTTTTCTGTTTTAGAGTTTCGAAGCAGTAAGATAGTCATCCTTACACCAACACTGCAAAACATCAGCATCCCTGCCTAACTAGTTCTCCATTTTCTGCTGAATTCAGCCAGAATGGCATTCTAAATCAGGACTCGATCTGGTGTGAAGAAGGTGCTCAAGTGACCCTTTATATCGGCTCTGGACTGCCTACTAAATGCTGCTTTGCCTGAAGGGAGTCTTGCTGGTAGTCTCCAGACTGTCAGAATGGGGCAGCCTTAGTGGTGGAACGATTGTCTCAGGGACTATAAAATTTTGCTGCTGCATTCTGTGACCATGGGATGCGACTGCAGGGCGTGATCTGAAAAGACATGCCATTTGATGCCCCTTCGGCGACACAGCAGTGAACAGCGTTGTTGTATTTCTTCCTTTCCCTTTGTGTTTTTGCTTTTTAATATGGGGAAGTGAAAGAAAAAGACTGGGGTCCAGTGTTGGGGCAGGCAAGGTTGCCGGTCCTTTGGATCACCATCTTGTCCCCTTGGCACAGCAGTCCTCACCTGAAGGGGTCTCACTTAGCTCTGGTGGCAGGATCCCACTGCCCTGTGCTAACCCTTTATATCATCTACTTTTGTACAGTCTGAATTCTCAGGTAAGCAGTGTCAAGGTACTTTGTCATTATCCTTTCCTAAGCTGGTAACACCCTGGGAGTTGGGGGTTTCTTCCGACTCCCTGATTGTTCCCTCAGAGGGTAAAATTACATTAGAAGATGTCTGGGGTGCTAATAGGTCTATAGATACAAAATTAAGTTCCACAGTTTTATCATTATGCACTTTCCCAGGAGACTACAGCTTGTCTGCAAAAACTTGGTAGTAAAGTGTCTTTAATTAGTAATGTGGTTTCCAGACTGGAATCTCTAGTGCAACTAATTCAGCAAGCTAATGTAGTACATATTAATGATTCTCCGATTATTCATGTGAAAATGGAAGCACTGGAGAATTCGTTTCAGGCCTGCAATTTATGATTTTTGAACTTTCCACAAACACATTTGTTATCCTCTCACATACTTTTAAGAAAATATTTTGTTGAAATTTTGGACTTCTCGGATTCGGTAGAATTTCTTAATGCATATTATCTTCCTTCTCGTCGGCAGGAAGTTAATACCTCTGAGGGTAGTCTAGATGTCTTAACTTCATCTGTTACCCAGAATCTGACCGCTTTCCTTGAGGATTCTACAGATAGTATTACTCGGCGCTCCACGTTATTGGTAACCTTTCCTTCGGAATCTCTTAAGGTTAAAATTCTTAACGTTTTTATTTACAAAAAAGGGAGAACCAATTCTGTGGTCAGTGCATAAATATTTTTCCTGACGTGACTCACAGTACGCAGCTCCAGAGGAAACAATTTCTTAGTTTTAAGCCATGAGTTTTAGCCCTTGGGGCAACGTTTTTTGTCTCCCCTGCAAGTGCGTGGTCACTTTGTGAGGGGACTCATTTACTTTTCTAGATGTTTCCCATCTTGAGAAATGTTTGTCTGACAGAGGAAATATAGTGGGGGCGGGTACTGGTTGATTCATTTTATGACCTCCATTGTGGCTTGTTTGCCTGTTGCTTGTATTATTTTCTTTTTTTTAATGAGGTTAGATTTGAATCTCTTGATGTGAGTGGTTGTTCTTTCTTTTTCCTTTAAGGAGATATTGTTTATTTCAAAGTATATTATGACGTTTTCTTTTCCGATTTCAGTTGTTATCGCAAATTTTGATAAAGATAAAATTAAAAAATGACATTCTAAATCACCCACTGATATAATAGGTATCTTCTGCCATTCATTGTTTTTGCCCCATCCTAACTGTGACCCTCTACCCAATTATACAAATGAAATTTTCCTTTTTCCCCCTCCATGAAAATATATTTTTTAAAATTAGCTCTCAAAATAGACACAGAAAGGACATATTTAAGATACTAAAACCCAAACCCCCACAGCAGACTCTTTTAGGACTCCCAAGTTGTGAGTGTCTTCTAAAGCAATAAGCCTTCAATGTCTACAGTCAAACCTCCTCCTCATTTTCCACTTCATCCTTTATTTGCCTAGAGACTTAATCCAGAACAATTCTCCTTCTATACTCGAATACCCCGCCAATCACCCCTTCCACAATACTGACTCCTACCTAAACTGAGTACCCCATATTAGACCTGTAAATAGTTGTAAATAGTTGTTGTTGAAATGTTACTTAGTTCAACTTTGTGATATGTAAAGTTTTAACATCAAATGTTCTATGTAAAACTGTTCTGTTCAACGTAAACTGCCTTGATAACATGGAAAGGCGCTATAGAAGAAATGCTAAATAAATAAATAAATAAATAAATATTCACGGGTTTGTTATTTGCGAGTTTTCCATCAATAATTAAATGGGAATTTTTGCAGCCATTGCCAAAAATCGCAGATGACACCAAGAAATCACAGACGACAGGCGTAGACTTGAAAATGTAAACAAAACTAAAATAAGCCTTAGTAAGTCATAAATTGTTGAATGATGCTAAATGATGTTGAATGGTGCCGAAATGATCAAGAAAAGGTGGAAAGAATATACAGAGTTTTTATATAATAAAGATCAAGTGGATCAACAGCCATTTCATCCTGTATCTTATAATCCGGAACCATTAGTGATGAAAGAAGTTGAAGCAGCATTGAAAGCCTTATCAAAGAACAAAGCACCAGAGTGAAGGAGTGGCCTAGTGGTTGGGGCAAAGTACTTCGGGCTGTAAGGTCGGGGGTTCAAATCCCACTAGAGGACAGCAAACCTGGGCCGGAAGGACTGGGGTTTCTAGTTCCACAGGTGCTCCTTGTAGTCTTGGGCAAGCCACGTAACCCTCCATTGCCCATGTTCCGTGTACGTATTAGTGTATGTGTCTCATATCCCCTCGTGTTAAATGTGACCACTTTGATTGAAGGATAAGGTGGGGTATACAAAACTAATAAAATAAATAAATTCCCATAGAAGTATTATAACAATCTGATACAGCTGTTACCATACTCACAAGGCTCTGCCAGGAAATTTGGAAGACAACATCATGGTCAACTGACTGGAAACGATCTGTGTTTATACCAATACTAAAGAAAGGTGATCCAACTGACTGTGGAAATTATTGCACAATCGCTCTGATCCCACATGCCAGCAAGATTCTACTGAAGATTATTCAACAGAAACTACAACCATACCTGGAACGAGAACTACCTGAAGTGCAAGCAGGGTTCAGGAAAGGGCGAAGAACAAACCAGTCAGTATTAGAGGAGATCAAACATAAGCTTTCTTTAGAAGCTCAAATGACAAGACTTCGACTTACATACTTTGGACACATCATGCAAAGAGAGAGATCACTAGAGAAAGACATCATACTTGGCAAGGTAGAAGGTCAACGCAAAAGAGGAAGGCCAGCAATGAGATGGATCTATACAATAACAGCAGCTACAGGTGCCAGTCTGTCAACAATGAGCCACCTGACTGAAGACCGAACACAATTTAGGACAATTATCCAGAGGGTCACCATGAGTCAACACCGACTCAACGGCACTTAACAACAACAAGTCATAAATGCATCAAATATGTGTTAGTAATCTATTTCATAATTTACTACCATAAATATACAAAAATGTATTATAAAAAGTTAAATTTTGTAAAAAGCTGAGTTTGCTAAAGAAATGCACAGTACGTTTCAGTGTGCAATTATCTTGGATTATGTGCAGTATAATCATGGCTCCAAAGCATAAGGCTCCTAGTGCTACTGAAAGTTCTCCTAAGAGGGGAAAAAAGTGAAGACCTTACAAGAAAAGGTTGAATTATTGGGCATGCTTCTAGAGTGAAGTCAGCCTCCGCAGTTGCTTGCCATTATGGCATTAATGAATCTACCATAAGGTACATAAAGAAGAAGGAAAAGCCAATTTGTGAAGCCGTTGCTGCAGTTGCAGCTATACCAGCAGGTGCGAAGACATTGCATGTTGTGCGAGAAAGCAATCTCTCTCGTTTGGAAACTGCAACATTTATGTGGGTGTAGGATTGCTATAAGAAGAGCATTCCTGTAGATAAGAGGAAAGGCAAAGTCTTTGAAATGATAACTTGAAGGGAAGAGGGAGGGTCGCAATCTATGGGCTTTCCTGCACCGCATACGGAACACGTACAAGACGACGAGGATGAAGACCCGATGATCCACTTACACTGCTTGAATAAGTGATCATTAAGTGATTAATAAGACTTAAGGTTTGGAGAGCCCTAAAGTTATTCGCAAATTTATGGTATTCACCAGGGGGCTGTGTCTCTAACCCCCGCGAATACGGAGGGCCCACTGTATACAATAAGGCAACCAGACCTGCTGAAAAGACAGGACCTTCTGCAACCTAAATGCAGTAATCTTACTCATCCTATATACAAAATCCAATTTCTGCATAATCTGCCTTCTACCTGGCAGTGTCATACTTTTCCAACATATTGCCACCTCCATTCTGACAGCCACTAAAAGCATTAGCCCCCAAACTCCCCAATTTCTTATCCATCTCCTCTGGTGGGATATTAAGCAAAAGATATTTTGGATCCAACTCCACTTGCTGCTCAATGATCTCCTTAGCTAAGTCTGCCACCCCTCCCCCCTCCAAAAGGCCCTAATTTTAGGACACTTCCACCACATATGTATAACATCCTTTATTTATTTATTTAACTTTCTTATATACCGCGCTTTTCTGCATCAGTGCGGTTTGCATCAGTGCGGTTTTACTGGCCAGGGGTGTTTAGGGAGACGAAACGCTTTTGTGAAACCTGCCCTTCTTGTCAGAGGGTCTCGGCTATCAAACCAAAAGGGGTCCCCCATGATACCTACACCCACTATATCCGAACCTGTGCGACGGATGGCAATGGATATAGTCGGTCCCCTAGTGAAAACCCCTAGGGGATTCCAATATATTCTTGTAATATTAGATCAGGCCACCCGGTTCCCATGGGCAATTCCACTGAGGAACATTTCCGCTAAAACTATAGCAGCGGAACTAATCAAATTATTCTGCAAGGTAGGATTCCCGAAAGAAATGTTGACAGACAGGGGAAGCAATTTCCTGTCGCGTTACTTAGCGCAGGTATGGGACGCCTTCGGGATACGCCACGTGAAGACAGCAGCTTACCACCCCCAATCGAATGGATTTGTGGAGCGTTTTAATCAGACCCTCAAACAAATGTTAAGGCGGGGGGAATGGCCGATTGGGACATCTTACTCCCGTTTGTGTTATACGCCAGTAGGAAGCGTATACAAGCTTCGTTAGGAGCATCTCCTTTCGAGCTAATGTTTGGCCAGGCTCCAAAAGGAGTCCTAGACATTTTAAGAGAGCAGTGGGCTGAACCAAAAGAGGAGGAAATAGGGGTACCACAGTTTCTTCAAGAATTACGGTCATGTTTACAGAGGGCTTCCCAGGCGACTGAACGTCACCTACAAGACAGCCAGCTGCATCAGAAGCGCTATTATGACCGGGGGAAGAAAGCACGTCAGTTAGCTATAGGAGAGAAGGTAGTTGTGATGGTGGCAGATCCAGGGCCGAAATTTGAAGCCCAGTGGAGAGGACCCTACACTATAGTAGAGCGAAAGGGGCCTGTTTCGTACGTGGTAGAGACCGCTAGAGGGCGATCTCAAGTGTATCATATTAATGTTCTAAAACCCTGGCAAGAGCGGACAGCCGTTTTTAGCCAGTCGAAAGTTAAGCTCTCACGCCACTCTGGTATTACGTGCTGTAAGGACTGGAGTCCCCCAGCCCGTAATATCTTAAAGGGGGGGTTATGTGATGAGGTAACTAGTACAGAGCCTATGCTATATGAGGAAATGGCTAGCTCAGAGCCTATGGAAATAGGAAAAGAGGAAGAGCTTACCTCACAAACACATAGGCAGCAAACATATTCAGCTTTCAAAAAGCCCAAGTATAGTGGAGAAAACTTTCCATTCACCAAAGGTGACGCAGTAGAAAGCCAAAAGGCTAATCAAGCTCACCTGAGTGGAAGGGCACGTACAACGTGCAGAGAACAGGAGCATAAAAACTACAGGGAAAGCCCAGTAGAGGAGCAAAGGGAGGGGCTGGAGCCAAGGCAGGAGCAGAAGCCAAAGGGTGGAGCAGGCTGTAGCTGCAGAGGAGTCTCCCAAGCCAGAGGGGGCCTCGGTCACTGGAGATTGAGTAACCAAGAGGAAGGAAGTCCTCTCAACCAGCAGACCTTGCTAGAACCAGGAAGTAAAGGAAGTGTCCTGGTAGCAAGAGGCAGCAGACACAGACTCTCTTCAGAAAGTGATTTCAGCTTGGACCCGGCTACAGAGACGTGGAAGTCTTGGAGAGGAGCCAGCCAAAGCCCAGAGAGAGAAGCTCATTACCCAGGGACAAAAGCTAAGTACCCTGTTGTAGCTAGAGGGGAAAAGCCAGGCATTGCCAGCAGAGCAAAGCCCAGTAATTGGGAGGAAAATCCCTATTGGAGAAGGAACCTGAGAGATACAGTTCCTAGCACAGGACTCTTGAACCCTGTTGATGTAGAGCATTTACCAAATAGAATAACCAGTGTCATTCAAGGGAAGAGCTGTGAGGATTTCAGTTATAAAGATTGTTATGTGCATCCAAATACAGACTATGAGCAGATGCAATGGGAAAACCAGGAGTGTGATATAGAACTGGATTCCATGGATTGCACACTTTGTCTGTCTGATGAAATCACATCCCTATGTTAGCCAGGCAAGCAAGAGTTCTGTGATACCTTGTGCTGGCAAAGAGTTTATTTTCTATACTGTGAAGAAACAGTTTTCTTTTGTGTTCCTTTGTGCTGTTCATAAAGAATCCTGTGTGGGACGGGGAATAAAACCCAAATTATTTCTTTTGCCTTAATTACACGGCTACTGACTATTTCTTTAATAAGGCAACCCACACCTCACGGCCCTAGGTGGGCGCCTAACAGGGCCAAAAAGGGGTGCTGGTGACAATATATAGAAATATACATATATATATATATGTATACATACCCATGTCCGCACAAGGGTATGTGGAGAAAGATTTATCTAACAACAAGGGAGGTACCTGCTTGAGAAGGGTTAAGGGTAGGAAGTGCAGGGAGTTCTCTACTTGGCAAGAGAAGCCTAGAGTCCTCTAAGAACTCTTGCCCATGAAAAACCAGGAATGGAGACCTACCTGGAAAAATATAGAGGATTTTTTACTCTGCAGACAGTTAGTCTGAGTCCTTCCATAACTCCAGCAGGTAGCTGGAGAAAAAGATGCCATAAAAACACCATATTTACCCTCGATGAGGGTAAAAAAGGGGTATGGTGCATTCCTGTGCTCAACATGGATCACGCCATGAAGAATTGAGGATGGAAGGAAAAAACCAGACAGGGATGGCTTATACTGAAAGAAACAAACCATCTCTGATGAAGGGGTCCCCTGGAGATGTGAAGCAAACCAGGGAATTGGATAATTCTTTAGGTCTTCTCTTAATCAAAGGCCTATGACCTTTATTTAAGAAGCCTTTAATGGAAATGGTAAGGGCAAGGAGGATCCAGTAAGCCTGATTAGGTAAAACCCCTCCTAATCATCTGGCATTATGTGCTCTCTAACAAGGCCCCATAGTGTAGAGCTGCTCCGTAGAGATGCAGAGAGCATGTTGCAGGTTAATTAGAAGAAAACCTGATGTTCAAGAGCCCGCAGGCAGCATGAACTACTCCGCCAAGCCCAAGAATTGGGGAGGCTAAGGAGAGAGGGTAAGGTCTGCAACAATAGCCAGAAAAGGTTTTTAAACCGTCTGGGAGTTAGTGGCTAGGCTAGAAACAATTGAAATTGGAGAAGAAGCTCTGGCTGCTTGGACAGCAAGTCAGTGGTCTAAACAGTAAGAGCCCCTGCAGTTCTAACTATTGATAGGGCAGCAGAAGGTCCCAAGGCTGGGAAACAAATACAGACAGAAGTAGGAGAGGTAAGACTCTGCTACTGTCTGAGAAGCTGCCAGTAAGAACTAAGAATGCAAGGGAGAGACAACTCTGAAAGAAACTTGTAGGGGCTTAAGGGAAAGCCCTCAGTAAAGTGGTATCACTCTTACAGACCAAATGTTCTGGAAAGAGTGGCAGAGTTGAGAAGAAGACTTATTGTGGAGGAAATCCTTAATAAGTAGTGAGAGAGATGCTGATACAGGAGAAAAGTCAAAGGTAAGGGCTGGTGACCTTATTGACAGCTGTTACTTCTCTGTATAGTCCAGAGGACGAGGAGTAACTGTAGTACCTGTAAAGCATAATCATCTCAAGAAGCTCATTGAGCTAATAGTTAGGATGTGCCCTTGAGAGGGACATATGTAAATTTTAGGATGGAACCGATGTAGATGCTTGTAAAGGTAAGAAGCAAACTACAGGATCTAAACCTCAAGGGGAAAAGGATTCAGGGAAGAGTTTATCAGCAACCTTACGGCTGCTGGGTTTGCTGAACCCGTTGAGGTTGTGATGTCCTGAGCCTGGCTGGGTGATTTCCCTGCCGAGAAACATCTGTATGATGGGTAGAAGATGGATAAAACCTTCTCCCATCAGGGGAACAAAGCTTAGTAGTAGACTTTCTACAAACTGGGATAGAGGAAGGCGTAGACAAGCCTCTGAAAGCAATAGTGTCAGTGGTAAACTGAGCAGCCTGGAGTAAAATCTCCTTATTAAAGAGATTTTCTCCAGTGCAAGGAGCATTTCCCAATCTATCTTGTACAGATTTGTCCAAGTCTGAAGCTTGGAGCCAGGCTCTACGTCGTGCTCCTATGGGTTTAGCAGAAGTTCTAATAACAACTCGAAAGAGTCCAGGGAAGCACGAGTAAGGAACTTAGAAATATTTTGAGCATGACTGACTAGCATAGAAAAGTCTGCTCTTTTAGGCTCTTGGAGGAAAGGGGTCAAAAGTAATAAATCTTTTGTGACCTCCTCAAGAGATAATCCCATATAGAATATATATGAAAGGATTCTTGTTGAAAGCATGGATGCCTGGAAAGTTTGACGTCCAAAGGCATCTAAAGTCTTAGCCTCACGACCTGGCGGATAAGAAAAGTGCTTCTTAGTACTCTTAACACGCCTGATTGCTGATTCTACAACCAGAGAATGATGAGGAAGTTGAGGCTTTTGAAAACCTGGAGAAGGGGGCACCTTGTATAGAAGATCAGTTGCCCTAGAAAGTGGGGATACCATTAAAAGAGTTTCCCACGTTCTAAATAGGAGATCCTGCAAGGTCTGATGCAAAGGAAACATAATGACCTCCTTTGGATTGCAGGGGATCTGTATAGGTTGTGGATCCCCTGGTGCAGGGACTTGACCAGGTATAGAAATGGCAAGTAACTTTGCTATATCAAGTAGGAAAGCTTGAAAAGAAATTTCCCCAGAGGAGAGTCCTCGAGGAAGAGGAGGAAGAACTAGATCTGTTGAAAAACTAGCTCTAGCAGCCACCTGCTCATTCAGATTCTGTGGAATAGCAGATCTGGAGGGGTGGAGCATCGGAATATCCTTAAAAGATAGATGTGGGTACCGATGAAAACCGGTACCACAACTCGTCGGTAGCAAGTCGTCCATGCTAGGGATCGATTCCAAACTCGGTATGGAAGGAAGCGAGCTGGCTAGCATGGGAGGTACCGACACCGATGCCGATGTCGATACCGGGATCGGTACCGTCGGTGACACCGATATATGAAGATCAGTCTGTAATGGCACTATCGTCACCATGGTAACCGAATGTGGCAGACCTTGATCATCGGTGGAATGTCTACGGTACCGTCTGGAATCGGTACCGAGACGAGTCGGTACCCAGTCGTCCAGACTAGAGATTGATTCTGGAATCGGTATCGAAAGAAGCGAGTCTATCGATGCATGTCGGGAGGGTACCGACGTGGACACCAGCATCGGTACCGGGACCGATGTGGGAAGATCGGTCGGTAGCGACTCTAGCGGCACCGAAGATACCGAGAGCGCTCGACAGCGATCATCAGTGTGGAATGTTTCATCCAGCACCATTGCCGATGCCGGGGTACCAGCACCGCTCAAAGCGGATACCACCACCGGGCATGGCTCAGGAATGTACACCGAGGGAAAAACCCCGGGAACAACCTGAAACCCCGTTAGTGCTTTGGAGACAGAAGCCTCCCGCCGGGGTTTTAAAGCCAAAATGTCCTCGGGGGCAAGCCGAAAGGCATCTCTATGAAGGCCATGAGATCTACCAACCGAGGGCTGGCTAGTCTTTACAGACTTTTGTTTGGTTACCTGATCCTGCGAAAAAGAAGATGGAGCTGGTACCCTCAGGACTGAGGGGAACGGCGTATCGAGTTGAGCTCGATGCTGAAAACTTCTTACAGAAATAGAAGTGCAGGAGGGACAGTCCAGCGGATTGTGTTCAGGTCCCAAACATGGAAGGCACCAATTATGGGTGTCTAAAAGTAATTTGGTAGTGCCACAATTAAAACATTTTTTAGTGGCTAGAATTTCCATGAGGGAAATGGAAAGGCCTAGCAGGCCGAAGCCTGTCAGGCACCAAATAGGAAAACATTTCCTACAGAAGGAATTTATATCTGTAAAAGAAAAGAAGAAAACACTGGCGGTACCGGTGCATCAAGGGAAGGTAGACACGACCACAAGAAAAAACAAAAATAAAGGAAGAATTTTCTGCGGTGACAGGAGGACGTCCTGCTGGCTCCGCGGAAAAACGAAAACTGAGGAGAGGCAGTTGGGAAAGGCGGGAAGGCAGCACGCAGGCGTGTTGGGATGCTTCCAAAAGCATTCTGATTGGACGCTGGGGAGCGTTCCCGCGCAGACTCCGTCGGTACCGACGTGCCCATATGTGAAGACTCATTCCTGCTTGTTCCTGGAGATTAAAAAGAATCCTTCATGTCCAGGTTAAACTTTTCCACCAAGCCTTCAAAAGTGAACAGTCTGTCCTTTTCCATCATTAACTACCCCAAACATACTCTTTCCTTCCCCACTCCTCAGAAACATCATACTTTCCCCCAGGCAGGAACTGTTCATTGTGTCGAAAAGCAGCACCATGCATCACCTTCTTATTCCCATATAGTCATGCCTGGACCTTCTCCCAGACCTTCATCATAATCCTCAGGAATGGGTTCTCTCCTTCTCCCACCACTCTCCACCCCCTAGTCACTTCTCCATATCTTCCCCCTTAACTGAAGCAACCCCACTCGAGCTTTCTACCTGCACCTACAACTTCCCTTTACCCAACTCCTTCCACTCAAACACTTTCAGCTGTGCAAACTCATAATATGCAACAACGTCCGGTACCAGAAGGCCCCTGGTTATGACAAAATTTGGGGGGGGGGGGTGCAGGGCAGGGCAAGGCAGTAGGTTTAGATTAGAATAATATAGGAAAGTTAGGTCAAGGGACTCTGAGTTGAAGCCTCTGAACTAGACCTTAGGAGAAATATTACGTGAACTAGCAGAAAATCTCCAGCCATCTCTGCACGTAAACAACTAATAAATGTGTCAAAAGCAGCAGAGAAATCAAGAAGGATGAGGAACCCCAGCACTCTTCACCAGATCCAGCACTACTGCATCCAGAAGAGCTTTCTCTCTATATGCACCTTCCCTTTGGAACTCAATCCCACACAAACTCTGGGCCACAGAGAAGAGCCACCAAAATGGTAAAAGGGATGGAAGGATAACCCTATGAAGAGAGGCTAAAAAGGTTAGGGCTCTTCAACCTGGAAAAGAGACGGCTGAGGGGAGATATGATAGAGGTCTATAAATTAATGAATGGAGTGGAATGGGTAAATGTAGATCGATTGTATAAAGACTAGGGGGCATGCAATGAAGCTACAGGGTAACCTATTTAAGACTAATAAGAGAAAATATTTTTTCACTCAATATGTAATCAAACTCTGGAATTTGCTACCGGAGGATGTAGTAAAAGCTGTTAGTGTAGCCGAGTTTAATAAAGGTTTGGACAAGTTCCTGGATGAAAGATCCATAAACTATTATTAAAGGGGACCCAGAATATCCACTGCTTGACCCAATACAAACATTGTGGAACCTGTGTCTTTTGGGGAAACTGCTAGGTACTTGTGACCTAGATTGGCCACTGTTGAAAACAGGATACTGGGCTTGATGGACCTTGGTCTGACCAAATATGGCATATCTTATGTTCTTATGTAATAAATAAGTCTATACAACCCCTACTCATAAACACACATAGATCTCAAATCTTTCCAAATAATTTTTTTGTCAGACTTCACTCAAGAAACTACCTATATGGTGTTCCTTTCATCCACTTAGGTCCTTACACTTTGATATCTATTCTTTTAAAAATCACACAATAGCTTAATACATGCATACGATATTTCAGTTCATTATTTTAGAACTAGAGCTAAGTAGATCTCCCGATATTGCCTCAACACAACACTATGCTTCAGTATCTCAAAATCAATCTTTCTTGCTAGTCCTGCCTCAGGGGATGAAGGGTTCACTTCTCTGACGGTATCAGCTCCTTTCAGCGTCTATCGATGTCAGCTTGTTTCAGCGTCCCAGCTCCATGGCATCTTTCGTTAGCGGCATGATGCACTTTTCAATTAAACGCTGTCACTGCATAACTATGCTTTTTCCATATCATGCTAGGACAATGTCATCAATTAAATAAATACACTCATTACCAAGATATAAATCTGCAAATTGCCAACATAAAGATGCTTATATCTTAAATGCCCCAATCTTATCTTTTAATATAGGGAGGACCATTCTATTTCTAAGTTCATGCCCAATGGGCTTGTTGTTTTTAAGTCATAGAGCCAATGATGTGCATAATAAATTTCATCTTTTTTGGTGGTCTCTCCACCATCTCTGCTCCATGTATGTCCCATCTCTTTGCAATGAGCTACTATTGGGGCTATTCTAGTATGATTCCTTAGCCTTGATTTATCTTCCACCAATCTAATCTTTATGGCTCAGCTAGTTTAATTAATATATAATTTTAGACAGTCATACATTATCACATATACAGCATAATCCGTGTTGCAGTCTGTATGTTATTTCACCTGAAATCATCTTTTTTAAATAGGATCCTGCCATTCTGGTTCCTCCATTGTCAATTCACAATAAGAGCACATCTAACATCTATAATGTCCCAAGGAAACTTCCAAATCTGTATCCTCCCCACAGTGATCATTCTGTGTAGTTTTCATCACCCAATTAGATATGTTCTTACCCCTTGTTTATGCTTTAAAGCGTAGTTACTCACCTGTAGCAGGTGCTCTCCAGGAACAGCAGGAATCAATCTCACATACGAGTGATGTCACTGACCCAGCCCATCAGGAATGCTTCCCAGCTTCCAAAGGAAGCTTTTGAAAGGTGCACCATAAATGTATGAAGGTCTTCCCGCCCGAAGGAGCCATCTTTTACCTCGGAATGGTGACAAAGCTTAATCAAGGCAAAAAAGCAAATAACTCCATGGGGAGGAGAGAGGGTAGTGAGGATTGATTCCTGCTGTTCCCAGAGAATACCTACTACAGGCGAGTAACTATGCTTTCTCCAGGACCAAGCAGGAAGTCAGGCCTCATATATGGATCTCCCAAAGTACAGGCTACCGAAAAACCTGTAAAGAGTCCAACGGGGCAACCAGAAAAAATGAACAGAGAAAAAATAGCATGAAAAGAACTGAAAGGTTCGGGGCATTATCATCCACAGGGATATCAACATCAGCTCGACTCTACAGTAGCATGGATGGACAGAAGGGCCGTTGGGAAGGAGTTACTTCAATTCCCAAAGAGATGCCGGAGCATGGCTTGGCCGAAGTTGCAATCACGCCGGGAATCCATATCCAGACAATAATGGGATGTAAAGGTATGGACAGAGGACCACGTGGCAGCTCTACAGATCTCCATGTGGAGACTGAGCACGGGTGGGCCATGGAAGCCGCCATGGCCCTAACATATTGCACCTTTATGAGGTGGTCCAACAAGAGACCAGCCTGATTGTAAGCGAAGGAGATGCAGTCCACCATCCAAATGGAAAGGATACACTTGGAGATAGCCACGCCCAGCTTGCTGGGGTCAAACAAGACAAGTAGCTGGGAGGAATGGCGGTGGGCTTTCGTCCTCTCAAGGTTGAAAGCCAGAGCTCTCTGGCAATCTAAGGTGTGTAGTGAAGCCTCAGTTCTGTTTGCGTGAGGCCTTGGGAAGATAGTGGGCAGTATCATGGACTAATTTATTTTATTTATTTATTTAGTCGTGCTTTTATACCGCTTTTGCTTTTTTTTGAGCGGTTTACAAACAACTCAAAGTTACAATAAAAACATGGAGTATAGACACTAACTATGTACAAATAACTTAACTATTTACATTGATTTGTATATATTGGGGTGCATGGAAGCATGGATTGAAGCTTTCTTAAGGTGAAGCATGGGGGGGGGGGGGTCTGATGAGATGGCTTGGTTAGGTGGGATTATGTTACAGGTCCATAGTGTTCAATGAACAGATGGGTCTTCAGATGCTTCTTGAATGTGGAAAGGTCTTTGATGCTCCAGATTGTGTCGGGGAGAGAGTTCCATAGGGTTGGTGCGTATAGTTTGAATGCTCTTGAGCAAGCCTATCGGGAGCTCTTTGTTTTTGAGTGAGGGATGATCAGGGTGTTTCTGTTGGATTGGCAGTTGGCTCTATTGGATTGAATGGGGTGAAAAAGGCTGAGAAGGTGGGAGGAGGAGAGGCCAGTTAGTGCTTTGTGGGTTGTCATCAATGTTTTGTATTTGATGCGACTTTTGAGGGGAAGCCAGTAGAGTTGCTTGAGAATGGGTGTAACGTGTTCTTGTTTGGGGGCTACCAGAAGGGTACATGCAGCGGTATGAAGAGCCGTGCGTAAAGAGAGGATGGTTAATTGTGGGAATCCTTGATAAATAGAGTTGCAGTAATCAAAGATTGGGAGGATTACCATTTGGAGTGCTGATCTGAAGTTGGGGAGATCCAGGATTGGGCAGAAGTGTTGGAGGGTGCGGATCTTGTAGTAAATTGAGTTTGCCGTTTTCTTCACTTGTTGTTTGAAAGTGAGGTTGTGGTCTAAAGTGATACTGAGGTATTTTATTTCTTGCTGTATCTTGATATGAGTGTTTAAAATTATGGTTGCAGGAGGAATAGAAGAGCTATCCTTAGAGATGAATAGAGTTTCATTTTTCCTGTAGTTGATGGAGAGGTGGTTACTAGTGAGCCATTGTGATACTTTGGAGAAGCAGGGCTTAGCTTTGTGTAGGTGAGTTGACTGGTGTCAAAGGAGAATGTAGATCAGGATATCATCAGCGTAAAGGTGGTAGAGAAGGTTGTGGGACTTGATAATCAAGCAAAGTGGTTGTATATATATATATATATTAAAAAGCAGGGCAGAGAGGGTGAAGCCTTGTGGGATGCCTTGAGTTTGGGTCAATGAGGTGGAAAGGATGTCTCCCATCTTGATTTGCTGCTGACGATTGGACAGGAAGGGCTGGAACCAATTCAATACTGTATTCTGAATTCCGATGGATTGGAGGTGTTTGAGACGGATGGGGTGGTTTACTGAGTCAAATGCAGCTAAGATATCAAGAAAAACTAAGAAAATTCTTGTTGCGCAGTCTGGATGCCTTGAATGAACTTGTTTAGAAGGGAGAGGACCAGGGTTTTGACTCCATGGTAGGGGCGGAAACCATGTTGTTGGGGGTCAAATGGAGCATGATTTTCAATATGTTCGTGGAGCTGTTGACATACCACTTTTTCTATGATTTTGCCCATGAAAGGAAGGCTGGCGATGGGTCTGTATGACGTAGGGGCTATTGGGTCGAGATTGTGTTATTTGAGGATTGGGCAAATTGAGGCAGTTTTGAGGCTGGTGTGCATAAGTCCTTGGGTGAATTTAGTGATGATAGGACTGAGTTCCGTTTTAGTTGCCTTGATCCAGGGGGGAAGTGGTAGTGTTAAGTGAGGAGATGATGGCTTCAATGTGGCCGGTGCTTATGGGGTGGAAGGATGACCAGGTTACTGCAGTGGTGAATGATTGAGATGGGGAGAGACCTCGTAGCTAGGGTTGTCGTTGTAGATGGTTGCAGTAATCTGCTAGTTGTTGAGGGTTAATTGTATTGGCTGGAATGGGCTTGGTGGGAAGTTTAGTTAGTTGTTTCACAACATAGAAACATAGAACATAGAAAAATGATGACAGAAAAAGACCACAAGGCCTAACTAGTCTGTCCTTCCAAACAAACAACTACAACAGTCCCCTTTTTTCCTTTAGAGATCCTCTGTGTTTGTCCCATGCTTTTTTGAATTCAGATACTGTCCTCATCTCTATCACCTCCACTGGGAGACTATTCCACGGATCCACCACTCTTTCCGTAAAGAAATATTTCTGCATATCACTCCTGAATCTATCCCCTTTCACCCTCATCCCATGTCCCCTCGTAGCAGTATTTGCTTTCAATCGAAAGAGGCTCTCCCCCTGTGCATTTATGCCACGGAGGTATTTAAACATCTCAATAATATCACCTCTATCCCGCATTTCCTCTAATGTATACATATTAAGATCCTTAAGTCTATCCATATATGCTTTATAATGAAGACCACTAACCATTTTAGTAGCCATCCTCTGTACTGACTCCATCCTGTTTATATCCTTTTGAAGGTGCAGTCTCCAGAATTGCACACAATACTCCAAATGAGGCCGCACCAAAGACTTATACAGAGGCACTATCACCTCCTTTTTTCTGCTAGCCATTCCTCTCCATATGCACCGAAGTATCCTTCTAGCTTTTGCTGTCGCCTTTTCTACCTGTTTAGTCACTTTAAGATCTTCAGACACACCACGCCTAGGTCCCGTTCTTCTTTACTGGACAAAAGTACTTCACCCCCTATACTATTTTGCTCCCTTGGATTGCTGCAGTCCAAATGCATGACCTTACATTTTTTAACATTAAATCCCAGCTGCCAAATTCTAGACCATTCTTCAAGCTTAGCTAGATCCCTCCTCATGTTATCTAAACCTTCCTGGGTGTCTACTCTATTGCAGATTTTGGTATCATCTGCAAAGAGGCAAACCTTACCCGACAGCCCTTCCGCTATATCACTAACTAACCCAAGCAGTAACTTTAGGGTCCATCCCTAGGTTGCTCAGTTTGTTTATAAGTCACCTGTGAGGAACGGTGTCAAAGGCTTTACTGAAATCTAAATACACCACATCTAGGGCTCTCCCTTGGTCCAACTCCCTGGTCACCCCGTCAAAGAGTTCTCTTGGATGGTTGAGGGATGAGTTGATTATAGTTGAGAGGTATTTTTTTTGCATTGTCTGCTGCTTCCTGTATTCATCTAGCAGATTTATGTAGTAGTTGCGATCGATGGGGTGTATGTTTTTTTGCGATTTTCTTTCTAGTTTTTGTAGGCAGGTTGTGATTCTCCAAAGTTCTGGTGTATACCAGGGGGTTTTAGGGAGCTTGTTGGACTTGTGGTGTAAGTTGTTTGGTGCTGTTGAGGCTGTCTGGATGGTACTGTTCTATAAATCTGGAAAGGATTGGGGGTCATTAGCTCAGTCATTGAGTAAAGGTAGTATGTTGTTGAGGAATTCTTTATTGAATTGTTTGAATCTTCTCCTTGTTGGTTTTGATGAGGTATGGGAGGGTCTGATGAAGGGTGGAAGACGGAAGTGGATGAGGCTGGTCAGACCAGGGAACTGGTTGTATTTGTATTTGTATTTGTATAGGGAGTGTGGAGTGGGGGGGGGGTCGTTGCTGATAAAGATCATGGTTGAATGTGTGCATATTGAAGAGTGGGTAAGGAGTAGGATGCACAAGGAGTGATTATGAAGTGACTATGGGGGAATAGGTAGGCACTGGAGGTTAAGGTTAGCACTATGAGAGCTAGAAGGGCATAAAGAGTTGCGTATATGGAGAGCATAGTGGTGCTGTGGAGTGTATGGTGTGTTGGTTGTGTGAGATATGGGCGATGGGAAGCTTGGCCCAAGCAGAAGCACCTTTTTCAATTGAGTGGTTGTGAACGTTCTTGGGTGAATGGACGAGGTGCGGTCAGTGATGGAGGAGTTTCTGTTGTATTCCAGTGGTTTAGTTGTTCTTGGGGTTATTGAGGCCTTATAAGAATGTAATTTCATTGATGTCTAGAGGGGGAAGGCTTCTGTTGTTCTCTTAGTCTATGCCTAAGGGCTACGTGATCGGGGCCGCGGTATGAAGTCTTCACGCCTGCTGGCACTCCGATTTAAAGTTCTGGTTGCGGAGGCCTGATTGGCTTTGGTGGGGGGAGCGGGGAGGATCTAATTAAGATGAAAAGCGGATACTACCTTAGGCAGAAATTTAGGGCAAGTCCTGATGATGACCGTGTTCTTATAGAATCTGGTGTAAGGTGGATGCGCCACTAGTGCTTGCAATTCGCTTACTCTGTGGGCAGAAGTGAGTGCTATGAGAAAGACGACTTTCCATGTGAAAAATTAGAGTGGACAAGAGCCAAGCAGCCCAGACGGAGGAGACAGAAGTTGCGCCAGGATGATATTGAGGTCCCATGCTACGGCAGTGGCTTTATGGGGGGTTGAGAGAGGAGCTCCCTCATGAAACAAACTCACCAATGGGTGAGCCAAAATCGGCTTATAAGCTGTTGGATAAGCGGCCATGGCACTGAGGTGCACTCTGACCGAGTTGGACTTATGGCCAGAGTCAGCGAAGTGTAATAGGTAAGACAGAATGGGCTTTATCGAACAGTAGAAGGGGTTGAGGGCCTGCCACTTGAAGGCATAGGCTCAGCAGGTACAGTCCTTACGGGAGGCTAGAAGCACGTTCTGCATGATGGTGAAGGTCTGTGAGTGCTATTCGCTCAGTGTGAGTGCCAGAGGTGCCACATTGGGATGCAGTAGAGTTCCCCCATCCTGAGAGACGAGGTCCGGGGCCCAGCTGAGCCTGAGGGGTTGCTTGCGAGACAGGCGGAGTAACAAGGGGAATCATGGTTGCCTGGGCCAGTGTGTCACAATGAGGATCATTGTGGCATGCTACAATTGCACCTTGAAGAGGGTTTTGGCCACCAAGGCAGTCGATTGGTACTGTCATGAGGCTGGTACTAATAAAGATGCAAAGTTGAAAAGAAACCCTGTTTCTCACAGAGATCTAGATGTGCAATTACCTCAAAGCACAGCTAGAGGGGGCAGGAGTGATCATACAGAAGCTAATGAGGCTAGGAGATCTAACCAGCTGCACCTGGGAATGAGCCTGGGAGATTCAAAGAGAAGATCCCTTCATAAGCAGAAGTTTAATTCTAGCAAAGCAGAGTGGGAGAGAAAAAGCCAAGCAGTAAGGAGCACGGCTGCAGAAAGGGAAGCAGAAGGACTTGGAGAAGGAACAAGGAGCAGGGCTAAGGAAAGAAGGAGAGACCTGAAGGAAGGAATCCTCCTTCAGCAAGCCCAAGGGAACGGAATTCACAGAGGTGGAGTTCAGAGGGGCCAAGCTACCAGAGCAGCTGTTCAGAGGGAGTCTGCTGGGGAAAGCAGTCAGGCTGGAGAGTGTGCCACTCCCTGCTCAAGCAACGTTCCTGAGTCCAAAGCTGAGAGACGTATCCAGAGAACCAGAGAACCAGGTTTGGAGGAAGACCTGCAGTCACTGGAACCTGCTGGTCAAGTTTTACCAGGTACTCGAGGAAAAGGAGTTTCTAGCAAGGCTACTTTACCACTGAAACATAGAGTTGAATCCATACCAGGTTTTGCTAAGCTGCCAGGAAGCACAGCACTGCCCAGAAGCTACCGGCAGAAAAACTGTTGCAAAAGAGACGTTCTTGGGAGAGAAGGCTCCAGGGAGTCCAGCTACAGAAACCCAAGGTATGAAAGCTTTATTCCTGCTAAGGAATGCTTAACTCCTAGAAGCACTGCTAATGCAAATAATCACTTTGTAAGAAGAAGGAAGAAACCAGAGTGGTTTCAAGAATTACCAAGAGAACTTAAAACCCAGTCTTATTGGAGGCAGGTCAGTGGAGACAGTCCATGTAAAGCTGTAACAGCCAGGGACAGTATTTACTCAACGGAGGAAAGTAGTGAGGCAGAATCTATGGACGTAGAAGAGATAAATGCTAATCCCATGCCTCAGGAAGAAGATATGGATTGTGGGTTGTGTATGGCTACTAGCCTAGAATCTATAGCCACCGTGTAAATAAGAAGAAAACTTGTTTAATTGTTTTTGTTTGGAATGAACTGAATTCCTCCATTTTCCTTGGCACTAATTGTGAAGCTACTAACAGTTAGTCCACCTGTTTATTACCGGCACCTTTTCAAACAAAGGACATTCTTTGATTTCCACTGTCTTAATTGAACCCTTGCACAGAGGGGAAATAAAAGCCTTATTTCCCTACACTCTTGGCTGAATTATTATGTGCACACAAGGAGCTGAAAAGAGATAAGACCAAACTCCATTTTTGGCCTTACATTACACCACGCTCCTTGAAAAATAAATACATCGTGGAACATGCCCTTACCGCCCTTGGCCACTAGGGGCTGCCACCATGACAGTGCACATAGCAAAGTCCCTCGCTCCAGTCCAGGAGGAATGCATTGGGTGCAACCCGGTTCCTGCAGAGTACCCTAGAGCAGGGGTGGGCAATTCCAGTCCTGGAGGGCCGCAGACCAGTCAGGTTTTCATGATGTCCCTAATGAATATTCATGAGATCTATCTGCATCCACTGCCTTCCATTGTATGGAAATAGGTCCATGAATATTCACTAGGGACATCATGAAACCTGACTGGTCTGCGGCCCTCCAGGACAGGAATTGCCCACCCCTGCCCTAGAGCAAAACAGCAGGAACCAGGCATTGTAAGGGGTGGCAAAGAGGTCCACTGACGGTGCACCCCACAATTGAAAGATGTGGGCGGTCACGCTCTTGTTGAGAGTCCACTCGTGTGACTGCAGGACTCTGCTGATCTACAAGGTCGTTCTGCTCCCCTGGCAGTTATACTGCCCTGAGGGTCATGCCGTGTGACACAGAAAGGGCGGACAGCCTTCCAACAAAAGAGGTACGACCCTGTGCCACCCTGCTTGTTGATGCAGAACATGGTCACTTGGTTGTCCATTTGGAGAGGACTACCTGATTGGAATGCTGCTGCTGAAAAGTCCGCAAGACATTGGAGATGGTTCGGAGTTCCAAAAGGTTGATCTGGTGGAGGTTCTCCCGAGCCGTCCAGAGTCCTTGCGTACAGAGGCCCAGCCCATCTTGGAGGCATCCGTGGTTAGGACGCATTGATGTGGCGGAGGACGGAAGGGAAGCCCCACAAGAAGGTTGGAGGGCTGTTGCCACCAGGAGAGGGACTACCTAAGCGGGGGAGTTACCCCAGATCCTGTCCCTAAGGTGGCCAGTTGCCTGGCGCCATTGAGTGCACAGCATCCACGGCGCCTGACACATCTAGAGCCGGGCTAGTTTGGTAACATTGACTGTGGAGGCCATATGGCCCAGGAGTCAGAGCATCTGATGAGCTGTGACAAAGGAGGATTGCTGAATCTCGTGTGACAGGGCTATCAAGCTTTGGCCTCTGTCCTGCGGCAGATAAGCCTGAGCCTGTGTGGTATCGAGTAGTGCCCCAATGAACTCTAGATCTAAAGGAGGTTTGGAGTAATTGATCATGAAGCAGAGGTTCTTCAGGATCTGGATGGTGAGCTGGGCCGAGTACTGGACCTTCGCTGGTATTCTGACCGTGATCTACCAGTCATCCAGATATGGGAAGATAAAGATCCCCTGGGTGCAAAGGAAAGCCGCCACCATCGCCAGGCACTTGGTGAAGACCCTGGGGGCGGAGGCAAGGCCGAAAGGCATTACTCGGTACTGGAAGTGACGTCTGCTGAGCATAAAGCGGAGATACTGCCTGTGGAGGGGGTGAATGAGGATGTGGGCATACGCATCCTTGAGATCCAGGGAACATAGCCAATCTTGAGGTTGGAAGTAGGGTAATAACATTCCTAGAGACCCCATCTTGAAATTTTCCCTCACTAGAAACCAGTTGAGGTTTCAGAGGTCCAGAATGGGCCAGAACCCTCCTGCCTTCTTGGGAACCAGGAAGTAGCAGGAGTAGAAACCTGACCCTGTCTGCGACAGAGGAACTGGTTCCACTGTCAGGTCGGCTAGGAGGGAGTGGATCTCCTGCTGTAGGAACAGGCAATGGCTGTGGTCGAGAGGGTACTCCCCTGGGAAGAACGGAGGAGGAAGTTGATTGAAGTGCAACAGATAGCTGTCCTGGATGGAGGACCCAGGAGTCAGTTGTTATTGTTCACCAACTGTGGGCAAAGTGGATCAGTCTACCCCCCAACCTGAGGGAACAGTCTCCGGGAGGGGAAGAAGGGCCATGTCCCTGAAGAAAGAGTCAAAACCCGCCCCCGGCTGTGGTTATGGCACTGGTTGGGGCTTCGGGGCCTTAGGACAGCATGGTGGACGCTGTTCCTAACCTTTCTGCTGTTGGCTGTGCTGCATCTGCTGGTAGGACCGATACGAGTTATAGGAGCTGTAGGACTTCTTTTCAGAGAAGTAGGACTTCTTCTCCAAGGATTTTCACCAGGAAGGGTCTGAGGTCTTTCTGGAGAGCCGAGTTATGGTGAGCTGCTCTCTCCAGCTCACCAGCCTTCTCCTCCATTGGTTTCCCAAAAGGTTTTCAACTCTGCAGGGGACATCCACTAGTTTGTCCTGGACCCACTGCTAGAGATCCAAGGACTCCAGCCACGCAAGGTGACAGGCCCCTATGCCCACTGCAGCCACCTGAGCCACCTACTTGAAGCCATCATAAGCTGCTCGAGTCATGAATTTGGTGTAGTCTTTGATTTTTGAACCAAGGGTTCAGTAACTATTGGAGTTGCTTCCTGGACAGTTTCATGGAGAAACCAGCGAGATCCCCGACCAGATCCCTGAGGTACATCCCAATGTACAGCTGGTAGGCCTGAATACAGGCCACAAGCATCAAGCCTTGGTAGCATTTTCTACCAAAGCCATCCAATGCTGCGTGCCTCCCGGCCTGAGGGAACCAAGGAGGGCGGCCTTGGAGCTTTTGATGCAGCGCATGGCCGACTCCACCAATACAGAGTTATGGAGGAGTTGTGGCTTCTCGAAGCTAGGGTTCTTGTTCACCCTGTAGAAGGCATCGAGACGATGACTCACAGTGGGCACCGTGAGAGGCTTTCCCATCTGAAAATGGAGCCTCTCAAGGATCCAGTGTACCAGCAAAATGATGGCTTCCTTTGGGGGGAGAGGAGTACTAGAGGATGTCGAGTTCCTCAGCTCATCTCCTCTTCGGCTTCGATAGTGAAGGGCAAGGCCTTTTCCATATCCCTCACAAACTCCTGGAAGGACAAACCCTCTGGTGGGGGACTTTCTCCTTTCATAGGGTGGAGACGGATTGGAGGGGATGCCCCGATGCCGCACAGTCTCAGGTGATTCCTCCTCCTCAGTTTCCCAAGCATCAGAGTTTGACTCCAAGAGGAACTAGAAGTACTGACACGATTCCTCCCAGCGTCGGTGTGGGCCGGGAGGGGTGGAAGGTGTTTGAGGATCTCAGCGGTCCAATCCCGAGACACTCAGTGGAGAGAAACAGGGTACCAAGAGCGAACTCAAGCGGCCTCCGGAACTGCTGTCATCTCGGGGAAGGGCATGCACCTCCAAGACAGGTTGCACGTCCGATGGAGAGGCTGCTGTAGTGGATGGGGCTGTCACCAGTGCCGAGGAACCCGAGGTAATCGGGTGCCAGCTGGCCTACTGAGCAAGAAATGCAGACAGGCTGTGCTCGAGGGCCTCCATGCGCTGCGTGAAGAGCGCGGTCTCAGATACCGGAGCCAGCACAGCAGCCACTGGCACTGATTCTGGTTCCCTCAGCAGGAACTCCACGATGGTAACTGCCTTGGGAGTCGGCCTCCAGCCCTCAGGGGCTTTGGGAGGCAACTCCTCCCGCCGGGGCAGCTTGGGAGGCTGCTCCCGGCTCTCACTCTCCGAGTCTCATTGAGGGCTGCAATGCCGATGCCAGTGGGCCTTCACTTGGGGGCTTGGCAACCCCCTTCGATGCCGATGGAGCTGGAGGCCGGTCCTTCTGGGGGCCCTCCTCCTCCTCAAAGACAGCCTCCAGTCCGAAGCTCTGTAATCTCGCGGCTCTGAATGAGCCCAGCCTCCGTGTGAGGTCAGTGCCTCAGGGTGAGCCTTTGAGGATTTTGTTGTCGACACCCATGACTCTGAAGCTCCAAACAGCAATTCCCGTTGTTTCTGCCGATTCCGAAGTCCTTTGCATGTCATCTGAAGATAGAGAGTGCAATTAGAGGGTTCATGGTATGGCCTGAGGCACTGAAGACACCAGTTGTGGTGGTCTGCCACAGAGATGGTCCGCCACACTGGGTACATTTTTTAAAACCACTGGAGAGCTTGCACATGTTGAGGAAGATGACTTCTGCCAAGTCAAAAGACTCCAATGTTCCAGCCAACCAGGGGGCCTGAGAGAAAAGACCCACGCACCTCAAAAAGAAAAAGAAACCCAAAGAAAAAAATACAATATCCGAGACACAGATGCTCCTGGGCACAGGCAAAGAGAAGGTGACCAACATGCGACAGAGAAAAGGAAGAAAAAGATACTCGATACCGAAGGTCAAACTTTTTCCAAGGATCAGACTAACATCCGATGGGCTCCGCAGAAAAAAAAGACGACTGAAGTAAAGATGGCTCCTTGGGAGGGAAGACTGGAAAGCATGCCTGATACACCTTCTAACAGCTTCCTTTGGAAGCTGGGAAGCGTTCTCGTGTGGGCTCCGTTGGTGACGTCACCCGTATGTGAGGACTAACTTCCTCCCCTTCTCCGGGACCACACAGGATCTTTAAACAGCTAATGTCATGTGCCAGGAGGAGGCTCATGAAGAGCTGCATTCTTCACATACATGTACTGACTTTGCTCAACAACAGCAGATGCTGAGACCATGATAAAGTCAGGCTGCTCTGTCTCTAAGGGATGGACCTATCATGAAGCGCCAGTGAGGCACTGTATTGAAGCACCAGTGAAGCACTGAATTGAAGCTTGCCTGACTAGAGTCAATGACAGGCAAATACAATATAGCCTATGGACATAAAGCTCTATATATAAGGGGTTTCCTGGATGCCATCCAGTGGAGGAAGAAGAGCCGCAGCCACCAGCAGGAAGACCAGAGGGATGTGCCATCAAGAAGACCCCAGCCGAGAGATGGCGCAATGAAAATCTCACGCTTGGCCATAGTGAGAGGCTTCCATTCAGAGGGAGGAAACCACAATGGTTAGATAAGTATATTAGATTCTCATGTGGGCCAAACTGGTTTTTTTTTGGTTGTGACTGTAAGAATCCCATGCATGTGAAGCACCCACCTCGTTAGGTGCTTGACTAACGCAGTACCTCATACAGAGTATCCCCGTTACCATTGCTAGAGCTTACTCAATAGGTAATAGGAGGATTTGTGTAGGCTGGGCTCTGTGAGGTAGAGATCTGCTTTCTTCTGCATTTTAAACTTGTTACTGGGAGAGACAGGAAATTAGAACATTAATATATAGTAATAATGAATTGATGTTTAACCTACCTTCTGCACGGACTCTCTTGCTGCCTGTCTCAGGTCTCCGGGCATCTGTTTTCCCATGTGGAGACTTGCTAATAGGATTGGGGTTAATTCCAGGCACCTCTCTCGGACAGGTCACAAGGCCATGCTGCTCAGTGCCCCCTGCCGTCTCCTCTATTGACACACAAAAATAGGATGAACACGTTTACAGAGGATATGTAGCAGCAATTCTCTATCCTTTTCTTCAAGGCTATTCGAGCTTTTATTTCTCCAGCCGTGATTCTAGCTGATGATACTAGAGTCCTCATGGCAAAGGAGAAACACCAAAAATCTTTACAATGGAACAACTTAAGACTTTTTTTCTACTGAATGAAAATAAATTCATATCAGTTACTGGAATAACGTACCCAGGGCTGGGCCAACCATTAGACAAGACTAGGCAATCACCTAGGGCAGCAGCTGCAGTGAGGGCAACAAAGAGCAGCAGCAAAGGAAAGCAATAGATCCTGAGAGCTATACAAACTCAAGGAGCCAACCACATAGTCTTTTACCTGCTGGAAGAGTGAGCACAAGCATATATACAAAGCAAAATGTAATATTTAAAAGTATGATGTTCAATTATGCATTTTTACAGGATTGTTGTGTAAGGGGTGGTGATGGGATGATTATGATTGTTGAATTTAATTATCAAAATCTCGAGGCGGGGGAGGAGGGTGTGGGCTGAAGATTCGCCTAGGGTGCCCAATAAAACCATAAATACGCTTACACTGGCCCTGAATGTACCTATGCTCCTGGTCTCTGCAGAGTTGCAACACAATGAGGAGCTGTACATTACCAATTCCTCTCATTTTTCCTCTTACATATCCTCCTCGATCAGAGAGGATCTGGATGAGCTAGTAAAGATTCTGAAACTACCTTCCTCTGTTATTTAAGTCTTTTTGATCTGTACCTATTATAGCTTTCTCAGCTCCATCCCCCCCCCCTCTTGCCTTGACTCCGTTCTGTGTTTTTCACACTGCAGATGGTCCTATTCAGTAGTCTATCCCTCATTTCCTTATCATCCATGACAGACTAGTCCAGATGAGTGGGTTATACCCTCTGCCAGCAAATGGAGCCAGAGACAAAAAAAAAAGCGAAAACATAAGAATTGCCATACTGGGTCAGACCAAAACTCCATCTAACCCAGTATCCTGTTTTCAAAAGGTGATCAATCTAGGTCACAAATACCTGGTAGACCGTCAAAGAGTAGCAAGATTCCATGCTGCCTAAGCCCAGGCATAAGCAGTGGCTTTTCCAAATCTACCTTAATAACGATTCATGGACTTTTCCTCTAGGAACTTGTCCAAACCTATCTAGTTATACTAACTGCTTTTACCACATGATCTTCCAGCAATGAACTCCAGACTTAATTATGCATGCAGTGAATAGATATTTGCTCCTTCGTATTTTAAATGTACTACATTGTGACTTCATGGTGCTCTGCAAGCAGGACATTCTGATGCATCCTTACCTTGACGATTGGTTGATAAGGGCAAAGTCAAGGGAGGAAAGCGCACACATGACTTAGCAGGTCATTTCCTTCCTGCAGGAGCTGAATTGGGTCAACTCAGCAAAAAGCAAGTTATGCTCAGCACAGAAGTTGGTGTATTTGGGGGCATTGTTCGACACGGAGGTGGATCGAGTGTCGTTCCCAGAGGACCATGCCAACAGATTACAAAAGGTGTTATGGCAGTTTCTATGGATGGTGAAGCCCTCGGCCTGGCATTACCCGAAGGTATTGAGGCTGATGGCAGTGGTATTGAATGCCATGGGCCAGAGCGCATATGTGTCCACTTCAGCAGGCGCTTCTCTCCCGGTGGTCGCTGCAGCTACATCCTATGTCTCACCGACTTCAGTGTCAAGGGGACACAAAAGTTGCCTAGCAGTGGTGGCTGAACACGGACAACTTGACCAAGGGAATGCCCTTGATGATTCCAGAATGGGTGCTCATGACAATGGACGCCAGTCTGTATGGTTGGGGGGGCGCATTGTTGCATACAGGCGGTGCAAGGACAATGGTCGGAGCAAGAGAGCTCCTGGCCCATCAATCGTCTGGTGATCAGAGCAATTGGGCTAGCACTGAGACAGTTCCAGGCCTTCTTGGAGAAAAAGGCAGTCCGGGTGTTCTCGGACAACATGGTAGCAGTAGCTTATGTGAACAGGCAGGGGTGCACGGGCAGTGTAGCTCTAGCTGACGAAATTGCACAGATTCTCTGTTAGGCAGAGCAGCACCTGCAGGCGCTATCAGCAGTTCACGTAGCCGGGAAAGACAACATTCAGGCCGATTATCTCAGTCGCCAATGGCTCGATGCGGGGGAGTGGTCATTGCATGAAGCAGTGTCCGACCAAATAGTGAGTAGATGGGGGCAGCCGGTGATGGATCTAATGGCTTCATTACATAATGCCAAGGCAAGTCGCTTCTTCAGCAGGAGAAGAGAGCGAATTTCAGAAGATCTCGATGCTCTCACACAACCTTGGCAGAGGGAAGGACTTCTGTATGTCTTCCCACCGTGGGCCTTGATTGGGTGCCTCTTGCACAGGCTAGCTTGGCACAGAGGTCGAGTGATCCTGGTGGCTCCCAATTGGCCTTGGAGACCTTGGTATGCAGATCTGGTCAAGTTGACAGTGGGCCAGCCTTGACGGCTGCCAAAAAGGCGGGGCTTTCTGTTGCAGGGTCCTGTCTGGATGTCCCAAGTGGATCGCTTCTCGCTTACGGCTTGGCTCTTGAATGGGCAAGGCTGTTGAAGAGAGGCTATGCCCCACCTGTAGTTGCTACGATGCTAAAGGCACAGAAGAGGTCTACTTCTTTATCCTGTGTTCGAGTCTGCTGCATTTTTGAGGAGTGGTGTCTCGCACGTAGTCTCCGCCCATTGGTGGCGACAGTTGGAGATATCCTTTCATTCTTGCAGGACAGCCTGGACAAAGGTCTGACTCTGAACTCGCTGAAGGTCCACGTGGTAGCTTTGGCGTGTTACCAGGGAAAGGTGCAGGGGGTTTTCATTGCAGGTCATCCCGACGTGGCCAGGTTTTTTACGGACAGTAAAGCAGGTTGGGCCTCCTTTCAGAGCAAAGGTCCCTTCTTGGGATCTTAACCTGGTACTGTCTGTTCTCACTGGACCGTCATTTGAGCCGTTGAGGGGAGCTTCTATGAAGGATCTCACCTTGAAGGTAGTCTGCTTGGTAGCTATTTGCTCGGCCCAGCGCATCTCAGAGTTGCAGGTCTTATCCTGTCAGGATCCCTTTTTTATTTTTTCTAAGGAGAGAGTTGTTTTACGGCCAGTGCCATCCTTTCTACCCAAAGTCGTTTTGACGTTTCATCTCAATCAGGTGGTGTCGCTGCTGGTGTTTGCAGCAGGCACAGAGGAGGAGGAGGACTGCTGGTTGCACAAGATGGATGTTCGAAGGGCACTACGGTCTTAACTCAAGCGCAGGCAGTCTTTTCAGAAATCTGACTCTTTGTTTTGTTTGGTGGACCACGAAAAGGTAAGGTGGCCTCCAAAGCCTCCGTATCAAGATGGATAAAGAAGGCAATTGCATTGGCGTATCTTCTCAGGGGTCGGATGATTCCACAGGGACTAAGAACACATTCCACAAGAGCTCAGGCAGCTTCCTGGGCTGACTTCAGCCTAGTGCCTCCAGTAGACGTTTGTCAGGCGGCGACATGGTCTTCTCTGCAGGGGCAGGGATCTGTACTGGGTCCGATGCTTTGTAACATATCCGTAAATGAACAGGAAATGGGAATAATGAGTGAGGTTATCAAATTTGCAGATGACACAAAATTATTCAAAGCTGTTAAAACTCATGAAGATTGTGAAAAATTGCAAGAAGACCTTCATAAATTGGAAGACTGGATGTTCAAATGGCAGATGAAATTTAATGTGGACAAGTGCAAAGTTATGCACCTAGGAAAGAACAACCCAAACTATGTTTACATGATGCAAGGTTCCATTTTAGGAACCACCACCCAGGAAAAAGATTTAGGCGTCATCATGGATAGCATGTTGAAACCTTCCGCCTAGTGTGCAGCGGCAGCCAAGAAAGCAAATAGAATGCTAGGAATCATAAAGAAAGTAATGGAGAATAAAACAAAGAATATTTTAATGCCTCTGTGTCATTCCATGCTACAACTGCATCTTGAATATTGTGTGCAATATCGGTTGTCGTATCTTAAAAAGGATATAATGTTATTAGAAAAGGTACAGAGAAGAGCCACCAAAAATGGTAAAGGGGATGGAAGGATACCCCTCTATGAGGAGAGGTTAAAAAGGTTAGGGCTCTTCAACCTGGAAAAGAGACGGCTGAGGGGTGATATGATAGAAGTCTATAAATTAACGAATGGAGTGGAATGGGTAAATCTAGATTGTTTACATCATCAAAATATACAAAGACTGAGGAACCTGCAATGAAGCTACAGGGTAACCTATTTAAGACTAATAAGAGAAAATATTTTTTCACTCAATGTATAATCAAACTCTGGAATTTGTTACCGGAGGATGTAATAAAAAGCTGTTAGTGTAGCTGGGTTTAAAAAAGGTTTGGACAAGTTCCTGAAGGAAAAATCCATAAACCATTATTAAAGGGGACCCAGGAAATCCACTACTTGACACAATACAAGCCTTGTGGAACTAGTGTCCTTTGGGGAAACTGCTAGGTACTTGTGACCTAGATTAGCCACTGTTGGAAACAGGATACTGGGCTTGATGGAACTTGGTCTGATCCAGTATGGCATATCTTATGTTCTTATGTTAAAGCAGCAAATCGATTTTGCAGGCAGTCTTTAAATTCAGGTGGTATATTCTCAAGGTCATATTTTGCTACATTCATGAGTGGCTTTCTCTTTTTCAACTTTAACTTGAGTTTGCATACTGACACCTCCTCCGACAGGAAGTTGCATCGGAGGGGGTCAGAAGCAGCAGGCCATGTGTACCAAAGCACAAGGCCTGCCATGGGCACCAAAGGGGCATCACAAAGCTGCCATGCTTCCCACCATGGTCGGCCGCCCTAGGTGGCCACCTAATGGACGGGCCAGCCCTGTGTGTAGATGCCCAGTTCCTTCAGAATTTCAGAGAGGTCTTGGATCTAGGGATGTGTCCTAATAAGGCATGATAGTCTTTAAAGCATTGATTTCAGAAAGAGTCAAGGAGATCATCCCCTTGGATCACACCAGCAAGAGCTGGCAAGTCCCAGAGGGCAGTGAGCTCAGTCAGTAAGAACTCCGGAGTCCTCACTGGCAGAGTTAGAAACTTTAAAGAGGATAATGACAAGACAGTGCCCTTGCCTCCACTGCACCCCTTCTCTTAGTAGGCATGCAGGTTTGGAATGACTACGTCTTAAACGTATGAGTCCTTTCAGGGCTTCCACCAACTCAGTCTGAGTACAGCTTGGATACATTACACTTATCTGAACTGGTCTGGCATGGATAATAATGGTGAAATTTAAACTTACCTATTAATTTCCTTTCCCTGAATCCTGCTAGGCCAGTCTAGAACCCACTCATGGAAGCCATAGGTATCAAAGGTTCTCAGTATAACAAATTCATAAAGCTAACAGTCGTCATGCGTTGTCATTGACTCGACAGCATTTAGCAACAACAGTCAGTATGCCCTTATTGAAGGTAGTTGGCCTGGTCATGCCATTGGTATATGGTACCATCTCATTCCTAAGTTAGTAATCATGAAAGGAAGTTTCAGACTACATCAGAATTTGGCTTTGGTGGTGAACTGGAAACCCAAAACATAACAATTTCATTCTGTTGTCTTAGCTTTGACATAGGATACTGCAAGGGGAGTGAAGTCGGCTCTGGGCGTTCTCCTCTTGCTCCATCTGTCAGCAGAGGAACATAACCCACTCATATGGACTGGTCTGACAGGACTCAAGGAAAAGAAATTAGCAGGTAAATTTAAATTTCACCTTTTTGCAAATCACTGGCTATGTTCTGACTAGGTGTCAATTCAATCTTTCTGTTTCCTCAGGGCAGTGGACAGACTCTTTGGTTCTTATGCCTGTCTTTCACTGTAAAAAGCTGGCAGAGGAACGCAAGCCCCACTCCCACCCTTGCTGCCACAGAGTACTTTTCAGCTGACTAAAGCAGAAATGGAGCTAGAAGGGAGTGAACTTACTAGCATCAATAATGACATCTGTGCCAAGAGATAATGACTTTTATTATTATGCAGAGCATGGGAATAAAAGTGCTATAGACAGAGCAGCAAAAAGCAACACAGGTAATGATTTCAAGATATTTGGCTACTCAAGGTCAAGAAAATTACAGAAAACTACTAAAATATCTCTTCAGGTTTGTGCAAGCTGTTATCCACTGGATGCCACCATAAACTAAATAATTATGAGATGATTATACCAATTTCCAGTCATTATCAGATGAATGTAGTCACCAGCAAGACTGTACCAAGGGCTGTGCAAGCTGTGCGGCCACATAAGGCGCAAGCACAGAAGGGTGTGCTGATATCACTGGGCTTCCAGGAAGCACAAAAAGAGTGAGTTACACAAATTTGTTAGTTGCACAGGGCAAATTTCCAGTTTGGTACAGTCCTGGTCACCAAATATGGGCATAGCTAATCTACTGATCTGTTACCTTGTAAGAAATGTATAATAAGGAGATTATATGCACATTTGTGATCTGCTCCATTATATAATATGTAATATAAAATCAGAAAAAATGACAGCAGATAAAAATCATAAGGCCTATCCAGTCTGTGCGTCCATACCAGTACTATGCCCTACAATTCCTTCCTCTCCCTCAGAGATCCTTGGTGCTTGTCCCATGCTTTCCTGAATTCAGATACAGTGCTCATCTGCCCCACCTCTGCCCAGAGGCTGTTCCAAGCATCCATCACCCTTTTCCATAAATAAATATTTCCTTAGATTACTCCTGAGTCTATCTCCTTTCAGCTTCATCCTAGTTTCCGAGTTTCCTTTCAGTTGAAAGAGGCCCATCTCTTGTTGGAGATATTTAAATGTATCTATCATATCTCCCCTCTCACGCCTTTCTTCAGAAGTATACATATTCATTTCTTTAAGTCTATCCCCATATGTTTTATGGCAAAAGACTACTGACCGATTTAGTAGTCACCCTCTGGACTGCTTTCATCCTGCTTCTATGCTTTTAAAGGTGGAGTCTCCAGAATTGTACATAGTACTCCAAATGAGGCCTCACTAGAGACCTGAACAAAGGCTTTTGCCAGGCAGGGCACTGCTTCCTTTCATTTTTACTTCTTCTGCTTCTCTGTATCTTTGTTTTCTGCTGTCTAGCTTTACATGCTGTAAATATGTCCAGTAACTGACACGTTCTTGACAACGAAGAACACACACTACTTTTTCTACAAAGACCATCTCTGTGTCATCTCTGAGGAAGAGGAAGGGTCTGGCAAACGGTAACACAGATTCAGGGACTTCTCTCTTTACAGGCGTTCCATTAAGAACAGCTTCCAGAGGCTCAGGGTAAGTGTCTGAGAGCTATTCAATGATTTCAGAACTGATGACTAACTGCTTCTGCCTGAAAAGTACAGTTTGTAGAGGTTTTTTATAGGGAGAGACCTTTGCTGTACCTTTTGCACAGGACCTCTTCACTCCACTTTCAGGCCTCTGCTGTCCCTGTGTGATGGGGTTGGCCAGATCCAAAGCTGCTGGACTTGAGGGACTGGGAGTCCGCACAGTTTTGTTCTGCATGCATCTCTCTGAGTTTAGGGGTGGTGAGCTCCTCATACTTCTTCCTGGTTTTAAAATATAATCAAATTCATCCATATTAAAATTGAGAAGCAGCATCTTAAAGCCTTAAGAGAGGAGGAGAAGCAGTGAAAGACAAAAAGAAAATCCATTGATACAGAGAAAGAGCGACACCAAGGCACAGTAAGACTATGAAAGAGACAGTGAATGATCCAGAGAGAATAGCGGACTTTCTCGAAACCAATAGGTTGCATGATCTGAGGCAACATGGTTTTACCAAAGGACGATCATGCCAAACAAATCTGATTGAGTTCTTTGACTGGGTGACCAGAGAACTAGATCAAGGGCATGCGATGCATATGATCTACCCAGATTTCAGCAAAGTCTTTGATACTGTTCCTCATAGGAGGCTTATCAATAAACTGAACAGCCTGGGGATGGGTCCCAAGGTGGTAAACTGGATCAGAAATTGATTGACGGACGACAGAAGTTGATGGTAAACAGAATTCACTGGGATGAAAGGAAGGTGAGTAGTGGTGTGCCCCAGGGATCCGTCCTGAGACCGGTACTGTTCAATGTACTTGTGAGTGATATTGCTGAAGGACTGAATGGAAAAATCTGTCTTTTTGCAGATGACACAAAAATTTGCAACAGAGTGGACTCCCCTGAGGGAGTGGATAACATAAGAAAAGATCTACAAAAGCTGTAAGAATGGTCTAATGCTTGTCAGTTACGATTTAATGTGAAGAAATGCAGTGTCATAAACTTGGGATGCAGAAATCCAAGGGAATTGTATGCAACAGAGGGCAAGAGATTGATGTGCACGGACCAGGAAGAGGACATCGGAGTGATTGTTTCTGAGGATCTCAAGATGGTGAAACAGTGTGACAAGGCAGTGGCCAAAGCCAGAAGAATGGTGGGTTGCATACAGAGAGGAATTACCAGTAGAAATTAGGAGGTATTAATGCCACTGTACAAGTCATTGGTGAGGCCTCACTTGGAGTACTGTGTTCAGTTTTGGAGACATTATCTCGCAAAGGATATAAAAAGACTGGAAACAGTTCAGAGGAAGGTGATCAAAATGATTTGAACCCTGCACCAGAAGATGTATGAGAAGAGATGTGAAGACCTAAATATGTACAGGAGAGGAGGGACAGGGGAGATATGATACAGATCTTTAAATACCTAAAGGGTATTAATGAACAAACCAACCTTTTTCAAAGACGGGAAGCTTTAAAACTAGAGGGCATAACATGAAGCTGCAAGGAGGAAAACCGAAAGGCAATGTCAGGAAATACTTTTTCACTAAAAGCACTACAAAAAGAGACTGCTACCTCTGGAGAAGTTAAGTATTTACTTCTGGGAATTTTTCTAAATCTTGGTGAAAAAGGAATTCTTTAGAGCTGATTAATCTGTGAATCCAGTGTATTTGTTAAATCAGACAGGGCCTAGTATCAGCAAAGAGCTTTTAGTTAAATTAAAAACTCAACAGGTAGCTTTCAGTTTAAGTTTAAAACCCAGCAGAGAGCTTCTAGTTTAAATTTAATACTCAGTCAGGGCCTACCAGCAGCAAAGAGATCGTAGTTACTCACCTGTAACAGGTGTTCTCCAGGGACAGCAGAAATCAGTCCTCACTTATGGGTGACATCGGCACCGACAGAGGTCGTGTGGAGCAATTTCCCAGCTTTCAAAGAAAGCCTTTGGGATTTCTGCCACGCATGCATGGTCCTCTTCCTGCCCAAGGGTGCCATCTTGCTCAGTCAGGTCCCTTAGCTCGAGCCCTACCAAGCAGATAGCAAGGGAAGAATAAAAATCCAGCAACTGTTACAGGTGAGTAATTACGCTTTCTCCAGGAAAAAGCAGGAAGTCAGTCCTCACTTATGGGACTCTCCAGCTACAGGCTACCGAACCTGTAACCAAAAAACACCTCCACAAGGTCGTAAGCAGAAGCCGATGCCCAAAGGAGCCCAAGTCCTCGGGTCCAAGCCCTCGGTAGCCGTGAAGAAGGGTCGCAGGGCAGGAGTTGCTTATACCCTGAAAAGATTACGGAGTACGGCCTGGCTGAAGACGCTGTCCCGACGGGACTCCCTCTCCAGGAAGTAGTGCAGCGCATGGCAGATGTCCAGCAGGGGCACTGAATGCAGTGAGGCTACCAAAGCCGCTTTGGCCCGGACACCATGCGCGGTGACCCGGCGATTTAACAGGGCACCCGCCTTCACATGGGCGAAGGCGATGCAGTCCGCCACCCAAATGGAAAGGGTGCATTTAGTGACTGCCTGCCCCAGTCGATTAGGATTGTAAGTTACAAAAAGTCGGCCAGACTTGCGATGAGCCTGGGTGTGCTGCAGATAAAAGGCAAGAGTCCTTTAGCAGTCAAGAGTACACAAAGCCGTCACCGACTGGTCGGCATGGAGTCTCGGGAAGAACGTCGGTAAGACTATCTCCCGATTGAGATGAAAATCCGAGACAACATTCGGTAGGAACTTGGGGTGGGTATGGAGGACCACCCTATTCCTATAGAATCTAGTGTAAGGGGCTTCAGCCTGGAGCTCACTGACTTGGCGTGCCGAGATTAAAGCCACCAGGAAGACCACCTTCCAGGATAGGTGCCAAAGCGAGCACATCGTCATCCGCTCGAACGGTGAATGTGTAAGTTGCATGAGCACTACGTCCAGCTCTCATTCCGCCAGGGGAGGCTGGATGGAAGGCTTGAAAAGCAAAAGACCCCGCATAAAGCGGGAGACCAAGGGCTGCCCCGAGAGGGCTTTTCAGTCAACAGGGCGGTGATTCGCTGAGATGGCGCTCAGGTGCACCCTGACGGAGTTCGACTTTAGGCCTTCCTTCGAGAGATGGAGGAGGTACTGAAGGACTCACCAAAATGAGCAAGAGAATGGGTCGATCTGAAGCTTGGAGCACCAGGCCGAGAAGCGGTGCCACTTGAAGGCATAAGCTCACCTAGTTGAGTTTTTCCTCGACACGAGGACCACCTCCTTAACCTTCTCCAGGAGATCCAGCAGGGCTAGGGAGACCCGTTCAGCCGCCAGGCTGTGAGGGATAATGAGGCCAGGTTCGGGTGTAGTACCCGCCCTTCCTCCTGCATTAGCAGGCCCAGGGCACAGCCCAGGGGGACTGGAAGCTCCGACGTGAGCTGGAGCAGGAGTGGGAACCACAGCTGTCGAGGCCATGAGGGGACTACGAGTATCATTAATGCTCGTTCCCACTGAGCCTTGTGGATGGTCCTCGCAATGAGAGGAGTGTGGGGGGGGGGAATGCATAGAGCAGGCTGGAGGACCAGCTCAAAAGGAACGCATCCGGGCTCTCCCTGCATGGGTTCAGCACTGGGCCACAGAAGTCAGCTGTGCATTTGACGGGCTGGCAAAGAGGTCCATGGTCGGAGTTCCCCACCGCTGGAACAGCCAGCCAGCCAGCCACTCCCGGGTCCACTCGTGAGGACGGAAGATTCTGCTGAGTTTGTCCATGAGGACATTCTCCTGGCCCAGGAAGTGGACCACTCTGAGGGTCATCCCCCGATGGAGGGCAAAGGAGCAGAGGAGGACAGCTTCCCGGCAAAGGGGGCATGATCCTGTGCCCCCCTCCTTGTTGATGTAGAACATCACCACGCGGTTGTCGGTCTGCACGAGCACCGACTTCCCTCTGAAGTGATCCTGGAAGGCCCTTAGGGCCCACTGAACCGGCCGGAGCTCGAGTAAGTTTATTTGCTGTTGAGACTCCTTGGGCGACCATTGCCCCTGCATGCACAATGCACTGCAGTGGGCTCCCCACCCCAGCAGGGAGGCATCCGTTGTCAGCACCAGCTCGTGCTTCGGGGCATGGAAGGGCAACCCCCAGAGGAGTTTGCGGGGGTTCTGCCACCAGCCCAGGGACAGGCGAAGGCTGTGGGAGTCCTAGACAGGGTCCCTGAGTTGGTCGATAGATGGGCTCCACTGGGTGCTGAAGCACCACTGGGCTGTCTGCATGTGCAGGTGGGCATGGGGAACCACATGGATGGTGGAGGCCATGTGGCCCAGGAGGCGCAGCACAGTACAGGCCGTGACCCAAGGGGTGCTCTGGACCTGGGCTGCCAGGGCTCGAAGGCAGTCAATGCGGTCTGCTGGCAGAAAAGCAGTTGCCCGTTGTGTGTTGAGATGTGTGCCGATGAATTCTAAGCCCTGCACCAGTTCGAGGTGGGACTTGGGATAGTTGACCAAGAAGCCCAGGCGCTCGAGCAGGAGAATCTTGTGCGACGCCGCCATGCGGCTTTCCTAGACCGAGGATCCCGTGACGAGCCAGTCATTGAGGTAGGGAAAGAACGGCATGCCCTGACGCCTGAGACAGGAGGTGACCACGATGAGGCATTTCGTAAAGGACTCGTGGGGCGGACGCAAGGCCGAAGGGGAGCACCCTGTACTGGAAGTGCTCTCCCTACACCCTGAAGCGCAGATACTACCTGTGCTGGGGCTGGATTAAGATATGTGCATAAGTGTCTTTTAGATCCAAGGAGCATAGTCAGTCGCCCTGCCGGAGGAAGGGCAGCAGAACGCCAAGGGATAACATCTTGAACTTCTCCTGCACCAAGAACTTGTTCAACTTTTGGAAGTTGAGGATGGGCCGCAGACCCCCCGTCTTTTTCGGGATGAGGAAGTACCGGGAATAGAAGCCCCGACCTCGAACGTGTGGAGGGACCTTCTCAACATTGGGCAAGGAGAGAGAGAAGTTCCTGCTGCAGTAAAACGTGGTGTGCGGGGAGTCGAAGAGGTTCCGTCGGGGAGAAGGGGGGTGGAAGCCTGTCGAAGCAAAAGCAATAGCCGTCTCGGACGACCTGGAGAACCCAGATGTCTGAGGTGATGGAAGCCCACAACGGGGCGAAATAAGACAGGCATCCCCCCACTGGCTGCTGCATCGCCAGAGGGCAAGGGGCTATGCCGATGGCATCAAAACCCCTGTGCGGGTTGTGGAGTAGCTGGAGTTTGGGCTTTCGACCCTTTCGGCTTGCGATGCCTTTGGCCAGATTGACCCTGCGCCGGGGTGGCCAGTGTGGGAGTAGCTGGGTATGGCGGGTAGCCCTGGTACTGAAGGCCCTTCTGAGGGAAAAAGGGCTTCTTGGCTAGTTGCTTTTTCTGGGGCAGAGTGGAGGTCTTGCGTGAGAGACGGGTTCTGGTGATGAACTCTGTCTCTATCTCCGCGGCTTTATCCTCCATTGGCTTGCCGAAGAGCTGCTCGCCGAAGCAGGGCATGTCCAGGAGCTTTTCCTGCACCCACTGCTCCAAATCTGAGTATTGAAGCCATGCCTGGCGGCAGGCCCCGATGCCCGCAGCCGCCACCTGAGCCGATGACTCAAATCCATCGTAGGCGGCTCGGGAGAGGTTCCTCACTCTCTGCCCTTCTATTTAACATCTACATGCAACCAATCTGTGAGATCATATGGTCATTTAAGGTCGATTACATGCTTTATGCCGATGACGTTCTACTCTACACCCCCATCTTTACTGACCATTTGGATCTCTCCCCTCTAATAAATTGTTTCAATGCAGTTTCTGATTGGCTTCTCTCCCAAAACCTCCGTATACAACATAAGAAAACGGAAGTCCTCTTTATCACGAGGAATCCCAACTTTAACCCACCACAATATCTCAAAACTAAGGAAGCCGAACTGCAATCCAAACCCTCAATACGCTACCTAGGAGTCATTCTGGATCAACACCTAGATATGAAGTCCCACATAGGAAACACGGTCAGAACAGTATACTACAAGATCCGCTCTTTGAGACACCTACGCTCCATGTTGGAACCAAAAGATTTCAGGACAATATACCAAACACTGATCATACCCCACTTCGATTACGCTAATGTCATTCTTCAAGGTCTTCCTCAATCCACCTTAAACCCGTTACAGCTGGCAATGAATGCCGCAGCAAGGGTACTTCATGGAGCCGCCAGGACTGACCATGTTACTCCTCTGCTGATTCAATTACATTGGCTACCCATTCAGGCCAGAATTCTCTTCAAAACTTTACTTCTCACGTTCAAAGCTCTCAATAAACTCTCCGCTGCATCCTTATCTGCCCTTATTCACACTACTACACCAAACAGAACAAGAAGATTCTCGTCCATCAACTCCCTAAAGCTCCCAAAGGCCCTTACAAGCTGCTCTTCTTCTGCAGCCAACAGAGCCTTTATCCTTTGTGCCCCTACGTGCTGGAATGCACTACCCCCTGGCATCCGGGCTATCAACAGCCTATCACAATTCAGGAAAGCCCTCAAATTTCATCTCTTCAACAAGTACCTTATAGAGTCATCAACACCCATGGACATTAGTGTTCCCACCCAATTACCAAATTCCATGATATCTCAATAACATGCTTAGGCTGATTCTTTATAACGATTGATCCTGTTCCTAGTAACATGTTCCTATTCAGTAGTATTACATCTGTAAATAGATTGTAAATAGTTTCCCTTGTTATCCAAGTTCCTTCCCTTGTTATCTGTAAACTCATGCAAGTTAACTGTACTGAGATTTTTGTTCTATGTGAACCGCGCTGATGCTGAATAGTGCGGTATATAAGAGAATATAAATAAATAAAATAAATAAATAAAATTTTGAGCAGTCTGCGATAGACTTCAACAGAGTGCCGAATCTATTGAGGGGCTCACGCTCGAGACCCGCAGAGAACCCTCCAAGCTCCTTGGCTAAATCGCGCAAGAACATACCCATGTATAGTTGGTATGCTTGAATGCGACAAGAGAGCATGGAGCCTTGGTAGGCCTTGCGGCCCAGGGCATCAAGGGCTCTCGACTCTCAGTCTGGCGGTACCGATGAGTGCGATTTTGGGCTCTTCTGCTTCCTCATGGCCGACTCCACCACTATAGAGGTGTGGGGAAGTTGGGTCTTCCTGAACCCCAGCCCACGTTGTACCTTGTACATAGTATCAAGGTGCTTGCTCACGATGGGGACTGAGGTGTGGGCCTTCCACATGCGGAGCAGCAGCCGAGATAGGAGGAACTGGCACAGTGAGAGATTCTCTAGGTGGGGGGGACTCATACTGAAGAATATCGAGTTCTTCAGCACAAGGGTCCTGAGTGGCCAGGTTAAGGGTCCGTGCCACATCCCGAACAAACACCAGGAAGGAGGTGTCCTCGGGTGGTGCGTGCCGCTGGAATGCATGCACTGTTTTACTCTCCTGATCTACAGGTGTCTTAAGGAAGGCCCCTTTTTATGCATTGCAGGCCAATTTTCAGACAAGTCAATGTAGCAAGGTAATTTTAAAATTCCACATATAGATGGTTTTGAAAATCATCCTCGGTGAGAGTAGTTTTATAACATAGCACCTAGGCTGAGAGTCCACAATGCATGCATTTCACCTATTTTGTGAAGGTAACATATGCGCCCATTTGGCATTCTAAAATTACCCTAGAGCAGTGGTTCTTAACCCAGTCCTCCCGCACCCCCTAGGCCAGTTGGGTTTTCAGGATTACCACAATGAATATGCATAAAATAGATTTGCATGCAGTGTAGGCAGTGCATGCAAATCTATCTCATGGATATTCATGGTAGTAGTGCAAATGGAGGAGGGGGGTGTTGGGGAAAGAAGCTGGACTGGTCTAGCAAGACTCCAGGAAAGAAAATTAACAGGTAAGGAAAATTTTACTTTCCAGGTCGTCAAGCTAGACCAGTCCAGACAAATGGTATGTACCAAAGCTACTCCCCCGCTGAGTGGGACGAGAGCGCAGTGGATAGCACCCCGGAACTGAACCGGGCAGCTGCCTGCGCCTGTACGTCGAGCCTATAGAGCGCACAAAGATAGTCCAGGACGACCACATCACTACATGACAGATGTCTAAGGGAGATGCGAAAGCTGACTCTGCCCACAAAGTCACTTGTGCACAAGTAGAATGTGCTCTGAGCTCCTCGGAAACAGGCCAACCAAGTAACAGATAGGCCAAGACAAAGTCTCATGAATCCACTGGCCCAAAGTGGCTTTCAAGGCCACTTGATCTTTTTGAGGTCCGGGAAAGAGCACAAAGAGGTGATCAGACAACCGGAAGGAGTTTGTCGCCTCCAGATAGCGCAGCAGGGCACACCTGACATACACATAGCAGAAGCCCTTGTCTGCACCCATACAAACCCTCCGCCAACTGAGACCTATGATGGAATCAGACGACTTTCGAACAGTTTTCCAAGCCCTGGTAACACCTCACTTTGATTACGCGAATATAATACTGCATGGTCTCCCAAAGAGTACACTCAACCCACTGCGGCTAGCCATGAATGCAGCAGCCCGTGTTCTATGTTGAGCATCCAGGAAAGACCACATCTCAGCTATACTAAAAGAGCTTCATTGGCTCCCAAAAAAACTGCTGAATCCTATACAAAACCCTCCTCATTACCTTTAAAGCACTCAATAAGAGATCATCCTCCTCAATTGCTCTTCTACTCATCCAGACCCCCAATAACAGATCCAGAAGAGCACCTGCTGAAAACACTCTGGTCATACCAAGAGAATCCATAAAACTTAACCAATCAACCATCAATAGGGCATTTACAAGCTATGCCCCCAGATGTTGGAACAGGCTCCCTTCTAACATAAGAGCAATCAAAGACCTCACGCAGTTCAGAAAAGCCATCAAACATCACCTGTTCCTTATGCACTTCACTCAGCCCAGGGATCCCCCCCACCTACATACTCACTCATATGTGGCAATTGAAACACCTCCACAATAAAACTAAAACCTAACCCTACCCCACATGACATTACAGCTCTCCATCTCCTCTTTACCAACAGACTACAAACATGCTGTAGCTAAACTTGGCAGCAAAACCTTATTACAATCCCACCCTGTTAATTACATGTAGCTAAACTCAAATGTATATAGTTTCCCCAGTTATCCAAGTTCAAATCCCTGTTTTCTGTAAACGTAGGACTATTTGTATGTCCAAGTGTTTATTGTTTCAATGTAAACCGCACTGATGAGAAATAGCGCGGTATACAAGAACTGTCAAATAAAATAAATAAATAAATACACTGTTCGCGGGCAGAGGCCGGTAAGGAGAGGACCTGATTCATGTGGAAGGAGGAGAGGACCTTCGGCAAAAAGGGTGGCAGGGTCTGCAGGGTGACCCCTTCATGCGAAAATGTGAGGTAGGGGTCATGGCAAGACAAGGCCTGCAATTTGGATATCCACCTGCCGGAGGTAATGGCAACAAAAACCACTATCTTAAGAGAGATATCCTTTAGTATGGTCCACTTGAGAGACTCAAAGGAAGCGCATGTGAGAGCATGGAGGACAAGGCCAAGGTCCCAAGGAGGCACCATGGGATGCATGGAGACCATAAGGCCCGTGCCCCTTGAAGGAAACATCGGACATCCCGATGAGCGACTAACGAGCGACACGCTACAGGGTCCAGGGAAAGGAGAGGGGGCTATGACTTGTATTCTCAGGGAATTCCAGGCGAGCCCCCTGTGAAGGCCCTCGTGAAGGAAGGTGAGAATGGAAGGAATCATATTCCGCCACAGGGAGAGATGGCGCTGTCTGCACCATGTCATAAAGAGGAGACTTTCTGCGGGTTTTAAGCAACATGGATATCACTGGAATGGAATAGCCCTGTCGTTTCAGATGACACCTCTCAAGGGCCATGCGGTAAGCGAAAAGGGAGCAGGATTCTCCATGAGGATGAGCCCCTGTCGAAGGAGGCCCAGATAGACTCCAAGCCTCAGTGGCATGGCGACCATGAGACACACTATGTCCGCATACCATGAGCCACACAGCTAGTCCGGTGCCACCAGTATGAGGAGGTGCGGATGCTGCTCGATCTGTCATAGGAGGCGGGGGATCATGGCCCATGGAAGGAAGCCACAGAGAAGGTGGTTGGCTGGCCAGGGCTAGATAAGGGTGTTCAAGCCACTGGACCCCACTTCCCAGCGGTGACTGAAGAAGGAAGGCACCTTGGCATTGTGCCTGATTACCATGAGGTCCACCATTCCCGGAGCTCCCCAGTGCCGGACTATGTGGGCGAAGGTCCCCGGGGCAAATTCCCACTCACCGGGATCCAGAAGGTGACAGCTGAAGTAATCAGTCTCCAAGCTGTCCTCCCCAGCAATATGCTGGACAGAAAGGGCTTGCAGATGCAATTTGATCCATGGGAAGAGCAGGGACATCTCTTGACTCATTCCAGGGCACTTTGTACTGCCCTGATGACTGATGTTTGCTAATGCTGTCACACTGTCGGAGAGGACTTGCACCACCTGGCCATGCAGCAGGTGTCAGAATCGCAGCAAGGCCAACTGGATGGCTCGGGCTTCCAGGCAATTGATGACCCAGCGTGCCTCCCGAGGGGTCGAGAGATTCTGTGCAGCGTAATCCAAGCAATGAGCTCCCCAGCCCGTCAGGCTGGCTTTGGTAATAAGAACAATCCAGGAGGGGATCTCAAGAGGTATGCCCTTCGGCATTTTGCAGTTGGATGCCCACCAGCACAGGTTGATGAGGATTGACGGAGGGAGTGGGAGCAGAACTCAATAGTCTCGAGAAAGCAGCGACCACTGAGACAAGAGGGCATGCTGAAGAGGGCGCATGTGCGCCCGTGCCCATGGCACCAGGTCCAAGGTGGCAGCCATGGCTTCCAGGAGTTGCAAGTAATCCCAAGCTGTTGGAAAGGGAAGTGCCAGGAAACATCATCTCTGATCTTGAAACTTGCATCAGCGCTCCTAGGCAAGAAAGACCAGGCCTTTCTGGGTGTTGAACTGGGCTCCTAGAAAGTCCAGCATCTGTGACAGCATGAAGCAGCTCTTGCAGCAGTTGATGACCCAGCAGAGTTGTTCGAGAAGCTGGATCACTCGAGCCATGGCATCCCTTGCCTCGAGGTAGGTTTTGCCTCGGATCAGCCAGTCCTCCAGGTACAGGTGGATGCAGATGCCCTCGTGGTGAAGCGCCACCACTAACACCCACATTGACTGGAGATGGTGCGAGAAGCGGTAGTGATTCCGAAGGGAAGAGCAGAAAACTGGAAATGAGATCAGAGGATGGCAAACCACAGTATCCTCTGCTGATCCTCCTGAATGGGAATGCGGAAGTAGGCCTTGGCGAGATCTAGAGAGGCGAGGAACTCTCCCTGCTCGGACTGCCTGGATGATGGAGCGGAGGGTCTCCATTCAAAACTTTGGGATGCGGAGGCTGCAGCTGATACTTTGGAAGTCAAGAATGGGCAAAGAGGGTCCATCCTTCTTCGGCATGACAAAGTAGATGAAGTAGCGGCCCAGACCTCTTTCTGCTGGTGGAAATGGCACGATAGCCCACAAATGCAGAAGGCATTGCAGGGTGCTGCAAACTGCCGCCTGCTTTGTGGGGGCCTTGAAGGGGGAGATGACAAATGTCCACTGTTCCACTTTTTATCAAATGTTTTAGTTTATTAGTATTGTATTTTTGACAGTGACCGAGGCAAGATAGGTTGCTAAATGAACCCTTTACTTTTGAGTGTGTGATCCTAGTGCCTTTCTAGGAACTGTGTGACCTCCAGGTTGTTGAGGGGTTGAAATATCCCCAGAAAACCATTATGGAACAGTTTGTGTGCAGGGTACCTGTCCAGAGGCAAACAGGAATGCAATCAGTGGGTGGGAAGTCACCTGAGCAGGAGCACATGCACAGTTGTAGTCAAGGCTTGTAGAAAGCTTGCTGGGAACCTCAAATAGCCAAGGGCAAATTCCTTGCAATGATAGGGGTGGCGGAGAGGAATTATGTGACAACTGGAAACCATGCATAATAAGAGCTTTATTTTACCTTCTGGATATAATCTGTTAATCCCCGTCTTGGGTCCCCTTTGTTCCTTGTGTTCTTGGGAGGCAATATTGGCTGGCCTGAAGATGACGTTGGGAGGTATAGAAGCAGTGGCAGGGATCTTCTTCAAACAGTTTCCCAAACCAGAAAGGTGGATATCACCTGGAGTAATATCACCTTGAAAAATATAAGAGAGACTAAATCAGTCAGATGCCTTACATTTCACAAACGCTCTCTCTTCTGAGGACAAATGAGTTTCTCTAGAAGGGTCACACGAGTATTTTATCTGAAGAAATTATAGGACCGATTTCATAACAGGATGCCTAGGTGAGAGGTCCAAAAAGGCAACTGTTTTAAGCCTATTTTACAAAGGTTTATTTTATAAAAGTGCAGTTGAGTCCTGTGGTAAAATGCAGTGTTTTACCACAGCTTAACAACTACCCCCTCTGAACTATAAGCCCACATGAAGAGAAAGAAACTGTCAATTTTGCACCCAAAGGTGGTCTTGTCTTGAACTGTGCTGCCAAACTAGCTGATTTCTTAACAAACAGAAAAAGCACAGCATACTAGCAGTGAAGCACATTTTCACTCTTCTAGCAACAGGAAAAATAAGAACACATGTTTCCACAAAACACTGTTTTGTTATCTGTATACTGCCTTGAATAGTAGAAAGACAGTATATAAATACATTTAAATAAATAATATAGTGAATGACAGCAGATAAAGACCAGCATGACCCATCTAGTCTGCCCAGTAAGGTGGCTAGAACTGTGAATTGTCCCTGCCACTCTGTACCCCCTACTATTTTTTGACTTATTTAAGTTTGCTTTGATACCATCATTTTGCCATATAAGGATCTTCTGTCCCCGTCCCATGTCTTTTTGAATTCGTCCCCAAATGCTTTTCAAAACGCATTGACTGAGACTCCATGGCTAAGGCGAGCCAGAATAATAGTTTATTTCACATGGGATATATGTTCTCTGAACGTTCATGAAGAAGGGGGTTCCATGAAAATAAATATTAAGAAGGTAACTTTATTAATTCCAGTGCAGTCTACGTGCATTATCATTGCGGCCTATTTTATAAAGTGAAGCACACGTGCACTTTATTTTATAAAACAGGGGCATCCTGATGCCCCCTAGCCTAGGCGAGATTGATGAAAAGTGAAGGTTAGCAGGTGATGGTCAGATAAGGGAAAAACTGAGGTACATAAATTTGAGGGTAAACAATTCGTGAAGAATACAAGGTTGAGGCAGTGGCCATGCTGGTGAATGGGGGCAGTAGAGGTTGAATGGTGAGGTAATAGAAAGAAGCTTTAAAACATAAGGGTCAGAGGGTTATCTACATGAATGTTAAAGTCTTCGAGAATAAGGGAGGGGGAAAATGAATCCAGAAAGAAGGAAAGCCATGAGTCAAAGTCAGAGAGAAAGGTAGAGGTGGACTTGTCAGAAAGTCAATAAATGACAGCTATCCAGAGAGGTAGTGGAGCGAAAAGGCGGATGGAGTGGACTTTGAAGGAGGGAAAGGAGTGAGACTGAGGCAAAAGGAGCAGGGGCGGCCCAAGGGGGGTGCGGGGCCATGTGCGGAGACTCGGTGCGGGGCCTCATTTGCATAAGTGGCCTTATTTGCATAAATATTTGCATAATGTTACCATACACTAACTTTTAGTAAACATGTCTCTTAATGAGTGTATGGATAAAGAAAGACTAAAAGATTTCTACATTACTATAATCCAGTGCCAACCGCCAGGCACATTAGGAACTAATACAAACGCTGCCCATTTAGAACCCATAGCAAACCCGCTGTATCCTGACAGCATTACCAGGACTCACAAAGCACCAGACCCTACATATCAAAAGGAAACACTGCAAATATTAAACCAGTACATTTCAGAGAATACTGGGGAAAGAGAACAAGTGGCAATGTCAAATAGGAATTACATAAACAGAATACCTCAGCTCAGTTATACATGCAGAACATAGACCATCACCAAACAAGGAATCGCAATTTAGAAACAGGAAGGCAATAATTAAACTGGGAACCCCAAAAGCCAAACTTGGAATGTACAACAACACTGTAGAAATAAAACTATAAATCAATTTCCTCTTGTACCAAACAAAGCGCAGACGTTAATGATGCACATTTCCCAGAGCTTTCATATTCCAGTTAATAAATTCAAAATAAAGAGATATATTTCTACCTTTTGTGCATTTTTTTTCAGTTGCAATTGCTCCAGCCTCTTTCTTCTGGTTTCTTCATGTTTTCTGCTAACTCTCCATCGTCTGCTGTCCATTTGTCCTTTCTTCTCTCTTCTAGTTTTCTTTCCATCCTCTCTCTACATCTGCTTTAACATACTAATCTTTATCCTTTTGCTCTTTCCTCATTCTTATTTCATCCACACAAATTTTACCCCTCCATCCTCAATCCCCACTTACTCTCCCAATACCCGGCCAATTGTAGATTTTTCATCCCTCCCACACAAAATATTTTTCCCCTCTCCATTTTACTCTCCCAGCCCCATCCCATTCTAATCCTCCCCCAACATCAGCTCCCTTCTAGTTCCAGTCTCACCCAGCATCCATTCCCTTCTAGTCCCTGCATCAGCCCATTTCCAGTCCTAGCCCCCCATCAACCCATTTCCAGTCCTAGCTCCCCCAGCCATTGTCAGTCTGAGTCCCTTCATCAGCTCATTTCCAATCCTAGCCCCCCATCAGCCCATTTCTAGTCATTTCCTAGCCCCACCATCAGCCCATGTCAAATCCTAGCTCCCCTCCACTCAGCCCAATTCCAGTCCAAGCCCCCCCATGAGCCTACTTCCAGTTCTAGCCCCTCCATGAGTCCATTTCAATTCAAGCCCCCACCACAGCCCATTTCCAATCTTAGCTCCCCCCAACAGCCCATTTCCAGTCCTATCCTAGCTGCTCCATCAGCCCATTTTCAGTTCTAGCTCCCTTCCCTCACAGCCCATTTCCATTCCAAGCTCCCTCCCCATCAGCTATTTGCAGTTCAAACCTCCCCGTCCACTCAGTCCATTTCCAGTCATAGCAATCCCCCAACCCATTACCAGTCCTAGCCCCCCATCAACCCATTTTCAGTTTAAGCCCCCCCTATAACCCATTACCAGTCCTAACCCCCCATCAGCCCACTTCCAGTCTTAACCCATCAGCCCATTTCCAGTCAGCCCCCCATAGCCCATTGCCAGTCCTAACCCCCCCCATCAGCCCACAGCCCATTACTAGTCCTAACCACATCAGCCCACCTCAAGTCCTAACCCCTCCCCATCAGCCCTTTTCCTGTCCTAGCGCCCCCATAGCCCATTAGCAGTCCTAACCCCCCCATAGCCCATTAGCAATCCTAACCCCCATCACCCTATTTCCAGACAGCCCCCATCAGCCCCCAGCCCATGACCAGTCTGAACCCCCCCAGCCCATTTCCAGTCCTAACCCCCCATCACCCCATTTCCAGTCAGCCTCCATCAACCCCCAGCCCATTACCAGTCTTAACCCCCCCAGCCCATTTCCAGTCCTAACCCCCCCATCACCCCATTTCCAGACAGCCTCCATCAGCCCCCAGCCCATTACCAGTCTTAACCCCCCCAGCCCATTTCCAGTCCTAAACCCCCCCAGCCCATTTCCAGTCAGCCTCCATCAGCCCCAGCCCATTAGCAGTCTTAACCCCCCCAAGCCCATTTCCAGTCCTAACCCCCCCCCAGCCCATTTCCAGTCCTAACCCCCCCCCAGCCCATTTCCAGTCCTAACCCCCCCTCACCCCATTTCCAGTCAGCCTACATCAGCCCCAGCCCATTAGCAGTCTTAACCCCCCCAGCCCATTTCCAGTCCTAACCCCCCCCCAGCCCATTTCCAGTCAGCCTCCATCAGCCCCAGCCCATTAGCAGTCTTAACCCCCCCTAGCCCATTTCCAGTCCTAACCCCCCCTCCAGCCCATTTCCAGTCCTAACCCCCCCCTTGCACATTTCCAGTCCTAACTCCCCCCCCCTTGCACATTTTCAGTCCTAACTCCCCCCCCTTGCACATTTTCAGTCCTAACCCTCCCCCCCTTGCACATTTCCAGTCCTAACCCCCCCCTTGCACATTTCCAGTCCTAACCCCCCATCACCCCATTTCCAGACAGCCTCCATCAGCCCCCCCCCCCTTCCCTTCCCTTCCCTTCCCTTCCGGCAAATTAAAAAAAAAAAAAAAAAACCTGGCTCTAGCTGCTGCTGCTGCCGCTGCCGCATCCGTCGCAGCAGCGGCAGAATGGCGTGTCCCGCGGGGCCCCCTCTCCTCGTCGAGCCCTCTGCAAGGGCTTTCAGATTCGCGAAGGGAGAGTGCTCCCTCGCGTCTCTGTAAAGCCCGCAGGGGCTAATGGGAAATTTCCCATCAGCCCCTCGCGTCTAAAGGGGCAGATGGGAAATTTCCCATTAGCCCCTGCGGGCTTTACAGAGACGCGAGGGAGCACTCTCCCTTCACGAATCTGAAAGCCCTTGCAGAGGGCTCGACGAGGAGAAGGGGCCCCGCGGGACACGGCATTCTGCCGCTGCTGCGACGGACGCGGCAGCAGCCAGAGACAGGTTTTTTTTTAAAATGTAATTTAAAAAAAAAGCAGAATGTTCTTTGCGCGGGGCCCCCTGAAACGCGGGGCCCTGTGCAAAAAACATTCTTGCTCAATGGACGGGCCGGCCCTGAAAAGGAGGGGTTGAAATTGGCAGGAATGAGAGAGTAGAAACCCAACACCACCACCACGGCCAGTGGGGTGAAGCATGTGGGAGTACTGATAGCCGCCATGACAGAAGGCAGCGACTAAAGCTGACACATCTAGGAGGAGTGAGGTCTCACACTGAGGTAGCATTAGTTTCACCCACTCTACCTGCACAGGTAGTGCAGGCTTCAAACTCTCACTGAAGTAGCACTGGATTTTTAGCATAGAAGCCTGTGCTATGTTTTAGTGCAGTGCCCAAACAGTGTAGTTACTTACCTGTAGCAGGTGATCTCCGGGAACAGCAGGAATTTAGTCCTCACGTATAGGTGACATCCGCATCGAAGGAACCTGCGCAGGAAGCTCCCCAGTTACAAATAAGGAAGCCTTTGGGAGCATTTCACTGTGCCTGCGCTGCTGCCTTCCTTCTCTTCTAACTGACTCTCCTCAGTTGAGTGTATAGCTGAAGAGAAAGGAGAGTAGAAAGAAGACGAGAACCCTACAATTCCTTGGGGAGGTGGGTGGGTTGTGAGGACTAAATTCCTGCTGTTCCCGGACATCACCTCCTACAGGTGAATAACTATGCTATCTCCAGGAACAAGCAGGAATGTAGTCCTCACATATGGGACTCCCCAGCTCACACATATCGTGAGGGTTGGAACTTGGATAGGTTCATTGACCTCAACTTTCCCAGCTCGGAGATCTGGATTGAAGTGGGAGGGGGATAGGAGTTGTCTAATATCCCAAAGAGATGCTGAAAGACCGCTTGGCCAAAGGCCGCATCCCGGCGGGAGTCCTTGTCCAAGCAGGAGTGGGCTGCAAAGGTATGGATGGAGGACCACGTAGCAGCTCAGCAGATTTCAGCGATCGGTACTGTATGTAGGTTCACCACCGAGGTGGATATTGCTCGAACGTTGTGTGCTGTGACGTGTCCAGTGAGGGATAATCCTGCATTGTCATAGCAGAAAGATATGCAGTAAGCTAGCCACGATGATAGGGTGCGTTTAGATACTGTAAGTTCCAGATGAGCTTGGTCAAAGGATACAAAAGGTTGAGAGAATTTCCTGATTTATTTATTTATTTAGCAGGTTTTATAGAAATAAATAAATAAATCAGGAAATTCTCTCAACTTTTTGCATCCTTTGATGGCTTCTGTTCTTTGTATGCAGAAAGTCATAGCTCTTTTGCAGTTCAGGGTATGCAAAGTTGCTTCTGCCAAAGAGGCATGTGGTCTGGGAAAGAATACTGGAAGAATAACTGATTGATTGATATGGAAGACGGAGACCACTTTCAGGAGGAAATGGGGGTGTGTTCATAGAATCACTTTGTCGTGGTAGAAATGTGTGTAGGTGGCGTGGGCCACTAGGGCCGACGTGTCTGGCTGAATTTAGGGCTATGAGAAAGAGTACCTTCCAAGAAACATAGCAAAGTTGAGCAGTGGCTAACGGTTCGAAGTGTGATTTGAGCAGCTGAGCTAAAATGACATTGAGATTCCATGCCACTGGGGGTTGGCGGATGGGCGGTTTAGTAAGCAGGAGACCTCTCATGAACTGTGCAACTAAGGGGTCGGAGGATATGGGTTTACCATTCACCGGGTCATGGAAAGCTGAGATTGCACTTAGGTGGACTCTTATTGATGATTATTTGAGGCCTTGAGAGGAGAGGTGCCAGAGGTAGTGGAGTAGTGTTGCAACAGATGTCTGAAAAGGATTGTATGCATTTTGTGAATACCATGCATCATATCTGTGCCACTTAAGTGAATAAGTTTTTCTTGTGGAAGGTTTTCTAGAACACAGGAGAACATTTTTGACCTCCGTGGAGAGAGGAAGGTGACACAATGCTAGGCTTTCAGAAGCCATGCTGTTAGGCGAAGGGATCGGAGATTGGGATGGAGAAGTGTTGTGTCGTTCTGAGAAAGGAGACCCGGTCTGGATCCCAGTGGGATTGGTTGGTTTTGTGAGAGTTGGAGGAGGAGGGGGAACCATGGTTAGCGGGCCCAGAAAGGGGCTATGAGGATCATGTACTCCTTGGCCTCGCAAAGTTTGAGAAGTTTTTTCAGGATCAGGGGCATTGATGGAAATGCATAGAGAAGCCCCTGATGCCAAGGAATCATGAAGGCGTCGTTGGTCAGACTGAGGTTTGATGGCAGCTTCGAGCAAAAGTGGGGAAATTTGACATTGCGCTGAGTAGCAAATAGGTCTATCCATGGAGTTCCCCAGGTATCGAACAAGTCTAGAGCCCATTCATTGTGTCTGATGATCTTAAAGTAGCTAAACAGGTAGAAAAGGCGACGGCAAAAGCTAGAAGGATGCTTGGGTGCATACGGAGAGGAATGGCTAGCAGAAAAAAGGAGGTGATAATGCCTCTCTATAAGTCTTTGGTGAGACCTCATTTGGAGTATAGTGTGCAATTCTGGAGACCGCACCTTCAAAAGGATGTGATCAGGATGGAGTCGGTGCAGAGGGTGGCTACTAAAATGATTAGTGGTCTTCATTATAAAGCATATGAGGACAGACTGAAGGATCTTAATATGTACACCTTAGAGGAAAGGCGGGATAGAGGTGATATGATTGAGATGTTTAAATACCTCCATGGCATAAATGTTCAGGGAGAGAGCCTCTTTCAATTGAAAGCAAGTTCTGCTACGAGGGAACATGGGATGAGGGTGAAGGGAGATAGATTCAGGAGTGATATGCGGAAATATTTCTTTACGGAAAGAGTTTTGGATCCATGGAATAGTCTCCCAGTGGAGGTGGTAGAGATGAGGGCAGTAATTGAATTCAAAAAAGCATGGGACAAACACAGAGGATCTCTAAAGGTAAAAAGGGGACTGTTGTAGTTGTTGATATGGAAGGACAGACATAAGAATATAACATAAGAACATAAGATATGCCATACTGGGTGAGACCAAGGTCCATCAAGCCCAGTATCCTGTTTCCAACAGTGGCCAATCTAGGTCATACGTACCTAGCAGTTCCCCAAAAGACACAGGTTCCACAATGCTTGTACTGGGTCCAGCATTGATATCCTGGGTCCCTTCTTAATAATGGTTTATGGACTTTTCTTCCAGGAACTTGTCCAAACCTTTTTTAAACCCAGCTACACTAACAGCCTTTACTACATCCTCCGGTAACAAATTCCAGAGTATGATTACACATTGAATGAAAAAATATTTTCTTTTATTAGTCTTAAATAGTTTACCCTGTAGCTTCATTGCATGTCCCCTAGTCTTTCTATATTCTGATAAGGTAAACAATCGATCTACGTTTACCCGTTCCACTCCGTTCATTAATTTATAGACTTCTATCATATCTCCCCTCAGCCGTCTCTTATCCAGGTTAAAGAGCCCTAACCTTTTTAGTCTTTCTTCATAGGAGTATCCTTCCATCCCCTTTACCATTTTGGTGGCTCTTCTCTGAACCTTTTCTAATAACGCTATATCCTTTTTAAGATACGGCGACCAGAATTGCACACAATATTCAAGGTGCGGTCTCATCATGGAACGATATAGAGGCATTATAATATCTTTTGTTTTATTTTCCATTTCTTTCCTTATGATACCTAGCATTCTATTTGCTCTCTTGGCCGCCGCTGCACATTGGACCGAGGGTTTTAATATGTTATCCACAATGACGCCTAAATCATTTTCCTGGGTGGTGGTTCCTAAAGTGGAACCTTGCATCGTGTAACCATATTTTGGGTTGTTCTTCCCTAGGTGCATTTCATCTGCCATTTTGATGCCCAGTCTTCCAATTTATCAAGATCCTCTTGCAATTTTCCACAATCCTCATGGGTTTTAACAACTTTAAATAGTTTTGTGTCATCTGCAAATTTGATAACCTCACTCGTTATTCCACTTTCCAGGTCATTTATGAATATGTCAAAAAGCAGCGGACCCAGCACAGATCCCTGGGGTACACCACTATTCACCTTTCTCCATTGGGAAAATTGGCCATTTAGCCCAACCCTCTGCTTTCTATCTTTTAACCAGTTCCTGATCCACAGTAGTACACTGCCTCCTATCCCATGACTCTTTAGTTTTGCCAAAAGTCTCTGATGAGGGACCTTGTCAAAGGCTTTCTGAAAGTCCAGATACACTATATCAACCGACTCACCTTTGTCCACCTGTTTATTCACACCTTCAAAAAAACATAACAGATTAGTAAGACAAGATCTTCCTTGTCTAAAGCCATGATGGCTGTCTCCCATTAGGCCATGACTATCTAAATGCTGAGTAAATTTATTCTTTATGATGGTTTCTACCATTTTTCCCGGTACCGACGTCAGGCTCACCGGTCTGTAGTTTCCCGGATCACCCCTGGAACCCTTTTTAAAAATTGGTGTTACATTGGCGATCCTCCAATCTTCAGGTATTAGAGATGATTTTAATGATAGTTCACAGATTACTAATAGCAGGTCTGCAATCTCATATTTCAGTTCTTTCAACACCCTTGGATGTATACAATCCGGCCCAAGTGATTTGCTACTCTTCAGTTTATCTATTAGTTGTAATACATCTTCCCGATGTATCGATATTTCCTTCAATTCTTCCGCACCTTTAAATACCACTTCAGTCATGGGTAACATCCCTATATCTTCCTCAGTAAAGACCGAAGCAAAGAATTCATTCAGTCTCTCTGCTATCGCCTTGTCGCCTCTTAGCGCCCCTTTAACTCCTCTATCATCTAATGGACCAACTGACTCTCTCACAGGTTTTTTGCTGCGAATGTACTTGAAAAAATCTTTATTTCACGTTTTTGCTTCTGCAGCAAGTTTCTTCTCTAATTCTCCCTTTGCCTGCCTTATCAATGCCTTGCATTTGACTTGCCAGTGCTTGTGCTGTTTCCAGGTTTCGTCGTTTGGCTCTTTTTTCCATTTCCTGAAAGATGCTTTTTTGGCAACAGCTGCCTCTCTGACCTCACCTTTAAACCATGCTGGCAGTTTTTTGGACTTCCTTCCACTTTTCTTAAAGCGTGGAATAAAGCTGGCTTGGGCTTCCAAGATAGTATTTTTCAACAACACCCAAGCTTGATGTAAGTCTTTGACCTTGGCAACTGCTCCTTTTAGTTTTTTCTTAACTGTTTTCCTCATTTTATCATAGTCTCCCTTTCGAAAGTTAAAAGGTAGTACTGTGGATTTCCTTACTATCCCTCCTCCACTAATTAAATCAAAGGCGATCATGCTATGATCGCTATTGCCAAGTGGCCCCAACACCCTTATCTCTTGCACTACATCTGGTGTTCCACTAAGGACTAGGTCTAATATTGCTTCCCCTCTGGTTGGTTCATGAACCAGCTGCTCCAAGAAGCAGTCATTTATTTCATCGAGGAACTTTATCTCCCTAGCATGCCCTGCCGTGACACTGACCCAGTCGATACCAGGGTAATTGAAATCACCCATTATTATTACTGCGCTGTAAGTTTTGTTAGCTTCCTTGATTTCTTTCAGCATTTCATCGTCCATTTCTTCATTCTGGCCAGGCGGTCGATAGTACACCCCTACTGCCATCGCCTTTCCCTTTTTACATGGTATTTCAATCCATAGAGATTCCACAGCAAATTTTGTTTCCTGCAAAACTTTAATCCTTTCTGACTCAATGCCCTCTCTAACATAGAGTGCAACCCCTCCACCAGATAGGCCATGTGGTCTTTTTCTGTCATCATATGTCTATGTTTCTATGGAGCAATCTGCTGAGTTTGTCCACCTGCAGGTTGTCCTGTACTGGAATGTAGATTGCCCTGAGCTGGATATGATGCTGAATGGCCTGGTTCCAGATCTGGCACGCCTCTGTGCAGAGGGAAAGAGAGCCCGTACCCCCTTACTTGTTGATATAAAACATGGCTACTTGATTGTCTGTTCTTAAGAGGACAGAACTGTTGGCTAAAAGATGCTTAAAGACTTGGGAAAGCCCTCGACACAGCCCGAAGTTCCAAGAGGTTTATCTGTTGTGGGAACTCATGAGTTGTCCAGTGGCCTTGCATGGAGAGAGCATCCAAGTGAGCTCCCCAGCTGAGTTTGGATACATCCGTTGTTAGGATATGCTGAGGTTGGGGAGGGACAGAATGGTGATCTTTTGAGAAGATTTTCGGGGGTTGTCCACCACCCGAGAGATTTTGCTATGGGTGGTGATATGGTAATGGACGCATGCAGATCTTCGGTGGCTTGTGTCCACTGGGTTGAAAGAGTCCACTGCATTTGGTGCATATGCAGTCTGGCATTCGGCACTATGTATACCGTGGAGGCCATGTGGCCCAGCAGCTGTAGGAAGGATCGTGTCGGAGCAGACTGGAACTGCCACATGGTCTCTGCTAATAGTATGAGTCTCTGCATATGGTCTTGTGGGAGAACGATCTTGCACTGGATGGTGTCCAGAACAGCTCCTATGAACTCCAGTCTTTGTGTTGGAAGCAGCTGTGATTTTGGAAAGTTGATCAGAGACTACGGACTGTAGGAGGTCTATGGTTTTGTGTTGTGCTGAGGAGAGCGCCCCAGGAGAGTCTACCTTTATGAGCCAATCGTCAAATAGGGGAAGACTTAGATGCGGTTGACCCGAAAATGAGCCACCACGATGGCCATGCACTTTGTGAAGACTCTTGGTGCTGAGGTGAGGCCGAAGGGGAGAACCCTGTATTGATAATGTATCTCTTGGCAGACGAATCAAAGATACTGTCTATGAGAAGGGTGGATTAGAATGTGAATGTAGGCCTCTTTGAGGTCTAGGAAGCAAAGCCAGTTGTTTTGCTGTAGGTGAGGAAGAAGGGTCCCCAATGAGATCATCTTGAATTTTTCTTTTACGAGGAAGTTGTTGAGATCTCAGAGGTCTAGGATGGGCCTGAGGCCTCCTGATTTCTTTGGAATGAGGAAATAGCAACAGTAGAATCCCGTGTGATGTCCCTGTAGGGGGACTGGTTCGATGGCTCCTTGAGTGAGGAGTGAGGCGACTTCCTGATGTAAAAAGGTGTCGAGTGAGTTTTTGGAAAGGGCTTGTCCCCTGAAACAATGAGGGGGGAGCTCTCTGAAGTTGAGACAGTATCCCTTGTGGACAATGGATAGTGTTCATTTTTCGGAAGTTATAGTCCTCCATTAAGAGATGAACTTTGAGAGCCTTCCTGGAATGGTATGGGTGGGAATGGCCATGTTCCCCCTGTAAGAGTCAAAAAGATGGTGCTGAGGCAGCTGGTTGAGGTTGAGATGTTTGCTTGGTCAACCGTGGCTTTTTGGCTTGTTTAGCTCCCTGCTGTTTGCGTTGTGGCGGGTAGGCTGGTTGGGAGTAGGCCGGATAGTATCTCCTCTTTTTTGGATAGGCCTTTTTAGTTTGAGCCTTCTTCTCGGAGGAATCCAAAGTTTTTCTTGACAACCTTTTGAGGACGGTGTCGTCGGTTTCAAGTTCTCCCGCTTTTTCTCTCCAGTTCTTTCCAAAGAGGTCTTTTTTTTTTTTTTAACATTCTGGCAAGAAGAAGTAGAAGATTAGAAATAGAAGAAATTATAAGAAAAGTGAGTATCGATGATACAGGTGAAGGCAGCAGTTCTTCAGCGGTTACAGGAGTGATCCTGTCAGCTCTGCGGAAAAAAGAGAACTGACGAGAGTCAGTTAGAAGAGTGGGAAGGCAGCAGCGGAGGCGCAGTGGACTGCTCCCAAAGGCTTTCTTATTGGGAGCTGGGGAGCTTCCCATGCGGGTTCCGTCAGTGCTGTTGTCACCCATACGTGAGGACTACATTCCTGCTTGTACCTAGAGATCACACGCTACCAGGTAGCATGTTTATTAAAACATACCCCGTGAATAACAACAAAAATAAAAATAAATTAAAAAAATGTATCAATAAAGCCACTTATGAAAAAACAGTAAATAATGCAGTAAGTATAGAAATCGTAACTATTGCAACAGAAGAGCAACTAGAAATGCATGAATAGATCCCTCTTATATGCAGTAAAACACTATAATTTATCTCTTGATTAAGTTTGTAAGGTACTATGGTCTTAAATTCAAAAATATCTATCCATTCCACTCAAAAATGGACAGATTCAAATCTCAGGCCTCCTTCCCTCCTCACCAACATAGTGACAATGGAACCCAATGGATGATCGGTATTAGAAGTAGAAGATCGAGCATCTGTTTCATACCTTCTGGAATGCGTTCTTTAGCCTCTGCTTCAGGAATCCCTCTCTCAGAGTCCTCTTGCATGCTCTTGGCAGCCAGACTAGCACTAATTGGTATATTTACAGGTATTTTCGACAAGCAGTTCACCAAGCCAGGCAGGTGTGACCTATTTGGAGTCACCGGAGTTGCAACTTTAAAAATAAAGAGATTTTCATCAGTTTGCATCCTGAAAACAGGAAACCCCTTCCCCAAACTGGCAAACCACAGAGAATGCTTGTCCTCTCTGACCTCAAGTCAAGACAGTGCTCATTCAGTCTCATCAAGATTTCTCAGGTGCAGAGTAGGCTGCAAGACACTACACTCCCGATATGCAATGCAATTAACGTGGCTAGAGGACCTGACTATCCATGGGTGCTGCCACGAAACAGCCCAATGCTAATCGGCTAGCGCTGAGGCATTCCAGGGGCGGACTGGAGGCAGCACCTGGTGATAACTAGGCAACAGCGATATTCAACCACTGCCTGGTTATTGCTATGGGGTGAAAGTTAGGTGCCTTATAGGGTGGTCTACATTTCACTGCAGAAGCTACCTGGGGCTGCAGCTGAATATTACTACTACCCGGTTAGCTTCCATCTGGTTATTCAATGCCAGTAGCCAGGTCTTACGTTCAGCGGCGATGGCTAGTTTCTTTGCAACAGCTAGCCACCGCCGCTGAATATTGGGCCCTACGTATTTTTTTTAATGAATCCGCCTCTGCAAATTAAAGGGTCAAAGCTGCGCTGGAGGCTGAACTTAGCCCCTGGCTCTGGTCTCCAGCTATCCCCTGAGGACAGTCAAACAAGAAAGAAGAAATAAAAAGTCACTGCCACCTAAAATTGTGATCACCTAGTACACTGCAGCTCTTAAGTAACTCATATACCTCGATAAAGTTGCTATAGTACAGTTACATCCAATGAACAAAACTTTTTAACATCTTTGTTATTTTATAGCAGAAGCGCTGTCGGGTAAGGCTAGCCTCTTTGCGGATGATACCAAAATCTGCAATGGAGTAGACACCCAGGAAGGTGTAGATAACATGAGGAGGGATTTAGCTAAACTTGAAGAATGGTCTTCTAGATTAATTTGGCAGCTGAGATTTAATGTTAAAAATGTAAGGTCATGCATTTGGGCTACAGCAATCCAAGGGAGTGATATAGTATAGGAAGTGAAGTACTTTTGTCCACTAAAGAAAAGCAGGACCTAGGCATGATTGTGTCTGATGGTCTTAAAGTAGCTAAACAGGTAGAAAAGGTGACAGAAAAAGCTAGAAGGATGCTTGGGTGCATAGGGAGAGGAATAACCAGCAGAAGAGAGGAGGTGATAGTGCCTCTATATAAGTCTTTGGTGCGACCTCATTTGGAGTATTGTGTGCAATTCTGGAGACTGCACCTTCAAAAGGATATAAACAGATTGGAATCTGCGCAGAGGGTGGCTACTAAAATGGTTAGTGGTCTTCATTATAAGACATTTGATGACAGACTTAATATTTTGCTTCAAATAAACTTATCTGCATCAGGGATATCTTCTTCCAAACATTACAGGCTCAGTCAAATGGTCGAAAAGCACTGCTACTCAACAGCTGTAAGCAGTCGCTAAGTCTACAATGAGGAATACAAATCATTCGTTAAATATCCAGTGTCCAGTAGTCACATGCAGAGATAGCCAATATGAGCAAGTATATACTGAAGAATCAAGGCATCAAAATCAAATTTACGTCATCCATTCTATAGCCTGGTTTAACTTGTAAGGTTCAATAGTACGTAAGCAGAAAATCCAGGAGTGCTCACATCTGTTTAGCCGTGTCTCCCTAACATTCCTACGCCATCTCAGGGGAATATATTCCAGTATGCACCACCATAGATCAGTGATTACATGCAGACTTTGGATACAGGCGTGGAGTAGCCGCCTAATGGTTAAGAACACTGGCTTGGGAACCCAGAGACCAGGGTTTAATTCCCACTAGCACTCCTTGTGGCCTTGGGCAAGTCACTTAACCCTCCATTGCCTGAGAAAAATCCAAGTTATCAATGTCCCTGTTTAATGTACATTACCAAGTTTAAGTTTCAATGTAAACCGCTTTGATTGAAATGGCCTGGCGGGCCCGTGCCTGAGAGCCTCGCCAGAGGGCCCTTTGGCATGGCCTTTAGGCGTGGCACAAAGGCGTATAGAGCAAAAGAGACAACCGCACCGAAAAACCCCACGAAAGCAGCAAAAACCCCAGCAAGCAGCCAGGAGAGGAGAGCAACAACCGTAAGTGCAAACCACAAGACTGAACAAAAACATGCACACAAATCTGATTTTCCCCCTCGGCCTCATATTCACATTACTTATCCCACCTCACGCACATTACCACCACCACCACCACCACACACACACCCCATGGCCCTCACCAATTACATGGACATACATAGACCAACAGCACACCCTCAAGGACTCACACGGTTCACCCACAAAAAAGAGACAAGCTAAACACAAGCCCAACATCCACGCCAAAACAAGGGAACCTCACAAAACACACACCACCCCAAGACCAATAACAATTAAGCTCATAAATGCCAGGTCAATATGCAACAAGATCTATACCCTAGTTGACCACATAGATGACCAACAACCCGACATACTCTGCATCACTGAAACATGGCTCAGCCCCACTGACAATGTTCTTCTACTCAATCAATTTGGTGCCCGACACATACACAGCATACAACTGCCCGCACACCCACAGGCGAGGAGGAGGGGCCCTCATAATAGCAAAGAGCAGCCTAAAATTCAAATCAAGAAGTAACACGGACACCCAACACTCTAACACCATATCGATTGAGAACAAATACATGGCCATATGTCTCACCTACAGAGCACCCTATGCTCCACCTGAAGAACTAGCATCAACTCTAGAGGCAGTCTGCGCAGTGAACTCCAGCCACAAACCTACAATACTCCTAGGAGACTTCAACCTCAAGTCCACCAACAAAAACGATGCAGAAGCTCTTCTCCAAGCAATGAGTTCGCTCCAATTCACACAAATAATCAACACCCCGACACACAGACATGGCTCCTCACCAGACCTTATCTTTGCATCCAACTACCTAACATCAAGAGGCCTAATATCAACACCCATCATAACGCCAGTACCATGGTTGGACCATCACATAATTGAAGTAAGCATTACGCCCCCATGAGGAGAAACTAAACAAATACCCAGACAACACACCCACACAAAGAAGATTTAAATGCTTTGACAGAGACCAGTTCCTGCTGGACACAATACAAAACCTAAACGATGATACTGAGGACCTAGAATCACTAATCACCAACAGGAACACCACCATATACAACGCTGCCAAAGCAACAGAATATAGACACAGGACACCTCGCTGCAACAAACTACAACACAAACCATGGTACTCTAAAACCATAAGAAACGAAAAGAGGAACCTCAGAAAGTTAGAACGGAGATGGAGACAGAACAAGTCACCCGAGAACCAGGAACTATACCAGCAAAAACAATACAACGAATGCATCAACCAAACAAAAAGGGAATACCACACAAACCTCATACGCAACTCCAACAACAAACCCAGAGAACTATTTGAAATCGTAAAAGCCCTCACCAAAGACTAGGAGACCGAAGACAAAGTGCAACTGGACCCACAAAAATTCGCGGACCACATCCAAGAAAAGTTCCACTCGCAGACCAAACAAGACCCAGCCAAACCTCAAAGGCTGTCACACCCTTGAACACCTGGGGAACGTTCAACACCCCATCCACGGAGCAACTCTCCCACATCATCTCAGCAATTAAGACAAGCACAGCCCCCACGGATCCCTGCCCAGTGCCCTGGATCAAGGCCACCAAATCAAACTTCATCCAAACCATCCACAAGATAGTACACTCCTCACTAACCCAAGGGCGCATGCCAAATCAATTGAAGCTCACGACAATAAGACCCATCCCAAAGAAATCCACTCTTGACAAGAACAATCCAGCAGCATACAGACCCATCTCAAGCATACCCACTCCTAGCAAAAATAATAGCAAAAACTGTACAGCACCAACTACAAGAACACATAGACAACCACGCTCCCCTGGACATCAATCAACACGGGTTCCGACCCAACCACGGGGTAGAAACACTCTTGATATACCTTTTCGACAGCGTCCTCTGCACCATAGACAACAACAAGAAAGGCATACTAATGATATTCATTGACATCTCATCTGCGTTTGACACAGCTAACCACAAGACTCTATTGGACAGACTGCAGAACATCGGGTTACACGGTGCCACCGTGAATTGGTTCCAGTCATACCTAATCGACAGACAAATACAGGTCAAAGTAGGACACAACACATCTCAACCCATAAGTGTCAAACAAGGAGTGCCACAGGGATCGGCCCTTTCAGCTCTATTATTCAACCTATACATCCAGCCAATATGTGTCATCATGAAAGAGCACCACATACATTATACAATCTACGCAGATGACATCATGATCTACACACCCATCTCAGTCGACAACCCGGACTACTCCAACATAAAAAACTGCCTCACGCAAATGGCAAACTGGCTCCAGGAAAACAACCTATCAATCAACTACAGCAAGACGGAGGCAATGATCATCACGCAAAACCCGGCCTTTATCCCCCCACCCGACATCAAGATAAAAGATGCAATCATACCCATAAAATCAGAAGTAAAGTACCTCGGAGTCACCCTGGACAAAGAACTGAACCTTCAAGCACACACTGGCAGAACAACTAAAAGCGCGTACCAAAGAATGCGACTCATCAGAAGACTCAAACCCCTCCTCGACCCAGAGTACTTTCGCACCGTCAGCCAGGCTCTAATAACCCCTCTACTAGACTTCTGCAATCCAATATACACCGGGCTTCCAAAGCAAACCCTCAGACCACTACAACTGGCCCAAAACACAGGTGCCCGCATTATAGCCAGTACTACAAAACACGATCACATCACACCCATACTGAAAGACCTTCACTGGCTCCCAATCATCTCACGCATCAAATACAAGACTATCATAAACATATTCAAGATCAGACAACACTCTTCTGCCATAATCCTACACACACTCATACAACCCGACACAAGCGCAAGGCCAAGAAGAAGAGGCACCTCCAACCGGGTTAACACCCCAAATGATTTCATCAAGACCCGCAAAGACACCGCACAATGAGCAATCTCCCTGGCTGCCTCATCCATATGGAACTCCCTCCCAGATGATCTGAGACTAACCACAGAAATAAAGGACTTCCGAAAACAATTGAAGACAACCCTTTTCCTCGAATACTATGGACATACCCCCTGAACCAACATCCAATTCAGATCATCTGCCCCCACCCCACCACTCAGAGACTGTACATAAGACTGTATAATAGCTCATAATGTATTATAGCGCACTATGTATTTAATCCAAACCTAATATGGAAAACAGAAAAAGGAGAACCACATCAATGAACACCTTAATTGTCCCAAAGATAATAACGAAGTGCACTAAGGCCACCTCCAACAGGGCCTTCTCCTTATTTGCTCCTCTAAACTGGAATGCACTACCTCACGAAATCCGTGCTATCAAAAACCTAATCCTATTCAGAAAAGCATTGAAATACCACCTGTTCACAAAATGCTACCCAGAAGTCAACCTAGTCACTAACAAAACTACCACCTCAATACAACCTGAAAAGGGCTAGTTGGTCAACCTTCTCTCTAGTCTTATTAGTGAACCACATTGTAACATCCAATCGAGTTTGATATTACTGTATATACCATTAAGTTAATCTGTACATAGTTCCCCCGGCTGTCCTATTGTTGAAGTTCCCTGTTCAATGTAAAACTCAATGTTACTTGTATGCATTGTAGTATGTTCTTGTTCTATGTACACCGCACTGATTATAATAGCGCGGTATAAAAGAATTGTTAAATAAAATAAATAAATAAAATAAATAATCTCTTCCCCGCCAACACACACACGCCACACTCTACACTGCATGAAAACACTTACCCCCTTGATTGTTTGCTGTGTAAACCGCTTTGATTGAATGATAAGGCAGTATATAAATACCATTAAATAAATAAATAAATAAATATAAAACCTATAAAATAAATAAGAGTGGCATTTTCTGCTTTGGCATTAATTCAACTTTTATACTCATTGAGACAAAGGCAAGTTTTCCTCTTAGTGAGTCCTATGCACACAAGCAGACAAGAGCAGGTGATCATATACAGCACCCAAGAGAATTGCAGTCTGTACAGCCCCTAGATCTATACAGGACCCATCAGTTTGTGTCCATGATGAACCTGTCAGCTCAAATTGACACAGTGGCTACACACAGAATGGTTATTCAGGGCCATCAGGGATTAATGTAGGCAAAGAGAACTTAGTGAGCATTTCCCCCAGATTATGTCTGCATCTGTAAGCTATACGAGGGAAAGTAGCAAGACTAGGGTATAAGCCCAAACTAGCCCAATGCTTATGCATAAATCACACAATATAGCATGATGCTGTGGAGTAAGGCAGCACACACACACCAAGGAATCATCTAATGGCTTTTGTCAATATTGTAAAAGAAGATCACGCTGAGCATATTTAGCCCGACGGTAAGCTCAAGACACCTTCGAACGGGGATAATCCCTAGTAACATAGCGCTCTGTCAAAAGATGAGATTCTGCTTTAAAAAATTCAATAGTAGAACAGACACAGCGTGCATGTAAAAATTGACAGATTGGTACACCAGACTTAAGAGAATAAGGATGAAAACTGCCATACTGTGGATAGGTATTACGATCTTCATTCTTCCTAAAAATCTTCATTTGAAAACCAGTCAGTCTTCTCAATCAAAACATCCAAGAATTCCAAATTGGGAGTATGACAGTTTTTATCCTCATTCTCTTAAGTCTAGTTTACCAATCAGCATCTTGGGTGCTCTATATGATCACCTGCCCTTGTCCACTTGTGTACATACGACGAACTAAGAGGAAAATTTGCCTTTGTCTCAATGAGCATAAAAGCTGGATTAATACCAAAGCAGAAAATGCCACTCTTGTGAATCACTGGATCCAAAGTCAGCATGTAATCACTGATCTTTGGTGGCGCATACTGGAATATATTCCCCTGACATGGCGTAGGAGTGATAGGGAGAGTAGGCTAAACAGGTGTAAACACTCATGGATTTTCCGCTTACGTACTACTGAATCTCGGACGTTAAACCAGGCTATAGATTGGATGATGCAAATTTGATCTTGATGTCTTGATTCTTCAGTATATACTTGCTCATATTGGCTATCTCTGCACGTGACTACTGGACACCTGATATTTAACAAATGATTTGTATTCCTCATTGTACGTAGGCTCAGTGAATGCTTACAGCTGTTGACAGCAGCGGTGCTTTTGGACCATTCGGCTGAGCCTGTAATGTTTGGAAGAAGACATCCCTGATGCAGGTAAGTTTATTTGAAACACAATATTGCGTTGGATATGGATATGTCTGCAATTTTGTTTGATTCTATTTATTGAAAGGAAGTTACAAAGTGGATATTATATATATAAAAAAAATATTTTTTTTGCAAAATAGTTTGGACTATGAAATGCCCTTATGGATATGAATAAGGATTGGGCTTCATGGACCGATGATGACATCTGAGCATAACTGGACTGTAGCCTTAAGTTTCTTAGGCTCTTCTGCTAGAAACATTTTGTGATCACATTATTTGAGGTCCACTATAATGATATTGGGTGTGTTAACCTTTCAGGGTATTTTGCATAAATTCATGTATTGATGACCATGATTAATTGAGACTTTGTTTTTGCTATTTTATAAAGGCAACCTAAGTGCCTCTATGCCTTAAAAAAAAAGTGCTCAGAGCATGCACATTGTGTAACCGCTGAGATATTGTGTTTGAACAGCAGGAAATCAAATCAATAAACTGTAAACAGATTTGTGCGCACACTGCATGTCTGCCCCAACTCCATCCCCCAAAACACCTACATGTAGCAAGCATATAAATACGCACGTTATTGTCAGTGCACATACTTATACAATGTACAATTTTAGAAAAGCCCCTTTTCAATACATAAATGAAGCTTTACATGCAGAAAACCCTTTCTAAAATGATCTCCACTATGTTGCAATTTGTAACTGTGTGGCAGAACATCTGAAAAGTTCAATAAAAAAGGAAATTGAAAATAAGTTAGTGGTGAGGTGGTGAAGGGGTAATGGGAGGAAGTCCTCTTTCATGACTGCTCCCTGCAGCTTCTCAAGGCTTTAAAAGCACATGAGCGTAGCCCTGTCTTCATTTCCTCATTTGTTTCTAACACTGTCCTATGGCTGCATCAAGCTGGTTTGACTTTCCCAATATTCATCCCAGTGATAGAGGAAGAAAGGTACTAGCAAGTCAGCATGTGAGCCCGGCCAGCTCTCAAGTCTACATGTGTACACTTTTTGGTATACTGAAAGAAGAGGATGAGAAAATAATTTAAGAGAAAGACCTTGCTTCTTTCCATGGCAAGTATGGTAGCCACTGTCTATCCTGAGCTTGGAGTCTTAGACTTACTTTCTGCAGAGGACATGTGACGTGCCAGCTCAGGCCTCTTGTACTCTAAGGCGGCACTGGGAGCCATGCTTACGCTGGAAGACACAGGTCTGCCTATCCGTATTTCCTTCACGCAGTTCTCCAGGCCATGCAGATGTGTGCTCCCTGCAGTCAAACCTGCTTAGACAACACAATGAGATCTGCTTACACACAGAACTGCACTGCATGCTCAAGTCTCCAAAACTACAGGCTAATAACGTACCAACTTATTAACCAACACATGCAGACTGACAATAAGTTGGTAGAACATTTTCAGATGAAAAAATGAAATTCTGCTACTACAGCTATTATAGTGCTACAAGGTGTCTGCAGCGCTGTACATCTAGTTGTAAGACACAGTCCCTGCTCATCAGACCTTACTATCTAATCAAGAGAGAAAACATCGCAAAACTAGGTACTAAGTGACATGTAAGTAGTGGACGAGAGAATGAGGAGCATCAGGATCCAAAAGCAGCTTCGGTAGATTTTTAGCCTGGATTTGTAGAGGGTTAAAGAAGGAGCTTGACGGACCGGGTTGGCTTTGTGGCTTAGTCTGTAGCCATATGGACTAAAGCATGGAGGATCTGAATTCAGATTGCCTGCCCAAAAAAGCTGACCAGGCCTGGGTGTGCCAGTGAGCTACTGCATTAAGGCTCTAGGAGGAAAATGAGGAAAACAGCAACTCTAGTGGAAGGTCCATCAAGTAATGAGCAATGTGTGTCTTGGAGGAAGAGTCACACTAGCCCTTAGGACAGTGTAGGAATCATGGTGGCATATCGCTTCAGGTGGAGTGAAAAATCACATTTCTGAAGCATATCCGCTGTGTAATTTATAGGAGGGGATTTTGTGGCTGGAATCCAATAAGGAAGTGCAGTTACCTTTAGCTCGTTTTTTATCTTTCTTTAAGCCATAACTCTAACTAATGAGCGATTTCAACTAATAATGCAATAATAACTTTCTAGCTGATTAGAGGGTGGGTGAAACATCATAGAAAAGTCACTGTGTCACCCTAATTCAGACTTCCCAGGCATGCACTACATATCAGGTACACTAACAATATGGACCCACATAATGTTGCCCTGCAGTATATATGGGGACCCACTGAGTTTTAGCCACAAATACATCTTCTTCAGAGTGGAGGGGTAGCCTAATGGTTAGAGCATTGGCTTTGGAACCAAGAGACCAGGGTTTGATTCCCACTAGTGCTCTTTGTGGCCTTGGGCAAGTCACTTAACCCTCCATTGCCTTGGAAGAAAGGCCAGGCAATCTACTTCCAGTCACACTGCCAAGAAAACCCAGAAGCTTCTGGGTCGCCAGGATTGACTCAAAGGCACACATTGCACTTTTGCACATCTTCAAATATTATAGAAAGAAAAATCATTTATTCCTCTTTAGGCAGGCTCAGTTCTGTACTTAATTCCTGAAGAACTCCACATAATCGTGCTCTCTCTACCTCATGGCTCTCCTCTCTCACACACAGGATGAAGGATAAGACATGGCATCTAGACCACAGACCTGAGTTCCCTTCCTATCTTTGCTCCACCGCATAAGACAAGACATGTAGAATGAGACCTAGACAAGGGATGCATTGTGAGGCCTGTGCTTATTATTAGATAAGAGGTGTGGCATGGGACCTGCATCAGGGACACAGCACGGGGTGTGCCTCTTCTCCTCACATAAGACAAGGAATGCGACAAAATCCAGGACCAAGGCCTCTGCACATGTCCTCCTCCTCACAGATGCAGTGGCAGAAATTCAAATGGAAGACCCCTAAGCAAAATACTGGAAAGGGCCCCCAAGAGCAGGGGGGAATCCCTGAACTGCAGGGATGGCTTGGGTGGAATTTATGCCACTGCACACAGGACAAGGGATGCAACATGAGATTTAGACAAGGGATACATATTGGGTTATATATTTCTCCTCCAAGTGATGCCACACTGGATGTGCACCAGGGACACAGTATGGGGTCTGCACTTTGTGGGTCTATGGAATCTCAGGCTTACCTCTGCACACTTTCATTAAGTTTACAACCAAATCATTTCTTCCAGGTTCCTACCATTACATACACAGTACTAAATCTCAGGCTCTTATTGCAAATGCGGAACTACAGTGAGAGATACAATGCAGGGATGGCTAGAGAAGGCAAAATGGTTTAGGCACTTCACAAACCATATGCAAACTCCCTCCAATAGGATCCAAAATGAAAGATCTTCAGCTCACCTTCGATGCATGACCTCTTGACTCCCAGCTCAGGTCTTCTGCATTCTCTGCCTCCTTCTATGCTGCAGGCACCTGAGTTGCTGGTGGTTAGGTTGGCAGGGTGCGAAATGGTTACAGGTACTTTCTGCAGACACTTCACCAGGTCAGGGAGATGGGATCTGCCCAAACTGCTCTCTGCATTCAATTCATAAAAAGCAACTGTAAGGGAGAAAGGTCCAGCCCAAGGGGGTGGTCCTGAACCAGTAATAGGACAGTGGGATAAGAGAGAGCTGCCACTGAACTGATCTGCACTATCCTTGTTTATTTTCTGTTTCTTTCAAGGAACCACTTTGCTATTGCTTAATAGATCTGTCGACCATGGAGTCTTTTTTGGTTGATCTCGGGGTAACATCTCCAAATGGGTCAGTTTCTGGGTATACCACGACAGCAATGAACTTCGGGCCCGATATTCATCTGAGCAGGCTATGTGCTGCTATGGGGCGTAGCTCTGCCCGCTTATTCCTAACCCTGGATATTCAATGCCACAGCAACGGCATTAAATATCCAGGTTTAACGCACAGAGGAAACAGCTGAGAAGCCTAACCAGGTAGGGGCGATATTGCACCGCTACCTAGTTAGCAATCCGTGGCTAAAATTAGGCCAGCCAAAAGCTGGCCTAGTTTTAGCTGCGGATCACAAACCAGGTAGTGGCACAATATCGCCGCTACCCGGTTAGCGTAGTCTCTGCCTCCACTCCGCCTCAACATGCCCCAATGCTAACCAGACAGCATCGGGGCACGTAGGGGAGTTAGAAGGGGATATTCAGCGGCACTAACAGTGTAAGTGCCATTGAATATCCCCATGTAAGGCATTTACACGGCTTATGGGGCTGTAAACCGTGTAAATGCCTTTCGAAAATCAGGCCTTTCATTCCTAAATTAGGGTATATACAGTATGGTCTCAGTCTCTCAAATTTATCCATGTGAGCGTATTTGTGTTCATTCACAAGTCAGACAAATTGTCTAAGGAGTCTATTTACAAAGCAGTGTTAAAATTGTGCATTAATAAGGTGAATATGCCAAATTTAACACACAGATTAGCAATAGATATAACGCCTGGTTTACTAATGGGAGGAACATGCATTGTAAAAGGTGAAATTAGGCCTTACCTGCTAATTCATGTTCCTTGAGTGAGTCCAGTCCAGTTCCACACCTGTGGGTGGTATCACCCCACCAACAGCTTGGAGACTGAGCATGTCATGATTTAATGCATCAGGGTATACATACTGGTGGTACCTCCCACCAGAGCCAATGTCCTATTAACAAAGCAGACTCACAAAAGTAACAATTAGGGCAAACTATTTCAACTATGTATCATTAAACCCCCCACATCCCAGACAGGAACCAGTCCCCTGCCTGACAGAGAGAGAGAGCGCTTACCAGAGGGGAACCTCAGAACTGCTGAACTGCTCTGAACACTCCAGACTCCGCTGAGTCAAGTCTCCAAAGATTCTTCACTATGGCCAAAATCCAGCACTGCATCTCTATGCTTTACCCCCGGCCCTCATCTGAGTTGATGTTCTTCAGAACCGGAGACCTCTATTGGACCCAGGACAAAAATTGAAGCTCGAAGGTGGGATCGGGACTGGACTCACTCAAGGAACATCAATTAGCAGGTAAGGCCTAATTTCACCTTCCTTATCATTCCTCCAATCCAGTCCTGCACCTCTGGGATATACCATAGCAGTACTAACCTTGGGAGGGACCCACCAAACCGGCCTGATGAACTGCCGATCCAAAACACACATCCCCTGTGGCCTGCACATATAGTCTAGTGTTTCACAAAAGTATGTAGAGACAACCAAGTTGCCGCCCTACAAATATCCCCTGGCGGCACTAAGACGAAATTAGACTTACCTGCTAATTGTTGTTCCTAAAGGAACTCTAGCCCAGTCCCGGAACCAGTGAGTTGAGAACCTCCTCCAGCAGTTTTGGAGACTGACACCTGTCATCGCTTTGATGACCTCAGCTTATATATACAGTAGGACCACTCCTTCACCTTCAGTACCTATTGACAAAGCATACTCAGCAGAGCAACAAATAAGTAGTTAAACACATTAACAACATAGAGGCTCAAATAAGGAGGTCTCCCCCATTGACATTAATAATGCAATCTCACAACCTAGTACTAAATTACGTCTCCCCTTCGTTTTCTTTTTTTTTTTTTTTTTTTAAACTAGGGATGAGGAAGCACTGCAACCGGAACTCAGTCGACCAGGACCATATAGAAGAAATATCAGAAACAAGCTTGGAAGGCAGTGCAGACTAGACCCCTCAAACTAAAAACCTCGAGCGGGATCCGGGACTGGACTAGAGTTCCTTAAGGAACAACAATTAGCAGGTAAGTCTAATTTCGTCTTCCTTTTCATCCCTCTAGTCCAGTCCCGGAACCAGTGAGGATGTATCAGAGCAGTAAGATATCTAACGGGAGGGACCAGCCAAACCAGCCTGAAGCACTGCCGCCCCAAAACGTCCATCCGCTGCTTGAATATCGAGCCTATAATACTTAGCGAATGAATGCAACAATGACCACGTAGCCGCCCTACAAATATCCACAGCCGGCACCAAGCCAAATTCCGCCCAGGACGTAGCTTGCGCCCTAGTCGAATGAGCCCTGAGTCCTGCCGGCACTACTCTACCCTTTAACAGATAGGCCCCCGCAATTGTCTCTTTCAACCATCGGGAAATAGATGACTTAGCCGCCGCCTCTCCTTTTCGTGGACCTCCAAAGGAGATAAATAACCTGTCCGATTTACGGAAGGACTCTGTACCGCAAAGGTAATGCCTTAGCGTCCGATGGACATCTAAAAGCCGTAAACGACGATTCGACTTAGTATTTTGACTGCCAGCAAATACTGGAAGCGACACCACCTGGTTCACATGAAATACTGAAACCACGTTGGGTAAAAAGGTCGGAACCGTACGCAGCACCACCTTGTGCTCATAAAAAGATAGATAAGGCTCTCTGCAAGATAGGGCCTGTAACTCCGAAATTCGGCGAGCTGAACAAATAGCGACCAGAAACACCGCCTTCAAAGTTAGATCCTTTATAGAGGCTTTCCCCAACGGCTCAAAAGGCTGCTTCAGCAACGACTCCAACACCAAGTTCAGATCCCATGCCGGAACCGAACATCTACGAGGAGGCCGCATAAGCAAAACCGCTCGCAAAAACCTGCGGATGTCGCCATGCGTCCCCAACACCTGGCCCTGAACCTTACCCCGAAAGCAAGAAATTGCTGCCAACTGAACCCGCAATGAACTTGCCGCCAAACCTTTTTCGACACCGTCTTGCAAGAAGGAAAGAATCTGAGGCACCGAAGTCCATAAGGATCGCAAGTGCCGCTCTTCGCACCAGCCCTCAAAGATACGCCAGACCCTAACATAAGCCAGCGACGTAGAACGCCTACGCGCCTTCAACAAGGTAGAAATGACCGCCGATGAATATCCTCGCGCTCTCATCCTAGCCCGTTCAAGAGCCATGCCGTAAGCGAGAATTGAGCCACGTCCGGCATCCGTAACGGTCCCTGACCCAAGAGATCCGGTCTTAGAGGTAGTCTCCATGGGTCCGCTACCAGTAGGCGAATCATATCCACATACCACGGTCTCCTGGGCCAGTCAGGCGCAATCAGAATCACTCGGCCCGGATGCCTCTCTATGCGCTGCGCCACTCGACCTATTAGAGCCTACGGAGGGAACACATAGAGCAGGCCCCCCCTTGGCCAGTTCTGCGCTAGGGCATCGAGACCTTCCCACATCCGTTCCCTCTTCCTGCTGTAAAACCTGTCCACTTGCGCTGATTCGAACGTCGCCATGAGATCCATGAACGGACGACCCCAACGCCGGACGAGCAACGCAAACACCTCCGGATGGAGCACCCACTCCCCCGGATCCACTCTCCGACGACTGAGAAAATCTGCATCGACATTGTATACCCCGGCCACATGTTGCGCCGATAGACCCAACAGATGCCGCTCGGCCCAACTCAGAAGCTGACTCGCCTCCTCTAGAGCCACGCTGCCTGTGCTGCCCTGACGATTGATATAGGCCACCGCTGCTGCGTTGCGGGACAGCAGCCTTACCACTGTCTGTTGTAAGCAGACTTGAAACTGTAGAAGAGCCAGGGACACCACTCTCAACTCTATTTATTTATCTATTTCTTCTATTTATGGAGTAACCCCGTTCTGTCAGGGACCAATGACCTTGGGCGAACCGTCCTTCGCAATGCGCGCCCCAGCCTAGCAGACTGGCATCCGTTGTCAACAGCCTCCAGGAAGGAGGTTCCAGAGGGACACCGGACTCCAACGATGGCTTCTGTAACAACCATTGGAGTTCTCGGCGCACCTCCGCAGAACATACTAGACGACGGGACAAGGGATCCGATTGATGTGACCAGCGCTGAAGGAGAGCCCTCTGCAACGGCCTCATATGTGCCCGCGCCCAGGATACCACCTCTATCGCAGCTGCCATGGTGCCGAGCAGCTGAAGGTACTGCCACGCCGACGGCGCCTGCCTCGCCAAGAATTTTCTCACTAGCCCTCTCAACGAGCGAGCCCGACGATCCGGCAAAAACACCTTGCCCAAGCCCATCTCGAAACGCACTTCCAAGTACTCCAGGGATTGAGAGGGAACCAGACTGCTCTTCGCTCGATTGACCACCCAGCCCAGGCTTTCCAACATTTGCACCACCCGGGCTGTGGCCCTCACACTTTCATCTCTCAACTTCGCTCGAATCAACCAATCGTCTAAATACGGGTGGACTAACACCCCCTCCTTTCGTAGCACCGCTGCCACCACTACCATTATGTTGGTAAACACCCGAGGCGCCGTTGCCAGCCCAAAGGGCATCACCTGAAACTGATAATGCCCCATGGGAAGCGCAAACCGAAGGTACCGCTGATGCTCTGGCCGAATTGGAATATGTAAGTAGTGTAAACGGGGGCGCTGGTCGTGAATGTCCACAGTCTTGGCAAAGGCAAAATCTTATTATGACTTGCAAAGGATTGTGGGGGATGTAGTTCACTCATACCAGAATCAGCCGTTCACAAAATAATGAGTTGTGTTGCTCGAGTGTAAGCAAAGAAAAATAGATTTTATTCATGGGGTTAATTCTCCCACACAGATTTACTTGGTAACACAAAAGGACACTTGCTTCAGTATTGTACTCAGGAAAAACAAATCATGATATAAGGTAACTGAACTTCTTAAGCAATCAAACAATAAAGACCTTGAAGGGAAACAGAAAAGGTCTTTTTGATGGCTCCTGCTAATGACTCTTAGCAGTGCTCCAAAAGCAAAAACAAAACCCAAAAGTAACAAAAAACTGTTCTTTATCAAGGATAACTTTCTTCTATTTACACACATAAAAAGAAGTGTCCTTTCAGAGCTCACGTGCACTTGTGCCTGGCTCAATTACCACTAATTAGCCAACTGCAAACCCCTTTGCTGGTTCACTTTCTCTACGTGGCTCAATCCTACCCTAAAGCTTTCTTGCAGACTTTTCTGGGTAGATAAAAGAACAAATTACAGTTCCTTTTGGTGGTTGTTGTATTAGTGAGAAAGTATTTTAAAACAGCAGCCTAGACAGAGAGCAATCCATGTATTCATTCTGATCATTTGATATATCTCCTTCTTCCTCAAATATCATGGAATCAATATCAGGGTCTGGCTCAGAGGAATTCTTTAATTGATCATTCTCAGGAAAATATTTGTTTCCCTGCTGTCTTCCTGGAGAAGAGCTAGGGCATAGATCAAAGTTCATACCTGAGCTTCCTTTGCTGTTAGGTTTCCTCTCCTGGTATCCTGGCCAGTAAGTAGTCCAGCTTTTATGACCAGCCTTCCAATCAAGATCCCTGGACACTGGGTCTCTCTTCACATACCTTCTTGCACCAGTCTTAGGGCCCCTTCCACATGCAGTCGTCTCCTTCAAAGGTGCCGTCTGGGAATTCCTGGCTTTATAACCCCACTCCTCTGGCTTCCTCCAGTCCAATGGAGTATTGCTTGCCTCTGGAATGACTCCCAACACACGTACTGCTGTGGGCTCCTTCTTTAGACCTCCAAGATGTCTTTCTCTTCTTCCTTCCACGTGGCTGCTGCTGGTTCTGTGTGCTCTCACGGTTCTGTCTGCTCTCCTGCTTCTGCTGGCTCCCCCTGCTCTGTCTGTGTGTAGAAAATCTATTACTTTTAACGTGCTTAGAGGGACACTCCACCCTAGCACAGCCCAGGTGTGCTGAATCAAGCCCTGCCCTTGGAGATGAGTGATTGGGGATTACCTCATAGCTCTCCTGATTGAACACACGTTTCCCCACTTCAGCTCTTCTAGAGGCTATTTGAAACCTGGTGCATTCTGGGACTGGTAGTCTTTTATGAAAACATTCTGTTTTATTATTTCTACCAGCAAAGACAGGTTGCTTGTTCAAAGCCAATTCACCTCTTTTATAGCTCCCTCCTGAACTATGATAAGCTTCCTTATCACAGTAGGCTTCCGTGAGATCCGACGACGTGAGAAACTCCCCTTCTCTTACCGCCGCGATCACAGACCGCAATGTCTCCATACGAAAATGTGTCACTCTGAGACACCGATTTACCCTCTTTAAATCTAGGATCGGCCGAAAGGAGCCCTCTTTCTTGGGAACTACAAAGTAAATGGAGTAACGACCTAACCCGTACTGGTCTGAGGGAACAGGAACTACCGCCCGGAGCTGTAGCAACCTTTACAAAGTCTCCTCCACAGCACACACCTTGAGCGGAGCCCTGCAGGGAGAGAGCACAAAGGAATCTAAGACAGGTCGATCGAGCTCCAGAGCATAGCCCTCTCGAATGACCTCTAGAACCCATCGATCCGTGGTAAGGTGGACCCAGGCAGGGTAGAACTCCCGTAACCGACCTCCGACGGGCAGCACCTCTACCTGAGCCCGCTTCATCTCATTGTGATTTCTTAACGGCTGAGGACTGATAGGGAGCAAAACCTCTACCTGCCCCTCGAAATCCCCAAAATCCTTGCCTTCGCATGGGAAACCTGCCCTGCTGCGCTTGGCCAAACCGAGAGGACCGAAATCTACAAAACTCCCGTTGAACTGCTTTTGAGCCCGAAGGTGCCTTTCCTTGCTTAGGTTTATCCTCCGGCAAACGACCCCCCTTGGATTCCCCAAGATCCTTCACTAACTTGTCCAAATCTTCGCCAAACAAAAGTTTTCCCCGAAATGGAAGTTTACTGAGACGCGCTTTGAACGAAGAATCCGCCGCCCAATTTCTTAACCACAAATATCTTCGTGCGCCACAACCGAGGCCATAGCTTTCGCAAGACCCCGAATCAGATCATAATGAATGTCTGACAGATAAGCGGATACGGATTCTAGCCGCGCTATCCCGGCTTCCTGCTCCCCCAAACGATCCCCCTGCAACCCTTGGGACCATCTGAGGCAGCCCCTGGCTACTCCCGCTCCTGCTACCGAGGCCTGCATGGATAGAGCACTAATATTTATTTATTTATTTAATTTATTTATTTATTTACATTCTCTTATATACCGCGCTATTCTGCATCAGTGTGGTTTACATTGAACAAACTGAAATTACATTGAACAGGGCATTATAACTTGGAGATAACTATTTTACAGGGAACATGGGCTATGGAGGGTTAAGTGGCTTGCCCAAGACCACAAGGAGCACCTGTGGGACTAGAAACCCCAGTCCTTCCAGCCCAAGGTTGCTGTCCTCTAGTGGGATTTGAACCCCCGACCTTCCGGCCTGAAGTACCTTGCCCCAACCACTAGGCCACTCCTCCACTCCTATCAAATACCTGCTTTAATAAGGTATCTAATCTCCTATCCTGGACATCTTTTAAGGCTGCAGCCCCCTCGACCGGAATGGTAGTCTTCTTAGTGACTGCCGAAACCGCTGCATCCACCTTCGGAGAGCAAAAGAGATCCTTATCCTGGTCCGAAAGAAGGTACAACCTAGCTATCGCCCTAGACCCTTTTAGGGCCGATTCAGGCACATCCCACTCTTCCTGGATCATCTGCCTAAATACCTTATGCAGGGGAAAGACGTGCTGGGACGTGCGGACCGCTTGCAGCAGGGGGTCCTCCAGAACCTCTTCCGAAGCAGGTTCCACCGAAGGCATATTTAACGCCTTAAGTGTCTCCGCAATCAGAGCCAGAAGTTCCTCCCTTCCTGAACACCATGACCACTCTACTCTGCTGCTCCTCCTTGGGCAATTCCCCTTCTTCCAACTCTTCATCCGAGATGCCAGCCATCTCTCCGTCCGCTGACGCTAAGTCCCCCCAAAGAGAAGAAGTAGGATCCCCCAAGCTTTCCTCCCTACACTTCTTGTGCGAGACCAGCTGCCCCCCTGCAAGCGCCGGACGCTTCTGACCCCGAGGACCTTGAGGGGCCACTTCCATAGCCGGCTGTAACACTGCAAATGCTTGCTGCATTAGAGTAAAGAAATCTGGCGGAATGTCCAATGCAGTTCTAGCCTGACTGGCCGAGAGTGGGGGAACCACCCCCTCCCCCTCCGAGGGGCCTGGGAGCTGTTCCCCCGAGCCCTCCAGCAGACTCCGCATGATCACTGCTTGTGCCTTCAAGGGGATTCTCCATGAGGGCCGCTTCACGGGTGCAGGGCTTGCACACTCCGGCCTCCAACAACTCACTGCGCCGCGTCCCACACACTAGACAGCGTGGCTTAGGTGACATAATCCCTGAACAGCTAACTCAGCCCTGAAGCTAGCAAGGCCAATTACTTCTTTTTGCTTTTTTTTTTTTTTTTTTTTTTTAACACCACAGCCTTATCAGCAACCTAAACAGCCCTGTTCTGCTTGCTGAACTGTGACCGAACTTACAAAACCGAAATTTCCTCAAAAGAGAAAAGTCCCTTGCAGGAGCAACGCTAAGCAGCCTCGTGGCTGAGAAAATCGCCGCCGCTCCGTTTCCCGCTCGAAATCGGGCGGGCGGCCTGCACTAGCTCTTACTGTTCTCACCTCTGCCCCCCCTCCCTGTTCTAAACTTATGTCCGATGAAGGACTCACCTCCTTGGACCGCCAAAACTTGGAAGAGGGGCTCACAGCACGCCGGAGCTCAGCCGGACCGCGGCTTCAGCTTCCGGCAGCAACGGACTGTCTCCTCCGCGCTTGCTAGCACTGAGATTGTTGTGCCTGCAGCCTGCTCCTCACCCGTAACCGCGGGTTCGGGAGCAGGGAGGCAGAGGTGCTCGGCTATTCCACCCCCAATGCTCGTTAACACGATGGAGAGATAAAACGGCAAAGATAAGGAGAAAATTGGGGGAGAAAGAGAGGAAGGGGAGATAGTAAAAGAAGAGCTGAGAAACAAAGGACCGCTCCACCCAGCAGGTCTGTCTTCCAGCCGCAGCACCTCCTGAAACAGATAGCAAATCCTACATCAATGCAGTATTCTAACTAAATGAAACCAAAAAAGATAAGCTATATAACTCTGCTTATTTGTGCTGAGTGAGCTCAGAAGCTTCTCCAGCTGCTTGGAGACAGACATACTGAAGGTGAAGGGGCAGTCCTACTGAATATATAAGCTGAGGTCATCAAAGCGATGACAGGTGTCAGTCTCCAAAGCTGCTGGAGGAGGTTCTCAACTCACTGGTTCCAGGACTGGACTAGAGGGACGAAAAGGAACCTCAACTCTGCCCAAGAGGTATCCTGCGCTTGGGTTGAGTGCACTTGTAAGCCATTAGGTTACTGCTTGCGCCGTAACAAGTATGCAGAAGATATCGCATCCCTCACCCACTAGGCAAAGGAGGCCTTTGAAGTCACTTCTCCTTTATGCACTCTGCCATACAAAACGAATAACCAATCCGACCTTTGGAAAGATTCAGTCCTCTTTAAGTACTGCCTTAATACTCTTCTGATATCCAAACAGTGCAGAAGGGGATCCTTCTCCTTTCCCCCTGCTCCCGAAAACCCCGGGAGCGTTACCAACTGATTCAAGTGAAATAATGATAGAACTTTCAGCAAAAAAGAAGGAACCAGCCTAAGAACCACTTTTTCCTTCGCCAACACCAGAAAAGGCTCCCTGCATGACAACGCTTGCAACTCGGATATCTGTCTAGCAGAACAAATGGCCACCAAGAACACTATTTTCAATGTAAGGTCCTTTAACATACATGATCCTAATGGTTCAAAAGGTGGCACTGTTAGTACCGACAGTACCAAATTGAGATCCCAAGGAGGCACCGTCTCTCTTCGCGATGGGCATTTCTGTTTCACTGCTCTGAGAAACCGGACCACATCCAAGTGTGCCGCTAGGAAAACACCTTGGACTCTTCCCGATAGCAAGAAAGAGTTGCGATCTGCACCCTAAGAGTGCTGCATGCTAAACCTTTTTCAAACCTTACCTGCAAGAAGGCCAACAACTCCGGCACAGACGTGGACAGCGCTCAATAGTGGCAATTACCACACTAGTCTTCACTCTCCACACTCTCACTTATGCCAGCGATGTCGCGCGCCACCTGGCTTTCAATAACATTGAGATCACCGGAGCCAAATAGCCCCAATGCTGAAACTTTGCCCGCTCAATAGCCAAGCTGTATGCGAGAATCGATTCACCTGCAGCATCAGAATGGGGCCCTGAGCCAGCAGATCTGGCTGCGATGGCAGCCTCCACGAATGGTCCACCTTCCAGCACACAAAGTTGGCAAAGTTGGTGATGAGGCCAGTCTGGGGCTATCATCAGCACGGAACTCTGATGCGCCTCTATCATCTGTATCACTCACCCTATGAACGCTCATGGCAGAAAAACACAGAGCAGACCGCCCGATGACCACGCCTGGACTAGGGCATCCAGCCTCTCCGACATCCCTTCTCTTTTTCTGCTGAAAAACCGCATTGCCTTTGTTGACTCGTACATCACTATGAGGTCCATAATCAGCTGGCCCCACCACCTGACCAGGCAAACAAATACGGCATCATTTAGCGTCCATTCCCCCGCGTCAATATGTACCCAGCTGAGATAATCGGCTGTCACATTGTCCTTCCCTGCCACATGTGCTGCTGAGAGAGCCTGCAGATTCTCCTCTGCCCAGGTCAACAACGGAGCCGCCTCCTCCTCCAAACTGATACTGCTTGATCTCCCCTGACAACTGACATATGTCACTGTTATCGAATTATCTGAAAACACTTGTACTGCCCTGCCGTGAAGCTGAGATCTGAAGTGCTGCAATGCTAAGAACACCGCTCTCAACTCCAGCCGGTTGAATGACCAAATTGCCACATGGTCTGATCAACGCCCCTGCTCTATGTGGCCCTCACAATGAGCTCCCCAGCTGGTAAGACAGCATCGGTTGTCACTGGAACCCAGTTGGGAGCCTCTAGAGGCATGCCTACCCGAAGTTTGTCACCGGTTAGCCACCATCTGAGCGAACTTCGAATCCTTCTCGGGCAGGGTAGGGAAAGGGACATGGAAGATGCTGAGTTGACCATATTCGCAATAAACTGCATTGCAACGGATGCATGTGTGCTTGAGCCCACGGCACCAGCTAGATGGTCACCACCATGGACCCCAAGACCTGCAAGTAGCTCCACACCGTCGGCGTCTTCATGTTACGAAAACTCCGATGTCTCTCTCTCCTATCTCCATTTGTTAATTCTTGGTGACTTCAATGTCCACCCAGACTCTCCCAAGTCTCTTAAGGATAAAACCCTCCTTGCTCTTAGGGATAAAACCCTCCTTGCTCTTTTTTCCAAACTCTCTTTGCAGCAGCATGTTCATTGCCTCAAGCATACAGCAGGGCACACCCTGGACATTATTCTCACACCCACTGCCTCTTCCTACATTCCATCCTTGATTTTTGTCACTCCGCTTCCCTGGTTTTATCACTCCCTCATCCTCTTTTCTTTGTCTTCTCCACTTGCCCCCTCTGTCCAAACACCTGCTGCTGCCTTAGCTTGACTCAGACATCATAGCATGCCTCATACCCTTCAGTAGTTTCCCTCAGGGGATGTCCTATTTCCTCCTGACTTTGCTTCTCTTCCAGTTGAGGCCCAGGTTCAGTCCTGGCACTCCGTATTATCTTTCTCCTTAGATCACTTAGCACCCCCTTGCCCCGCATCTGCCAAACACCTATCCAACTGCCATCCATGGTTTAATTCAGCTCTCTTTCTGCACCCCATTTACCCCAGGTGAGCTGAGCGCCATCGGCGTAAACACCCTTCTCCTAGCTCCCATTTACATTTCCACAACTGTCACCACCATTATAGATCCCTCATCCAAGACGCAAAAAAAAGACCTATTACTCCAACTCTTCCACTGCTAATTCCACTCAGCAACTGAACTGCGTTCTCCAATCCCTATCGACTACACATCAGTGACCTGTCGTTCCATTGTCCCTGATGCATCTCTCCTCGCTTCCTTCTTCACTGACAAGGTCTCCACCTTACATGTCCAGTTCCCTGCCTGTCCCCCACCACTGTCTCCCTTTTCATCGCACCCTCTGCCCACTCCCTCTACTCCTCCATCCTCCACTCCCTCCCCTCAGCCATGTATGGTCTTCTTTTCATACCATCTCACCCCTAGAATTGTCAACGCCCTACTGTCTTCTCATAAGACCTCTTGCATTCTTGATCCCATCCCTTCCTACTGGCTTCCTGAACCCTCCTTAGCTCTTTTTCCTTATGCCCTTGGTATGTTTAATTCCAGCCTCTTCTCTGGCACTTTCCCTTCCCTCTGGAAACACGTTCTTGTCTGACCTATCCTCAAGAAACCATCCCTGGAGCCTACTGTCCTGGCCCATTGGTGTCCCATCTTAAATATCCCTTTCCTCTCAAAGATACTTGATAAACTTGTCTTCACTCAACTCTCGGCTCACTTCGATTCAACTCATGCACTCCCATCCTCATCAATCCAGGTTCAGGGCAGGTCACTGCACAGAAACTATTCTTCTTTCTCTTCTCAACGAGCTTCACATTTCTCATGACCATGGTGATATTACCCTTGCTGTCTCCCTAGACCTTTCTTCTGCTTTTTACCTAGTGGATCACACCAACCTTCTTTCCCGTCTCCACGATTTCAGCTTACTGAGAAGGAATGAATCTCTCCTATAGACTCCATTTTGTCTCTCCTGATCTATGAGACTTTATTTTCTGTGTCAAAAGTCATGCTGTAAACTGATACCTGAAGCTTGTACAATGGAACAGCAAATGTTGCAGAATTTGTTACAACCACAGACCAGAGGTCAGATGGGGCCCTACCCTCACAAAGGGTGTGAAGAAAAACGGCTGGATAGGAAATTCCAGAAATAAGGAAATTGCTGAAGACACGTTTAAAAACAGTGTGAGACAAACAGGTATAGCAAATAAGAAGATTAGATAACGAGGAGTCAGGGTAGGTAGGAAGGTAGATAGTAAATTAGGAGATCAGATAGCTGAATGAGGGAGGGATTAAGAACATGTCAAGACAATGAAACGGACTTATAGGTTAAAAATCACCAAGGACTTAGGCTCAATAGTTTGAGCACATGTAAAGAGTAACTGAAAGCTGTATTCTGGGACAGACAGTGACAGACACTCTAGATGCGAGTGAAGTCACCTTCTGCCCCACAGAACACATACTAGGTGGTGCTCTAGACTGACTGTAACTGCAAATTGTGTGCATCAGGTGTAAGTCAATGCTGAGCTTGTTTATTGCAGACCAACCAATAAATTAGGTGCTTATGTTATCAGTTCAATGTCTGGTGTCCTGTTGTGAAAGAGATAGAGATTTTATATGGTAAGACATTTAATGTTGGGATGGTACATGCAGCACTATAACACAAAGAAAAACCCTCAACACTTCATGGTATTGTCCATCATTGGTTTCGGTCCTATCTTTCCACTCGTCCAAGCTGGCTCCACTACCTCTTCACCCACATCTCTAACCTGTGGCATCCTCCAGGGTTCTGTTCTGGCTCCCCTCCTAATCAATATTTTCATAGCTCCCTTAGCACTTATCATCCAATAGACTGGCATATCCTGCTACTTCTATGCTGACATCATCATCCTGTTCCATCATACTAGCCTCACTGTCCCTGATCTCATCCCCTTGAATTCTTGTCTGCTTCAGGTCTCTTCTTGGTTATCTACAAATTTCCCCCACCTCAACACCTCCAAATCCGCTGCTATTTGGTTTACCTTTCATACTCCCTACCCCTCCTTGGCCCCTTCACTTGCACAGTCCACTCTTCCCCTTGTTAATTCCATTCGTTATCTCAGAGTGACCCTGGACTCATCCCTCTCCTTCTATGAGCACAAATCTACTCGTGTTCGCCATTCTTTTGTATCCCTCTGACAACTTCGCACCGTACACCCATTCCTCTCTCCACAATCACCAACAACACTTACCCTATCCCTAGTTACCTCTAGATTCAATTATTGTAATATTGTCCTCGCCAGACTCCCTCACTACCAACGTCAGTCCGTCTCCTTTCTCAAGCTTCCTGATCAAACTGTATCACATCTATGCTCATTCATTTGCACTGGCTTCCCATTAAATATCGAATTACCTATAAAATACTCACTTTGGTCCAAAAGGGACTCCATATTGGTATCCCCCAATATCTTTCAGATTTTCTGCAATTTTACACCCCATACTGTCTCCTCTGATCTCTCCATTCTAACCACCTCATTCTTCCTTCCCCTTCCAGCGCTCACCTCGAACTTACTCGGAAATTCAGCCTTTTTCTTTTTGGGACCTGACCTCTGGAACTCTCTGCCCGCCCCACTTCGTTCTGAACCTTCCTTCATACAATTCAAAAACTTGCTCAAGACCCACCTCTTTCATATGGCTTTCGACCTCCCTCCCTCTCCCATACAGTCTTCTCCCTGACTCCGTACCTCATGACTTTGACCTCCCTTTCCATATCCCTCCCATATAGCCCCCCTCTCCCATTCAGCCCTCCTCTCCCATTCAGCCCTCTTCCTGATTCCGTGCCTCCTATGATCCTTTTATCTAGCTCTGTCCTCTCTCTCTTTTCTGTCTAATAATGGTGTTCCTTTCTATTTTCTTAGCTTTGTAGCTGGCTTTTATTTTAAACCACTCTGATGTGCTGCTTGAGCGGTATATCAAGCATTCAATAAAGATAAAGATAAAACTCTTGATCTGCCTCTGCAATGTCCTTACCCAGGCCTCTGGCAAAGATACTCATCTTGCTGCTGTCTGAAACTTGGCGTCGAGATACACCAAGTCCTGCGAGGGCCAGAGTTGACTCTTGGCGAAGCTGACCACCCTTCCGAGACTCTGTAAGTATGCGACCACGCTCGCCGTGACCCGCTTGCTCTTGGCCTTTGTTTTTGCCCGGATGTGCCAATCATCCAGGTACAGATGCACAAGAATCCTTTCCTGACGTAGACCCACCACCACCATTACCTTTGTGCATGTGCATGGTGCGGTTGCTAGCCCAAAGGGGAGTGCCTGAAACTGGAAATGACTCATGGGCACTGCAAACCTTAGGAACTGCTGGTGCTCTGACCGAATGGGAATGTGCAAGTAGGCTTCAGACAGGTCGAGGGACTTCAAGTATTCTCCCTTCCTGACCGACACAGTCACCGACTGGAGCATTTCCATGGGGAACCGAGGCACCTTTAGGCACAGACTGATGTGTTTGAGACCCAGGATGGGCCAAAAGGAGCCCTCTTCTTTGGGAATGACAAAACAGATCGAGTATCGAATGTAACAGCATTGGTTGTCCAGTACCTGTCGGACGGCTCACAGGTCCAGGAGTCTTTTCAACGTTTCCTGCACAGCCTCTCGAAAGGCAAAAGGATGAAGGCATCCACTGTAGGACTTTTTAATTTCCATGCGTAGCCCTCCCTGATGACCTCCAGCACCCATTGATTGAAAGTAATCTGCGCCCACACAAGGTAAAAGTCCCACAGCCTACCTCCTACAGGCACCACCGTTGCGTGGGCGGTCCTCGCTTCATTGCTACTTTTTAGGGACCGTGGAATAGGAAGAGAAAAAAATCTCTGCCCATTCCCCGAAACCCCCGAAAGGACTGACCTCTGGAAAGGAACTTGCCTCGATGATATGGCGCAAAGCATACTGCTCTAAATTGCCAAAAACTCAACATCTGGCCCCGCTGTGGGTTGGTTACCCTAACGGGCTTTAGTTTGTCTTCTGGCAGGCGACCCCCTTTAGACTCTCCTAAGTTCTTGACCAATTTATCGAGGTCCTCTCCAAATAAGAGTTTCCCCCTGAACGGTAACTTGCTCAGACGGGACTTAGATGAGACATCGGCCAACCAATTTCGAAGCCAGAGGTACCAATGAGCCGCTACATTCACCGCCATACCTTTGGACGCCCCTCTTATCAATTCATAAAGAGTCTGCCAGGTAAGCTGCGCCTGACTCTAGTTTGGCCTCCTTCGCTGGCAGCATGTGGAAAGTACCCAAGAACACAATAATTCCTTGCATCCATCTCAAACCCGCATGCCCCACAAAAGCGCCACAGACTGACACTTGCAAGGAGAGGGTATTGATATGAAATGTCTGCTTCCACCTTCCTATCCTGAACATCCTTAAGCGCCGAACTACATTCCACCGGAATGGTAGTCTTCTTAGTTATTACTGACACTGCTGTGTCCACCTTCATGGACCACAGGAGGTCTTGCCTTCTCAGGGAGTGAGTACAGCTGCATCATAGTTTGTGTTCCTTTCAAGTTGGCCTCCGGCACGACCCATTCATCCTGAATCATCTCCCTGATAATCTGATGCATAGGGAACACCTTCTGTGTCTTCCTGACAGCCTGGAAAAGAGGATCTTCCAGAGGCTCCTCCTCCAACGGAGCCTCCGGGTCCATATTTAGGGCCTTTAGGGAATGCGTAATTAAAGACACAAGCTCTTCCCTCCGAAAAACATGCACTATACCCGATTCCTCTGCTTAAGGGATCTCACTCACCTCCAAATCCATGTTCTCCTCTCCCGCCTCCTGCGCCAATACGAAATCTTCTTCATCCTCAGATTGACAGGAGCCCATCTCTCCCCAAGGGTCCTCCTCCATCTGTCTGCTACTAGGGCCTCGTTCACCTATCGCTCGTCCTTCAGAAAGTGGCTCCGGTAAAGCCCTCTTTGGCCCCTTTCCTTGCGCGCAATCTGGGTCACCTTCTCGCTGCTTTAGGCAAATGCCTTGAACATGAGGAGAACAAATTCTGGCGAAAAAATGTCTGGTGCATCTCCCCATTGGTCCGAACCTGGAGAACGCTTTGAGGGCTTCACAGACTTTCTAGACTTCTTCTTTGTGTCTTGTGTCCCTGGAGGTAGGGCTTCCGAGTCCCCTGCTGCCGACCTTGTATGAGCAGCAAGGATGGGTATCCAGTGGGCCTCCATAGCTGAAGAGAGGTACTCTGTCTCCCTGAAGGATCCAGCCTATCATCTTCCCGTCCCTTTGAGGAAACCTTCCTCCGCTGACCTGGCCCCCGCGTCACAAGTGCGGCAGAGTCCAGCGCTGGACATGGAACCCCTATGAGAGCCACAAGTCAGACACATGCTCTTTGAGGCATCCTTAACTAAACCTTCTACTGCAGGCAGATGTATCTTCATTTTTTTTTCACAAAATAGAGAGATGTTAAAAATAAAGGTCAGCAGGAACCTATAGGAAAAACCTGCTCTTCCCTCAAATCCTTACTCCTTTCAAACCTCCCTCTTTTTTTTTTTTTAAACAGTGCCCCCAAGAAAAATAAAAAACGTGACTGCAGGCCCTGGAGTTCGCTAAAACCCAAGTCTGCCCTTTCTGCCCACCACAAAAACAACAATACTGAAAGTAAAAGGAAATGAAGGCTTAAATCTGAGTGAAAGCAAAAATCTATGTTTTCAAAATGGTGGCCATTACAGCGGTGTGTGGGAAAATGCCACCCAGCACACTTACCAGCGAGAAACAGGTTCCAAATCTACCCCAACTCACTTAAGCGTCCAACAGTACCGCTTGCACTCCTAACGTGATGCTCAGCTACCTGCAGAGCTTCGGCGGTGTCGGGAGTGTTAAGAGCTTGAAGACTGCTGTCGGCTGTCCCCAATCTCCGCGGCACCGAGAGCTGAGTGGGAGAGTGTGCACAAGCAACCCTCCTTTCTGCACTGAGGTGCTTTCTGCCCACCTGCAGCTCCTGGTCTCAGGGAATCCCCCGGTTCAAGGCCCGCAGAGCGCTCTCTTTTTTTTAAAATTAACTTTATTGTGCCTTCAGAGCTCTAAAGAAAGAGCTCATCTATCAAAAAACAAATTTTACAATTTGAAGATCCTTTCCTAATCCTAATTCCTATCAGTTCCTCTAGTGAGTCCAACCTATGGAATCACCTCACCCCAGCTGCTTGGAGACTGAGATTCTGGCTCTGGTGGGAGGTGCCACCGGAATGTATACTCCGATGTCATAAATGTGACATGCACAGTCTCCAAGCTGCTGGTGAGGTGACACTACCCACAGGTGTGGGACTGGACTGGAATGATAAGGAACTGGGCATTAGAAGCATGGTTTTGCAGTAGTAAATGTGATTTGAGCAGCCTGACAAGCTTAACACAAAATTAACAATGCCTCACAAAAACATGGCTAACTTTTTGACTTTAGTCAAGCCTTCACAAAAGCCTTGATACCTCCCCACAACCATGGAACGCCAAAGAGAAAGGGTCAATAAACTCCAGTTTCTCCCCCACCCAATTGGAGCAGGGACTCTCACACAGAAGACACATGAAGAGTTATGCACCATTCTGCTCATACTTCCCCATAAGAGCTTTCCTGGAGCATGCCCCAACCCCATCTAAGGCTTATCCCTTCCTTAAATGTTTCTTGGAGAACTGAAGCAAGAGAGAGTTCCGTTTCCTCCTCATGATGACTTTCAATATTGGCAACCGCTGAGTTTAGGAGGAGTGGCCTAGTGGTTAGGACATGGTACTTCAGGACAGAGGGCCGGGGGTTTAAGTTCCACCTGGGGACAGCAATCTCAGGCCGGAGGGACTGGGGTTTCTAGTCCTATAGGCACTCCTTGTGGCCTTGGGCAAGCCACTTAACCCTCAGTTGCCTCAGGTACAAGGGAATGTATCCACTATCTGCTTGTAGTAATTACATAAAGCGTAGTTACTCACCTGTAACAGGTGATCTCCGGGAAAAGCAGGAATTTAGTCTTCACATGTGGGTATCGTCGGTACCAACGGAGCCTGTGCGGGAACGCTCCCCAGTGTCCAATAGGAACACTTTTGGGAGCATCCCTCAGCACATGCGCGCTGCCTTCCCGCCTTTCCAACTATCCCTCTTCAGTTAAGTTTGTAGCTGAGTGAAAGGATAGAGGGAGAGATGAAAGAGACAAAAAGATAGAGAGACAACTCCTAGGGGAGGTGGGTGGGTTGTGAAGACTAAATTCCTGCTGTTCCCGGAGATCACCTGTTACAGGTGAGTAACTACGCTATCTCCAGGAACAAGCAGGAATGTAGTCTTCACATCTGGGGACTCCCTAGGTGAAGATGTCAGGGAGATAGCCCCAGGAAGGTGCCACCCTAGAAAGGTAGGCATCCTCCCATGGATCTCTGGCATTCCACCAGGGTTGGTGGGTAGGAGTTGAATTAGGTCTGAAAGAGATTTTGAAGAACAACTTGGCTGAAGAAGACATCCCGACGGGAGGCTTTATCCAGGCAGTAGTGGGCTGTCAAGGTGTGTACTGAAGCCCAGGTGGCTGCTCGACAAATGTCATCGATAGACACAGAGTGGAGATTAGCCATGGAAGTGCCATGGCTCTCACGTTATGAGCTGTGACATGGCCATGAAGAGGAAGACCCTTACTCTCATAAGCAAAGGATATGCATTGGGCAATCCATTTAGATAAAGTTCTTTTGGAGACTGGAAGTCCCAAATGACTAAAATCAAAAGCTATAAAAAGTTGTGAGGACTTTCTATGTTGCTGTGTTCTCTGTAGGTAAAAGGCTAAGGCTCTTTTACAATCCAAAGTATGAAGGTTTCTTTCTGCATTAGAGGTGTGAGGCCTCAGAAAAAATACAGGAAGATAAATTGATTGATTCAAATGAAAAGGCAAAACCACCTTTGGCATAAATTGTGGATGAGTTCTAAGAACAACCTTATCATGATGAAAAATAGTATAAGGAGGATCAGCCACTCAAGCTTGCAGTTCACTAATGCGACGTGCAGAGGTGATTGCAATTAGGAAGATGACCTTCCAGGTCAAAAACTTAAGGGTTGTAGTGGCTAAAGGCTCAAAAGGCGGCTTCATGAGCTGCCCGAGAACTAGATTTAGATCCCATGCCACCGGTGGTGGCTTAATGGGAGGTTTGGTTAATAGAAGACCTCTCATAAATCGGGATATGAGTGGATGAGAGGAAATTGGTTGTCCATTCAAAGGCTTATAAGAAGCTGCAATTGCACTAAGATGGACTCTTACCGAATTGGTCTTTAGACCAGAATTCGATAAGTGAAGGAGATACTCTAGTATCAATTCTAAAGGTATGACAAGGGGGTTTAATCCCTTCTTGGAGCACTATATAGTAAAACGTTTCCACTTGAAGGCATAAGATCTTCTTGTGGAACATTTCCTAGAAGCCTGAAGGATATCCTTTACCTGTTGGGACAGGTTGAAATCCTGGAGGTCTAAGCCTTCAGCAACCAGGCCATGAGGTGCAGGGACTGGGGATTCGGATGCCATAGCATCCCATCCTCTTGGGAAAGGAGATCTGGAGCATACCCTAACTCCAGAAGTGCAGCTTGAGAGAGATGTAGAAGCAGGGGATACCACGCTTGGCGTGGCCATCGTGGCGCTATGAGAATCAGGCGACCCCTGTCTCTCTGAAGCATGAAGAGTGTTTTGGGGATGAGGGGAATGGGTGGGAAGGCATAAAGGAAGTCCTGACCCCAGTGAAGGAGGAAAGTATCCCTTGCCTGACAATTGTGAGCCGGATTCCTGGAACAGAACCGGGGAAGTTTGGCATTCAGTGGACTTGCAAAGAGGTCTATGTCTTGAGTGCCCCAGAGATGAAATATCTTTGCCACCAGGTCTAGGTGGAGAGACCACTCGTGAGGCAGCAGTACTCGACTGAGTTTGTCTGCCCAAAGGTTTTGAATGCCTGGAAGATATACCACTAGAAGGTGAATTTGATACTCTCTGGTGAGGGCCCACAGTCGTAAAGCTTTGTTGCATAAAGACAGAGAGCCTGTCCCGCCCTGCTTGTTCACAGAGAACATGGCTACTTGATTGTCTGTCTAGACTAGGACTGTCTTGTAGCTGAGCTGGGCGTGGAATACTCGAAGAGCTAAATAGATTGCTCTTAATTCCAGGAGGTTTATGTGTAGACCAGCCTCCTGTGGAGTCCAGGTTCCCTGGGTAGAGAGATGATTCAGGTGTGCTCCCCAACCCACCTGTGATGCATCTGTTAGGGTGGCCTGAAAAAGGGGTTGATGAAAAGGAGACCCCACTGTCAGATTTTCTAGTGATTGCCACCATTGGAGGGACAAAATTGGACGTTGAGAGTTTATTTTTTTGTCTGATAAAAGACCTGTGGCCTGTGTCCACTGTGTGGATAGGGTCCACTGAGCTGCTCGCATGTGGAGGCGAGCATATGGGACTACATGAACTGTGGATGCCATATGTCCCAGCAACTGTAGTAGTTCTCAAGCAGTTAGGGAGGATTTCCCTGCTGCCTGAGAAGCTAGCTGCATTATGTGAAGACACCAGGCCTGTGGAAGGAAAGCCTTTGCCTTTCTGGTATCTAGACAGGCCCCTATGAATTCCAGGCATTGGGAAGGAACAAGTTGGGATTTTGGGAAGTTTATTACCAACCCCAAGTATTGGAGGATTTGCATTGTGTGAGATAGTGCAGTGCTGGCCTCTGCAACTGTAGGGGCTCGAATGAGCCAGTCATCTAAGTAAGGGAAGACGAATATCCCCAGGGTTCGCAGAAATGCAGCTACTACTGCCATGCATTTCGTGAATACCCTTGGTGCTGAAGCTAAACCAAAGGGAAGAACCCTGTACTGGAAATGTTTTCCCCTGAAAAGGAATCGTAAGAATTTCCTGTGATCTGGATGGATCAGAAAGTGAGTGTATGCATCCTTTAAGTCTAGAGAGCAAAGCCAATCCTGGCTTTGAAGGTATGGCAGAAGAGTTCCTAGAGAAATCATTTTGAACTTCTCTCGAAACAGGTATTTGTTCAATTCTCTGAGGTCTAAAATGGGTCTGTGTCCTCCTGTTTTCTTTGGAATAAGAAAATAGGGGGAGTAGAACCCTGCACCCTGTTGAAGAATGGGTACTTCCTCTATTTCCCCTTGGGCAAGAAGTGCTGATACCTCGTGATCTAGCAAATCATTTGCGGAGGTTGGAGAATTGAATTGTTTTAGAATTGTAGGAGGGGGCATGCTGTAAAAATGGAGCTTGTACCCCTCTAATATAAAGGACAGAGTCCAATCTTCTGCTGTTATCTGATGCCATCTGTTGGCAAAGTGGCATAACCTGCCTGGGATATTGGGGGGTTGGGGACCCCTCAGAGGCAAGAAAGCTAAGCTTTCTAGGAAGGAGTCAAAGCCCTTGAGGGGGCTGAACCTGCAGAGCTGCTTGGGCTCTCTGGCCTTTTGGCTTCTTTTGCTGTCTAGTTTGTCCCTTTTTGGCAACCTGACCCTGAGTTTGACTCTGCTGGGTATAGGAAGGATAAAATTTCCTCTTTTTGCTGAAAGAGGGTTTTTTATAAGGCTTCTTTTTGGCTGGAGTGGCTGTAAATTTCGACAATCTATCTAGAGTAGTATTGTCAGCATCTAACTCGTTAGCCTTTTCCTGCCAGTTCTTGCCAAAGAGATTCTCTCCCGTGCAAGGAATGTTGCCTAACTTGTCCTGTACCCAAGTCTCCAAGTCTGATGCCTGAAGCCAGGCAATCCGTCGTGCACCAATGGCAATAGCAGAGGTTCTGCTGATGCATTCAAAGCAGTCAAAGGCTGCACGATTGTCAACGTTGGAGACATCTTGAGCATGCTTAACTAGAGCAAGAAAGTCTTGTCTCCTGTCATCTGGAAGAAGTGGGCTCATAAGCTCCAAGTCTCCTGTAACTTCTTTGAGGAACATTCCCATATATAATATATATGAACTGATCCTAGCTGAAAGCATGGAAGCCTGAAAGGTTTGGCGCCCAAAAGCGTCCAAGGTCCTGCATTCACGACCTGGAGGATTGGATGCATGCCTCTTTGCACTTTTCATCCTACGCATGGCTGACTCCACCACCATTGAATGGTGTGGCAGCTGAGTCTTTTTAAATCCAGGACATGGCGGAACTCGATACATAGTATCAAGTCTCCTAGAGTAAGGAGATGTAGTCAAAGGTGTTTCCCACATTCTGAGCATCAAGTTATGCAGAATTTCATGGATGGGCAGAGTGGCTGCCTCCTTTGGAGCTTTAGGATATTGGAGAATTTCCAATTCCTTTGCTCTGGATTCCTCTTCAGGAGCCACCGTGATTGAAAGGCCCTTAGCCATATCACGAATAAAATCCTGAAAAGACATGTCCTCTGGAGGTGACATTCTGCGCTGGGGAGAAGAGGGATCTTCTGGGAGAAACCCTTTAGTACCAGCAGAATTGTCAGAGTCTTCGGAATCGGAGGATTCAAAGTATTCCTGACCACGGTGCTCATGCAAAGCATGGTCCCGGTATCGATCGAAGTCGGTACCGAGTTGATCCGGTACCGATCTGTCGATTCCAGCCAAAGATGGCATGGGAAGAATTCTCACCAGGGCCAGTACCGTCGGGTACCGGTACTGGTGTCTGTACCAGTGTAGGTACCGGCATCGGTGCCGATGTCGGTACCGGTGCCCGTTGGACCAACGGTACCACAGCTGAGAAGAGAGCTGCAATGCTGCATTCGATAGCGAGGAACCTCTGGTCTATCAATGCTGCCGATGCCTGGGAATCGGTACCGGTGAAAACGGCCAGGACCCCTGAGCATGGCACAGGTAGTTCTTGCGAGGTCGAGGCCTCAAGAACATCCTGGAGCCCCATTGATGCTTTGGAAGCCGAAGCCTCCCGCCGGGGCTGCTTTGCCGGTGTGGTTCCCTCAAGGGCAATGCCAATGGCCTCTCGATGCTTAGCAGGAGAGCTACCCTTTGAGGACTGGCTTTTATGTTTAGTTACCTGAGATCCATGGGAGGAAGAGGAGGCCCTTGAAGATGTTGATGCAATGGATCTGGCATCCGAAGAAAAGAGGGTACCGAGCTTTGCAGCCCGGTTCTGTCTTCCTCTTTTAGTCATCCCCATACAGGGGAGACATTCAGATGGAGAATGTTCAGGCCCTAAACATTTAAGACACCAATCATAGGTGTCAGTGACGGAAATGGTACTGCCACACTTAGTACATTTTTTAAAACCACTAGTTGGTTTTTCCATGTTTTAGGAATATGGGGCCTAGTGCCCAAAATGGCGTCTAGCACCGAAAAAGAAAAGTTTCTGAAGAGAAACAGTTCGAAGTATAAGGTTTGTTTTTTTTAGAAAAGAAAAGAACCGGCGGTACCGGTAAGCGTTGTGCGGAGGCAAACGTGACCACAAGAAAACAATTTTAAAGACAGAATTTTCTGCGGTGACAGGGTATGGATCCTGTCGGCTCCGCAGAAAATGAAGAACTGAAGAGGGACAGTTGGAAAGGCAGGAAGGCAGCGCGCATGTGCTGAGGGATGCTCCGAAAAGCATTCCTACTGGACGCTGGGGAGCGTTCCCGCGCAGGCTCCGTCAGTACCGACGATACCCATATGTGAAGACTACTTTCCTGCTTGTTCCTGGAGATTGTAAACCGCTTTGATTGAAGGATAAGGCGGTATAGAAAACTGGTTAAATAACATAAATAAATAAATAAAATACTTTGTCCTGTAATGTGCAGTAGAGGCGATCTCTTACCAGGGAGGTTCTTGCCATAATGGAGGGAAAGGGTGGCATGTGATTCTTCACAGACCTATCTGGGGGCGGGGGAGGGAAAGGGCTTGCTTCAGCAGGAGATCTGATGCTTGGGATGGGGATGGGGAGACCTGCCTCTGGCCCCTTGTGTTTTGATGGTAGGGGTGAGAAGGGATATGAGCCCCCATTACAGTTTGCATTAGCCTTGCTTGACTCCACTTCCAGCTCAATATAGTTAGTGCCACTAGCAGACTAAAGCAAATTGTGTTACATAATGCAATTTGTGCTAAGTGCATATTGATATTAGTGCTAATCAGCAAAAATAAACTTGTAGTAGGCTGCATGAGGTCCAAATTAACAGTACCAGAAACTGATTATTAAAATGTTTTATCATTTGTATTATTTAAGAAATGTGGAATCTTTAAGAATAGAAATTCCATGTGTGATAAAGAGTATAGTAGTGAGGGTATCTCATGCCAACTGCACAGAATAAATAAATAGATGGTGAAATGGTAATAGAAATTAGGGGGGCTAACAAATTAGGAAACACAATAATAATGGGAGATTTCAATTCCACTAATTTTGATTGTGTAGATGTCTCACCCAAACATGCAAGGGAGATAAAACTTCTAAACTGCTGCTTTATGGAACAGCTAGTCCTGCAACTGACAAGAGGGGGAAGTAGTTTAGATTTAGTCCTTACTGGAACACAGGACCTGGTGCAAAGGGTAATGGGTGGAGGGACCGCTTGGCAATAGTTCACCATAACACAATCCAATTTTTCATAATCACCAGAAGGAGGAGGCCAAGGAAACTTTCTGCTGTAGTATTTAATTTAGGAAGAGAAACTATGATAAAATGAGGAAATTAGTTCAAAAAAAGGATACCTTAAGGGATAACCAAAGATCCGGAAGGTATGTGTGGTGCAAATTATCCTCCATTGCTTGCGTAGTCGGGGCAAGGATATGGAGAAATGGGGGAGGGAAAAATTTGTTGATTGGGGTGCATAGTTGTGATAAAAAAAGAATGTTCTTTCCAGATTGTTATACTTCTTCCAAACGCTACCGTTGCTGGTGCATAGGTTAGTTTTAGAAGGCTTCCAGCACAAACGTTTTTATTTTATTTGAAATCTGAGAGCACCGAGGATAGGGAAAGGGTGACATATGCTAATAGGCGGAAGGGAGGGCTTGGAGTTTCTGAATTAAGGTTGTACTACTTGGCCGCTCATTTGCAGCAGGTAATGGAATGGTGTGGGTCTGAACAGGCCAAAGGATTTCTGCAAATGGAGCAATTTTGGTTTCCACACCACAAGTTTCTATATCTATCGTGGCTGAGGAGGAAGTAGATTAAGGGGAGGCAGCTAGAAAATTCATATATTAGGCATCAATGGGGACAGTGGAAACTGAGATGGAATAGGGTAGCCCCGGGAGCAAGTTTTTCTGCTCTGGGTCCAATTTGTGGGTCTCTGGAGTTGCTACTGAGATGGAAGAAGCCCTTTAGGAGATGGGTGGAAATGGGACTGCATATCTTTGGGAAACTGATGAATTGCCAAGAGGTCATGACTTTAGAGGAAATGAGGGCGGGTTATCCTGTTCAAGAGGGTGACTTCTTTCAGTATTTGCAAATGTCTCACTTTCTGAAGGGGAGAGATATACGGGGTAGTTATGAGGCCAATTTAAATACCTTGAAGTCCCTATGGTTAGGGTACTTTCAATCACGGGGACTTATAAGGTTGCTTTATAAGGTTCTGCAGCTCCAGGGTCTCCAGAGACAGGGGTATATAGAGGCTTAGGTGAAAGAACTGGTAATATGTTTAGATGATAAAGCGTGTATGGAGGAGGGTGGCAAAATCATCTATTTCTGTAACAATTCAAGAAAATGCTTATAAAGTATTAATGCGATGGTATTTCATGGCTGTAAGATTGAAGAAAATGCATGAATCTGCTTCTGATTTGTGTTGAAGGGCATGTGGGGGGAAAGGCACTATGTTACACATTTTGTGGGACTGCCCAAAGATAGTGGGATACTAGGAAACAAATCAAGGGACAGATAAAAGAAATATTTGGATTGGATATGGGCTGACTCCCCAGTTTTATTTTTTGGGGGTCTGGCCTGGTGGGGTCCTGAAGAAGTGGAGTCAATAATGACATGTGTACATAGCTTGGTTTTGGAGGAAATCATATCTGCCCTTCTTGGGTGAGTAGCAGCAGCATTTGCAGAAGAAGTTGACGGCTCTACACAGACAGCGAAGTCAATTGTTTGATACAAGGTGGAAGCCATTATTGGACTATTTGGGATGATTATAATTCTTTCTTATATGGTGGGAGGGATATATGGAAGGGTGTTCTTGAGTAGGGGGAATGGAAAATGTTTGACGTTAAAGGTGTTTGTGGGGATTTGTTTAAGTATATAATTTGCAATAAAAATTGAACATTTTGTAAAAAATGCAAACCTTAAGGGAGAGGTTGCAAAGGATAAAGTCTAAATGAATCATGGACACTGAAATACAACCTTAGATGCCCAGATTAGATGTATTCCATGCATTAAAGAAGGTGAAAGGAAGACCAAAAGACTTCTGGCAAGGCTAAAGGAGGAAGTGAAAAAGAAGCCCCTCCTCTCCTCTCTTCAGACCTGTATGGACTGCTACTACTGCCGCTGGTCCTTTTTTCTCACTATATTTAGACCAGGCTACACCTCTTCTGTCATTTCCCTCAAGGCTCAGTTTGTTTTGGACGGTGGATAATGCATTATGCTGATCATTCAGAATGGCTGATCATTAGCTGTAATGGGATTAAAACTGAAAATGATGCCAGGTAGTGCAAAAGATCCACGAGTTACCTTCTGGATACACTCTCTTACTGCTCATGTCTGGTCTCTTCCACATGACGTCTCCTGGTGCTTTCACGTTGCTGGAAGGGCTGGTTTTATTTCCATACATTCCTTGAAGATAGCTCTCTGTACCATGCAAGTACATACTACCCACAGTTGCCTCTGTTTCAATGATAAAAAAGACAATACATTAGCTCAAGACTGCAGGATGCAGGGCTGGATCCCTTCTCCCTCTCTTGTCCTCTACCTTCCACCTACTACAGCTGAAGTGCTAACCCCACTTACAATTTCTATATAGTTTTCCCTTCAACCTACTCATAGTTCTTACCAACACAATGCAGCTATTGCTCAGGATATGCCATGACGCTACTGCTCCAACTACAACTACTTTTACAAAACTACCATGCTGCGACTTATTTCTGTATGTAGTGCTACTAGACCTACACAGCACTAGACAGATGCACATAAAAGGCAGTCCCTGTTCATGTACCTTATAGTCTAATCAAGACACACAGGCAAGACAATAAGGGGCTTTAGAAAATTTATGATTAAAAACATGGTTAAAATCAGCAAGGCTATGATCAGAAGAGTCCAGATTTAAAAGCAACCTCAAAAGGGAAGGGGGGAGGGATTTTAGATTTAGCTAATGCCTATTTCAGAAGGCAGATTACATTCAGGTACAGTAGATAATTCCTCTGTCCCCCGAAGGTTTGCAATCTAAGTGTGTACCTGAAGCAATAGAGGGGTTAAGTGCCTTGCCTAGGATCACAAGGAGCGTCAGTGGGATTTGAACCCTGGCTTTTCTGGTTTTTAGACCACTGCTCTAACCATTAGTTTGGGTAGATGAGCATACAAACCCCCACACACAATCCACAATAATTCCTTCCATCCTGCAGCCCCATCATGTCTTCTACCTGACCTCTTCATTCCCTTTCAACCCCTGCCTGCACAAAAAGGCAAAAAGTGCAGAGTCTAGAGCTGGCAATAGAGGGAAAGGACACAGATAAGAGAAGCTTGCCTGATGAACAGTGTGTGAAGATGTAGAAGGGGATATGAGGGAAGAAAAGACAATGAGGTGCTGGGACTTGTAGGAAAGTAGGAGAAACTCTAGGCAAAAGTGGGTGAGAGAGCTATATAGCATTTTGAAAAGTCAGGTTACATAGTCATCATGACACCGGAGGAAGATACGCCATGCAGCCGAATTCTGAACAGAATGCAGTGGAGAGAGGTTGTTCGCTGGGTCATTGGTCAGGTTGCAGAAGTTTAAGTAGGAAGTGATAACAGTGGATTTGGGCTTTGATAGTATGAGCAAAAGCAAGGCATTGGTTTTGGCTATGTTGCAAAGAAAGAAACACCATATTTAACTAGTGATTTGGATGTGTGTAGAAGAGTCAAAGATGGTCCTGCTCAAGGGCTGTGGGCTGAGAGACTGCAAGGAAGATAAGTTTTATCTACAGAGGTAAGAGGAGGGGAGAAATACTACGGTGGCTCAATCAATCCAAAATAGTGCAGGTTGTTACATCATCATGGGCCGTTTACTAAGAGAGTCACTTAAAAGGTTTAGTTGTGATTTGGACATCTGAAGACATGCACGTGGATGTCAAAATCATAAACATGTCTCCATAGCCATTCCACAAATGACATTTGCAGATGTCTCCAGTGCAGAGACATCTAAGTAGGCATGGGGGTGTGTGCGAAGGTAGCGGACCTCACACGCCACCTAGATAAGGTCTTAGATAGTGCTGGAGAGGAGTCTGCTGTCTAGGTACATGTCGGTACCAATGACATAGGAAAATGTGGTAGAGAGGTTCTGGAGGCTAAATTTAGGCTTTTAGGTAGAAAGTTGAAATTCAGAACTTCCAGGATAGCGTTCTACGAAATGCTTCCCGTTCCACGTGCAGGACCCAAAAGGCAGGCATAGCTCCGGAGTTTCAATGCGTGGATGAAACAATGGTGCAGAGATGAGGGGTTTGGATTTGTTAGGAACTGGGGTACATTCTGGGGAAAGGAGGGGCTCTTCTGAAGGGATGGGCTTCACCTTAACCGGGATGGAACCAGGCTGCTGGCATTAACCTTTAAAAAGGAGATAGAGCAGCTTTTAAACTAGATAATAGGGGAAAGCCGACAGTCGCCCAAGAGCGGATGGTTCGGAAGAGTGTATCCTTGAAGGATACTACCAAAAGCAGAGAGGTTCCAAAAAAGAGCAAAGTAGCCCAAATGCCCTCGAGTATGGAGCAGACAGAGCTTAAAGATCCCAAATTACCCATGTCTACCACTAGCCAAATTAATATAAATAAAATACAGTCTCTAAAATGCTTGTATGCAAATGCTAGAAGTCTAAAAAATAAGATGGGAGATTTAGAATATATAGCACTAAATGAGAGGTTAGATATGATTGGAATATCAGAGACATGGTGGAAGGAGGACAACCAGTGGGACACTGTGATACCTGGATACAAACTATATTGTAATGATAGAGCTGATCAAATTGGTGGAGGGGTTGCGCTCTATGTTAGAGAGGGCATTGAGTCAGAAAGGATTAAAGTTTGCAGGAAACAAAATTTGCTGTAGAATCTCTATGGATTGAAATTCCATGTAAAAAGGGGAAGGCGATGGCAGTGGGGGTGTACTATCGACCGCCTGGCCAGAATGAACAAATGGATGATGAAATGCTGAAAGAAATCAAGGAAGCTAACAAAAGTTACAGCGCAGTAATATTAATGGGTGATTTAAATTACCCCGGTATCGACTGGGTCAGTGTCACGGCAGGACATGCTAGGGAGATAAAGTTCCTAGATAACATAAATGACTGCTTCTTGGAGCAGCTGGTTCATGAACCGACCAGAGGGGAAGCCATATTAGACCTAGTCCTTAGTGGAACACCAGATCTAGTGCAAGAGATAAGGGTGTTAGGGCCACTTGGCAATAGTGATCATAGCAGGATCGCCTTTGATTTAATTAGTGGAGGAGGGATAGTAAGGAAATCCACAGTACTACCTTTTAACTTTCGAAAGGGAGACTATGATAAAATGAGGAAAATAGTTAAGAAAAAACTAAAAGGAGCAGTTGCAAAGGTTAAAGACTTACATCAAGCTTGGGTGTTGTTGAAAAATATTATCTTGGCAGCCCAGACCAGCTGTATTCTACGCTTTAAGAAAAGTGGAAGGAAGTCCAAAAAACTGCCAGCATGGTTTAAAGCTGAGGTCAGAGAGGCTGTTGTTGCCAAAAAAGCTTCTTTCAGGAAATGGAAAAAAGAGCCAAACGATGAAACCTGGAAACAGCACAAGCACTGGCAGGTCAAATGCAAGGCATTGATAAAGAAGGCAAAGGGAGAATTTGAGAAGAAGCTTGCTGCGGAAGCAAAAACGTGAAATAAAGATTTTTTAAGTACATTCGTAGCAAAAAAACCTGTGAGAGAGTCGGTTGGACCATTAGATGATAGAGGAGCTAAAGGGGGACTAAGAGGCGACAAGGTGATAGAGGAGAGACAGAATGAATTCTTTGCTTCGGTCTTTACTGAGGAAGATGTAGGGATGTTACCCATGACTGAAGTGGTATTTAAATGTGCAGAAGAATTGAAGGAAATATCGATACATCGGGAAGATGTATTACAACTACTAGATAAACTGAAGAGTAGGCAAATCACCTGGGCCGGATGGTATACATCCAAAGGTGCTGAAAGAACTGAAATATGAGATTGCAGACCTGCTATTAGTAATCTGTGAACTATCATTAAAATCATCTCTTAATACCTGAAGATTGGAGGATCGCCAATGTAACACCAATTTTTAAAAAGGGTTCCAGGGGTGATCCGGGAAACTACAGACCGGTGAGCCTCACGTCAGTACCGGGAAAAATGGAAGAAACCATCATAAAGAATAAAATTACTCAGCATGTAGATAGTCATGGCCTAATGGGAGACAGCCAACATGGCTTTAGACAAGGAAGATCTTCTCTTACTAATCTGTTATGTTTTTTTGAAAGTGTGAATAAACAGGTGGACAAAGGTGAGTCGGTTGATATAGTGTATCTGGACTTTCAGAAAGCCTTTGACAAGGTCCCTCATCAGAGACTTTTGGCAAAACTAAAGAGTCATGGGATAGGAGGCAGTGTACTACTGTGGATCAGGAATTGGTTAAAAGATAGAAAGCAGAGGGTTGGGCTGAATGGCCAATTTTCCCAATGGAGAAAGGTGAATAGTGGTGTACCCCAGGGATCTGTGCTGGGTCCGCTGCTTTTTGACATATTCATAAATGACCTGGAAAGTGGAATAACGAGTGAGGTTATCAAATTTGCAGATGACACAAAACTATTTAAAGTTGTTAAAACCCAAGAGGATTGTGGAAAATTGCAAGAGGATCTTGATAAATTGGAAGACTGGGCATCAAAATGGCAGATGAAATTTAATGTGGACAAGTGCAAAGTTATGCACCTAGGGAAGAACAACCCAAACTATGGTTACAGAATGCAAGGTTCCACATTAGGAACCACCACCCAGGAAAAAGATTTAGGTTTCATTGTGGATAACATGTTAAAACCCTTGGCCCAGTGTGCAGCGGCAGCCAAGAGAGCAAATAGAATGCTAGGTATCATAAGGAAAGGAATGGAAAATAAAACAAAAGATATTATAATGCCTCTATACCGTTCCATGGTGAGACCGCACCTTGAATATTGTGTGCAATTCTGGTCACTGTATCTTAAAAAGGATATAGCGTTATTAGAAAAGGTTCAGAGAAGAGCCACCAAAATGGTAAAGGGGATGGAAGGATACTCCTATGAAGAAAGGCTAAAAAGGTTAGGGCTCTTTAAACTGGAAAAGAGACGGCTGAGGGGAGATATGATAGAAGTCTATAAATTAATAAACAGAGTGGAACGGGTAAACGTAGATCGATTGTTTATGTTATCAGAATATAGAAAGACTAGGGGGACATGCAATGAAGCTACAGGGTAAACTATTTAAGACTAATAAAAGAAAATATTTTTTCACTCAACGTGTAATCAAACTCTGGAATTTGTTACCGGAGGATGTAGTAAAGGCTGTTAGTGTAGCTGGGTTTAAAAAAGGTTTGGACAAGTTCCTGGAGGAAAGGTCCATAAACCATTATTAAGAAGGGACCCAGGATATCAATGCTTGACCCAATACAAGCATTGTGGAACCTGTGTCCCTTGGGGAAACTGCTAGGTACGTATGACCTAGATTGGCCACTGTTGGAAACAGGATACTGGGCTTGATGGATCTCGGTCTGACCCAGTATGGCACATCTTATGTTCTTATGTCCAGGGAGAAGCAATGGACTTACACGTCCCTGTTCAATCTCAGAAATTGCAGAGACGTCTGCAGGCACGTCCATGCTTATGCCTGCTTCAGGCACGAATAGGCATAGGAAAGAGCTTGTTTTCACCTTAAAACATCCTGGACAGTGTACAGAAGATGGAGAATTAAGTAACAAGCCTTAGATCACAAAGGCCCACATTGGGATTTGAACCCTGGCAACCCTGCTCTTAAGCCACTACTCTAACCATTATGCTATTAGACGTCTTTGTTCTGAAATGGTATCCTAGGGACATCTATATAGACGTTCGATGTATGTGCATATCGGGCACATCCATGTTTCCAAAATTGTCCTATTTACATTTTGTGCTTCCTCAGTGTAGCAACCTGCTGTCCTGCTCTAGAAACTTTAACCAATGTCAACAAAATGCACGGCTCTGTGTATGTCATAGAGAACATACATCTGAAGTGGTCAGCCCTGAGGGAGTGCTACGCCTACTACCAAAAAGAAACTAAGCTCAGAATAATGGAAATCCCTCTAAAGAACAGGGGGTCATTTAACAACCTATGTATGAAAAATGATGCCCAAATTAAATTTTAAGAACACCACTGACCACAGAGTGCTTGGATTTCTGCCACATTATCTCAGGAGCCCAGTTGTCCCCTGACCATCTACTAAGAAAACTGGTGGACAAATTCGTTTTTTGTCATTAAGCGTTTCTCTTAAGCAACAGTGTCTTTTGGGGAGGCTCCATCCATCCATCTGTCCCATTTATGTTTATTTGTTTGCTTGATACTGCTCTTTCATAACACCAGGGCGGTTTACAATTACAGCGTTGCTGAGAGCCAGAAAAGGAAAAGAACTACAATATGTGACAGGACAGAGAGCAAGGCAATCACACACAGAGGAAGGAGAGGTAGAGGGAGGAGCAGCAGCAGCAGTGAAATCAGGGGATAGTGGAAGGAAGGTCAAATGCGGAGCAGAAGAGATGGGTCTTTAGGAGATTCTTGAATTAGGGAAAGGAGGGCTCCTAGCAGAGAGCAGAGGGAAGGGAGTTCCAAAGACAGGGTCCTAAGAAGAAAAAGGCAGAGTGACGGGTGGACTGTAGATGACCAAATAGACAGATGCATATAAGAACATAACATAACATATGCCATACACTGGGTCAGACCAAGGTCCATGAAACCCAGAATCCTGTTTCCATTTTATAAGCCTGATCTCAGAAGCTAAGCAGGGTCAGGCCCAGTTAGGACTTGGAAGGGAGATCACCTTGGAAGATTAGCTGCTGTAGACTTGGTGTGTGGAAGAAAGGCCTGGCAATCTCCTTCTGGTGGCACCTTGCCATGAAAACCCACGAAATAGTCACAACTATCCACACAGTCGCCAGGCGTCAGCACAATTTGACAGCAAACAACAAATCTCACTGAGAGAAATATTCAGCAACACAGTGTGGATGATGCAAATGAATATTTCCTCTGACCGGATAGTGCCGGGGTAGTGCAAAGGGCAGAGCAGAGGCAGATCTGGTGCTTGTCCTGATAGTGGTGATTTTCCATGCTGTTATTCATATAACAGTCTGCTTAGCTAGGACAGCAAAGAAGCTGGCATAAGCGCTATGAGGGTTGCTTATCTGGATAGTGGATGAATATCGCTGCTATCTGGTTAGCAACTGCGCTGACTGCTAAATCCCGATATTCAGTTCTGGCCAGTATCTAGATACTGGCACTAAATATCCAGATTATATTTAACTCTGGCAGGGACAGATAAAAATTCTTCGCTGACTGCCACTGTTGAATATCCTCCCGATGCTGGCAACTGTGTGTTACAACCAAAACAAGTTAAAAGGTGCACACTTACATTGCGACATAAAGACGTATTTCTCCTTTCCTTCATTCACAGACTTAGGCATGTCTGTGGGGGGTCTCAGCAGGGCAGCAGTGGGTATATGAGTAGGGATCTGGGTGCGTGGGTGAGTGTCTTAAGTAGATTGTAAGCTCTGATGAGCAGGGGCGGTCACTCTTTATATGTCTGTACAGCACTGGGCATATGAGGAAGCGCTTTATAAATGTTAAATAGTAATTCTGGGCTTCATGGACCTTGATCTGACCCAGTGTATGGCATATCTTATGTTATGTCCCATTTCAGCTGTTTATACATTTGAAGATAACATAGGGAATCAAGCTGGGAAACTTGGATGTAAAGACCTTGCAACCAGGACTTACCTTCCGCACACATCCTCTTCATTGCTACCTCGGGTCTCCACACCTCGCCATCTCTTTGTGTCAGAATTCTGAAAGACGTGTCGGAAAGGTGTGTGGCACTCATAGATGCATCCTTCAGACTTGAGGGGTAGAAGGCACCTCCCTTGGGGTCTCCTGCTACAGTGCACACAAAGAGGGGAATGTCAAACCACAGCCAAGGGTCCCAGGACTAGATTCCTCTCTTTGCCAGCCTGAAAAGGCTACTCAACTCTTCCACTATTTCTCAACCACACAGATTTCATGTTCTTTTTGCGATAAATGCAATTGAAAGGTATTGGTTTTTTTTAAAGGGCTCACAAAGACAAAGGTTGGCAAATACAGAACATGATGATACCGGAATACAAGTCAGTCATGAAAATCCAAACGCTCTGGTTAGTAAACACTGGTCATACTATTTACATACATTCAGTGTGACACTGTCACTAGCTTTACAGACAGCGGTGATATTCAGCTGCTATTCGACAGGCAGGCAGTTTAAAATCAGGACACCCTTTTGCTGTCCTAACTGTATCTGCTTAGCTATACAGACAGTGACTAAAAATCACCAACTATCCATAGAGTTGGGGATAACACACACACACACACTGCCCTCGCTGCACCCTGGAACTATCTCAATAGTGCCAGGTTGGTCTATAAAATTTTAGATTAGCGCTTTGATAGTGCTGAAAATTCACAGATAAAGCACTTAGCTGGAAAGTGGTGGCCCCTATCCAGAAAAGTGCCTTTGAATATTGATCCGAATAATACTTGTGAATTCCACTAATTCTTAACTTTAAATATACAATTCTTATCAGTTATTTTACATTTTAGATTTCCATTTTATAATTTTTATAAAACCTTTATATGCAGGAAGAAGACTTCACTGGTTGAGTCTATACTTTTGAATGCTCAAGTGGTCTTACAAATCCATCATTGCTGAAAAAAACCTTTTTATTTGTAATGTTTTATACTAAAGCTCATTCCTGCTTCAATCTTTTTCAACTCCTATTATTCAAATGATTCAATAATATTGTCCTTATAGCATTACAGCATGTAGTTTATTCTCATAATTATTTAAGTAAAACTTCTATAGTAGATAGTCTTTCAAATGCTATGGCACGATATCACAGATACTCAATATTTTCATAAAGCTTCAATACCAAACAAGTGTGAAAAGCATACAGAGCATGGTCCATGGAATTCTTTCTAACCCAGTGGTTCACAGACTGAGTTGGGACCCCAAATGAGGTCACATCATCAGTGGATGGGATCACAGAAACAGGGCAGCTCCCCTCCCTCTGGATCTCCACTATGACCCATGTTTAGTAGGGACAGTCTGAGACCTGCGAGTCAGTGAATATTCACAGGCCCGAGAAATAGACAGAGATGCATTTCTCTGTACTGTATAAAATATAAAGATAGCAGCAAGTCAGATAATTATATTGAAAATAAAATTCTCTTTGAACTTTGTTGTCTGACCATTTTATTCTTTGATTATGTCGGTCCCAATCTGAGGTTTCTGCTTTCCTCTATCTCCCAGTGATGCAGGGCCATGTGCAGAGACTCAATGTGGCATCATGTCCTCAACGGACTTCAGAAGGGTCCGGAACCTATTGAGGGGTTCGCCCACGAGGCCCGCGGAGAAGCCCCCAAGTTCCTTGGCTAGGTCACATAAATACATGCCTGTGTACAATTGGTATGCCTGAATACAGCATAAGAGCATGGACTCTTGATCGGCTTTGTGGCCTAGGGCATCAGGGCTCTCGACTCCCTGCCAGGCGGAACCAAAGAATGTGACTTCGGGCTCTTTTGTTTTCTCATGGCTGACTCCACCACCATGGATAACCTAAGGCACCTTAAAGCCCTTAGGGGGCCTTAAGGCATGTTTGTCAGCCTTAATGTGCCCTAAGGTGCATGCTTGTCACCTTAATGTGCGATGTCCCATTAACGTGCGTTAAACGGCCAAGGCACCCTGTTAACATGCATTAAACAGCACATTGCTCCCTTTACACCGGAACGCCCCCTACCTGCCCACTGCCTTATATGACTTCAGGTACCTTAACGCTGCACTTACCACTGGTGACTTTACCACGGTTTAGTAAACATACCCCTAAGACTATAATCTAAGAAGGCGTGTCAGCTAGATTGCTCACTTGAAACAGGTGTTGTCTGAATACAGCCATTCACACAAATCCCTCCTCCCCGTCAAAGCTGTGAAAGCTATTGTATGGAGCTAAAAGAAGTCGCACACTAAAAGACATTTATATCTTTCCAGAAGGCTCTAGAGAATACTTCCTTCACTAAAGGGACCTTATTTACTAAAACATGTTAAGGCTTTGCAGCTAACGTACATTAATAGCAAAAGTTAACACATGGCAGCTGCAAAACCTCCATGTTAACTCCTGGGGGCATTTCTGGTACTCTGGGGAAGGCAGCTGTGTGGCTAACACAGGGCAACAGTCGTTTCAGCTAGCTGCATCTCTAGAGGTGAAGTTAACTATTCCACATTATCTGCCTCCTCAGCAATCAACTCACATTAACTGCAAGGCACACTATCTGCCCCCAATCTGAATTTATGTGCTGACTGACTGTATTGAATTCTTTAACATGGTTTAGCAATGACCTAAGTGTATAGAAACCTGCTACAGCTACAGGTATTCAGCTTTGTTTTCTCCGAATACAAAATACTCATCATACTCACATGAAACTCCCTAGCTAAGCTTTGTTCAACAAAGGGGGTGAACAACAATCACCACCAATGGGTGGAAATAATTTTTGGTGGGAAAAGCCATTATCTATTTTATGACTGTATTGTTTTAAATAAGGGAGGCAATTCAAAATTATAAAATGGACACTAGGGGGAACAAAGGGTGGCCTCTATTCCTCAAAGGTGCTGTGGAAGACAGGCAATACAAACGTACTATCCTCCTGAAAGGCCATGTCTAGACAACATCGGGATAAGAATGAGTGGATTCAATTCCAAGTCACAGCCTTGCAAATCTCCTCTATGGAGGTAGACCCTTGGGTAGGCAATTGCTGCTGCTATGCTACTAACATTATAGATTTTGCTATTTCCCTCCAAGATTCATCAACTGGGCATAACAGAAAAGGATAAAATCTGCCGTCCATTGATGTATTTTGTTATCTTGCTCCAAAGTCTATTATGACCAAACAAGACAAAAAAACTTGCTGTATTTTCTTTGGACTCAAGTCTACTCTAGGCAGAAGTCAACAGTACACTTGCAATCCAGATATTCCTCTGAAATGCCATGCACGCAAATATATGAAGTTCTGCATGATATGAATAGTATTGTAATTATAGTAACTACTAAAAAGCACCAGTCCATTAGATTGACTTCCTCATTTTCAAAGGTTATTTGGTTTTACTCTGTATTTCCCTACAACCAAAGGATAGAAAACCTCCATTTAAACCCATAAGACCACCTAATTTATTCCTTTATAGAAAAAACAAAAAGTGTTTTAGATTTTCTGTAGAAAATTGAGAAATTAGATCTTACCTGCTAATTGTCTTTCCTTGAGTCCTCTCCGGGCCAGTCCAGGAACATTAGGGTAGTCAACCTCCTCCAGCAGCTGAGGACTGAATTCTGAAAGTCTTGCTGACAGCCTATCCCGCTCCCCCTGGTGTCAGAGACTCAGTCTTCTATTGTCAAAGCAGCCTAACCTTAATACTAAAACTATGAAACATAACTAACAAACTTCCTTTTTCTTTCCACTCTAACTTCGTATCTTTTCCTTCCTTATTTTTTTTTTTACATACCACAGACGGAACCCCCTTAACCCTAGAGGGAACCCCAAAATCCACGCCATCACCACCTCTGGTCAACAGTGGCATAATGAAAGTCTACTTCAGACCTAACGGCCGAGCCCTTAGCCCCAACCAAGCAACTCACAGATGAACTGGGTGGGTCCTGGATTGGCCCGGAGAGAACTCAAGGAAAGACAATTAGCAGGTAAGGTCTAATTTCTCCTTCCTATTCATCTCTTCGGGCCAGTCCAGGAACATTAGGGCAGAACCAAAGCAGTGCCTAAACTCGGGAGAGTCCTGCGAGACCCGCCACAATGGCCGAGGCCCCCACTTTCGCGTCTCTCCTCGCCTCAACATCTAACCTATAGTGTCTTGTGAACGTATGAAGCGATGACCACGTTGCCGTCCGACAAATATCCACCGGCGGAACCAACGCAAACTCAGCCCAAGAAGCCGCCTGGCCTCGAGTAGAATGAGCTCTGAGCCCCTCAGGAGGCGACTTCCCCTTTGCTTCATAAGCCGCCCTTATAGCCTGTTTCACCCAACGGGCAATGGACGCCTTGGTAGCTGCCATCCCTTTACGTGATCCACCAAAAAGCACGAACAGCCTATCCGACCTCCGAAACGGCTCGGTTGCCTTGAGGTACCTACGGAGCACTCGCCCCAGATCCAACTTCCTAAGAAACCGATACATCTTACCCTCTTCCTGACCTGAAAAAGTCGGAAGCAAAACCGACTGATTCACGTGAAACCCGGACACGACCTTAGGGAGAAAGGATGGCAATGGCCTCAACATCACCTTTTCCGGCAAAAACTGAATGTACGGCTCCCTACACGAGAGCGCCTGCATATCCGAGATCCTTCGTGCGGAACACAACGCCACGAGGAAGGCGGTCTTCCAAGACAATTCACGCAAACTCCCCGTCGACGTCGACTCAAAGGGAGGCCTCGTCAAGGCCTCTAGCACTAAGTTCAAATCCCACGCAGGTACTACCTTCTCAATGACGGCCTGATATTCCTAGCCGCCCTAAGAAAGCGTTGAACATCTGCAATGGATGACAAAACGCTCCCCTGCACTGCTCCTCTATAGCAAGCTAGGGCCGCCAGGTGAACTTTGAGCATACCGAGGGCTAGCCCATTTTCTAGTCCCCCCTTAAGGAACGACAGGATGTCTGGCAATGCCGCCGCCGCAAACGGCCTAATGCCACGCTCCTCACACCAAGCCTCAAAGATGCGCCACACTCGCACATATGCTAGAGACATCGATCGTCTTCTGGACTTCAACATCGTGGCTATCACAGGCACTGAGTACCCTCGGCATCGCAACCATTCCCTTTCAAGAGCCAAGCCATAAGCAAAAACCGATCCACCTGCGGCATTAACACTGGACCCTGACTCAACAGGTTGATGCGATTGGGCAACCTCCAAGGACGATCAACCAGAAGCCGCACTAGATCCGCATACCAGGGCCTTCTGGGCCAATCCGGAGCAATGAGAATTACCTTCATGTCGCGCCCCACTATCCTCTGAACCACCCGACCTATCATCGGCCACAGAGGAAACACATAAAGCAGCTCTCCCGCCGGCCAGGGCTGCACCAGGCCATCGAGACCTTCCAACATGTACTCCCTGCACCTGCTGTAAAACCGGAACGCCTTGGCATTGCTGAGAGTGGCCATGAGATCCATGACCGGCTGACCGCAACGCACCGTAATGTCATGAAAGACAGCCGCATTCAGTTCCCATTCTCCAGGATCCAGAACATTTCGACTGAGATAGTCAGCTTGTACGTTGTCCTTTCCTGCCACATGCGCCGCTGAGAGAGCCCCAAGATGGACCTCCGCCCACTGCATCAACTGCTGACTCTCTTCTAGCAAGACCGCACTGCCCATGCCCCCTTGACTGTTGATATAGGAAACTGTCACCACATTGTCGAAGAACACGCATACTGCTCTGCCCTCGAGCAGCCCGACAAAATCTTGAAGCGCAAAATGCACCGCTCTCAGCTCCAGACGATTGATCGACCAACCGCTCTCCTCCACAGACCAGCTCCCCTGCGTGACCTGCGACAGACAATGTGCTCCCCAGCTGGACAGGCTGGTGTCCGTTGTGACCAACACCCACTCCGGGTGTTCCAGAGGCACCCCCGCACGAAGATGCCCAGGTACCAACCACCACTGTAGACTGTTGCGCACTTCCTCCGGACATACCAGCCTCCGAGATAGCGGATGATCTTGCAGAGATCATCTGGATAGCAACGCCCACTGAAGAGGTCGCATATGGGCCCTGGCCCACGGCACCAGGTCCAAGGCCGCTGCCATGGAACCCAGCAACTTCAAGTACCTCCACGCTATCGGAGCCCGCATTCGTAAGAACGCCCCTACTTGAGCCATAATCTTCAGCATCCTGTCCTCGGGTAGAACCACAGACCCTACTTCTGTGTCGAACAAGGCCCCGAGGTACGTAAGTTGCTTTACTGGTTGTAAATGACTCTTCGCTCGGTTGATTACCCAACCGAGCTGTTCCAGGAACTGCACTACTCGCGCAGTTGCTGTGACCGATTCCGTTAAAGATCCCACCCGGATTAACCAATCGTCCAGGTAGGGATGTACCAGAATACCTTCCTTCCGCAGCGCCGCTGCGACCACCACCATGACCTTCATGAACGTACGCGGCGCCATAGCCAGCCCGAACGGCAACGCCCGAAACTGAAAATGACCCATGGGAACTGCAAAGCGCAAAAACCTTTGATGATCTGTTCTGATGGGGATGTACAGATAAGTCTCTGTCAGATCGATAGACGAAAGCACCTCCCCCGGCTTTACCGCCCGAATAACTGATCTTAGGGTTTCCATCCGAAAATGTGGCACCCTTAAACTGCGGTTTACATGCTTGAGATCCAGAATTGGCCGAAAAGACCCTTCTTTCTTGGGGACCACGAAATAAATCGAGTATTGACGTAAGCTGCACTGGTTTTGGGGCACCGGCATCACCGCTTGAAGACGCAACAAACGCTGCAGCGTGTCGTTTATCGCTTTCCTCTTCACTGGCGGCCCACAAGGGGACACGAGAAAAGCTTCCGCCAATGGGTGAGTGAATTCTAGCACGTACCCTTCGCAGATGATCTCCAGCATCCACCGATCCGACATAATGGTAGCCCAGGCGGAGAGGAACCCCTGCAACCGACCCCCTACCGGGACCTCTGCCTGGATCACCCGCCCTTCATTGTGGTTTCTTAGAAGAGGACTGCTGGGCGTTAAAATAGCCCCTGCTGAAGCCTCGAGCTCCTCAAAAGGACTGTCCCCTGGCCATAAAACGGCCCCTTTGATAAGGTGCAAATCGAGGTCCCCTAAACCTGCAAAAATCTCTACCTTGACCTCTCTGCATAGTACCAAGGCCTCGCAGCCTTCGGCCAGTCCTCTGGAAGCCTGCCTCCTTTGGAATCACCCAAATCCTTCACAATTTTCTCCAAGGCTTTCCCAAATAACAGCTTGCCCTTATAGGGGAGCTTACTGAGGCGAGTCTTAGAGGACGCATCCGCCGACCAAGTCCTCAGCCAGAGAAACCTTCTAGCAGCAATTACTGATGCCATGGACTTTGCTGATATTCTAACCAAATCATAGAAAGCATCCGCTAAATAAGCTGCTGCCGATTCCAGCTTTGCTCCCTCCGCGGGAGACCCTTCCCCCTTCTCCGGGCATGGTTCTCCTTGGAGCCAACGGATAGAGGCTCTTGAAACATACGCCCCACAAATGGAGGCCTGCAGAGCTAGAGCACTGGAATCAAAAGCCTGCTTGAGAAGCGCCTCTAATTTGCTATCCTGAAGATCTTTAAGGGCAGCACCCCCTTCTACCGGAATTGTCGTCTTCTTCGTGACCGCCGAAACCAATGCATCCATCTTAGGCATCCGCAACAACTCTTTCTCTTTCTGCGGAACCGGGTAAAGCCTACCAATGGCGCGGTCCCCCCCCCTCCCCCGATTAGCTTCAGGGCATTCCCATTCTGATTCTATCATCCGCTTAATTACTCTGTGAATTGGAAAACAGCACTGCTCCGCTTTAAAGCCTTATAGCAAAGGATCTTCTAACAGCTCCTGTTGCACTGTCGGCAAAAAAATATTTAGAGCAGCGAGAGCCTGGGCAATAAGAGCTCCTAACTTTTCCTTGCGAAACACCCTGAAAACATTCGGGTCATCGCCTGCTCCCATCTCACCTTCTTCCAAGTCACTTGCCCAGGAGTCCAAACCTACCTCTGAAAGGATCTCCCCCTCTTCTGCTACCTGAGGTATAGAGAGCTGCGGCCCGAAGCCATCGAAGCCTGTCTCTGAACTTTTATCTTTTTGAGAGGATCCCTCTCTAGGATCCAACACAATGGACTCCCCTTTCTGTGCCTCTAACAAACTGGGAGCCACTGGTTTGCTTAAAGCCTGCACCTTCAAACAATATGCCTTATAAATAGCCAATATAAATTCAGTCGAAAACAAGGACTCTACCCCCTCATGAGACCCAGGAAACTGTTGTTGGTCTTGGCTTTCTACCGAAGAAGACTTGTTAGACTTCGTCTTTCTCTTTCCCACCTTGATCTGCTTCGCGGGAGGAATGGCAGGCTCTGACAAAATGGCCGCCGTACCAGCCTTATCTAATAAACCTTGCGGTCTGTTGGGCAAATCCCCCGATGCCGATTTAAGTTCCATTAGGCCTGAAAAGGCCTCCCCAACTGCTTACACGCGGAAACCACAAACTGGAGAGTCCGTCCGCCCCCCGCCCCCCCGGAAGCACTGCGATCCCTCTGCTAAGCGCTCGCTGCCAGCACCGAGACCACCCACGTAAAGCGTGCTTCCAAAAAATAAACTTCTCCCCGGCCTAAGAACCGTGGCGATGAGCGGAGAACCCCGCCGAAGAAAAAAACACCTGCCTCGTCACCAACAAAGGATTCCTACCTCCTGTAATGAGTCGGGCCGACGCATCTCCATCTCTCCGCTGCTAGCAGAACACAGAGAACGCGGCGTCGAGGGTAGGAAGGTGAATTCTGGGGCTCCCAGCTCCTTCTTCCACCCCGGAGTGACGAATCCTCCAAAAGAGAAGCAGGCTCTGCCTCTCGTGCTCCCTAACTACACCTCCTGGCAGCAGAGGACCGTTTCAGATGCTCCTTTTTTTTTGTTGTTGTTTTTTTTTATGTTATTGTCAGGGAGGTTTTTAACTGAGTAACTGCCCTGCTAGGGCAACCCAGCTTTTTTTTTTTAACTTAATCTACTCTATTCTTATACGTCTCTCCAGGGAGCCTGTCAGCCACACGTCCTTTCCAGCTGCTGAGGACTGAAAGACAGTCTCTGATACTAGGGGGAGCGGGATAGGCTGTCAGCAAGACTTTCAGAATTCAGTCCTCAGCTACTGGAGGAGGTTGACTATCCTAATGTTCCTGGACTGGCCCGGAGAGACGAATAGGAAGAAGTAGTACTACCCTAACATTTCTTTATTTAAAAGCATTTATATAATTGCCCATCTACTACTGTTCTCTGCTGCGTACAACAGAACATAAAACAAAAATAAAACCACACTAAATCCCCCAAAGTACCTAATTCCTTCTCCTACCAACTCAAATATCCCACATCACTAAAAACCTTCACAAATATATCCTCATACTTAACATCCAAAAGCTTGCTCAAAACAGAATACCTTCAACTGTTTTCTAAATTCCAGCAGTGTATTTGCCAAATGTACATCCAGTGATGGTGCATTCCATAAAGTTACCTCCACAGTTGTCGTCACCCTGGCATGCCTTTCAACCAAGTGGCACTCTTTCATGGCCTGCACTTCCAACAGCATAGCACTTAAACACCATAAATGGCAAGATGAAACATAAGATCTAATAAACTGTTTTAAGAACAGTGGTGCCTCCCCCTATAAAGCCAAGGCCCATATCTCTGAACATTTATGTTTCAATAAATCTGTGGACTCAGTCTTCCTCAAAAACATATGCCTCAATAAATATATTAATCTAGAATATGCCACCAGCCTCTCTGTTGCTTTTGTTTCTACAGACTAACGCAGCTATCTCTCTGGGAATAGCAGGAAGATTATGTGATAGCATATCAAGCAAGGGCTATAATCACATATGCTATGGATAAACCCTACTGGCACAAGTATAAAAAATCATTCAGTCTCATCTGGTCCTTTAAAAAAAATGGAGTTGTCAAATGGAATAAAAAAAAAATAGCTTTGCTTTACTCTGCTGCTTTTGCCGTGTTGGGGTCGGCAGCAGCAGAAGCAGGCCGCTGAAGCTGAGAATTCGAAATTTTAAAAAGACAACCAACCAAGCAAAAGCGTGAGACCGTGCCTCAATCCGCTCATTTGAGCAGTCCTGCCAATCCTGCCCCTTCTGATGTCACGTTAGGGGGTGGACCGGCCAGGCTGTTCACATGAGCGGAATGAGGCACGGGCCCGCACTTTTGGTTGTTCTTTTTTTTAAATTCGAACTCACAACTTCGGTGGCCTGCTTCTGCTGCTGCTGACCCCAACACAGCAAAAGAGGTAGGGCAGAGCTGTGCCAAATCACTGATCTTCTGGGATTTGGGGGGTTTATTTTTTGTCAGTGTGAGGCAGCCAGCACTGGTGTGATTTGGAGGCATTTTTTTTCCGCCTCTAAAAATTTGCCACCTGAGGCGGCCGCCTCAACCTGCCACATTATAGAACTGCCCCTGAAGAACAGTATCAAAGGCTTTGCTGAAATATTGGTAGATCACATCCATCGCATGCCCTTGATCTCGTTCTCTGGTCACCCAGTCAAAGAACTCAATCAGATTTATTTGGCATGATCGTCTGTTGGTAAAACCATGTTGCCTCGAATCATGCAACCTATTGGTTTTGAGAAACTCCACTATTCTTTCAGGAGCGCCTCTATTACTTTTGCTGCCACCGAGGTTAGGCTTACAGGCCTGTAGTTTGTCACTTCTTCCCTATTACCACTTTTGTGAAGAGCTACCTCAGCTTTACTCCAGTCCTATGGAACTTCTTCTGTCTCCAAGGATCTATTAAAAACATCCTTTAAAGGCCCTGCCAGAAGCTCTCTGAGCTCTTTCATTATCCTTGGATGTATCCCATCTGGTCCCATGGCTTTGTCCACTTTCAGGTTTGCAAGCTGTTCTAACACATCATCTTCTGTGAATGGTGTAGTATCTACTCCATTCCCATTTGTATATTTGTCAATCACAGGTGATCCTTCTCCAGGATTTTCTTTAGTAAAAACAGAACAGAAAGCGTAATTACTCACCTGTAACAGGTGTTCTCTGGGGACAGCAGGAATAAGTCCTTACCTATGGGTGACATCAGCGCTAACGGAGCCCGCATGGAAGCATCTCCCCAGCTTTCAAAGAAAGCCTTTGGGAGATGCACCACATATGTGTGGTCCCCTTTGCGGCCAAGGGTGCCATCTTGCCTCAGTCTAATGACATAGCTAAGATGGCAAAAATTAAAATATGGTAAAGAAGCAACTCCAAGGGGAGGAGGGAGAGTTGTGAGGACTGATTCCTTCTGTCCCTGGCGAACACCTGTTACAGGTGAGTAACTACACTTTCTCCAAGAACAAGCAGGAAAGTCAGTCCTCACATATGGGACTCCCCAACTCAGGCTACCGAGAACCTGTACAAAATGTCATGGCGACCAATGGAGAAACTCTCGCAAGATCCAGGTGTGCGGTGGAAAACGAGCACTCCGGTCACCTGAACACAGAAGAGTCAGAGGGTAGGAGTTGCCTATACTCCGAAGAGATTAAGGTGTACAGTCCAGCTGAAGGTGCCGTCCTGTCAGGACTCCCTCTCCAAGCAGTAGTGAGCTACGAAGGTATGGACCGAAGACCAGGTGCCTGCCCAGCAGATTTCCGTTGCAGATACAGAACGCAGATTTGCCACGGAAGTAGCCATGGCCCTGACGTGGTGCGCTATGGACCCACTGGTCTAGTGAAATCCCAGCCTGCTCATTGACAAGGGCAATACAGTCTGCCATCCAAATGGACAGAGTTCGCTTAGTCACTGGAAGCCCCAGTCGACTGGGGTCATAGAAGATGAAAAGCTGAGGTGCTTTGCGGTGGCCCCGAGTCCATTGCAGGAAGAAGGACAGGGCCTTTTTACAATCCAAAGTATGGAGGATGGTCTCCTCCCTTGCTGGCGTGAGGCCTCGGAAAGAAGCTGGGGAGCAACACTTCCTGATTGAGGTGGAATGGGGGACACCATCTTTGGCAAAAACCTGGGGTGTGTGTGGAGCATCACCCTGTTCTTGGAGAACCTCGTGCAGGGAGGCTCTGCCATCAGAACCTGGAGCTCATTGATCCTGCAAGCTGATGTGAGTGCCACGAGAAAGATGATCTTCCAGGAGAGGTAATGCAAGTGGCAGATAGCCAGGGTCTGAAATGGCGGCTTAGTAAACTGCAAAAGCACTACATTGAGATCCCACTCTGCCAGTGATGGGTGAATGGGGGGGGGGGGGGTTGGATAGCATGAGGCATTGCAGGAACTGTGATACAAGGGGCTGAGCCAAGAGGGGTTTTCTCTGAAGGGCATGGTGATACGCACATGTGCACTCTGACTGAATTGGACTGCGACAGGTGGTGTAGGTACTGGAGTACCATCTGAACCAAGCAGGAGAATGGGTTTGCCCACTTCTCGGTGCACAAGACTGAGAAGTGACGCTACTTGAAGGCATACATCCTCCTCATGGAGGCCTTGCAGGAGGCCAGAGGGACCTCTTACATGTCCTGTGGGAGAATGAAGGGAGTCAGAGCTATCCTTTCAGCAGCCAAGCCATAAGTGACAGGGACCCCAAGATGGGATGTAGGAGAGAGTCCTTCTCCTATGATAGCAGTCCTGGGTCACGGCCCAGGGAAATCGGCGATGCCGCTGACAGGTAGAGAAGCAGCGGGAAACAAGGTTGCCTGGGCCACCGTGGGGCTATCGGTATCAGTGATGCCCTGTCACGCTGAATCTTGGGGAGGGTCTTGGCGACCAGTGGTGTCAGCTGCAAGGCGTAAATGAGGCCTTCTGTCCATGTGAGGAACGCATCCGCTGCCAACTGGGATGGGTGCAGCTGGCGGGAGGAGAAGCGGGGCAACTGTGTGTTGTCCAGACTAGCAAACTGGTCCACTCGAGGGACACCTCAGAGTCAAAACAGCCGGGAGGCCCCCTGGGATCCAGGCACCACTCGTGCAGCTAGAGGACTCTGCTCAGCTTGTCCACCAGGGCATTGTCCTAGCCAGGGAGGTAGACCATCCTTAGAAACATTCCGTTGCGTGTTGCATATGAGCAGAGGGCTACCATCTCCTGGCAGAGGGAGCACAACCCTTGCTTGTTCACGAGAACACTGCAAGTTGGTTTTCAGTCTGGATCAGCATCAGCATCAACTGGTGCCGCAGCCAGTGACAGAAGGCTCAGAGAGACAGGAATATCACACGGAGCTCCAGAAGGTTGATCTGCAGCTGGCATTCTGTATGGGACCAGCTGCCTTGTGTCCAGAGGTCCTGACAATGAGCTCCCCAGTCCATCAGGGAGGTGTCCGTGGTGAGGACCCTCTGGGAGGTGGGTGCCTGGAAGGGCACCAAGGTCTGCAGGTGGTGGGGAATTTGCCACTAGTCAGAGTCTGCCAACTGGCGGGTCACTCTCACCCTGTCCCGAATCCTGCCTGTGGCTTGTGTCCATTGAGAATGAAGGCACCACTGGGCCACCCTCATGTGTAGGCGGGCATATGGGGTCACATGGACCATAGAGGTCATGTGGCCCAGCAGGAGGAGGAGAAGCCAGGCAGGTAGCAACCAGCGATGTTGTACCTCTGCGGCTAGCCCCCTGAGGCATTCTGACCTTTCCTGAGGGAGGAAGGCCTTCTCTTGGAGGATGTCTAGCTGAGGTCCTATGAGCTCCAGGCACTGAGCCGAGGGGGTTGGGGGGAGGTGGAACTTGGGGTAGTTAATGATGAACCCCAGGTGCTGCAGGATGTAGATGGTTCGCTCAGTGGCATGTTGCACCTCTGCAGCTGTGCCTCCCTTTATAAACCAGTTGTCCAGGTAGGGAAAGACAAAGGCCCCCTTGGAGACGAAAGTGGACTGCGACCACTACCAGGCACTTGGTGAAACCCTTAGTGATGAGGCCAGCCTGAAGGACAGCACCCTGTATTGATAGTGACCTCCTTCCACCACAATTCGGCAGTTGGGATGGATCAGGATGTGCATATAGGCATTCTTCAGGTCTAAGGAGCATAGCCAGTCTCCCTGCTGGAGGTATGGCGGAATTGGTGCTGATGGTGGACCACCTGTGGACAAACAAGACCAGACACCCCCCTGTGGCTGTTGGGGACCCCCTGGGGGAGAGGGGGCCGTGCCCAAGGAGTCAAAAGTCTCCCTCAGGTTGAGCCAGAGCCGGCATCTAGGATTTGGGGGCCTGTTTGTGGAGGCCGTGCCCTTGCCCCTTGTGCTGTTGGCCTTGCTGCGGGGCCAAGAAGGTTTGGAACTGTGAAGCATTGCCAAAAATTCCCTTTTTCTTCTGGAAGAAGGGCTTCTTCCCTGGGGCTTTCTTATGGGGCTGCACAGAGGTCTTTTTAGAGAGTCTGGTCCTTGTCAGGAACTCAGTCTCTATTTCAGCCACCTTGGCTGCCATGGGTTTCCCGAAGAGATTCTCTCTAATAAAGCGGATAACGATATGTTTGTTCTGAACCCATTGTTTGAGGTTAGACAACTGCAGCCATGCTTGGCATCGGGCTCTGATGCCCAAGGCGGCTACTCTGGCTGAGGACTCGAAGCCATTGTAAGCTGCTTGGGATAAAAACTTCGAGCACTCCTTGACCGCCAAGTCCAGAGACTTGAATTGCTGAAGGGGTTCCCCTTCAAGGTCTGCCAAGAAACCAGCGAGCTCCCTCACCAGTTCTTTGAGGTACATACCGATGTACAGTTGATAGGATTAGACTCGGCACACAAGCATCGAGCCATGGAAAGCCTTTCGGCTGAAGGCATCAAGGGTCTGGGCCTCCCTGCCAGGGGGCACCAAGGGATAGTCTTTGGCTCTTGAGTTTGCGCATAGCAGACTCAACGACCATCGAGTTGTGGGAAAAATGTCTTCTGGGACCCAGGGCTTTGGCAGACTCAGTATATAGAGTCAAGTCGCCTGCTGACAATGGGCACAGACGCTGGTCTCTCCCACATACGGAGGAGGCGGAACTCGAGGATCGGAGGGATAGGCACCATAAGGGCTTCCTTAGGGAGGGCCTCATACTGGAGAATCTCCAGTTCCTCTGTGCAGGGATCCTCCTCGGCCTTGGTCTCGATGGCGAACGCCTTAGCTATGTCCCACACAAAGATGAGGAAGGCGATGTCCTCAGGCGGGGAATGGCACCGGGACACTGGGGGAAATGGATCTGAAGGCATGTCTCGGTGTTGCAGAGTCTCCAGGGACTCCATGTCCTCGGTCTCCCATTCTGACTCAAGGTCAGAGGATGAGTCTGAGGCCCCGCAGTCACCGTGGTCGAGGCCCGAAGGCCTGTGATCTCTGGAGGACGTGCGGTCCAAACTGCGTGTACTCACCAGACTGGACTGGTGTCCTAAGGAATGGGACCGGGGCCTTGTCCGATGCTGATGAATCTCTTGAGGCTGATGGCGCTCGAGGATTGGCTTGACATCTGGGGAAGCCCTCAAAGTCGAGGGTCCGATTGTCAGGACAGAAGATCCAGAGGAACCAGACATAAATGCCTGCTGCATCGCCATGAGGGCAGATATACTGCTCTCTAAGGCCGCTATCCTGGTCTCCATGCCAGCTGGCTCCACAGCCTTCAACTCAGGCACCAAGGGCTTTGGGCTCGGCATCAGTTCTATCCAGGGGGAGTCCTTGATGAGGCTGGTCATCAGATATTGACTCCTCCGTCCGGGGAAGTTTGTGGGACTGCTCCCGCTCCGACCCCTCGGATTCACGTCGGGGATTGCAGGGTTTGGAAAGAGTAGTTACTCACCTGTAACAGGTGTTCTCCAGGAGCAGCAGAAATCAGTCCTCACTTATGGGTGACATCGGCGCCGATGGAGCCCCCGTGCGGAGCATTTCCCCAGCTTTCTATGAAAGCCTTTGGGAATACTGCACGCATGCGCGGTCCCCTTCCCACCTAAAGGTGCCATCTTGCTCAGTCAAATGACATAGCTAAAAAACAGCACACAAAAATGTAAAAATGAACTATGTACAACTGCAACTCCCAGGGGAGGAGGGAGGGTTGTGAGGACTGATTCCTGCTGCTCCTGGAGAACACCTGTTACAGGTGAGTAACTACTCTTTCACCAGGATCAAGCAGGAAGTCAGTCCTCACTTATGGGACTCCTCAGCTTCAGGCTACCGGGGACCCAGAGCTGAAAAATGAGCTCCCTCTAGTCTCAGCATTAGAGAAAGGATTTCACTGAAAACATACCTCCACCGGTAGCCCAACCAGAGGGCTGGAGGGTAGGAGTTGCCTAAACCTCAAAGAGATTCCGGAGTACTGCCTGACCGAAAGCACTGTCCCTGCGGGACTCCCTCTCCAGGCAGTAATGGGCCGCAAAGGTCTGGCTTGAGGACCAAGTTGCAGCCCTGCAGATGTCTGCCAACAGTACAGAGCGGAGATGAGCTACTGAGGCAGCCATTGCCCTGACACGGTGGGCCATGACCCGACCCTGCAAAGGAAGGTCAGCCCCCCTGTAAGCACAGGTGATACAGTCAGCCACCCAAATGGACAAGGTACGCTTGGACACAGGTAAGCCTAAATTATTAGGGTCAAAAGATATGAAGAGCTGAGTAGCCCTCCTATGCCCCTGCGTACGCTCAAGGTAGCAGGATAAGGCCCTCCTACAGTCCAGGGTATGCAGGACTGTCTCAGCCCGGCTGGCATAGGGCCTAGGGAAGAATGTTGGAAGAACCACCTCCTGGTTGAGATGGAAAGAGGAGACAACCTTGGGGAGGAACTTAGGATGAGTCCTAAGGACTACCCTGTTCCTATAGAAGCGAGTGTATGGCCTGTCACAGACCAGGGCTTGAAGTTCACTCACTCGCCTGGCCGAGGTCAAGGCCACTAGAAATAGTCTTCCAGGAAAGGAAGCATAGAGGGCATGTAGCCATGGGTTCAAAAGGTGGGCGAGTAAGTTGCTGCAAGACCATATTCAACTCCCACTCAGGGGCCGGTGGACGGAGAGGAGGCTTGAGCAATAGTTAGCCTCTGAGAAACCTGGACACCAAAGGGTGAACCGACAAAGAATGTCCCTCCACCACTGAGTGGTGAGCTGCCAGAGCAGAGAGGTGGACCCGAACAGAATTGGACTTAAGGCCCTGATTGGACAAGTGCAGAAGGTACTGGAGTACTACTGGCACAGTGCAGCCGAAAGGATCTTCCTTGCGTTGCTGACACCACAAGGAGAACCTCCTCCACTTCAGGGCATATGTTTTCCTAGTGGATTGCTTTCTAGAGGCCAAGACCATCTCTTCCACTTCCTGAAGTAGGCCCCAGGGAGCCAAGACTACCCTTGCAGCCTCCATGCCATCAGATGGAGAGATTGGAGATTGGGATGCAGAAGGGAACTCTGATCCTGACAGAGAAGGTTGGGTTGGAATCCCAGAGGCACTGGTGTCTCCACTGCCAGTTGAAGTAGCAGGGGGAACCAGGGCTGCCTCGGCCACCTGGGAGCAACCAGAAGTACTGAGGCCTTGTCCCTGAGAATCTTGAACAAGGTTTGGGCCACCAGAGGCGTGGGAGGAAACGCATAGAGCAGGCCCTGGGACCAAGAAATCAGGAAGGCATCCGCCGCCACCCTTAGGGATGCGGTTGCCTGGAACAAAACCTGGGCAGTTGGTGATTCAGGGGACTGGCAAAGAGATCCATGGATGGAAGTCCCCATTTTAGGAAAATCTGTTGAACCACCAAAGGGTGCAACTGCCACTCGTGGGGCTGCAGAATTCTGCTTAAGCGGTCTGCCAGAAAGTTCTCCTGGCCAGGAAGATAAACAGCTCTCAGCAACATCTGGTGCCTGAGGGCAAAAGAGCAAAGGGCCTGTGCTTCCAGACATAGAGGCCTGGACCCAGTGCCGCCCTGTTTGTTCACATAGAACATGGCTACTTGTTTGTCCGTCTGAACTAGAACAGACTGGTGGGCCAAAGTGTGAGAAAAAGCCTTGAGGGCTAAGCGGATAGCCCGCAGTTCCAGTAGGTTGATCTGCTGCGTGGCTTCCCATGGGGTCCAGAGGCTTTGGGTGCAACTCCTTTGACAGTGTGCACCCCAGCCCTGTAAGGAGGCATCGGTTGTCAACAGCACTGTGGGGGCAGGCACCTGAAAAGGCACCCCCTGCAGCAAGTTGGGGGGGTGTAGCCACCACTGAAGAGACTTCAGGAAAGGTTTTGATACCCTTACTTTGTCTGCTAGGCTCCCTGTGGCCTGCTTCCACTGAGTTCTGAGGCACAACTGTGCAGGCCTCATGTGGAGGCGGGCATTGGGGGTCACATGCACAGTCGACACCATGTGTCTCAGGAGTTGCAGACAGAGCCTGGCAGGAACTCATGGCAAACTGAGAAACCGGGATGCCAACTCCATGAGCCTTTGAGCTCGGTCCTCTGGCAAGTAAGCCCTTGCTTGCAGAGAGTCTAGCCATGCTCCTATGAACTCGAGGTTCTGGGAGGGGAGCAAAGTGAACTTTGCAAAGTTTATGACAAAGCCTAGGTCTTGAAGGAGTGTGACAGTACTGAAGGTGGCCTGCCTGGCCTCCTGGTAAGTCTGACCCCTGATGAGCCAGTCATCCAGATAGGGGAAGACAAAGACCCCTTGAATCCTCAAGCAGGCCGCCACCACAGCAAGGCACTTTGTAAAGACCCGTGGGGTGGAAGTTAGGCCAAAAGGCAGCACCCTGTACTGGAAATGATTTCCTCCCACCACGAACCTGAGGTACTTTATGTGGTCTGGATGAATGAGGATGTGAGTGTACGCATCCTTTAGATCTAAGGAGCATAGCCAATCTCCCTGCTGGAGGTAGGGCAGAAGTGTTCCAAGAGTAAGCATCTTGAACTTCTCTTTCTCCAAAAACTTGTTGAGGTTCCTGAGGTCTAGGATAGGCCTTAGGCCTCCTGTTCTTTTTGGCACCAGAAAATACCTGGAGTAGAAACCATGCCCCTGTAGGCGAGGAGGTACAGGCTCCACAGCCTTGTCCAGAAGCAGACCCTGAAGTTCTTGGAGGAGGAGGTTGGTGTGCAGGAGAGGCCTCAGAGGTTCTCCTGGAAAGTAGACAGGAGGTAGCTGTTGGAAATGAAGCATATAGCCCTGGTGAATGATGCTTAAGACCCAAGCATCCCCTGTAATGGGTGGCCACCTGTGGGCAAACAGGGCTAAGCGCCCTCCTGTGCAGGAATGGGGCCAGCAGGGGCGGAGAGGCTATGCCTTGGGAGTCAAAAACCCCCTCCCTGCTGGGTAGGAGCAGGAGCCGGAGGCTTGGGGGCCTTCTGCCTACGGGGTCCATGTCCCTGCCCCTTGGCCTGCTGCCCCTGAGGGGGAGCTGGGGAGGCCTGGTACTGAGGGAAAGGTTTGTAAGCAGACACCTTTCTCGAGTAGAAGGACTTTTTACCCGAGCCCTTCTTTTTGTGAGAAGGGGCAGAAGTCTTTCTGGACAGCCTTGTCCTGGTCAGGTGCTCGGTTTCGAGCTCAGCAGCCTTCTCAGCCATGGGTTTGCCAAAAAGGTTTTCACCTCGGCAAAGGATATCGACCAACCTGTCCTGTACCCAAGGTTCGAGGTCCAATGACTGCAGCCATGCCTGGCGTCGAGCCCCGATGCCGGCTGCCGCCACACGAGCCGAAGCCTCGAAGCCATCGTAGGCCGCTCGGGACATGAATTTGGAACAGTCCCGGATTCCTGAAGACAAAGACTGGAACCTCTGCAAAAGGTTCCCCGGAGAGGCCAGCAGAGAACCCGGCAAGCTCCTTTGCCAGGTCTCGGAGGTACATGCCCATGTACAGCTGGTATGACTGGACACGGCAAGCAAGCATCGAGCCCTGGAAGCACTTTCTGCTGAAAGCATCCAGGTTCCGGGCCTCCCTGCCGGGGGGCACCGCGGAGTGCATCTTCTGGCTCTTCAGACGATGCATGTCCGATTCCACCACCATGGAATGGTGCAGCAGCTGCGCCTTTTGGAAGCCAGGGCTCTTACGGAGTCGATAGATGGAATCGACTTGCTTGCTCAAGACCGGCGCCGAGGCCGGTGCCTCCCACATCCGGAAGAGGAGCAGCATCGGAGGAACTGGAACAGTAAAGGCCTCCTTCGGAGGAGAGTCATACTGGAGGGCCTCGAGCTCCTCGGCTCGAGGCTCCTCCTTGGGGTCCGCGGGAATCGCCAAGGCCTTGGCCATGTCCCGCACGAACTCCGAGAACCGGGTATCCTCCGGAGGGGACCTACTCCGGGGCTCGGACTGCGGTGAGTCCGAAGGGACGCACCGAGTCTGGAAGGTATCGGGGGACTCCTCATCCTCCATCTCCCATGCTGACTCATCCGAAGAGGAGTCGAGGGGCTCCGACCGCGCGGGTCGAGGTGGCACCCGCCCCGATGCCGAAGGCACCGGCGTTGACGCCCTCGGTTCCGAGCGGGAGGTTGAGGGAGACCTTGACCGAGGACAACTTCGAGCCTTCATGGTCTTGAGTATCGGCTCGGTCTCTGGGGTCGACTTCGACGTCGATGTCCCGGTGGTCGGGGCCAATGCACCAGCGAGGCTGGCCATCAGTACCCGCTGCTGCTCCATGAAGGCAGACAATCTGCACTCCAAGGCTGTCAGCCTGAGTCCAAGCTCAGGAGACTCAGCAGCCACCGACTCGGGCCCCGGTGGCGCTGGGCCAGACGTCGGCTCCCTCGGAGGAGAGTCCTCGAGGACTTATGTGTCTGATGGTCTCCGGCTCTACACGAGGTACTTTGGACAGCTTCTCCTGCTCCAAAGGCCTGGGATGGCAGTCGGGGGTCTTAGACCTGGCCCTCGAGGAACCAGGGACCTCTTCCGACGCCGCCCTCACGAGCCGTTTCTTCCTCTTGCGTTCCCGGTCGGGGGACCCCCTGTCCGAGGAACCTCTGCGATGCTCAGGATCAGACTCCCGAGACGTCGAGGCCTCAGACGAGGCCCGGCCCGGCCGGAAGCAGAATCCGAAAAAATCCTTTCCTTCTGGTGCTGACGGCTTTGAAGTGCCTTGGTGGACATTTTGCCACATGGGCCAAGGCACTGAAGGCAGCAGTCGTGTGTGTCGGTGAGAGACATTAGTTTCTTACACCGATCACACTTCTTGAAACCACTGGAAGCCATCGGGGAAAAAAGGGCCCCCGCGAGGTCGAAAGACCGGCCTTCCAGGGAAAAACAGAAAAAAGGGCGCGAACGCCAGCCACGAAGGGCAAAAACCGAAAAATAGAAAACAGGCTCGATACCGGTGTACCGAACCCGGCGGGAAGGGGAACCGGCATCGAACTCGGAGAAAAAGGCGAAGAAATCTTCGAAAAAACGTCAACTTTTCCGGGTGTCTAGGACAGACCGAAGGGCTCCACGGAAAAAGAGAGACTGAGCAAGATGGCACCTTTAGGCGGGAAGGGGACCGCGCATGCGTGCAGTATTCCTAAAGGCTTTCATAGAAAGCTGGGGAAATGCTCCGCACGGGGGCTCCATCGGCGCCGATGTCACCCATAAGTGAGGACTGACTTCCTGCTTGGTCCTGGAGAATGGGATTTTCCCTTCTTTCCGGATCCATCCTCCTAAGTGGTCTTCAAGGATTTTGACTTCTTGCATTCCACCTCCGGGGATTTCCTCTTGGAGGACCCACAGCCACAGGACTCTGAGGCAACACGGGCCTCGCAGGGCACCAAGGTACTGGAGGGGGGCCCCAAAGCAGATGTCGCCAGAGACTCCGGTACAGAGTCGGATCTGTGAAAGAACTCTTCCTGCTGTAGCTGACGGCTCTTGATGGCTTTTGTGGTCATGTTCCAGCTCAAGGCAGCGGAGGCAGCAGTCATGTGGGTCGGTGCAGGACAGCATCTTACCACACCAATCACATTTCTTGAAGCCGCTGGAGGCCATCGGGGAAAAAAGGGCCCTGCCGCCCAGCACAGGTCCAAGGCCTGCGGTAAAAAAAGGCATGAAGCAGCGGTCGAGGAATACCTCGAGAACAAAACAGAAAACAAAGGAATGAGTCCGAGAAGTGATGCTGAGGCAAGCTAGTTCGTGGGCGGGAAAGGAACCAGTATGCGTGCTGGATAAAAACAGACATCTGGAGGGCCCCACAGAAAAAAGGAGACTGAGGCAAGATGGCACCCTTGGACAGGAAAGGGACCACGTATGCATGGGGATCTCCCAAAGGCATTCTTTGAAAGTTGGTGAGATGCTTCCGCAGGGGCTCCATTGGCGCCGACGTCACCCATAGGGGAGGACTAACTTCCTGCAGGTTTCCGGAGAATATTTATTTAGTATTTTCGTTTTTTCAATGTCACTTTCCATGAATCTGCTCTTGGCACTTTTGAGTCTTGCAATTCCACCCCTGGACAGAATAGAATGGGCCTGGGGAGGGGAGGGGATGGAGTTGAATTCTAATCCCTAAACAGATTCCAGAGTACAGATTTGCCAAAGTTGCTATCGCGTCGGGAATTTCTGTCTAGGCAGTAGTGAGATGTGAATGTGCAGACCGAAGATCATATTGCAGCCCTGCAGATCTCTTCCATGGAGACCGAGCATAAGTTGGCCACCAACGCAACCATAGCTCTGACATTGTGAGCTGTGACATGACCATCAAGGCTCAGGCCTGCCTGGGCATAAGCAAAAGAGATGCAGTCTGCTAGCCAAATTGAAAGAAAGTGTTTGGAAAAGGCAGCCACTAGACTTGCTGGGGTCAAAAGAAACAAAAAGCTGGATGGATTTTCTATGGGCTTTTGTCCGCTCCACGTAGAAGGCTAAGGCTCGCTTGCAGTCCATCATGTGCAATGCAATTTCCTCTCTGTGGTCATGAGGTCTTGGGAAAAATGTTGGAAGAACAACTGACTGATTAAGGTGAAACTCCAATACCACTTTTGGAAGAAATTTAGGATTAGTACAGAGGACCACTCTATAATGGTGGAATTCGATGTAAGGCGGATTAACTACTAGAGCCTGAAGTTTCCTTACTCTGCATGCTGAAGTGACCGCCACGAAAAACAATACCTTCCAGGTCAAGAACTTCAGAGGACAGGAACTCAGTGGCTCAAAGAAAGCTTTCATAAGCTGCGCAAGAACCATATCGAAGTCCCATGACATTGTGGGAGGCTTGTAGGGAAGCTTCAAGAGAAGCAACCCCCGCATAAAGCAAAAGGAATGCAGAATAAAACAAAGAACATTACAATGCCTCTGTATCGTTCAATGGTGCAACCGCACCTTGAATATTGTGTGCAATTCTGGTTTCCATATCTTAAAAAGGATATAGCTGAACTGTGGACCCTAGAGCTCCCAGGGTTATCTCAAGCAACTTTTAGACCTCCTTGTATATCCTTGGTTCTTCATATGATTGGACAGAAGGATTGGTTGTTAAGCACAAAGAAAAAGCATAGATGCTTGGAATTAGTCTTATAAAATCTTAAGCCAAAGAGGAGACAGACAAGGAGACTGCTAACTACGTATTTTCTCCCTGTCTGATTCAGCTTGTACACCCTCCATCGGCCCTGTTTATTAAAGATTTTGCATAAATTAACACAAAGAGAAATCTTTGAAGAAAAACAGCTCCTGCTCACAAATTACAGCATCTTTTTTTCCCGTATCAATCTGTCTAATGATAATAATTCACCTGCATAAATACCACAGTGAAACCCTTGCAGACAGCAAGGTTACTTACCTTTAACATGGGTTCTCTATGGACAGCAGGATAAATCAGCCACATCTGGTGATGTCCTCTGGGCGGCACCATAGACTGACGTGGTCTCCAGAGCTCAGAAAGGTAAATCTTTCTGAGCATATGTAGGTAGCCCCACCTCCCCGTCCCACCCTTAGCCAGGCTAGTGTGTCTCTAGCTATACCCCTGAGGGGAGGTCAGTGGGTTTGTGTGGCTGACTTATCCTGCTGTCCACAGAGAACCCCCGTTACAGGTAAGTAACCTCACTTTCTCCATGGACAAGCAGGATGTGTCAGCCACACCTTGTGTCTCCCTAGCTGGGAGGCGAAGATGACTACAGAACAAACTCAAATGCACTGAAATTTGGTACAAGCTCGTTTATTGCCTCAATGACAGCCCGGCTGGGACTGGCTGAAGGCAGTGAAGGCAGTAAAGTGCAATTCAATAGCGTGCAAACATGAATATAGTGCAACTTCAACATGTACATAGTGAACTTAGGTGCAACTTCAGCACATCGTGCGAACATAGTGCAAAAACAAATCAATACATAGTGCATTAGTGCAAACATTGCAATTCGGTTAGAAACACATTGCATAGGCAGTACAGGCATAGTGCAAGGTCTTTGGACCTGGAGTGGAATGATGAGCAGTCGTCCTCTGATTTGTGCAAACACAGCTGTGCAAATTGTATTACTGGCATAAACAGTACAGTAGAATAAGGATACAGTCATCTGCCATAGGCTGTCAACTGCTGCCCGGCAGTGGGTCCTGTGGCCACTTGCTGGTCCCTGCTTCGGTGGCTGCAGAAAGTGCCACAATGGCCACAGAGGGGACCGTGCGACTGAAGGAGCTGTCCGTTCGCGCCTCGAGGTCCAGGCAGTAGTGTTTCTGGAAGGTGAGCACTAAGGAACAGGTAGTGGCCTTGCAGATGTCATTCACCAGCACCGAGCACAGGTTGGCGACGGTGGTGGCCAGCGCCCGGAACTGATGTGCCCCTACTCTATTTCCTGGCTGCATGCCTACTTTGGTGTGGCAGCAGGCGATGCAGTCCGATATCCATTTTGAGAGTGTCCTTTTTGTGACGGGCCTTCCTGGCCTGTTAGGATCGAAGGACACGAAGAGCTGCGTCCCTTGTCTTATGGCCACTGTCCTGCTGATGTAGATGCGCAAGGCCCTGATACAGTCAAGGGTATGCAGCCTCCGTTCTTCTGTGGACGAATGTGGTTCTGAGAAAAACGTGGGTAGGTCAATAGACTGGTTGATGTGGAATGCTGATGCCACCTTCAGGATGAATTTCGGGTGGGTGCGAAGGGAGGCATGGTTATGATAGAGCTAAGTGTACTAAGGGTGAGCTACAAGGGCCTTCAGCTCACTGATTCTCCTGGCGGGAGTGACTGTGACCAGGAAGAGACTTTTCCATGATGCAAACTTCATGCCCACTGAATGGAGCAGCTCGAAGAGTTCCTGTGTTAGCTGTTGCAGAACGATGTTGAGTTCCCAGGATGACACAGGTGGCCTGATCAGGGGTCTCAGGTTCGCCAGACCCTTCATGAATCGTGCAACAATTGGAAGTGTTGCGATGAAGCTGTTGCCAGCTACGTCCCCGCGATCGTGGAGGGCCACTATCGCTCATAGATGGACCCTGATGGATTAGGTCTTCAGGCCAAGTTCAGAAAGGGAGGTGAGGTATTGAATGACCTTTGCTGCTGGGCAAGAGATCGGGTTTAGTCCACGGGCTGCGCACCAGATACTGAAGCGCTTCCACGTGAGCCTGTAGGATTTCTGTGTGGACGGCCGTCTTCCTGCCAGGCCACCTGCTATACCTCCGTGGGTAGGTCGAAGGATGAAAGATTCATCTGCTCAATCTCCAGGTTGTCAATCCGAGGGCTTGGAAGTTGGGATGAGGAGGTCCAGCTTCAGGGGAAGCCGTATCGGTGGTTCTTGAGCGAGGCGGAGTAGCAGGGTGAACCACATCTGGCATGGCCAGTGGGGTGCGATGAGGATGACGTGCGCCTTGTCCGTGATGATTCGTTATAGAGTTGCTGAGATAAGGGGGGTAGGGGGGACGGCATATGTTAGTGACCATTCCTCCAGCATACATCAAATGCATCCGTGGCCAGGCTCATGTACAGAATGATGGGCGCTTCGAACAGAAAAGGGGGACTTTGTGTTCTGCTCTGTGGCGTCCCCCACTGCTGGAAGATGGAGTGGGTGATCTCCGGGTGCAGGGTCCACTTGTGCGGCTCCAGCTGCCGGCTTAACCTGTCAGCCAGGGTGTTTTGTTCATCTGGAAGGTAGGAGGCCCATAGCAGGCAACCGCTGGCCAACATGAGGGACCGGGTCGCAAGCGCTTCCTTGCAAAGGGAACGGGATCCTGTTCCCCCCTGCTTGTTGATGTAGAACATGGCCACTTGATTGTCCATCTGGACCAAGACTGATTTGCCCATTAGTTGCGTCTGGAAGGCCTTCAGTGCATACCCGATGGGCCTGAGTTCAAGTAAGTTGATGTGGTGAGTTCTCTCCTTCATGGAGCATGAACTCTGCATGCTGAGGTGCAGCAGATGGGCTCCCCACCCTGTGGAGAATGTATCCGTGGTCACCACGATGTGATGTTGGTGCTGGAGGAGGCCTTTGGCCCTGCAAGGTTAGCTGGATTGGTCCACCAGCGTAGGCCTCTCAAGATCCTTCTCTTTGACTTATTCTCCAAAGAGATTCTCTCCACCGCATAGCACGTTAGCAAGCTTGTTCTGCTCAGATTGTTCCAGGTCTGGAACCAAGCCAGTCTCCGGGCACCAATATCTATTGCAGAGGCTCTTGATGCCATTTCAAATTTGTCATAGGTCGCCTGAACCATGAACTTCGAGCAGTCCTTTCCACAAGCCACTAAGGAACAAATGGTAATTACACTTACCTGGTAATTGTTCTTCCTTGAGGGACGACACTTTAGTCCTCCACCTCTGGGTTGTGCACCTCCTCCTGCAGCTTGGAGACTGGGCATGTCATAAAAATGTGAGATCACTGGATGTAGTCTGCTGGTCTCTCCCATCATCCCCAGTGAACTATTGACAAAGCACACTTAAAGGAGCAACAAATAAGTAGCTAATAAAAAACATTCTAAGAGAACGTATAACAACTACTTTATACAAGAGACTTTCTTGTCTCAGAAGATAGGCTTTTCTTCTTGTGCCTTTGCCTTCCACCTGCACCCAAAAGATAGACAAGAAAGAACCAGAAGAGACAAAGAATCCTAGAAAAAACATCTACCTACCGGTAAACTCACCCTTCGGCCGGCTGAACCTCCACTGCTTAGCTCTATACTACCCCGGGTGGGAATGAGGACTAAACTGTCGTCCCTCAAGGAAGAACAATTACCAGGTAAGTGTAATTACCATTTCCTTATTGGTCCTCCAGTTTAGTTCTCCACCTCGGGGATGTAACAGAGCAGTACTCATCGGGAGGGAGCCTTCCAGCCGGCTTGCAACACCGCCGCCCCAAATACAGCATCCTTTGCTGCCAAGACATCCAGGCGGTAGTGTTTACTGAAAGTGTGAAGAGACGACCAAGTAGCCGCCCTACAAATTTCCACAGGCGACACCAAACTGTGTTCCGCCCATGAAGCCGCTTGTGCTCTTGTAAAATGAGCTCACAATCCAGCTGGCACCTGTCGCCCCGACAACAGATATGCCGAAGCAATCACTTCTCTGATCCATCGAGAAATGGAGGCTTTCGCCGCCGCCTCTCCCTTACGGGATCCACCGAACAGAACAAACAGACGGTCGGATTTGCGAAAAGCCTCTGAGACCTTTAAATACCGATGCAACACTTGCTTTAAGTCCAAGCGATGCAGTCCCCGGTCCGCCGCGATGTCCTCTAACGAACTCAGCAACGGAAGGGAAACCGTCTGGTTTATATGAAACGGAGAAACTACCTTGGGCAAAAAGGAGAGAACCGGCTGGAGCACCACTTTTCCCTAGAAAATGACAGAAACAGCTCTCTACACAACAACGCCTGTAACTCAGAAATTTGCCTCGCTGAGCAAATGGCTACCAAAAACACCGTCTTCAAGGTCAAATCCTTCACGGACGCTTGTTGTAAGGGCTCAAAAGGCTCCCTAGCCAGAGCTACTAAAACCAAGTTGTGATCCCACAGAGGAACCACAATCCTACGAGAAGGACGTAACCTCGTTACTGCTTTGAGAAAATGCAACACACGTCAGCATGTGCACCTAGCGCTATTCCCTGCACCTTGCTTCTATAGCAAGCCAGCGCGGCTAACTGTACCCTCAAGGAGCTGGTCGCCAGGCCCTTTTCGAAACCGTCCTGCAGGAAGCTTAAAATCACTGAAACGGACGCGGTCGCCGCACGCACTTGCCTCCTGGAACACCAATTCTCAAATATGCATCAAATGTGAACATATGTCAGAGACGTAGGCGACTTCCGTGCTTTAAGTAAAGTCGCAATGACTGCTCCTGAGTAACCTTTTTTCTTTAAACGCGCCCTTTCAATGGCCAGACCATAAAAGAGAACCGATCCATCTGAGGCATCCGCAGAGGCCCTTGAAGTAACAGACTGTCTGATGCCGGCAATCTCCACGGATCCCCGTCGAGGAGGTGAATGAGATCGGCATACCACGGACGCCTTGGCCAGCCAGGAGCCACCAGCAACACTCTACCCGGGTGAGCCTCGATCTCCTGTAGCAACCGACCTATGAGCGCCCACGGAGGGAATACATAGAGGAGACCCGACACCAGCCAGCGTTGCAGCAGGGCGTCGATCCCTTCCGATATCCTTTCTCGATGTCTGCTGAAGAACCGACGGGCTTTTGCTGAGTGAAGGGTCGCCATGAGATCCATGATCGGAAGTCCCCACCTGCGCACCACCTGCGCAAAGACCTCCGGATGCAATTCCCATTCTCCGGCATCCACCTGGACTCTGCTGAGAAAATCCGCTGTCACATTGTCCTTCCCGGCAATGTGCGCCGCCGAAATCGCTGGCAGCCGAAGCTCAACCCAAGCAAAGAGTGCCTCTGCCTCTTCTTCCATGGCCGTACTTCGTGTACCACCTTGCCAATTGATGTAGGCCACCGTTGCAGAGTTGTCCGATAGAACTCTTACCGCCCGACCCCACACCATCCCCTCGAATGCTTGCAATGCTACCGCTACTGCTCTGAGTTCCAATCCGTTGATCGACCATGTGCTCTCCCGAGCTGACCACAGACCCTGCGTGAAGAGCTCCCTGCAATGTGCTCCCCATCCCGCGAGACTTGCATCTGTTAACAATGGTAGCCACTCTGGTTGTTCCAGGGGCATCCCGGCCTTCAACGACTCCGAAATTAGCCACCACTTCAACGCTCGTCTGACCGAGAGAGGGCAGGGAAGACGCCTGCTTAGCGGGTCGGCTTGATGAGACCAACGGTGAAGCAACGATCGCTGCAATGGCCTCATATGAGCTCTGGCCCAAGGCACCACCTCCAAGGACGCTGCCATCATGCCTAACACCCAGAGGTAATTCCAGGCCGAAGGAACCAGTGTAGTCCCGAACTGGCGAAACACTTGTCATAGGGCTTGGACCCGATGATCCGGCAGAAATACCGCTCCCCTCTGAGTGTCGAATTGCACCCTGAGGTACTCGAGACTCTAGGACGGAATAAGATGACTTTTGCTCGTATTGACTACCCAGCCGAGCTTCTCCAAATATTTCACAACCTTGTCCGCTCTCGGCTCTGGACTTTGCTCGAATTAACCAATCGTCGAGATAGGGATGAACCAGAATACCTTCCTTTCGTAACGCCGCCGCTACCACCACCATGATCTTGGTAAGCGTTCGCGGTGCCGTTGCAAGACCGAAGGGCAACGCCTGAAACTGATAGTGCCCCCACGGCAGAGCGAAACTGAGAAACCTTTGATGACCCGCTCTGATCGGTACGTGTAAATACGTCTCCGTGAGATCAAGGGATGTCAAGTACTCTCCTTGGCGTACTGCCACAATGACGGACTGCAGCATTTCCATCCTGAAATGCGGTACCCGAAGACAGCGGTTCACCCCTTTTAGATCTAAAATCGGACGAAGCGACTCATCCTTCTTTGGCACCACGAAATAAATTAAGTAACAACCCCTGCTGTAATCTTCCTTGGGCACCGGGACGACCGCACCTAAGCGCAACAGCCGGTTCAGCGTGCAGCAGACTGCCTGAGCTTTCTGCTGCCCCCTGCAGGGCGACTGCACAAATGAATCCCGAACGGGCCGCATGAACTCCAGTGCATAGCCCTCCCGGATTATTTCTAACACCCACTGGTTGGCCATTATTTGGACCCAGGCAGGAAGAAAGTTCCAAAGTTGCCCGCCTATCGGCAAACTTCCTGCAAAGGTCCCCCTCACTTCATTGCGGCTTTCGATTGGCTGCTGAGGCTGCCGCCGCAAAACCTCTACCTGCTCCCTGAAACCCCTGGGTCTGAGGAGCAAATCTTCCTCTTTGGAATCCGCCCAAGCGAGAAGTCCAAAATCTCTGAAAATCTCTAAAGGAACCCCAAAAGGTTGATGCAGACTTGCCCTGTTTGGGCTTATCCTCTGGCAGCTGGCCACCTTTAGACTCCCCTAAATCTTTTACCAACTTATTGAGATCCTTCCTTTGAAAGGGAGTTTACCGAGACGTGCCTTGGAAGACCCGTCTGCCACCCAATTCCGCAACCACAGGGATCAACGAGCGACGCCATGCTATTAGCAAGGGCTCTGATTAAGTCATAATGAACATCTGACAGATAAGCCGACCCCGACTCCAGGCGGTCCAGCTCTCTCAGACCCTCCTGCTCCAACTGAGCAGACTGTCTCAAATGCTGCGACCATCGAAGACAAGCTCTTGCCACCCACAAATGGAGGCTTGTAATGACACCGCGTTGGCTTCAAAGGATTGTTTCAGCAAACCATCCAACTTTCTATCCTGCGCATCCTTCAAGGCTGAGTTGCCTTCTACCAGAATAGTGGTTTTCTTAGTCACCGCTGACACCGCTGCATCAATCCTCGGAGACCGAAACCTCTCCTTGTCCTTATCCGCTAACGGATACAGTCTATTCATAATGCAAACACACCTGAGCCCTGCTTCCGGCTGATCCCACTCAATGTTCCCTCTAATTTTCTGTAGGCTGTGTGCGCATAAAATATCATCTGTGTGCAGCTTTTGAAGGAATGTTACATTTTTGTGCGCCACATAATGACACTCAGAGTTATATACTTTAAAATTTGACTACACGTCAGAATACAATATGTAGACCACATTGATTTTAATCAAATTAAATGAAAATAGATGATTACTAAATGAAGCGGGAAATTTCTAGTAATTACAATCATAACTTTTAAATTTTAAGACATCTGTGTTGTTTTCTATCAGAATCAGAGCCGTAATTTTTGTGCGCTCTGGTGTAAAGTATGTGCGCTCGCTCAGCGAGGTGTGTGCGCGCGCACACGTGCACAGCTTAGAGGGAACAGTGATCCCACTCATCCTGTATCATTCTGTCAACTACCTTGTGAACGGGAAAACACCACCTGCGTTTGTCTCACTGCCTGAATAACTGGGTCTTCTCCATTGTCGTCCTCCACAGGCTGTTCCGTGGCGAGCTTAAGCGTCTGAAGGGACTCTGTGATAAGCGCTGTCAACTCCTCCCTTCAGAACACCCAAATAATTTTTGCCTGCTCCTCTGGCTCAGGAATCTCTCCTTCCTCCAACTCTTCATCTCCACCTTCCAGGTCGACCTCGTTCTCCTCAGACTCCTGCCCCTCCAACTCAGAAATCGAGGGTTCCCGAGCCCTTGCTCGTTTTGGCGGTCTCGCAGAACTGGCACTCGGCTCAGCTGGACCTGGCTGCTGCAGCGCCACAGACAGCAACAGAGCCTCCGGCACCTTCCCTTGCCGTCGCAAACAGAACGCCTGATGCATAATTAACACAAAGTCAAGGCAAAAATCCCCAGGCTGCGTTCCTGCAGTCAAAGGAACCCCAGAAGGACTGGCTGGTGCCTTGAGCCCGGCCGCTGGCGCAGGAGACTGCAGCCCCTCTGCGTCCAATCCAGCCGAGGACCCCTGAAAATCCTGTCCTACCTTAACCTCCATTTGCTGCTCCACGCTGGTAGAAACTTGCGTACAGCCTTGGCAAATGCCAGAGTCGGCGATAGCACCTCCACGGGTACCGCACACTACACACTGAGGGTGCGAGGCTATTGCCTCCATAACTGTATTCTTTTTTTTTTTAAAACTTAAACTACTAATTATTTCTTAAATATGTCATAAGTATTCCCTTTTTTTTGTCTTTTTTAAGTAGCCAAGGCAGCAATCAAAAGAACTCTGACCAGTACCACAAATGAAGTGGTTCTGCCCCCTGATCCAGGTAGCCAAATTGAGCCATCTGACCAAAAACCCAAAGTAACAGAAAGGCAACTGAAAAAATAAATTAAAGTAAAGGCAAAGAAAGAATTAGGCATTCAAAAATGGAACTGACTGGAATTGAGTGCCACGGAATTCAGCTGCCTGCATGAAAAAGGCACGCTGACAAAATGGCCGCCGCTGCCTGTCTGAGGCAGAAAAAAGGCACCAAAAACCTCCGGTCCCTGCTCGGCGTGTCTGCGTCCGTCTCCCCTCTCAAAATCCAGCACTTTTTCCCCTACTCACAGGATGAGCTGAACTCCATGCTCCCGCTATCGCGGCGCTGCAGCCCATGTGGCTCTGCTCTGCTGAAGAGCGGGGAGCCAACGGGCAGACTTCCAGCTACAAAATCCAGTGAGGCTGCAGAGTCGCGGCAGCTCCATGCTGCCGAAGCCCAAATTGGCTCTCTGTGCTGATGAGCTCTCCCCCGTACTGACCAGGGAGGAGAGATCGGTGCCGGTAGTGAGCTGTAGAGGCGAAAATAAAGACAGACAGGGCCAGCAGGACCAGGCACAAGAAACAGCACTCTTCCTTTTACTCTTTTTTTTTTTTTTTTTTTTTTTAATATACAGCCCCCCCCCCCCCCCCAAGAAAAACAAAATACAAACTACGGCCAAATTAACCCAAAAATTAGCTAAACCTAATCTAACTGCTCCTTATCTGTTCTCAAGTGAGCCCAGCACTTAGGCTCACTACGTCCTCCTGCTGCATGGAGACTGGACACACTGGGGATGATGGGACAGACCAGCAGACTACATCCAGTGATGTCACATTTTTGTGACATGCCCAGTCTCCAAGCTGCAGGAGGAGGTGCACAACCCAGAGGTGGAGGACTAAACTGGAGGACCAATAAGGAATAGTGGCTCAGTTACTCTGGAAGGAGAAACTGAGACAACTCGATGAGGTCACACATGATGTTCTTCAAGAACATGCTCTTGTACAGCTGGTAAGATGCCATGCAAGCTATTGAGCATAGAACTCTGGAAATACCTTCTCCCCAAATAGTCCAATGTCTGAGCCTCCCTACCTGGGGGTGTTTAGGAATGAGTCTTGGTACTCTTAGATCTCTTTAGGGTGGATTCGACCACCAAGCACTGGCAAGGAAGCTGAAGCTTCTCAAATCTGGGTGCCTTCTGAGCTAGGTACATGGAGTCAAGTCTTCTATTGATTGGAGACACAGTGAGAGGGCTTTCTCACCTTCTCATCTGCACTCTCTGTAGGATGCGGTACAAGGGCATGGGCACTGTCATGCCTCCTTAGGGGCCAAGGAGTACTGTAGGATCTCCATAGCGGCCTGTTGATGTCATAGGAGAGAAACAGTTGGCTTGAGCAGCGATGGGCCTGTGTCCTCTGGAGATAGAAGGACAATGCTTTCTTGCAATCCAGGGTATATAGTGAGGCCTCCATTTGGGATATGAGGCCTGTGGAAGAAGGAGGGAAGACTACCTCCTGGTTCATGTGAAAAGCAGACACCACCTTAGGCAGGAATTTCGGGTAAGTCCAGAGAACAACACTGTTTTTGTGGAACCTGGTGTAGGGGGCATGGACCACCAACACATGCAGCTCACTAACTCTCCTGGCTGAAGTGAGTGCTATCAGGAAACCAACTTTCCATGACAAGAACTTGAGATGGCAAGGTTCACAAGGGGGAGCCATCAGCTTCCCGAGGACAACATTCAGGTCACACGCCACTGGCAGTGGGCCACAAGAGAAGCCGCCCCCTCATTAAACGGCCCACAATAGGGTGCACAGAGATGGGTTAGCCATCGATGAGGTGGTGATGTGCCACCAGGAGGTGCAGAAGATATTGCAGGATGTCCTGCACCAAGCAACAGAAAGGGCTGAGATTCCTGTCTGCGCATCAGAGAACCTACACCATTTGAAGGCATACCTGCATCATGTTGAGTCCTTGCGCAATGCCATTAGGACATTCTCCATGGAGATGTGCTATGGCTAGCCGTTCAGCAGCCACACCATCAGGGTGAGGGACTGGAGGTTGGGATGGAGAAGGGTCCCATCCTCCTGCAAGAGCAAGTCTGGGGCCTGGTCCAGAGGTACTGGGGCCATTCGGGACAGCTGCAGGAGCAGAGGGAACCATGGCTGCTGACACCACCAAGGAGCAATGAGAATTAACGAGGCCTGGTCTGACTGAATCTTGAGCAAGGTCTTGGGAATTAGGGGAGTAGGCGGGTACACATACAGCAGGCTTCTGGACCAGGACAGGAGAAAAGCGTCTGCTGCCACCCATTCCAGGGTCAGTCTCTGGGAGCAGAAACATGACATTTGCGCATTCTCGGGTCTGGCAAAAAGGTCCAGCGTCAGGGTCTCCCAACGTTGAAAAATGGAGGTGACCAAGGCTGGGTTGAGGTGTCACTCGTAGGGCTGAAGGACTCTGCTGAGTCGATCTGCGAGCAGATTGTCCTGGCCTGATAGGTAGACCACCCAGAGGATCATGCCCTTCTCTGCGGCGAAGGTCCACAGGCAAACCGCCTCCCAACAGGGGCGGTACAAGCACGTTACCCATGCTTGTTGATATAAAACATCGCTACATGGTTGTCCATCTCAACAAGGACAACCTTGCCTGCCAGGTGGGCTTGGAACATCTGAAGAGTGTTTGTTACAGTTCTGAGTTCCAGGAGGTTGATCTCGAGGGCACTTTCCTCCTCAGTCCAGGTGTCCTGCGACTGTAGACCAACGCAGTGGGCATCTCAGCCAAGCTTGGAGGAGTCCGTGGTCACAACGCGTTGGGCTGGTGGAGCATGGAAGAATACGCCGGCTATGAGATTGTCGGCTCTGCCACCAAGTGAGAGAGGCTGCCAGAGACTGGGTGATCTGGATCCAATCTCTCCAGTTGGCCCTTGGGGTGGGTCCATTGAGAGCTGAGGGTCCACTGGGCCTGTCGCATCCACAGACAGGCCTGTGGGGTTATGTGAACCATCAAGGCCATGTGCCCCAATAGGCGCAGCAGGAGACGGACAGATGCCGATGGGTGACTCTGTACCTCTTTTGCTAGGGTCGCCAGATGCTATGCCCTGTCTAGAGGGAGGAAGGCTCTGGCCTGGGTGGAGTCTTGAAGGGCTCCTATGAACTCCAGGCACTGAGTTAGTAGCAGATGCAACTTTGGGAAATTGATCACGAACCCCAGATGCTGCAGCACTCCGATGGTGCAATGGGCCGCGTGATGTAGCTCTGGCCTTCAGAAGCCAGTCATCTAGAAAGAGTAAGACAGACTCCCAGCAAGTGGAGGTGAGCAGCAATTACCATCAGGCACTTGGTGTACACTTGGGGGGCCGAGGAGAGGCTGAAGGGGAGCACCCTGTACTGGTAGTGGCAGCCTCCAATGACGAAATGGAGGTACTGATGGTACCAGGGATGGATCAGGATGTGGCATAGGCATCTTTGAGATCCAAGGAGCATAGCCAATCTCCCTGCTGGAAGTAGGACAGCAATGTCCCAAGGGATAGCATCTTGAATTTCTTCTTGAACAGAAAGTGGTTTAGGTCCCACAGATCCAAGATGGGCCGAAAGCCTCCTTTCCTTTTTGGGACGAGGAAATACCAGGAATAGAGCCTCATGCCCCAGAGGGGCTGAGGGACTGGTTCTACTGCCCGATCCTTGAACAGAGACTCAAATTCCTTCTGCAGGAGCTCTCTCTGTAGGGACATCATGGGAAGTTCCCCTGGAAAGAAGGGAGGAGGCATTTGGTCAAAGCGTAGAAGGTAACCTTCCCGCACCACATGCAGCAACTGCACCCGGCCAGAGGGGAGCAAAGAAAACCAGACGTCCTCCCATGTGCCTTGGGCCCTGATCCTTGGGGGGATGACGGGCTATGCCAAAGGAGTCAAAAGCCCTCCCCAGGCTGCAGTTGGGGCAGTTTAGGACTTGGGGGCTTTCTGCTTATGGGTCCATGCTCCTGGCCCTTGGCCTGCTGGCCCTTTTCGGGAGCCTGATAGGTTGAAAATTGGTGGTATTTTCCATAAGCCTTTTTCCCCGAAGCCTTCCGATGGGAAGGATCAGCAGTCTTCTGGGACAGCCTAGTCCTGGTCATAAACTCTGACTTCAACTCGGCCGCCTTATCGGTTATGGGTTTGCTGAAGAGGTTCTCTCTTTGGCAGGGGACATCGGCCAGTTTGTCCTGTAGCCATTGCTCCAAGTCCAAGGACTGTAGCCAAGCTAAGCGGCGTGCACTAATTCCCACTGCATCCACATGAGCCACAGACTCAAAGCCATCATAGGTCGCTCGAGTCTGGAATTTGGAGCATTTCTTGACTGAGGAGACAAGGGTCCAGAAATATTCAAGAAAGTCACCTGCCAGTTCAGCTGAGAATCCGGTGAGCTCCTTCGCCAGGTCCTTCAGGTACATGCCCATGTACAGCTAGTAAGCCTGGATGCGGGACATGAGCATCGAGCCCTAGTAGCACTTTCTGCCAAACCCATCCATAGTGTGGGCCTCCCTAGCAGGGGGCACTGAGGAGTGCATCTTCTGACTCTTTATTTGACACATGGCCAACTCCACCACTATGGAATTGTGGGGCAACTGTGTCTTCTTAAAGCCTGGGCTCTTGCCAACTCTATACTGGGAATCAAGTCACCTACTCACTATTGGCACCATCACCAGGATGTCCTACATCCTCAACAGCAAGCACTCCAGGATGACAGGAATTGGCACCATCAGTACCTCCCTCAGAGGGGCCTCATATTAGAGGATCTAAGTCCTCAGCGTGAGGCTCATCCTCTGTCACAAAGGCCAGGGCCTTTGACATCCCCCGGACAAAGTCGAGGAACACGAGGTCCTTGGGCGGAGATCTCCAGCACTCCTGAGGGGAAGAAGGTTCAGAGGAGACATCTCTGTGTAATATGGTGTCAGGTGACTTGTTGTCAGTCTTCCAGCCGAACAAAACCTCAAGGCCCAGACAGTCATCAGGATGATGAGCCACTGGCGCCGAAGGAGAGCGAGGTGCCAGACATGCCGACCCAGAGGTGCTCAGGGGTGAGTCACGCCTTGAACAGGGGACTGACTGATGCAACTCTGAGTGAGCGAATCACTCCAGCACTAGCTGGACGTCCTCTGGAGAGGTCCTTGCAGTGGAGGGTCCCGTTGTCAGCACCAATGACCCAGAGACTCTAGGCATCGGATCCCGCTACACCTCGAATAAGGCAGCCAGACTGCATTTCAAGGCCACGATCCTGGCTTCGATGCCAGTAGGCTCCGCAGCGACCGGTTCGGTTCTTGAAGGCATGGAGCCCGAAGCCAAATCCATCGAAGGGGAATCACCAATGCTGATCACGTCGGAGGACTGAGCCCGATTCCCCGAGAGTCTCCTCCTGCTGGGGCAGCTTCGAGGGCCACTCCCAGCCATTGCCCTTGGCGTCAGGTTGAGGACTCTGAGGCCAGTTACCAGAAGTCTAACCCCCGGCTTCAGGATCAGACTTCGACTTAGATGATGTCTTCAACCCATGGGGAAGGTCCTCCAAGGACGACCTCCAGTCTGAGGATCTGTGACCTCGGAATAAGCATGTGCGCGCAACGCCAAGCGGTCTCCGAAGGCAGTCATTTCAGACTCTATGCCGGCACCATAGCAGAGGCCCTCAAGCTAAAAAGCTCTCCCCACTGCTTTTCACAATTCCTTTGGCTCTTGCTCGACATCTGCAGGCAGAGTGGGCAAGTGGAGTCATTGTGACCGCACTGAGGCACTTGATGCAGCAACTGTGGTGGTCCGTTATGGACACAGTACTGGAGCATTTGCCACATTGCTTAAATCCGTGAACCACAGACATAACGGGGAAGACGGCACCAACGAGGTCAAACTCGGATGTCTCGGTCAGGGAGGGTGTGAGAAAAGACCTGTGCACCAAAAAAGAAAAAGAACTCGAGAAAAATGCAATGCTGAGGCGAGAGTGAACTTGGGCAGCGAGTAGGTGATCAGGAACCAACTTGCAAAAAAAGAAAAAAAACATTGAGTAGGCTTAGAAAAAAATAAACTTTTTACTGGGGAAGACAGACAAGATATCTGCAGGGCTCCGCCCGAAAAAAGACTGAGGTAAGATGGCACCTGCTTGTTCCCGGAGAATTCAATTTTTTAGACAGCGAAATGTGAAAAGCATTCAGGGATGTGATGAATTTTACAAGGCACTTTATCTGAACAGGGCTGATTCAAGTGAATTACCTCTTTGCATTCAAATAAAGTTGCCTGAGCCTTTGAAATTTTATACATGGAAATGGGCTTTTTATAAAATGGCTCAGCATTATGTAAGTGTCCATGCCAAAAAGATTGTGCTCACCTCTGTGCATACATATTTTTTATAAAATATACTGGTACACGCATAGAACACACTTTTACACCTTCTTTGGAGCAGGTGTAGATTTGTGTATGAGCAGTTGTGCACTGTTGGGTCTGGTTCTGGGTGTAAAGACACATAGAAGCCCTTTTACTAAATCCTGCTAAGGTTGTGCACTTAATGATCGTTTTCAGTGCATGGTAAATGCAAAGCCTTGGTGTTAATAGTCAGGAGCGTGACTAGCATGTTCCCAGCAGTAAACGCATGATTTAGTACATTAAACCATGGAGGTATCTTTAGGTGCACCCATGTTAACTGCCACTAATGTATTCTCCATGGCCTTAACATGCCCACTCTACATTAGCACACGAGTGCCAGTTGATTTGTGGATCATCTTCCCCTAAGCTGAAGCCTTTCCTGCAGATTTTTTAAGTCGTGGTCGTGTAGCTAAGGTCCAGGTTAGCTGTCTCAAGATGACATACTCGGGTAAGTTTCCCCCATATATAAATGATTATACTAAGAATAAATTAAAATGATCGATAGAGAGAATTAAATCTACTATTTAAATTGGTTTAATTAATTAATTAATTAATTAAATCTTACTGTATTTTTTTAAATTTAAAGTTTTATTGATTTTAAATAATACATCCCAGTACAAACAAGAATGCCAGAAAAAACGATGGTACTTCAATCTCTAAAAAAGAAAAGGAAGAAAAAAAGAACCATTCAGTAATCCCTGCCATCAATATTAGACCACAATATAGGAAATATGAAAGAGCATCAAGTAATAGCAGAAGAAGGGAATAATTACTAATCCCTAAGAAAATAAATCATATAGCAGGGCAAGAACTTACGCATCAGCCATATTGGACACAGTGTTAACCACAATCTCCTCTCTAGCCACCAGAAATTCCAACAATTGATCAGGCTCAAAAAGAGAGAAACAACTTTTCCTTATAGATAACACAGGTACACTAAAAAATATTTTTTTTAAACTGCCTCTAATGTTTCGATTGATTTTTACGTTTTTTGGTGCGCTGAATCCAAATCTGGTAACCAATTTGCTCCATCATGTACAGAGTTTTTGCTACATTGGGTTAGCAGTTTGAGGTGAACGTTTCAGATTGGAGTGCGATCGAGATAAAAGTTTCTTGGATGAATTCTTTATACTAATTGTTTAGTAGTTATTCAAATAAGAATAAAGAAAATTGTAACAAGGCAGCACATAAAAATAGAGTAATGTCAACAAAACACACTGTGATGGTAGCAAAATTGTCTGCACTTAAAACAGCCACATACATGTGCACAAACATTGAGCATATAAGAGAGAGGTTAGACACAAAGCAAAGCAAAGAAATGTGCAAAAAATGTTGTACAGGTATGTATGTAAGAATAGAAAACGCAAACCGCACCATTGCAATACATGAAGACAAACACCCGATGGTGTGAAAATAAAATTCTAATAAATGAGATCCGACACTGTGGTAATAACTAGCAAATTTTTATTTCAAAGTTTAGTAAAAACACGATATTTGTCAACACAGTTTAGATTTTAAAGTCATTCTTGGGTCAATCAATCTCCTGGTGGGCCCGTTTCTTCTTCCCCCGAATGCTTCTCTTGGTGTGCTGCTTGGCGTATTTTTCATCTGGGGTTTCCCGCAGCAGCAACCAGCAGAAATCAGCCATCATAGTGGTGTTCCATCTTCCTTGGTACCTTCTCTCTGCGTCCTTGATGTCCTGGTGAAACCTTTCACCTTGTTCTTCACTGTACGCCCCCAAGTTTTCGGGAAAGTAGTTCACATGGGAGTGCAAGAAATGGACTTTCAGGCTCATGTTACACCCTTGTTCTTTGAAGGCATTGAGCATCCTGGCAACAATATCCTTATAGTTCTCATCCCGCCTGTTCCCCAAGAATTTGAGAACAACATCCTTGAAGGAATCCCAGGCTTCTTTTTCCTTCTCAGACATCGTTTCAGCGAATGCTCCATCTGAAATGAGTTTCCTTATATCAGGGCCAACAAACACTCCTTCCTTTAGCTTTGCTTCAGAAAGTCGGGGGAACTTTGAGCAAAGGTACCGAAAGCACTCACCATCTTTTGGAAGGGACTTGATGAATTGCTTAATGAGACCCAACTTAATGTGGAGAGGTGGTAATAGAATTTTATCACGAGGTACCAAGCTCTCATGAAGAACATTTTTCTCACCGGGTCTCAAATACTCCCGAATTGGCCAGTCTTTTTTCCCCCAGTGTAGGTCGCGGGCCCGGCTATCCCACAAGCAAAGGAAGCAGGGATATTTGGTGAAACCGGATTGCTGCCCTAATAGCATGGATAGAATTTTAAAGTCTCCACAAATCATCCACTTATGCTCATCATAACGAATCTTCTGAAGAATCAGGGCCAAATTCTCGTATTTTTCTTGGAGAATAACAGAGTGAGCAATAGGAACTGAAGCGAATGTGTTGCCATTATGAAGAAGAACACCTTTTATGCTGTCTTTTGACGAATCAATGAACAGCCGCCATTCAGCAGGATCATACTTGAGTTTAAACTTTTCCATCACTCTGTATATATCGTTGCAAAATACCAAATCTTCCTCTTTGCTGAAATACTTCAAAAATTGTGTCTCGCGGTTGCGGTACCAATAAAAAGTTGTTCCTGGTGACAATAGATTTTTCTGTTTAAGCCGAGAACCTAGCAGTTGGGCAGCATCTTTTGGGAGTCCTAAATCCCAGACTAAATCATTCAATTCAGCTCGAGAGAAAAGTTCAGGTTTCGGATCTGGTTCAGTTTCAAACTCGGAAGTACTGGACTCATCGGGAAAAGCCATCTGATGAGTCTCATCATGATCAGAACCGTCCACACAAATATGATCCAAAGATTTTGGTGGTTCAGGCACAGGTACTTCGTTGCTATGAGGCATAGGCCTAATTGCTGAGGGAAGGTTGGGGTAACTTATTACGTTCTTATTTTTTAAGTTGTATCCCTTCACAATGCAAGAGCAAAAATAGCAGTCACTGCTGTGGTCTCTTTGTTCACGCCACATCATAGGTATTCCGAAACGAAATGCTTGTTTTTTACCTTTCATCCATAAGCGTAGATCTTCCTCACATGTCTTGCACACTTTGTGAGGAGCCCACGGTTTGTCTTGATCGCCTAACTTCAAACCGAAATAGGCGAAATATACTTTTTTAATAAATGCAGAAATGTTCCTCTGCCGCTTTTTCACGGTATATTCCCCACAAATAAAACAAAAACTGTCCGGAGAGTTGACGCAACCTCTGGCTCTGTGAGCCATCACAAATACACAGCACTGCAAACTACAACTGTAGTGAACCACTTCGGAATAAAGCTGGATTACGACTGAGCAAACAAAAGGTAATAATGAACTTGCAAGAAACTGAAATTTGACAGGAACGTTCATGTCGCAACCACCGTGTTTGAGCGAGCGAACGAGGCGAGGCGAACAGGAAAGAACATGCGCCAGCGCGAGTACTGGATTTAGCCCCCCGCCTCCCAATTGTCCTGTTAATGTATAAAATGAATACAAAACACTCTAAAATATCATGAGGGAGTGTTTCTAGTTAGTTAACCATTACAACCTCTATTTTGGGCCAAGAAAATAAACTGCAGTCGGCTAAAAAGAAATTATGTGAACATTCCTTATATGGGTAAGAAATCTAATTTTGCAAGAAAACGTGACGTGATGGAACATTTTGGCTATTTTTCCTGGATTCAGCACCCCAAAATCTATAGGAATCAGTTGCAAAACTGGAGGCAGTTTTTTGGTAGTGTACCTGTGTAATTATACAATGAGAGGGAAACCTCAAAACAAAAGTCCCGCCAAGGGAAACGACCCTAGGTCAAAGACTAAGGAATTCCTTTCTCTTCAGCTGGGTAACCTGTGAAAGATCAGGAAAAATATACACTTTAGAACTTAGAAAAGATACACTGAAATTTCTGAAATAAAAATGTAGAACTACAGACTTATTCGGTTCCAAGGCCAGCGTCCCAAGCAAGCTGGTCCTCTCAGTGACCACCTCAAGGGAATCCTCCAGAATGCAGTCAGATCCCGAGACCCTGAGATGGACTACCTGAAGCAGAACCCCGAGACCCGGTGCCCAAGGACAGGTACTGAGCTCTGATAATGGGGGGCAAATTATTCCCAGGAAGTTTAAGTTCCTCCTGGAAATACTTGCGCACCATCTCAGAAGCAGACACAATAGGAGACTTAGGAAAGTTCAACAGTCTCAAATTATTCCAATGGATTTGATTCTCCAAGTATTCTGCTTTCCTAGTAAGCAAATTCTTGTCTTTACCTTTACCAACTGGCTTGTTCCTCCTGGTTCTGAATAGCCTCAGAAACAGCATTTTTCAAAGATAAAAGTTCAGTATTCATTGTCCCCACAACAGTCATTAGAGAGGTATTCATAGCTGCAACAGCGTCCCATAGCGCTTCCAGTGTTATTATAGCAGGTTTAACCAAACCCCTTAACACAGGGGTCAGGCCACTTCCACTGCTCGAAACTGAATATTCCCTACCAAGGGGTGTCGACCAGCTGACCTCTAGCACCAAGCACAGCAACAGTAGAAAAAGGAAGGGAAGATATCACCGCCCTGGAGCCCTCTTCATTCCCACACAACGGTGAGCTCGTTGTCAAACGAGCAGGGACCACTCCAGAAGCAAACTCTGCACTTCCAGGTCAAGGTGGGGGGGGGGTTCGCTGCTCCTGGTACAACCATACCCCGGATGCACCCAGAGCCGCAGAATTCACATCCATCGGCCTCACTGAGGATGCCGCTTCAAACGCCGTTGAGGAAAACCCGTATGCCCCCAATGTCTTCTGGCCAGAAATGATGTTCTCAGCCGAGCCCGAGGGTAGGCTGGCTTGCTTATGCTTCCACCGCCACCATCGCCTCACAGGAGCCGTGAATCTCGGTCAAAAAGAGGTTAGTGCAGTGCGCCTTCGCCGCAGTTCTCTGCCGCCATCTTGCCCCCTCACTGATTGGCAGAAGTCGCTGTTGCATCCATCTTATTGTATTTAAATGATTGCGGTAACATACATAACAAGTTTTCTTTCTTTAACAGGTTAACACATACATCTGGAATTGACTGTCAGAACAGAAAATCAGATAAGTATTAATTTTCTCTGTTCTTAGAAATTACTCTGTAACATTCAGTAATGACTATCCTCCAACATTAAGTTTTGATATTTTGTGTCTATTTTCCTTTCAGGTATTAACACAAGTCACCTCAGGATAGGCGAGTATAAACTTCTACCTTCCCCTGTAAATCTCTGGGACACACTGCAAATGGAGAAATTAGATCTTACCTGCTAATTGTCTTTCCTTGAGTTTTCTCCGGGCCAGTCCAGGGAACGATAGGGTTGTCAATCCCTTCCAGCAGCTGAGGACTGTAAACCAAACTTTGCTATCATCTTAAACCTTGCTGCTCCGCTCCAGTCTCCTTTTGCTAAAGCAGCCTAGAAAAATACCTGTGACACTAGAAAATAACAAAACCACTGTGAACTTTGCACATTTCCCCGGAAAAAAGCTCACAAATGCCTTAGGAAACCGGTGGAACACCTACGAGGATTTATGGGTTTTTTTTTTTTTTTTGGAAATGATCATCTTCGGAAGAACCCCCCCTACGGCTAAGGCAAGGGAGCCCCAAGAACCACATCAACAGAATCCCCACTCTTAGAAACCGGTAGCATACTGGGACCTGTCGCGTGTGAAATCCAGAAACTGAAAGACTGAGCATAGGGAAAGAAACCCCAGGGCGGTCCCTGGACTGGCCCGGAGAAAACTCAAGGAAAGACAATTAGCAGGTAAGATCTAATTTCTCCTTCCTTTTCGTTTCTCCGAGCCAGTCCAGGGAACGATAGGGTAGTACCAAAGCAGTACCTAAAGTTGGGAGGGACCGGCAAGCCCTGCGATAATAGTAGCCGCCCCCACTCTCGCATCCTCCCTGGCCTGAACATCTAACCGGTAGTGTCTGGTAAAAGTATGCAAGGAAGACCAGGTGGCGGCCCTACAAATATCTACCAGAGGAATCGCGGCCTACTCAGCCCAGGATGCCGCCTGACCCCGCGTAGAATGCGCTTTAAGACCCTGTGGAGGAGATCTACCCTTTGCTTCATAAGCCGCCACTATGGCCTGCTTGACCCATCTGGAAATAGTCGCCTTCGTCGCCGCCTGCCCTTTACGCGGACCCCCGAACAGAACAAATAAACGATCTGATTTACGCAAACTCTTAGACGCTTTGAGGTACTTCTTCAACACTCTGCCCAGATCCAAGCTTTTGAGCGCGCCATCCATCGGAGAGCCCGTGAGGTCCGAGAATACAGGCAAAGACACCGACTGATTCATATGAAAAGCAGAAACTACCTTAGGAAGAAAGGAGGGCACGGTACGCAGAATCACCTTTTCCGCCAAAAACTGCAGGTAAGGCTCTCTACAAGACAAAGCCTGCAAATCAGAAATTCGACGAGCAGAACATATAGCCACCAGAAACGCCGTTTTCCAGGACAATTCCTTTAACCCCCCGGACAACGTCGACGTAAACGGAGGCTGCGTTAAAGCCTCTAGAACAATGTTCAAATCCCAAGCCGGAACGACCTGGCGCAAGGGAGGCTTGATAATGCCTGCAGCCCGGAAAAAACGACGAACATCGCCGTGCGCCGTCAAACGACAACCACTCACCAGACCTCTAAAGCAGGTTAAGGCCGCCAATTGCACCCTGAGCGTGTTGAGTGCTAACCCTTTATCGAGACCGCTCTGCAGAAACGACAAAATATGGGATACCGCCGCCGAAAAAGGACGAATGCTATGCTTAGAACACCACGACTCGAAGACGCACCAGACGCGAACATAGGTCAACGAAGTCGACCTCCTTCTCGAACTCAGCATGTTGGCAATGACAGAATCCGAGTAGCCTTTACGGCTCAGCTTTTCCCTTTCAAGAGCCAAGCCGTAAGCAAGAAGCGATCTACCTGAGGCATTAAGATCGGACCCTGATTCAACAGGTTGCAACGAACTGGCAGACGCCACGGCGAATCCACCAGTAGCCGAACGAGATCCGCATACCATGGCCGCCTGGGCCAATCCGGAGCGATGAGAATTACTCTGCCGTCGTGATTTGCAATGCGCTGGATCACCCGACCTATCATAGGCCACGGAGGAAACACATACAGTAGCAGATCTTCCGGCCAGAACTGCACGAGAGCATCCAAACCTTCCGACATGTGTTCCCTGCGTCTGCTGAAAAAACGAGACGCCTTGGCATTGGACAGAGAAGCCATGAGATCCATCGCCGGCTGCCCCCAGAGCTGGACAATGGCATGAAACACCGCCGCATTTAGTTCCCATTCCCCCGGATCGAGAAGATGGCGACTGAGAAAATCTGCCTGAACGTTGTCTTTTCCTGCTACATGCGTCGCCGACAATGCAAGAAGATGAGCTTCCGCCCAACTCATGAGCTGTTGACTCTCCTCCAGCAAGGCGGCACTGCCTGTCCCCCCTTGCCGATTGATATAGGAGACCGTCGCCGCATTGTCGGAGAACACTCTGACTGCTCTGCCCTCGATCGAGGACCGGAAGCGTTCCAACGCCAAGCGTACCGCTCGGAGTTCCAAACGGTTGATCGACCATGAGCTTTCCATCAGGGACCATAGCCCCTGCACCACCTGAGCCTGATAATGAGCTCCCCAGCCTGACAAGCTGGCATCCATGGTGAGAATCACCCACCGTGGCTCCTCCAACGGAACCCCTGTCCGTAGATGCGATGGGTCTAACCACCACTGCAGGCTGATCCGCACGGGCTCCAGAGAAATCAACTTTTGAGACAGAGGATGAAGCTGAGGAGACCATCTGGACAACAAGGCTTGCTGCAGAGGTCGCATACGGGCCCTGGCCCAAGGAACGAGCTCCAGCATCGCTGCCATGGAGCCTAAGAGCTGCAGGTATCGCCACGCAGACGGAGCAGCCTGAGCCAAGAAGGCATTCACCTGACTCGAGATCTTCAACACCCTGTTCTTGGGCAAACTTACCACCCCCACGGAGGTGTCGAAGAAGGCCCCTAGGTAAGTAAGCTGTTGGACCGGGAGCAGCTGACTTTTCGCCCGGTTGACGACCCAACCGAGCTGCTCAAGAACCTGCACTACTCGCGTCGTAGCTGCTACCGCCGCCGGGTAAGAATCCGCCCTGATTAACCAATCGTCTAGATAAGGGTGTACGCGAATACCTTCCTTGCGCAAAGATGCCGCTACCACCACCATCACCTTCGTGAAAGTCCGAGGAGCCGTCGCTAAACCGAACGGCATTGCCCGAAACTGAAAATGGCCCTCGGCTACCGCAAATCTCAGAAAACGTTGATGTTCTGGGCGGATCGGAATGTGCAGATAAGCTTCCGTAAGATCTAGGGCCGAGAGGAATTCCCCTTTTTGCACCGCCCGAATCACAGACCGAAGGGTTTCCATCCGAAAATGCGTAACTTTTAAGGAGCGGTTCACATGCTTGAGATCGAGAACAGGACGAAAAGAACCTTCTTTCTTGGGCACCACAAAATAAATCGAGTATCGACCTAGTCCGCACTGGTCTGGTGGCACCGGAACCACCGCGTTTAGTTGTAACAACCTGTGCAGCGTATCGCTTATAGCCCGCCTTTTCTGTCCTGTTCCCCCGTAAGACACCATGAAGGTCTCTTTTAAGGGGTGAGCAAACTCCAACGCATACCCCTCTCGAATGATTTTGAGCACCCATTGGTCCGACGTAATTGCGGCCCAGGCGGAGAGGAACCTCTGCAAGCGACCCCCCCACAGGGCTCTCCACCTGGACCAGCTGACCTTCATTGAGGTTTCTTTGCTGCTCCCTGCTGAGCATTGAAGAAACCTCTGCCGAAGCCCCGAGCTCCCCGAAAGGACTGATTGCGAGGGCCAAAACGAGACTTCGGATAGGGAGCAAAACGCGCTCCCCTGAACCTGCGAGAATCTTGACCTGGACCCTTAAATCCCAGACCCGCTCAAGGCACTTTAGGACGGTCTTCCGGCAAGCGACCCCCTTTGGAGTCCCCGAGATCCTTTACTATCTTTTCCAAGGCCTCCCCAAAAAGCAGCTTGCCTTTATAGGGGAGCTTGCTGAGCCGGGACTTCGAAGACGCATCAGCCGCCCAGTTCCTTAGCCAAAGGAAAAGGCGTGCCACAATCACCGAAGCCATGGACTTTGCAGATATTCGAACCAAATCATAGAAAGCGTCCGCCAGGTAAGCTGCTGCCGACTCTAACTTAGCCCCATCCGCGGACGAACCTTCTGGAGACTGCGCCGCCGACTCCCCCTGGAGCCAACGGATCGAAGCTCTGGAAACATATGCTCCACATATGGACGTCTGTAACGCCAGAGCACTGGAATCAAAGGCCTGCTTCAGGAGCACCTCAAGCTTACGATCCTGCAGATCCTTAAGCGCCGCTCCACCCTCTACGGGGATGGTGGTTTTCTTAGTCACCGCCGAGATTAGGGCATCTACCTTAGGCATTTTCAACAACTCCTTTTCCTCTAGGGGAATGGGATAAAGGCAACCCAGAGCGCGAGCCCCCCCTAAGCGTAGCCTCCGGGAACTCCCACTCCGATTCTACCATTTACTTGATAACTCGGTGAACCGGAAAACAGCGTTGTTCCGCCTTAAATCCCTGTAACAAAGGATCCTCCAATGGCTCCTGAGGAAGCGAGGGTATAACAATATTTAGCGCAGCTAAGGACTAAGCAATAAGAGCCGCTAGCTCCTCCTTACGGAAGACCCTAAAGACATTCACCCTCTTCCAGTTCCAGTTCCATGAGCCAGTTCACCCTCTTCCAGTTCCATGGACCAATTCTCCATACCTGCCTCAGAACTGATCTCCCCATCCTCCATACCGGGAGTGACGGAGAGCTGCTGTTCTGCCCCTTCAAGTCCAGCTCCCAGTGACATCCCCCTCTGGGAAGGACCCTCGTCCGGTTCCAATGCAGAGCCTGCAGGCTGGACCGTGTTTTCCAGAGGGGCAGCTAGTGAGGGACTAAGGAGCTGAGAAGCCTTCAGGAGATAGGCCTGATGCAAGGCCAAAATAAAATCGGGAGAAAATAAAGCAGCCAGCTCTCCCTGAGCTTCAGGTAAGGCTGGTGCTGCCATCACTGGCGCCGGAGCTTCTCTATGCACCTTTGATTTACGTTTGCCAGGCTTTGCGGAAACCGCGGCAGAAACGGCCGGCTCCGTTAAAAAGGCCGCCGTTCCCGCCTTTTCTGAGGGCAGAAGAATCTTGTCTCCCTCTTTGTACCCCGACTTGCCTTCCATCGCGCCCAGCAAAACCTCACTGAGAGGAAAACTGCTAGCCTGCCTGAAAACCGCTGCCCGAATCGGGAACCGCCGACCAGCCGCACACCCTCGCACATGACGCCGCGCCGCCGAATACAGAGAAGAGCACTTTGCCCACACGGAACCCCGATACGGACAGCATTGTACTTAACCCCCGTACCTGAACGAAGAAGCTCCTGGCCGTGTCTCCACTACTCCGCAGCTAGCGGGAGACGGAGAACACGAGTTCCGGTAAGGACGGGTGGATCCTGGGGCTCCCAGGCCAAACCCCCTACGTGCTCTAGAGCCCGGCTGATGCTAGGCAGGCTCTGCCTCGCACACTGCTTCAACGTGCAGTACCGGCTCTTCGGTCAGACAAGTGTAGCTATTGCAGGGAAATAAGCAAAGTGGTAGCTCAGCCAGAGCCAATCTGCCTATGTAGTCTGACTAAGCACCAGATCCAGAGAAACTAGTAGACAATTAGGAGGGAAAGGCACCGACCAACATCCATTCCAGCTGCTGAGGACTGTAAGACTGGAGCGGAGCAGCAAGGGGAGGGGTTTAAGATGATAGCAAAGTTTGGTTTACAGTCCTCAGCTGCTGGAAGGGATTGACAACCCTATCGTTCCCTATCGTTCCCTGGACTGGCCCGGAGTAACGAAAAGGAAGGCACACTTCACACAGTTCATACCATTGGCCAGGGCATTTATTGTTGGTGCACAGACGTTCTATTGTCATCGCTCCCTCACTCGTCCTCTCTCCTTCCGAATTTAATGACAGCTCGCTTCCGTCTTCTCCAAAATTCCTTCCAAAACTCCTGTGTAAGAACCTACTAACCTATCTTTAACCAAATGAAAAGAGCCAAAACGCTGACTGGCCTATGGTGGGACTGGTGTCTCTATAAACCCAGGTAATGGGTTTATTCTCCTATACTGTTCTTATCCAAGACAGAAAACAAAAAGAATTGTAGGTTCACTAGCTTTAGAGATCTTATTTTAATGTTTTACTCTCATACACTCTACATAAACACTCCATCAGCCAACACTTCATTCTCTCTCACATCAGAACTTTATTCAGCAGAGATCACTGATGACAGTGTCTCTGCACAGTGATTAGCATCTCCCTTAACAGTTCAGCTTCCAAAAGGTCTTGCTAGAATCTAATCCTTATTAACCCTGGACTTGCTGGGTTTATGGATTTTCCAGGCTTATCCCACTTGAAGCCTCTTTAATTGGAAAGCATAGTTACTCACCTGTAACAGGTGATCTCCGGGAACAGCAGGAATTTAGTCTTCACATATGGGTATCATCGGTACCGACGGAGCCTGCATGGGAACACTCCCCAGCGTCCAATTAGAAAGCTTTTGGGAGCATCCCACAGCGCCTGCGTGCTGCCTTCCCGCCTTTCCCAACTGCCTCTCTCCAGTTGAGTTTAAAGCTGAGACAAAGAGAGAGAGAGAGGGAAAGAGAAAGAGATAGAGAGATACAACTCCTAGGGGAGGTGGGTGGGTTGTGAAGACTAAATTCCTGCTGTTCCCGGAGATCACCTGTTACAGGTGAGTAACTATGCTATCTCCAGGAACAAGCAGGAATGAAGTCTTCACATATGGGGACTCCCTAGCTTCAGATGCCAGGGAGAGAACCCCAGAAGTTGTGTGTCCCTGTGAAAGGGCTCCACTTCCCCCCATGGATCTCTGGCATCCTACCAGGGATGGTGGGTAGGAGTTGATTAGGTATGGAACAGGTGTTGGAGAACAGCCTGACCAAACAAGGCATCCCGACGGGAGCGTTGTCCAAGCAGTAATGGGCTGTGAAGGTATGAACCGAGGCCCAGGTGGCTGCTCGACAGATGTCGTCGATAGACACAGTACAGATGAGCCATTGAAGCTGCCATGGCTCTGTGAGCTGTGATATGGCCCTCAAGAGGAAGCTTCTTACTCTGATAGGCAAAGGAAATACACTGTGCAATCCAGTTGGACAGTGTTCTCTTGGAGACTGGAAGTCCCAAATGAGAAGGAACAAAAGCAACAAAATGTTGAGAGGACTTTCTAGGTTGCTGTGTTCTTTGTAAGTAAAAGGATAAAGCTCTTTTACAGTCCAAAGTATGAAGATTCCTTTCTGCATTTGATGCATGAGGCCTTGGAAAAAACACAGACAGGTAGACCGCTTGGTTTAGATGAAAAGGCAAGACCACCTTTGGCATAAAGTGTGGATGAGTCCTAAGGACTACCTTCTCATGATGGAACCTTGTATAAGGAGGATCAGCCACTAGTGCTTGCAACTCACTGATGCGACGTGCTGATGTGATTGCAATGAGAAAGATAACTTTCCAGGAAAGGAATTTCAACAAGGTAGTAGCTAAGGGTTCGAAAGGTGGCTTCATAAGCTGGCCAAGAACCAGGTTTAAGTCCCATGCCACCAGTGATGGCCTAATAGGAGGCTTAGTTAGAAGAAGGCCTCTCATAAATCTTGCTATAAGAGGATGGGAGGAAATAGGTTGTCCATTTAAAGGCTTGAAAGAAGCTGCAATAGCACTCAAATGGACTCTTACTGAGTTAGTCTTAAGTCCTGCATTGGATAAATGAAGGAGATACTCCAGTAATGATTCCAGAGGTATAGCAAGGGGGTTAAGACCCTTCTGCGAGCACCATATGGTAAACCTTTCAAACTTGAAAGCATAAGAGTGTCTTGTAGAAGGCTTTCTGGAGGCTTAAAGGACATCCTTTACTTGCTGAGAAAGGTTAAAATCATGAAGATCTAGGCCTTCAGCAACCAAGCCCTGAGATGCAGAGACTGGGGATTGGGATGCCATAACATCCCGTCCTCCTGAGACAGGAGATCTGGAGCAGACCCTAACTCCAGAGACGGAGCTTGAGAGAGATGTAGAAGCAGAGGGCACCACATTTGCCGTGGCCAATGTGGAGCTATGAGAATCATACGGCCTCTGTCTCTCTGAAGCTTGAACAGGGTTTTGGGAATTAGGGGAATGGGTGGAAAGGCATAAAGGAAGTCTTGACCCCAATGAAGGAGGAAAGCATCCTTGGCCTGAGAGCCCTGAGCCGGAATTCTGGAACAGAACCGGGGAAGTTTGGCATTCAACGGACTTGCAAAGAGGTCTATGTCCGGGGTTCCCCAAATTTGAAACATCTTGGCCACCTGATCTGCATGGAGAAACAATTCATGTGGAAGCAGAACTCGACAGTCTGTCTGCCCAAGAGTTTTGAATGCCTGGAAGATACACTGCCAGGAGATGAATCTGATGCTCTCTGGCGAGGGCCCATAGTCGCAAAGCTTCGTTGCAAAGTGACAGAGAGCCTGTTCCTCCCTGCTTGTTCACGTAGAACATGGCTACTTGATTGTCCGTGTGAATCAGGACTGTCTTGTAGCTTAGCAGGGTGTGGAACACTCGAAGAGCAAGGAAGATTGCTCTGAGCTCTAAGAGATTGATGTGTACATGAGTCTCCTGTGGAGTCCAAGTGCCCTGGGTGGAGAGGTCTTGCAGATGAGCTCCCCAACCCACTGGTGAAGCATCTGTTGTGAGAGTGACTTGGGGTAAAGGTTTTGAAACGGGGACCCCACCAACAGGTTTTGAGTGGACTGCCACCATTGGAGAGACAAAATAAGGCGATTTGTGTTTGCTATTTTGTCTGACAGGCACCCTGATGCCTGGGTCCACTGAGTGAATAAAGTCCACTGGGCTGCTCTCATATGGAGGCGAGCATAAGGAACCACATGCAGGGTAGATGCCATGTGGCCTAGTAGTTGTAACATTTCTCGAGCAGTGAGGTGAGGCTTTAGCACTGCTTGAGAAGCTAACTGCACAATGCGAAGACAATGGGTCTGAGGAAGATAGGCCCTTGCCCTTGTGGTATCCAGCATAGCTCCTATAAACTCTAGGGACTGAGTAGGAGTTAGGTTGGATTTTGGGATGTTTATGACAAGGCACAAATATTGAAGGATACGCATTGTGCAAGACAGAGAAATCCTGGCCTCTGGCTCTGATGGGGCTCGAATGAGCCAGTCGTCTAAGTAAGGGAAGACGAATATTCCTAGAGTGCAAAGAAATGCTGCCACCACAGCCATGCATTTCGTAAACACCCTTGGTGCCGAGGCCAGGCCAAAAGGAAGAACCCTGTACTGGTAGTGCTTCCCCTGAAATAGAAACCGAAGGAATCTTCGGTGAGTTGGATGGATAAGAACATGAGTGTACGCATCCTTGAGATCTAGAGAACAAAGCCAATCCTGACTCTGAAGGTATGGCAGAAGAGTTCCTAGCGAAACCATCTTGAATTTCTCTTTGAACAGGAATTTGTTCAATTCTCTGAGGTCTAAAATAGGTCTGTATCCCCCTGTTTTCTTTGGGATAAGGAAATAGGGGGAGTAAAACCCTGTACCCTGTTGGGGAATGGGTACCTCTTCTATTGCCCCTTGGGCAAGAAGAATAGTGACCTCTTGACTTAACTGGTTGTTGAGAGAGGTCTGAGAAATGAACTGTCTTAGCATTGTAGGAGGAGGCATGCGAAGGAAGTGAAGCTTGTACCCCTCTTTTACAATGGAGAGAGTCCAGTCTTCTGCTGTTATCTGCCCCCATCTGGGGGCAAAATGATACAACCTTCCTGGGATGGTAGAAAGCTCTGGTCCGCTGAGGGCCAGGAAGGCTAAGTTCTCCAGATGGAAGTCAAAGGCCTTGTGGAGGCTGAGACTGCTGAGACAATTGAGGCTTAGCAGTCTTTGCTTTCCTTTCCTTTGTTTAGGTGGTTGCTGACCCTTTCGGGCAGACTGACCTGCAGAACGTCCCTGCTGGGTATAAGAAGGGTAAAACCTCTTCTTTTTGGAGAAGAATGGTTTCTTGAAAGATTTCTTCCTTGCAGGATCAGCTGTAGCCTTGGATAGTCTATCCAAAGTAGAGTTATCAGCATCCAGTTCATTAGCTTTCTCTTGCCAGTTTTTGCCAAAGAGATTCTCACCGTACAAGGGATATTACCCAGTTTGTCTTGTACCCAGAGCTCTAAGTCAGATGCCTGGAGCCAGGCAATTCTACGTGCACCTATGGCAATGGCAGAGGTTCTGCTTATGCACTCAAAACAGTCAAAAGTTGCACGGTTGACAAACTTAGAAACATCCTGGGCATGTTTAACCAGAATGAGAAAATCCTGCCTCTTATCATCAGGAAGGAGAGGGCTCATAAGCTCCAAATCTCCTGCGACTTCCTTGAGGAACATTCCCATATATAAAATATAGGAACTGATCCTGGCAGGAAGCATGGAAGCCTGGAAAGTACGACGTCCAAAGGCATCCAGAGTTCTGCACTCACGTCCTGGAGGATTAGAGGCATGCCTCTTTGCACGCCTGATCCTTCTCATAGCTGATTCCACTACAATGGAGTGGTGAGGAAGCTGAGTCTTTTGGAAGCCAGGACTACGAGAGTGAGGAGAGGTGGTAAGAGGTGTTTCCCACATTCTTAACATGAGATCATGTAAGATCTCATGGATAGGCAGAGTAACTGCCTCCTTGGGAGCTTTGGGATATTGTAAAATCTCCAGCTCCTTTGCTCTGGGCTCTGTTTCCAGAGCCACTGTGATGGATAGGCCTCTAGCCACCTCCCGGATAAAATCCTGAAAGGATATATCCTCTGGAGGAGACATCCTACGTTTAGGAGAGGAAGGCTCCTCCAGGAGAAGTACTCCGGTACCGACAGAGCTATCTGAATCCTCAGACTCCTCCAAGGATTCAAAGTACCTCCTATCCGGGTGCTCTTGTAGAGCACGATACCCGTACCGATCGAAGTCGGTATCGGGGGGAATCGGTACCGGTCTGTCGATACCGGAAGACACAGCATGACTCGGTGCCGGTAACGCAGACACCACTGTCGATGCTGTTGGTACTGGTATCGGTGCCAGAACCGGTGCCGGTACCGGTTGAATTGTCTGAAGCGGTCCCGAAGGCACCGGTGCCGCAAGGAGAGCTGCCAGACTGTGTTCAATAGCCAAGAATCTCTGGTCTATCGACGCTGCCGATGCCTGGGTATTGGTACCGGACAAAGCGGCCGGTACCCCAGAGCATGCCACCAGTAGTTCTGTCGAAGCCTCCCGCCAGGGCAATTTGGCCGGTGCAAGTCCCTCAAGGGCAACGCCAGAGGTATCTCGATGCTTGGAAGGAGATCTACCCTTTGAGGACCGGCCAGATTTATGTTTAGTTAACTGAGATCCATGGGAGGAAGGCGAAGCTGTGGAAGACATCGATGCCACAGAGGCTGCATCGGAGGGAAAAAGGGTGCTACGTTTAGCAGCTTGGTTTTGCCGACCCCTCTTCGACATCATCCCACAGGCCATGAACTCAGAAATGGAGTGGTCAGGACCTAAACATTTGAGACACCACTCGTGAGTGTTGGTGACGGAGATGGTACCGCCACACTTGGTACACTTCTTAAAACCCGAAGCGGGTTTTTCCATTTTAAAGGAATTTTGGGCCTAGTGCCCAAAATGGCGCGTGCACCTGAAGGAGGAAAAGATTAGGAAAAAAGTTTTTGGTTTTTTTAAAAGAAAGAAAGCCAGAACCGGCGGTACCGGTCTAGCGTCGAGGGAAGGCAGACGCGACCACAAAAAAGGAGGAGAATAGGAAAATATTTTCTGCGGTGACAGGAACGACGACCTGCTGGCTCTGCAGAAAATGAAGAACTGGAGAGAGGCAGTTGAGAAAGGCGGGAAGGCAGCACGCAAGCGCTGTGGGATGCTCCCAAAAGCTTTCTAATTGGACGCTGGGGAGCGTTCCCACGCAGGCTCCGTCGGTACCGACGATACCCATATGTGAAGACTACATTCCTGCTTGTTCCTGGAGATTTATGTTTTAGCAATTGCAACACCACAGAGTGTACAGAATCCATTAAAGTCCATTCAAACTAATTTCAATCACAGACATAGTGGCAAAAGTACACAAGCCACTTTAATTACACATTCTCTCCATTTACACATCACTTTCATTCATAAACAACTTTAGTTTTTACCCTCAGACCATTAACTTAGGCTTTCAAGAGGCCTAGCCTCCCAGCCACTTAAACACAGGTCTGGTCACTTCGCTTCCCTGGTGGTCTCTACCTGAAAAAGCTCAGGTATCCTAGGAAATATCTCCTCATTCCTGAATGTAACCAAGGGGTTTCTATGGTGTCTCTAGGGGAGAACCAATGGGGCATCGGATCTCTGCTTCCCCCTAGGCTTGGGATTCTGTCCCTAGGCTGTGATGGAAGTTGGCCAGTTTGAATTGTTACCAAGGCACTGCCATGGCAACCCCATTAAACTACATAGGAAAATCATATTTTAAAATAAATTATACTCAAGATAATGTTAAAATTACCTAAAACCTCTGCACTCTATTTATACTCCTACCCTTTTCTTGTCCCAAACACAAACTGTTAACACCTCCTAAACCATTTAAATCATTTTCTCATAAAAGTAAATGTTTCTTATCTTTGACACCCCACCGCTAATATAAATATGCACCTGGGACTCCTGACTATACCCCCCATGCTCTGAAAAATTAATTTTACATCTTTAGTTTAAAGGACGCACTACAATGTAGAATAAAGTACTATCTCTTTATATTTTGGGGTTCAAACCCTCCCATGGCTTTTCTTTAAGTCCCCTCTTACTAGCCCAATTAATGAAAAAAAAAATTCCAGAGTCCCAATCCCTCTCGACCAAACTTCCTTAAATAATTTGGACACCATTCCTTTAAATTAAAAAATAAACCCATAATTATAATCCCTAAATCCCCCCTATGTAAACCCTATATTCAATTTCCCCTTACTTTTTAATTTTTTTCTTACCTCGATTTTTAACCACGCGGCCCCTTTAAGTCCACCAGGGACCCAATTTTGATTTAGCCTGCCCGCTGACCCCCTTAACCAGATTTTCACTTCTGTGATGACAGAAGTGAAAATCCGGGTTATGCTGGATGAGCCAGCAGCTGCCGAAGCTAAGCAGGTAGCAGCGATTTTCAATGTTTCCCGCTTAGCCCCTGCCCTTTAAAGAGAAGGCCAAGCGCGTAGCATCAAAAATCACTGCTACCCGCTTAGCCCTTTCCTCTGCCCCCACTATGCCCCGGAATGCTCCCTATACACCCCGAGCTAACCGCATAGCATCTGGGCGCGTTAGGGACTTATCTGGGATTTTCAAAAGGCACTACCTGTGTAGGTGCCTTTCGAAAATCCTGAATAAGGCATTTACACGGGTAACAAGGGCAGTTGCTCATGAAAATGCCTTCGAAAATGCCGCTCCAGAGAAAATGCCGCTCCAGAGATTCAGTCAAAACAGCTCCGGTGTTTCATTTCAAATCGTGTCTTTGGCAGATGAGCAGCTCCTGCCTCCAGCTCCTTCCTGAAGCCTCAAACCAACAAGAAAACCCTCCAGCCCAGCTCCCCAAGACATCAGGAAAACACTTTGGCAACATTTTCAAACTAAAAACAGGTTGCCTGCATCACAGAACGCTGCGGCAACTTTTTTTTCTCTTTTTTCTTTTTAAGCTGCCGGCTTCCTCTCCTGCTCTCCTGATGCTGCAATTCAGCACCAGAAGGACCCAGGATGCTGTGGAGGGCATTTTTTAAAATTATTTTTAAGCCCACAATCCAGCTCCAGAATGCCGTGTTCTAACATGGCCTACTATGGAGGCCTCATCCTGTCCCCAGGCTCCATTTCCTGGGCCACTGGCCTCGTCAGCACCGTGAGATACCAGGTAATTATAAATTTTTTTTTCTTTTTACACTATCCACAATGTGCATTTGGCAGCCTGTAGCTGGCATTCCTGAGTATTAGCGTTCACCACGGTCAGTTACTGCATGCTAAATGCTTGTTAACCGGTTAATGGCACTTAGTAAAAGGGTCTCATAGGCACCTATGTTGCCTTTATAAAATAGCATAAATAAAGTATCAACTGATCAGGATTTAAATAACAAAATACACCCCAAAACTCCTAAAACAATAAATAGTAATAAGGACCTCAAAATAATATGAGCAGATATTGCTTCTAGCAAGAGAGTCAAAAGATACTTAAGGCTACAAGGCCAGAACTGTTCTAAAATCATCATCGGAGTGGAGGAGTGGCCTAGTGGTTGGGGCAAGGTAATTCAGGCCGGAAGGTCAGGGGTTCAAATCCCACTAGAGGACAGCAACCTTGGGCCGGAAGGACTGGGGTTTCTAGTCCCACAGGTGCTCCTTTTCTTGGGCAAGCCACTTAACCCTCCATAGCCCATGTTCCCTGTAAATAGTTATCTCCAAGTTATAATGCCCTGTTCAATGTAATTTCAGTTTGTTCAATGTAAACCGCACTGATGCAGAATAGCGCGGTATATAAGAGAATGTAAATAAAATAAATAAATAAATAAAATCGGTCTACTAGATAGCTACAAAGCCTTCATCAGGCAGTCCAACAGTTATAAATAAATATTTATTTTTAGTTTTTATTATTTTTACTTCTTTTAACTCCAGTTTTTGAATTATACTCAAAATGATCAAAAATTCATTATGAACTGTTAATACTGGCAAAAAATCGTAATAGCTGGAAAATGTATCTGGAAACACATTACTTCATAGCACAACCGACACAATATTGTGTTTGTATTTATCTGTGTCAGTGTTAAACTGTCTCCAGAGATATTTCACAGGCTCTTCCATAAGTCCAAGTCATCTTCTACTCAAACCAGCTGTAGGCAGACAAACCAGCAGAATAACTAGCGTTCAGCTGCTCACAGATATAAAAGATGGCATCAATATGTTACATGCAGTGATCCACCAATCAAAATAAGTTTTCTCTTATTGTGGGTGATCTATATAATCTTGTGTCCCTGTTCTATGGTATATGTTGGATGCACTAAGAGGAAAATCTGTTTACGCTTAAATAAGCACAAGAGTCGTATCTTGAATAATGTAGAAACAGCTCCTCTTGTGATACATTTGGCTAATTTTCAGCATACTATTGCTGATATTCGCTGGTGAGTGTTGGATCAGGTTATTCCAACCTGGAAGGGGGTTGACAATGAGAGAAAATGTAATGATAATGAGCATTTTTGGATCTCTTGTCTACGCTCAATTGAACTATCTGTGCTTAATCAGGCCACTGACTGGATGACGTTGGTTTGAATTTCCCTCTATTGATTCAGGCTTATTTTAATTGGTGGATCGCTGCATGTGACATCTTGACAGCATCTTTTATATCTGTGAGCGACTGAATGCTAGTTATTCTGCTGGTTTGCCTGCCTACAGCTGGTTTGAGTTGGAGGTGACTTGGACTTATGGAAGAGCCTGTGAAATATCTTTAGAGACAGTTTATCCCTGACGCAGTTAAGTACAAAACACAACATTGTGTTGATGTGCTATGAAGTAATGTGTTTCTGGATAGATTTTCCAGCTATTATGATTTTTTTCATGATGAATTTTTGATAATTCTGAGTATAATTCAAAAATTAAAGTTAAAAGAAGAAAAAATAATAAAAACTAAAAAGAAATATTTGTTTTTAACTCTTGGACTGCCTGATTAAGGCTTTGCAGTTATCTAGTGGACCTATAATGATTTAAGAGCAATTCTGGCCCTGTAGCCTTAAATATATTTTTGCTCTCTTGCTAGAAGCAATATCAGCTCATATTATTTTGAGGTCTTTATTACTATTTGCTGTTTTAGGAGATTTTGGGTGTATTTTCCCTTTATAAAATAGGCACCTTTTTGTTACTTCCCCTCTGAATAGCACAATTACTTACCTGTAACAGGTGATCTCTGGGAACAGCAGGAATTAGTCTTCACATATGGGTACGTCGGTACCGACGGAGCCTGCGCGGGAACGCTTCCCAGCGTCCAATCAGAAAGCTTTTGGAAGCATCCCACCACGCCTGCGTGCTGCCTTCCCGCTTTTCCCAACTGCCTCTCCTCAGTTAAGTTTTAAAGCTGAGACAAAGAGCGAGAGAGAGAAGGGAAAGATAGAGATAGAGAATACAACTCCTAGGGGAGGTGGGAGGGTTGTGAAGACTTATTCCTGCTGTTCCCAGAGATCACCTGTTACAGGTAAGTAACTGTGCTATCTCCAGGAACAAGCAGGAATGAGTCTTCACATATGGGGACTCCCAAGCTAAGATGCCTGGAGTCCCAGCATGTTATGGATTGGAACATGCTATACCTCATATGGCCAGACATCCTCAGGATGGTGGGAAGGAGTTGAAACAGAAAGGTGCTGTAAAAGACAGCTAACCTAACATAGGACTACAGACAAGAAGTCCCTGTGTGGATGACAATTATCATCAAATATATTGAAAATGGACTGACTGAGGGAGCCTTTTCCAACCATCTAGGACAGCTGTTTGAGGAAATCCTAATGCTCTCTAGCAAGGGCCCATAGTGGAAAGCTTCTCTGTAAGATTGCAGAGAGCATAATGCAGGAGAATTAGGAGATAGAACTGGCTGCTGGAAAAGCCAGTACCTAGGTCGACTATGCTGCCAAACCCAAGGGAATTGGAGATGGCAGGAATAGAAAACAATCTGAGAAGCCTGTAGTGATAAGATTTGCCAAGAAAGATGAATCCACTGTCTTGGAGTCACTACTGAGGCCAGAAAGAATATAGTGGAGGACAACTCTGGATGCTTGTGGGGAAGAACCAGTGGTCCAATCACTAGGACTCCTGCATGGGTAGCTGCTAGTAAGACATCAGAAAGAATCTTTCTGTTAAAAAACAGAAAGAACAGACAGAACAGGAGTAGAAAACTCTGGACCTGCCTGAAAGCTGCCCCAAAGCAAAAAAGAAGAAGGAGTTAACTTAGAGAGGAAAACTCCACACTGGAATAGTGACAAAACTAGAAGGGCTGAAGAGAAGCCCTCCAGTGTAATAGTACCACTCTTACAGGGGAAATGCTTGATAAGAGGGTAGAGAAGATGGAGCTGAATGGAGACTTACAATGTGGTAAGTCTGTAGAAAGGAAAAAAAAATCATGCTGGTACAGAAAACTATCATTTGATAGTTGTTAAACCTCTTTCCCTAGCAGGAAGAAGAGAAGCTGTGACCTATAGGCATGAACATCCTAAGAGTTTGTGTAACAGAGAAAAATGGATGTCTTGTGAAAAGAGATCCATGCCTAGAGTTTAGAATGAAGCAGTGGAAGGCTTCTACTGACAAGAAGCCAACTGCAGGTTCTAAACCCCAAGAGACACAAAAAATATGTGATTAATCAGAAACCCTGCAGATGCTGGGTTTGCTGAGCCTGGTGAGAGTTTGGATTCTTCAGACCAGGGCGATGTTTCCCCTGTTTGGGAACATCTGTATGATGGGCAGAAGATGAATAAAACCTTCTCCCCCTAGGGGAAGAAAGTTTGGTAGGACATTTCCTACCTACTGGGAAAGAAGAAGGCGTAGAACAGCCCTTAGAAACAGGTAAGTCAGTGAACCACTGAGTAACCTGACGTAAAGATTCCTTATTGAAGAGATTTTCTCCAGTGCAAGGAGTATTACCCAGTCTTTGTTGTGCCCATTTGTCTAAGTCTGAAGCTTAGAGCCAGGCTCTACGTCGTGCCCCTACAGCTATAGCAGATGTCCTGCTAACAGACTCAAATGAGTCTAGGGAAGCACAAGTAAGAAACCAAGAGATATGTTGAATATGACTAAGCAGTGAGGAATAGTATACACTCTTGGGTTCTGAAAGAAAAGGAGTCAAAAGATGCAATTTCTTTGTGACCTCCTCAAGAGATAGACTCATATAAAAATATATGAGAGAATTCTTGCTGAAAACATGGATGTCTGGAAGGTTTGACGTCCAAAGGCATCTAGTGTCTTAGACTCACGACCTGGCGGATAAGAAGAGTGCTTTTTCTTACTCTTCACCCGCCTCATTGCTGATTCCACTACAATGGAATGATGAGGAAGTTGAGTCTTTTGAAACCCTGGAGAGGGGGGCACCTGATATAGGAGATCAGTTGCTCTGGAAGGTGGGGGTACCCTTAAAGGTGCTTCCCACATTCCTAGAAGAAGATCCTGCAAGGAATGATGCAAAGGAAGCATTATGTTTTCCTTTGCTTCGGTAGAAACAGAGCCTTGTGCAGGATCATGTCCAGGGATAGAGATGGCAAGTGATCTTGCCATATCCCAGAGGAAACTCTGAAAAGAAGGATCTCCAAAGAGAACCTCCCTTGGACAGGTTAGATCTGAGGAACTAGCCTGGGCACCGAAGGATGTATCTGCACAGTGCAATATGGGATCCTTAACGGATGGACGCTGGTACTGGAGGTCAGGACCAGCGACAGTCAGTAGCACATCGTCCATGCCAGGTATCGACTCCAAACTTGGTATAGAAGGGAGCGATCCTGTTGAAAGAAGCATGGAAGGAGCTGGCCATGATGCTACAGTGGATACCGGTACCGATACCGGTACCGATGTTGGAACCGAACCAGACACAGACATCGGAACAGCCATCGGTGACAGCTCAATCGGTACCGAGGTAACCGAAAACTTTCGGCAGTCACCCTCGGCACCGAGCCTCCGGTATCGACAGGTCGCGGTACCAAGGCGTGTCGGAACCGCGTCTTCCAAACTAGAGATCGATTCCAAACTCGGCATTGAGGATAATGTAGACATCGGTACCGACTTCGGTACCGTGTCTGATACCGATGGATGAAACCCAGCCGGTGGCAATCCAAACGGCATCGGAGGAACCGAGAGTTGTGGATCTGAACCATCGGAACCGAGCCTTCGGTACCAACGGGAGCCGGTACCAAGGCGAGTCGGTACCCAGTCCTCCAGACTGGCGATCGATTCCAGACTCGGCATCGAAGGAAGCGAGTTTATCGATGCATGTCTGGAGGGTACCGACGTTGGAGGCAGTATCGGTGCCGGTACCGATACTGGAAAGTCAGTCTGGAACGTATGTACCTGTCCCGTAGGTACCGAGGACACCAGACGACGATCCCTGGTGAGGAGTGTTTTGTCCAACACCAGTGCCGATGCCGGGGTATCGGTACCGCTCGAAGCGGATGCCACCACCGGACACAGCTCAGGTATGTTCTGTGGGTGGTGAACCCCAGGAACAACCTGAAACCTCACATAGGCTTTGGAGGCCGAAGACTCCCGCCGGGGTTTTGAAGCCAGTGGGCCCTCGAGGGCAAGGCCGGAGCCGTCTACATGCTGTGCATGAGACCTACCATTCGAGGGTTGGCTAGTCTTAACAGACTGTTTGCAAGTTACCTGATCCTGTGTAGAAGAAGAAATGGTCGGTGCCCTGAAGTTGGAAGGGAACCTCATATCGAGGGAAACTCGATGTTGAAAACCTCTTCTCACAATACTGTTGCCCGAGGGCTCCGGAGGAAAAAGGTCAGGACCCAAACAGCTTAGACACCAATTTTGGGAGTCTAAAAATAAAGTTGTACCGCCACAGCTTGAACATTTCTTGGAGAAAGTGGCTGGCGGTTCCATGAAGGACATGGAGAGGCCTGAAAGGCCTGAAAAACCGTAAGACACTCAGAAGAAAAAATATTCCCTAAAAGGAAAAAAATTTTACAAGAAAAGAGAAAGAAACACCGGTGGTACCGGTGGCATCGGGGAGACAGCCGCGACCACAAGAAAACTAAAGAATTAAAAGAAGAATTTTCTGCGGTGACAGGAGGACGTCCTGCCGGCTCCGCGGAAAAACGAAAACTGAGGAGAGGCAGTTGGGAAAGGCGGGAAGGCAGCACGCAGGCGTGGTGGGATGCTTCCAAAAGCTTTCTGATTGGACGCTGGGAAGCGTTCCCACGCAGGCTCCGTCGGTACCGACGTACCCATATGTGAAGACTCATTCCTGCTTGTTCCTGGAGATGCAGTATTTACTTTCTTCAGACAATCTCTTGTTTCTTAGCCCCTTGGGGCTAGACATAGAGCTCACCTTCTTCATGCGACCGCTTGCTCCCTGCCTCTGGCCTCCTCCACTCTGTGTCCCTGCTGCAGACACTGGATGGTGTGCTGGAAGGACTATTCCCAGGTGATGTCATCAGATGGTTCCCCAAGCATGGGACGTGTGTACTCAGCACAGTGCCTTTTTCCTCAGCTTTGACTAGGCACAAAAAAGAACATCAACTCACAACCAGAAAATGCAGTCTGATTCTCAGCATCTGAAAACCTTCCTCTCACCAAAGGGCCAGCATATATTGGTCATGCTTATAGGTGCTGTCATGCTGTTCATCACAAACATTCTGGGCTTCAAAATATAGCAGGAGTGGACAAATGAAGAGTGGCCTTAGGAGAGGGGACAGATAAAAACAAGGGGATGAAGAAATCACTGATAGTGCCAAGTGATATCACACAAAAATCCCCCCATTTGATTCTTGGCTTTAGCTAGCTATGGCTCTGAACACCATGAAGCTTCAGCCAATGAATAGGCGACCATAGGTACCACATTCAATGATAACACAAATGACAGGATTCAGGTGTGGACTGCACACGTCTCCAAAGGGAGCCAAAGGCTGTATCCTGCAGCTACAGCCATACTGCCATCAGAAGCCAATAATTAACAGCTGGATTTAAGAAAGACTTGCTTGGAAGGCCAAGGGACTCAGCACTTTACAAAAGGAGGATAGGAGATGTGTCCTGACACTCTCCATGAACTCTGATAGCAGTATTAAACTCCTAGTCATGGACAAAAAAAAGAACTTTTGTTTTTAAACTTTCTTTTCTCCTGTTGAGGGTATACAAAACTCTGCAGCTAGGTATAATTTACTGCTGTCCGTCGTCTGGGAGCACATCAGTCATGCTGATTGTTTAAAGCCAGGGAGGCGGATGCATCTCTTTAAATAATGAAACATGAATGCATGGAAGTCAAGGGTCCTCTTGAAACAGAGTGGAACATTAATTAGACTGACAACACTAACTGTGTTCCTCAACTTACCACCTTCATGCAGTCTTTTGGCCTTTGTCTCTGGTCTCCAGCATTCCATCTCTTCCAGGACGGTGCCATCAGATGTGCAGGAAGGGCTAGGCACATACACAGCACTTTCCTTCATGCTCTCCGCACAACCCACTGCCTGCTCGCTCTCCGGTGTTACCTCCAGCTTAACTACACAGAGAGAACGCGACATCAAATGTAGGCCTGAAGTTAAAATGACTCCCTCTGCTGAATTATGCTACCTTAGAAGGTCATGCACCAGCAAAATCTGAAAACCAACATATCTTCCTTAGAGGGGACAATTCTTAAAAGTCTGTCTAAACATTTCCCACCCTGTACATGCAGGGATTGACAACATTTATGTTTTTACACGTGGGAAAAGCAGGTGGCGTTAGGACAGGGGAACTACATGTGTTATTTTTCAGGGAAAAAGTATTCACACAAAAAGCAGGTCCAAATCCCCACTGGTACTCTTCCCCTGGAGCAATATTCCAAAGGGAGGGAGGTGTGGCCTAGTGGTTGGGGCAAGTTACCTCAGGCCAGAAGGTTCAAATCCCACTAGAGGACAGCAACCTTGGGTCGGAAGGACAGGGGTTTCTAGTCACACACGTGCTCCTTGTGGTCTTGGGCAAGCCATTTTACCCTCCATTGCCCATGTTCCCTGTAAGTATTAGCAAAATGAACCAGGCACCCTCCTGTTGGCAGCTGATTCTCCAGAGGAAGAGAGGCTATGCTGTTACAGTCAAAAACCTGATCCAGGCTGGGCTGAGGCTGGCATCTGGGGCTTTATCCCCTTGGGCTTACGCAGGCTCTGGACCGTCCCCTTGCCTTGGTGATCCTGCTGAGGGGTTTGGGCAGCCGGGTATGGGGGAGGGGGGGTAGCCTCAATAGGGCTGGCCCTTTCTGTGAAAAGGAGGCTTCTTCCCTGATGGTTTCTTTCTTGGAAGAGTGTAAGTCTTCCTCGAGAGCTGAGTCCTGGTAACATACTCAGTCTCGATCTCAGCAGCTTTGTTCTCCATCAGCTTGCCGAAAAGCTGCTGTCTGAGGCAGAGAACATTGAAGAGCTTTTCTTGGACCCATTGCTTGAGGTCTGAGGTTTGGAGCCTGGCTTGGCGTCAGGGACCGATGCCAGCTACCCTCGCAATGGACTCAAAGCTGTCGTAGGCAGCTCGAGACAACTACTTAGAACACTCCTCAACGGGCTTTGTAAGGATCTGGAAGCAACAGAGGTGGTCCCCTTCCAGACCAGCCACAAAGCCCCCAAGTTCCTTCATGAGGTCTCAAATGAACATGCTGATGTACAGTTGGTAAGTCTGTATGCGGCAATCCAGCATCGAGCCCTGGTAACATTTTCACCCGAGGGCGTCAAGTGTTCGGGACTCCCTGCCTGGGGGCACCGATGAGTGCGTTTTTGGGCTCTTCTGTCAAATCATGGCCAACTTGACCACCATGGAGGTGTGAGGGAGTTGTGTCTTCCTAAAACCTGGCCCTCCCTGGATCCGGTACATGGTGTCCAGGCGGTGGATGACGATTGGCACCAAAGCCAGCATTTCTCACATCCAGAGAAGGAGCTGAGGGAGGATGGAGGGAATGGGCACCATAAAGGTCTCCTTAGGTGGTACCTCGTACTGGAGGATGTTGAGCTCCTCCATACGGGGGTCCTCCTCCAACTTGGTAGTGAGGGAGAGAGCCCTCGCCATGTCCCGGACAAACTCGAGGAAGGAGTTGTCCTCAGGTGGGGACCGGTGCCTCAAGGCTGGTGGAGATGGGTCCGGGTCTCCGGAGAGGTCTTGATATCAGACTCCCAGTCTGAGTAGTCTGAGGAAGACTCGAGGCCCGACAACAACAAGGGTATCGGTGGCTCCAGTCTTCAAGGTCTTGGGGCCGAGGCATGGCCGGAGCCAGAGGCGCTCACCTGTGAAGACCTCGCCCCCGAGGATCGAGAGCAGGAACAAGACCCACACCGAGGATCCTTTCAAGGCGTCTGGCTCTCGGGGATTACTTCGGCGGCCTGGGGAGTCCTCATCATCGAGATCCCGGTGGGTCCAGGCATCGACGCTTGTTGGGATGCAATGAACGCCGATACGCTGCGTTCCAATGCCAGCATTCTGGCCTCCGACTCGGGGGTAGCTGCCTTTGACACCAAGACCAGAGTCACTGGGTCAGGCATCGAGGAGGAGAGGGGGTCCTTGACGGGACAGCCCTCAGGAGACCGGGATCTGTCACCTGAGGCCTTGACATCGGTCCTGGGTACCTTTCGAGGTCGCTCCCACTCCGACTCCTCGGATGCTCGTAAGGTGCTGTGGGACCATGCATGGGACTTGCCATGCTTGTCTGCTTCCCAGGATGAGGCCCTCGAGGTCTTCTTCTTCTGTTTATGCTCCTGCTCCGGGGACCCTTGGTCGGTGCATCTGTGAGCCTGCTCAGGTACTGTGAGGGCTTTATGTGACTCTGAGGATCCGTGCGGGGCCTTAGAGCATGAGGCTACCGGGGATACCGGGGTCGAATCTGCCCTGTGGAAGATGTCATCCTGCTTCTGCCAATGGCTCTGGATGGTCTTGGTGGACACTTTTTTTTTTTTATAATTTCAATTCTTATTTTGTATTGAATCTACCAAACAATGCCTCTATACATCACACTCTTGTTCAATGCATTAACTTTTTTAAAAGCAAAAGCCCCCTCCCTCCCACTCCTCCCCTACACTCAGACATTTAGTTCTGCAAAAAAAGTCCAACAATGGTCGCCATTGCTCGTAGAATCGCTCAGTACTCTGGTGTCGGGTCGCGGTCAGCTGTTCCATCAGTGTGATGTGGTGTAAGTGCAACTTCCAGGCTGCGACACTGAGAGCAGCCCGATTCTTTCAATTTCCCCTCGAGCCGCCTGGATACATACCGAGATAGGGTGAGCCCATCTTAGCCATTGTTCCCCAGACCATTTGCCCAGCAGATAGAATCCCGGATTCAGTCCTACCTCTACATCAAAAAACGGTTTTAATGAGCCAACGAATGGTATCCCAGTAAGTAGACACCACTGGACACTCCCACCAAATATGATAAAATGATACTTTAGCCCCACAGTTGCGCCACCACCGATCAGATGTCTGAAGGAAACATTGCATGCAAGCAATCTGGGGCGTATTACCACCGCATCAACAGCTTATATGAGGTTTCCCTGATTGACACCGATACAGCCTGGAGGACCATTCCCATGCACATATTCTCCCAATCTTTCTCCATCCACCTCCACCCCCACCCCCACTCCATGTCGCACTCCCAGATCACCATATTGGGAAGCCTTAAAAAGCATTCCCCTTGCAAGCTTTTTTATAGCAGTTGTATCAAATTCTGCCCTTTGAAATAACCCACCCACAGGGCCTCCAAATCATTAAGCCCCTCTGCGTAGATCGCCCAGTTTGTTCGCTGGCGGAGAAAATAGATCACCTGCATATGTGCAAAGAAATCTCTTGCGGATAGCTGGTACCTCTCCTTCAGTGTATCGAAAGGTATAGGTTCACCCTGATCTAACAATTTCACGAATGTGTCCAGGCCTAGCCATGCTCATCACTGAAATACACCCTCCCTTCCAGGAGGAAAGGCTGGGACCCTGCTTATGGGTGCTAAAACTGTAAACTCGGCCTTAGGAGCCACTATTCTCCATTTCCTATGCCATTGATTCCAAAGGTGCGCTAAGAAGGGGTTCTCTTTCCACCCTCCTCCCAGAATCCCTTTTAACAACCGAGGAAGATGGGCCAGCTTCATTTCTCTTGCCCAGGATTGTCCTATCGCCCAAAACCTCTTGCACCTCCCTCCCTCCCTCCCTCCCTCAAGTCCATAACCTGACATATTTGAGCAGCCAGGAAGTACCAGTTAAAATCCTGGACCCCCAGGCCTCCCCTGCGATGTGCTCGATATAACACCCGGCATGACACTTTAGAGAGGTGGTGCTGCCAAACAAAATCAAAGACTAGTCTCTGGAGCTTTCCCAGCTCATGCAGGTGAACCACAACTGGAAGCACCTGGAAGAGATATAACAGTAGTGACAGCTGTTCATTTTTATGGTTGCTACTCGACCAAGCCAGGAGAATTCCCCAGAATGCCATTGGGCCAGATCTTTCTCAGTCTCCCACAATAAGGTTGGATAATTGGCCTGATACAATCCTGCTGGTATCCACGTTATACGTACTCCTCGATATGACAAAGAATCTCGGGCCTACCGGAAGGGATACGTTTGTTGGAACTGGAGCTTCTCGACCCCCCCCCCCCCATGGAAACATTAAATGCTTCTGGTTTTTCCCAATTAATTTGAAATCCCGATAGGGCTCCAAAGCACTGGAGTTCATTCATGAGCACCGGCAGTGACAGCACCGAGCATGTCGGCGCAAAAAGAAGATCATCCACAAAAAGCACAACCTTGTGCTGGTCACCCTCCACCGGCACCCCCACAATATCTCCATTTGCTCAAATGATACACGCAAGCAGTTCCATAACAAGCGCAAATAACAGAGGGGACAGGGGGCATCCCTGTCTAGTACCCCTCTGAAGATCAAAGAAGGCAGAGTATCCCCCATTAGCCCTCAGTAGCACCCGTGGGTCAGCATATGATGCCAAAACCCAAGCTATAAACTACAGACCCACCCCCACTTGGTCTAACACCCCAAACAGAAAATCCCAATGAACGCGATCAAACACTTTCTCAGCGTCAATTGCCAGCAACAGGGTTGCCATCTGTTCTTTACATGCTCACCACACAAGTTGAAGAACCCACCTGATATTATTATCCATCTGGCGCCCTTGAACAAGCCTATTAGCCAATACCTTAGCCAATAACTTTGCATCTGTATTAAGAAGGGATATGGGTTGGTAGGACCCGCAACTGTGGGATCATGTCCAGCTTTGGAATTACTATTATAGTGGCTTCTCCCATGGACTATGGCAGGCTACTTCCTTGTAATACCCTGTTAAGAACCCTAAGTAGGACCGGCACAAGGGTCGGAGCTAATTTTTTTTTATAAAAGAGACCGGTAAACCTGTCTAACCCTGGGGCCTTGCACCCTGGGAGGCCCTTGATAGCATCCACCAGCTCCTCCTCCCCAATAGTCCCATCCAACCTGGCTCTATCTTCCTCCCCCAGGCAGGGCCAGGCCATCCACCCCCTGTAGGTATGCCTGTACCTGATCTGGAGAACCCCTCTCCGATACAGATGTTGATAGAACTGTGCAAAGTACTCTCTAATCTCCAGTCTCTTAAAAAGCATGCGGTCTCGTTCATCCTTCAATTTAGCCACTTGGGTATCCCTTTCCCGCACTCGCATTTTGCGCACCAACAGTCTCCATGATTTACTATAAAATTCATAGTACATCTGGTTCACCCGCTGCAATTGAAAGGAGACCCAATCAATTTGCGTTGCTTTTAGTTCTAGCTGCGTTGCTTCCAGCTGCACTCGCATGCATCTATCTCCTATTGCTTTATGTTGGTGTTCCAAATTCCCGAGCCGCTGCTCTAATAGCAGGATCTGCCCTGCATGCTCCCATTTGCCCCTGGCCCACAGCTGGATCAGTTTACCCCGCACTACTGCTTTCAACCCATCCCACAATGAGTACAATCCCACCTCCCCATTATCATTAAGCTTTAGATAGTCTTTAATAGTGCCTTCCAATGTGCTGACCACGTCTGTCCGTTGCATAAGGGCTTCATTACGATGCCAAAAGGGTCACTGGCTCCTCTCAGGATCCTCTCCAAACTCAGCCCAAACTGGTGCATGATCGGACCAACTAAAGGTACCAATCTCTGCACCTTCAAGTTTATCGCCCCAATAATGATCGCCCAGTAGATAGTCGATACGACTATAACTATCATTCACCGCTGAGTAGAAAGTATAGTCCTGTGATGTGGGGTGGGCCACACGCCACAGGTCCACCAAACCCCAGTCCTTCACCCATCCACTCAGGCCCCAGTCGCTCTGATTCAGAGCACCCGAGCCATCCCGATTCCAGGATCGGTCCTTTTTTATATCTAATATCGCACTGCCATCTCCCGCCACAATTAAATGGCCCCTCACCCATCCTTCCAACCAACCCCCCCCCCCCCCACAAGGCCTACCAAAATTCCTGGCTATCCACATTAGGGCCGTAGATGTTCAAGAATGTAGCCTCTATCCCTCTCAATTCCCTCCACACAAGTAAGGCCCTTCCAACCCTTCTACCCTCCACCTCTCCCAACTGAAAGGGTACATCCCCTCAAATCAGTGTGGCTGCGCCTCCCCTCTTCCTCCCGAGTCCGTCCCCGCAAAATAGACATGGGGCACACCAAGCGCTCATCCTTTCTCAGCAGATGCGTCTTCTGTATAAACGCAATTTGCCAGCCCCAACGCCTAACGTCATTATAAAGCAAGCGGCACTTTTACAGTGTATTGAGGCCCTTGATATTCAGAGTACCCATTCAAAAACCTCTTATCCCATCACCCTATGGTTGACTGACCCTTTGCTCCCCATTGCTGAGTGTAGTCCCCCCTGCACCTCCCCATACCCTCATCCCCCCTCCCCCCAGCTTGCAGAGTAAGCCTCTGCCATATGTTGTGAGGAAGTGACTCCCTGGAGGTGTCCCTTCATACGTGTAGGCTGCCGAGAGGTCCCCCCCTTTAACGGCACCCCCCACCTCCTCTCTTATCTCCTTGCAGGTCGCATTATACCCTCCCATTCCTTTTCTACCCTCTCCCCTCACAAGCGCCGCATGCACTTCATTCATCCATGCTCACTAGACCCCTCTATCTTCCTCTTATTCCCATCCCTCCCCCCTCCTAACACCTCTTTGCAGACCCCATTACACAGTGAGTACATTAAAAATGTGGGTAGACCACCGTAACTGGGAGTCCTATCAAAGATAATGTCCTCTGTGGACCAACAAACACCACCGAGATAGACTATCCATTGATCAGTCCTCCACATCCCTCTGGTCTCTGCTGCTCCTCTCTAAGAGACCGCTGTCCATTGTTAGTAGTTCTCTCCTATTTCGGTGGAGTCTGCTCCGATCTCGCCCCTATGGTCATAGGGGAGGCCACAGGTAGATTAGCCGCTTCTTCCTCCTTCAAGCAAGCCCATGCGCCTCTTTTGCTGAATGGACCCTCTTAGAGCACCCATTGATTTCAAATTGGAGTGCAATGGGGAAAAGCCAGCAATATCAAATGTGTTCTTTAAGCAGATATTGGGTAACTCCCCTCATGTCCTGACGACACTGTAAGGTGGCCGGGGCCAAGCCTTGGTAAAGCTTGACTGTGTGAGAGTCCCACTGGAATTTCCCTCTACTCCGGGCAAGGCGCAAGAGTTATCTTTAACCGCATAGGAGCCTATGCATGCTACTATTTCTCACGGTTTTGTGCCAGAAGGGAGGCCTAGTGCCCTATGAGCCCGTTCGATAACAAACAGGCTCCCCGGGGCCTCCGGAGCTTCCTCAACATTCTCTGTCCATAGAGCTTGACATTCAGCATGTACCACCTTGGCAGCATCTTTATAGGCATCAGACTCAGGGATCTCCCTAAGGCGGATATTGCAGCGTCTGGAGCAGTTTTCTAAGTCTTCTACCTTATTTCTCAGCAATTCCTGCTCTAATTCAAGTTGCTTCACATGTGCGTCCCTGTGGCCTCCTTGTGCTGTTCCATCTGCAGCTCTACTGCTTCAAGGTGTGTGCCAATATCTTTAATTTCTCCATGGAGTTCCCCCAGTCCCTCTCTCAACTCCTCTCTTACCGTTCGTAAACTTTTTTTTTTCCATGTAACATTTTATTAATAATTTCCATTAATATAACAAACATCGTCTGCCACTCCGTTATGCAACTTTACAACACTTACACAATCTCATTTATTATATTCCCGCCTTACTATTACAACTGCATTACTACCTATACTTCTACCTTCCACCCCACCCCCCCTCTAGTTTCCCCTTTAGTAATGTTTATTGCAATGTCTCACCATAACTATCAAAAACATTTCAGCATAGTACAGACTCTTCCCATTTTTTCCCCAATAACAGGCCATTCATGATACTGATAACCTTATTTACACTATTACATCCCTCCTTATCTCCCCCCTCCTCTTCCCTTTCTCCCCCTTCCAGGATTCCAGCCAACTCCATATCCTCTTCCATTGTTCCACGCTCCTCTCCCCTTTCCCTTGCCTCAGCTTCGTCAATCGATGCATCAAACACAATTCTGTCATTCTTCTAATAAAGCCTTCACTATTTGGTGTGGACTTCCCTGTCCAATATTTTGCTATCTCACACCTCGCTGCGCTACTATGCAGTGGTGCAATACCCCCTTTTCCCTCTCCGAGATATCCTCCTCTATCTGGTGCAGTAAGCAAACCTCAAGCTTCCTCTGCAATCTATGTCCTGTCATCTCGTAGATTATATCCAACACCCCCACCCAGTATTTTTGGATCTTTTCACACCGCCACCACATATGTAGCATATCACCCCTCTCTTGACACCCCCTCCAGCACAAATTGGATTGTTCAAATCCTGCTCGCCTTTTACGAATTGGCGTCCAGTACCACCGATATAACACTTTATATGTATTTTCTTTTATTTGAGTTGCTATTGATATGCCTGCCACTGTCTGTATTACCTTGTCCCACTGCTCTTCCGTTCATGTTACTCCTAAATCTGCCTCCCATTTCTTCATGAACTCTAATTTGCCCTCTCCCCCCTCCATTAACCCTTTATAAATTTTGGACAAAGCTCCTTTCTGGCCTAGCTGCCCTGAGACTAGGGCCTCAAACCACCCACTTTCTTCCCATAAATCCTTCCACACTTTCTGCTGGCGCAAAAAATGGATGACCTGGATATAACTATAATAATCATTTTTGGGTAACCCATGTAGATCCTTGATACCCTCGAAGTCTCTAACCCCCTTCTTTAGCCACTATTTGGGAAATATATGTAAGCCCCATGTTTGCCCATCTTAGTACACTTACTTCTGGTCCCTGCCCCCTCTCGACGCATGCCTCCAGTGTCATCCCTTGTACTTTATATATTCTTTATCTTGTATTAATATTTTCTTAGTCTGTTTCCAAACCTTCAAGATATGATCAATTATGGGATTTAAGTCAGCCACCTCCAATCCTTTGCTACCCTTCCAAACTAGCCTCTCCAGTCCCACTTCCCTTACTGATTCTTCTTCCATTTGAACCCAGTGTTTCTGTTTCTCTCTTTGCCATTCATATATCGTTTTCAACTGTGCTGCCTCATAGTATTTCCTAAAGTTAGGAACCCCGAGCCCCCCCTCTCCCTTCGCTCTCTGCATTATTGAGAAAGCTACCCCTGGGACTCCTATTTTGCCATACAAAGCGATTAATGGGTCTTTGCAGTTGCTTTAACTTTCTATATGGCACCTGTATCGGCAACATTTGAAACAGGAACAAGAATCTAGGCAGAAGCATCATTTTTATAACCGCAATACGGCCAAACCAGGACATATATCCTTGCCCCCACCCTGTCAGCAAACTCTCCACTTGCCCAAATAGCTTTGACTAGTTTAAATCATACAATGCTTCCAACCTGTTACTTATTTAGATCCCTAAGTTCCTAATTGGCCCCCTCGCCACCTAAATGGGTATTTCTTTTGTAATAGTTCCTGTCATTCCATTTTTTATTGACAAATTTAATATTTCAGACTTTACCCAATTAATAGCAAATCCAGACATTCTGCCATATTCTTCTAATTCCCACATTAACATCGGGAAAGTAAACCCCGGTCTAGTTACGCTCAGAATGATATCATCCGCAAACAAAGATATTCTATATTCTTGCTGTCCTACGACTATGCCCTTCATATCTGCCCTTTCTCTTACCCTTGCCGCGAACGGCTCCACTGACAGTGCAAATAGGAGAGGCGAGAGGGGACACCCCTGCCTCGTCCCCCTTCCCTTCTCAAAAAAATGTGAATATGCTTCATTGACCCGCACCGCAAGCTCTCGGGTTGCGATAGAGCGCTTGTATCCAACCCAGGAACTCAGCTCCCAACCCCATTCTTTCCATTACCTGAAACAGAAAAAGCCAGGACACTTGGTCAAAAGCCTTTTCAGCATCTAAAGACAACAGTATTGCCTCCTCCTTGCTTTTTTCAATCGAACAAATTGTATTGAGTATCTTTCGGATATTATCAGCTACCTGCCTACCTGGTATGAATCTTGCTTGATCTTGATGAATCAATTTCTCTATTATTTATTTATTTACATTCTCTTATATACCACGCTATTCTGCATCAGTGCGGTTTACATTGAACAAACTGAAATTACATTGAACAGGGCATTATAACTTGGAGATAACTATTTTACAGGGAACATGGGCTATGGAGGGTTAAGTGGCTTGCCCAAGACCACAAGGAGCACCTGTGGGACTAGAAATCCCAGTCCTTCCGGCCCAAGGTTGCTGTCCTCTAGTGGGATTTGAACCCCCGACCTTCCAGCCTGAAGTACCTTGCCCCAACCACTAGGCCACTCCTCCACGCCAAACCTCCAAATATTACCCTATTTAAACGCGTAGCCAAGATTTTGGCCAAAAGTTTAGTGTCTAGATGTAACAGTGAAATAGGTCTATATGATGAGCATTCTTGCAGATCCTTCCTTGCCTTTTGTATTACTGTTATTCCTGCCCACCCCAAAGTATCCGCTAACAACCCGCCCTCCCTTGGTAAATTAAATAGCCGTACTAATGGATTACTTAATATCTCTCCAAACCTTCTATAGAACCTCGCTGTTAGCCCATCTAGTCCCAGCGCCTTATCTATTTTCAACTGCTTTATATCTACCAAGACTTACTCCACTGTTATGGCTCTATTTAACTTTTTTTGTTCCTCCTCATCCAATCTCAGCAACTGTATGGAATCCAAGTAAATTCGTACCCTTTTCAGCCCCTTTCTTGCCTCATATAGCAAATGATAAAATCTCTTAAAGGCCTCCTTAATGTCCCCATCTTTAGTAATTATTTTCCCTCCCTCCTCTCAAACTTTCAATATATGTGATCTTAACTTCCTTTGTTTCAGTTTCTGCGCCATATATCTCCCCCCCTCGAAAAATTCCTGTCTCAAGAGCTGCATATGGTATCTTTTATAGTGTCCGCCTGCATTGCATTTATTTGTGCTTGTACTGCCAACACTTGCCCTCTATAGGTTCCTTTTCTATCTATCACATCTAATTCTTCCAATTTCATTAATTCTTTTCTCAATTCCCTATCTCTTTTCTCCCTTTCCTTCCTTTTGCGTGCCCCCCATTTAACCCTCACTACAGCCTTATATCCATCCCATATACCACCCCACGCCACTTCCCCATTATCATTCCATTTAAAATATTCTCTTGTTTCCTGCTCTATATCTTCTCTTACCTTCCCGTCTTCTAGTAAAGATTCATTTAGTCTCCAGAGTTGATTGCCCTTCTCCTCCCCCTCCCCCTCGATTGCCATTCGCATTTCCACTAAGGCATGATCAGACCATGTTATGGAGTCCATCTCCACCCCCTTAATTCTTCCTACCTCCTCCCTGGTTATCCAGATGGCATCTATTCTGGAATACGAACCATGTACTGGGGAGAAATATGAGAATTGCCTCTTCCGAGGATGTTGAAATCTCCATGCAATGGGGAGTGTTTGCCTGCAATCCTGTGTTCCCGCGGAGGAGAGAGTGCAGCTAGCTTTGCAATCTGCCAGCCCGTGTGGGGCAGCCACAGCGACGTCATCAAACGGCCCCCGATAAAAGAACTGAGAGGTGGGTTGGACGCTGGGAGTGTTTGCCTGCAATCCTGTGTTCCCACGGAGGAGAGTGTGCAGCTGGCTTTGCAATCTGCCGGCCCATGTGGGGCAGCCACAGTGACGTCATCAAACGGCGCCGATAAAAGCTGCGACGGTTATTTGCGGTGCCAGCCGTCGGCACCTGTTTTGGGCGTCTCCTAAGGGGCATATCCAAAGGGGAATTTTCAGGCCCCTTGTGAGCCCCTTAGGAGTCCATTGGGAGTAGGAGTTTGGCTGCTGCTTTATTTCTGCAATGCCTGGTGATAAGAGGAAAAAGAAATCCGCACTGACGGAGATCGCCGGAGGCCCCATGGATAAGTATGTGATCTCGACGCCGGCCGCTTCCAAGTCAGGTACTGCTCTCTTTGTTCCTTCTGCTGAGGGAGCTAGCCTTAGCTCTCCGGAGCAAACTCCTCCACTTCCACCTGGCTTTTTAGAACTCTCGGATGTGCCTTCTTCCTCCCTGAGTCCTTGTGGGGTAGGCGAGCTCCCCAAAGTGGTAGCTTGGAAGGAGCTTATCGCTTCTCCTGATAAATCTCAAGCACCTTCAATCTCACTATCAGACATTTGGCAGGTGGTTAATCGAACTGAGCGTATTTTGACTGATACTGTTCCTGCTTTGTGTCAATTTACAAAAGATACGATTGTTAAATTTCAAAGCTTGGATTCTCAAATCACTTCTTTGAATTCAAGTTTCATGAATGTGGATAAACAAGTAAAGCACAGTTACTTACCTGTAACAGGTGATCTCTGGGAACAGCAGGAATTAGTCTTCACATATGGGTACATCGGTACCGACGGAGCCTGCACGGGAACGCTGCCCAGCTTCCAATCAGAAAGCTTTTGGCAGCATCCCTCGCGCCTGCGCGCTGACTTCCCGCCTTCTCCAGAGCCTCCCTTCAGTTGAGTTTCAAAGCTGAGACAAAGGCGAGAGAGAAGGAAGAAGAAGATAAAGAGATGCAACTCCTAGGGGAGGTGGGAGGGTTGTGAAGACTAATTCCTGCTGTTCCCAGAGATCACCTGTTACAGGTAAGTAACTGTGCTATCTCCAGGAACAAGCAGGAATGAGTCTTCACATATGGGGACTCCCTAGCTGGAGATGCCAGGGGGAGATCCCATAAAAATGCAGGAGCCTGGACCAGGGGTGCATTTTGTTTCCAGGAATCCCCGGCATCCAATGTGGGATGGAGGGTAGGAGTTGACAATAAAGGAGCTGTGAGGAAAGAAACAGCATGGCCAAGGACTAGAGGGTCCTACAGACTACAGTAGTCCTTGGTATATATGATGAGTAGCATTAAAACACATTTAATGTACACTCAAAATATGCAGCTTACCTACTGTATTGTAGGAAGTAGAAAGCATGATGGAGTCTACTGGATAAGCAGTGGCGGAATCTTCAAGGTGACCTCCCAGCAGTGAGGATGAAGGTCCAGACCTGGAGGTAGTAGACGATCCAGGTGTCAACTGGGTAGGATTAGACGTCAGGTCTTCAATGGAAAGCTTTATGGGAAAAAGCTGAAAAGTCCTTTAGGCATAAGGTCATTAACATTGAGGACTAAAGGAAGAAGACTGACGGAGTTTGAGAACTAGCCCAGTCCTGGCGGGAAGAGGGGGACTGGAAAAACCCCTATTCCCAAGGAGAACAGCTGTGAACTCAAAGATAAAGATGTACACTGTTTTTCCTAGCTGGCGAGAGATAGGAAAAATATTGAAGCTTGATGCTTCAAGGACTTAAAGAAAAAATGGAAGATGTTAGCACCACAGTGGTTATTGGTGCCTAACAGTTTCTGCATCGTAATATGGTATGCGAAGTAGGGCGATAGACTGTCTAAAACCTCTAGGAGATAAAACATTTAGTATAGACAGTAAGGGTGATAGTGTGTAAGACATATCAACCCTTAAGAAGCCCCCCAACAGACACATATATATACAGATATATATATGTGGATGGAATATATATATATATATATATATATACACATATGTCCAGATGTGTACATTAGGATATGGGTGGAGAAACGTATCAAAATATATCTATATATATATCTATATATATCTATATATATCTATATATATATATATATATATATATATATATATATATATATATATATATATATAGAGAGAGAGAGAGAGAGAGAGAGAGAGAGAGAGAGAGAGAGAGAGAGAGAGAGAGAGAGAGATAATATACATACATCGGTGGGGCATGGTTTTGCACCACCAGAGTAATGATATAGGTATGTAGACATATATGGAGATGCTACATACAAGACAACAGGTTGAAGATACATGTCTACCACCCAGCCCCATAATTGTACATGGGGAATAGAAAAGAAAAAGATTCTGCGCTCTACAAGAGGGTGAACCCACTTGGGATATGTATAGAGAATCTATTTCCGTGGATTGAGGGATGCAGGAAAGCAATCCAACAAGATAACCGTGATGTTCGCGTGAAAACAGATGATCATATGAATCTGTAAGGCACAAGGCGGGAGTTCCACAGAACACTGACATGGTATATGTGCAGAAACGCAGAAGAAGATACCAGAGGGACCTACTGGAGGGACCCAGAGGTAGCATGCGTAAACATCAGCCTTGGATTTTCACGCAGAAGAACTGATATCTCGTGTTAACACCCCAGGCCAGAGGGTGTGGAGAACCCTCACAGGCATGGGAAGGGTTTATAAGCTTTTCCCTACTAATAGAGAAGCTTCAGAGACAAGGTCAATGCTCTATAGCAAGGCCCTCATAGTAGAAAGCTTCCCTGAAGACTGCAGAGAGCATTGTGCAGGAGAGATATGAGACAAACTGACTGAAGTCAGTTGTGTTGCCATATCCTAGGAGAGGAGATGGGTAGAATAATGTGAGAAAGCCTAAACGAGTAGGAGGATCCAAGATAGATGACGAATAGCTTGGAATCACTACTGAGGCTAGACAAAATTTTGAACAAGGGACTGGAACTTGGAAAAAGTACCAGTAGTACAATTACTGTAACTCCTGCAGGCACAGCTGCTGACGGAAACAGCAGAGAGATTGTC